>OX621189.1:18579682-19791075 GCA_951640565.1 Petrophora chlorosata | reverse complement strand
CATGATGCGCCGTCGGCTCGACACTCCATCTTAGTTCTGCTGATGGAGCGTCGTCACTCTTTTACTCCGCTTAGGAGTTACAGGAGTGGTCGTGAATTATAATAAGCCTATAGTTTATTTGCAGTGGATCTCATAAGTAGGCTTTTGCCTAAGTAAAATAACAACGCTGTAATTGAATATGAATAATTTAATTAATTACAGTGGCTTTGAATAGCATACAAAATAAAAAAATACATAAAACGAAATTTTAGACTAAAAAGACAAAAAGATGTCTCAAGCTCAGGGTACTAACGGTAAACAGCAATTTAACAAAAGTGTAACAATCGACGGTCTTATGACATAAAGCAATCTGTTCCAGACAGCCTTGCAGGAAGAGGATTAACGCAAAATTACATGGATAATGGTTTTTTATTTCATATTCGTTATCTTTTTGGTTTTCGTTTATTCAGTTTTTATTATTTTATAACAATACAACTTAAAAGTGAATCAAAATAATATATTTTTTGCTACAAAATAAAAATATATTTTTATGGGGTACATTTTTTTATGTTAGGTTCCTATTAAAAATCACAAAATTTTATTGCTCTACCTTGAAGTTGTCATAATAAGCAATAGTGTATTAATAAGCACTCCGCTCATAAACACTCATTCAATCTTGATAGACAATACGCCCAAGAAAATAACAAACTCTTACACGTTACTTGTTGTAAAATTAATGTAAGTGTTACTTAAAACTACAAAGTCCCACTCGAGGGCTACTTATGCTACTAAACAGCGCTTACGTGCAGCGGACGTGAGAAACTCAAGCGGCCCCGGGGGTCTTTCAGTATTAATTCCTTTCTTGTTTCCTTCGTATCAATGTGGAAATAAATTGTATAAAGATGTGGAGAAGAGTTACCATTATAAGATTTTAAATAATTGGGAAGAAGCCAAATGATATTGCTCGGGCAGGGATTGAACCTGCGTCTTCGGAATACCGTCCCGACGCCTTAACCAGTGGGCCACCGAGCCAACTGCTCGAGCAACCAATTTGCTTCTATCGTTCTTATATTGTCTTACGGGGACGATTCTACGTCATCTGTCGTCAATGTTTACATTGATCAACCGAACAAGTCTAATATTACAATAAGCAACATGTTTTAATGATAACGCGCAAACCAATATCAAATTTCTGATATTGAATGCATTAGCGCATGCTAGGTGAAAATCTCAAGATTTTAAATAATTGGAAAGAAGAAAAATGATATTGCTCGGGCAGGGATCGAACCTGTCCGTCCCGACGGCTGCGCAGTCTCATCGACTGCGCAGCCTTACACCACCTTACCCTACAAATAAAGAGAAAATACAAATTAGGTTTACTAACGAGTATTTAGTTAGATCATACTAAGCTGCTTTAATAGCAACTGCTTCTGCAATGTATGAATTCCTAGTCTGAAAAATATTTAACATATTTCCTCTATTCTTCCTTCATTCTGCTATATAAAGATAATTTAATTTGCATACAATTACAAGCACAATAAAACTAAAGTCCGTTGCTAAGTGAGCAGGCGCGCAAATAAAAGATGGAAAAGTGCGAAATGGGAGTTACACCTCTTACATACAAGAATTCGTATATATTACTGGGTATTATGAGACTTGAGAGCTATTGTCTTACGGTGACGAGCGCAGTGCACAAAATTTTGCAAAACTAAGTTCTTGGTGGTTCTGAAACTGTTATGGGCAGGCATTTGTTTACCATCATGTAAAGCTCACCCCCACATCTTACAAAACTGGACTTCCCATCTTCGCTATACTAAAACTTTCCTTCCTCGCTCTTGTAAGATGTGGAACGACCTACTTTCGTCGGCATTTCCTTTGAGCTACAACACGGAGTCCTTTAAAAGGGGTATTAATAGAGTCCTTAGGGTTCCTTAACGCATCAGCAATGCCTCTGGTGCTGCAGACGCCCATAAGCGACGGGACGTCTACTTATTTGCCGACATCTAAAAAAATAAAGAAAACGACCAGCTCGTCACATTATTTAAATCTATCTTTACAATGAAAGCATTTTACCTTGTGTGTGAATTGAATAACTCACCTTTGTTTATCCAATCAAATTCAACACTAAAACTTTTAAAATATAGACTGCATGAGTATAATAGATACTCGTAGCAGCACTCACTAACACTAAAGCCCTACACGGTCTACTAAGTTTATCACCAATCAAAGCCTGAAACTTTACTAAAACAATATCAGTTACCCTCCGAGTCACGTTGCGTGACGTAACGTAAACCCGCACGTAACAGTTGAGACTAGCAATTTTCTAAAGAAAATGACGCGGTCCGATTTCTATCTGAGCCTTTGATATTGTGGATATCAGAGGTAGTTTTAAAAGGCTTGCTTTTGGTTTTATCGAGCGAATTGACCAGGATGACTTACATGTAATATTACAGCTTAGAAACGAGCATTCGATGATTGAGTTTTATACTCGTGGTTGGTCTCTCGTATACGGGGGGCCGTCTGGGTAGGTACCACAGCTTTGCCAGTTATTCTAACGCCAAGTAGTAGTGCGCATGCAATGTTAGTCTTTCGGTTTGCCAGCGAAATAACTGGGCATATGAGACTTAATATCTGATGTCTCGGGGTGATGAGCGCAATGCAGTGCTTATATTAGATTTATTCTTGGTCTTGATATTTCGTTGTTACATGATTCGCTGATGTAATATTGCTGTGAAAGGTTTTTCAAATTGTAAAATTTCGGTACCAAGTATGAGGCTATGAAGCTAGAAAACCATAGAATCACTTTCGGCCACACTCTTCAGCTAATATCAGCCGGAGCTGTGCGCCGTCACGGCCACGCTCGCCCGTGCATCTAATTATAAGGGCTAATATAAAATTTACATCGTCCTGGGCAAGCGGGGTTAATTAAAGGAGAGACCTGTGTGGGTGGTTTATGATTAGGTTGGTATACAACGTAAAGGCAGAATGTTAGAAGCATCAAGCTTGAACGGTAAAAAGGCTTGGTGATTTGATTCAGAATTCGGTTGAAGAGGAAACATTAGCATTAAAAAATCTTTAGGTGGAATGTGTGAGGAAGGTAAAATTGCGTGGTAATTGACTCGGAATTCGGATGATGATTAAATTTATGCATTTAAAAAGTTTTACTATAGGCATATACAAGTCAAGTGTATGATAAGACAATGCGAGGAGCTGTAAAAAAGTGCTTGTAGAGAGCGATATCTAGAAGCTAACACCAGCTCTCGTCTATTAATATTTTGGTACTTCCTCTCCAACCTAACGCCCAGCGCCCAGTGTTCCGCTTTTTTTAAGTTATTTTTTCTTGTTTTATTATGCAGTATGTATCCAGACACGAAACAATTACTCGTGCTTTTTTCATTTCAATTTAAAAAGTGAAAGTGAATCAAACCCACAAATTACATTGTGTATGAAACATGAGCCGGCCTGCCCACTATACCATAGAGGCCCTCCGATAAATCGAGGGTTTCGAAAAAAAAAAATATCAATTTAAACGCTACACTCTGTCGCAGATTGAAGCTAACAACTCCATTATAGCGATTTTCAGCTTCGTTAGAACAGCACAAGGCTTCGACAGCTTTAAAGGTTTCTCACTACCGGAAATATTATGCAGAAATTAATACTTAATTTACAGGGCGTAAGACTTACAGCGCGAGCGAAATATTTTTGACGAGACAAGTAGTTCGTTCTCCTGATGGTAAGCAACACGCCTGCCGATAACAGTTGAAACACCACCCAGAAGTTTGCTTTGCAAAATCTCGCGGCACTGCACTGCGCTCGTCAGCCTGCGACAATCGTTCTCACGTCTTATAGTGCCTCTGAGAGGACAAAATCATGACACGTTTCAGTCGTTACGCCTTCTTCAGACAGTGTCTGGCTGACGTGTGGCAGTTACCACACCTGATGTATAAACAGACAAACAGCTATACACTCCCAAAGATAACATTTGCATGTGCGTTGATATTTTATCTATTTGCCCAAAGTTTGAATTACTAATTCGAGTTATTTTCATCCAGTTGTTTCGTTGTTATCCTTCATAATGGTTTTAGTTTTGCTTTGATTTAAGGCACTCTTTACACCATTCATGATATAGAGCTATGTAGTCTATTTGTTTATATTTTCATACCAGATAATATCGCAGAGTAATATTAAACCATATATGTTGTTTTTTTACAAGTATGCAAAATTTCAACCCCGTAAGATAAGAGAAGTTGAAGTCTGACTTAACTTGCAAGATTTGACCCAAACAAACAAACATTTCAAGTTAAATAAAAGCTTGTACAAATATAACCAAACTATTAAAACCTTAATTATTATTAAGTGATTAATCGTGATTTAAACAAACCAATAAATAATTCACTTTCCATTTCTGTCAACCGAAAATGCATTTGACACCCTTCAGATACAATAAAGCAAATGGAGCATTCAATATAAAGTAACTCGTTATTTTGGAGAGCTCTCTCAATCAGTTGGAACGTAATTCTGAACAGATTTTCTGCGTCAAAACGAGTACTCAAGTTTAGTCTTTTTGCAGGTGAAGTGTATTTATAATAAGTTCAGTTTTATAAAATGCTTGAGAATAAAATAAAAAATAAAAGGACGCTGTTAGCTTATTTCAACCATACCATTACCATTTTAAGCAGTACAAACTATTCAGCACCTTTAAAGTGTAAGTACAAATATTTTTTTTCAAGATTTTTCTTAGTATTAAATTTATAGTTTGTGCGTTGGTTATTTTTAAGTTTTTTTTTATGTAACTGAATGACGAGACGAGCTGGCTCGTTTGCCTGATGGTAAGCAATACGCCAGACCATAACAATAACAGCACCACCCAGAACATTGTTTTGCAAAATCCTACGCGGCACCGCACTGAGCTCGTCACCCTGAGACAATTAGCTGTTGAGTCTCATAATGCCCAGTAATTTCGCCCTTGCGAATGCCTTGCGAATGCCCTTCAAGCCGGAACACAGTAATGCTAAGTTGTAGTTATATTAAATTTATTATATGTAATTATATAATGGTCAGACAAATTTTACATAAGAAGAACGTACATAGGCACGCGCGAGCCAAAAACTTAAAAACTAAATAAGGAGTCCATCGCGATCGACCCCGCTTCTAAAAGTGCCCATCAAACTGGCGGCATTTCCCCGCTGGATCGCTAGCGAGATGCGTTGGGCTAAAAAATGTCCCGACCGCGGGTCCCGACCTCTCTCCTTTAGCCGACGCCCTAACTCGGCCACGAACTTCCTGGCATCAGACCCCCACGAGCCCGCAGTTTCGACGGCAAACGGGACGAACTCGTACGCCGATTCCAGACCTGCGTATTTGCGGCGTTTTGCCTTTGCTGCCGCCTCAGCTCCCGCACCGGCTACTTGCTGAGAAGCGGACAGATGGCACGTGGCGAAGGTGCTCACGCAAGTAGCATCCCACACCAAGCAGCGTCCTCTCTGCCAGGGAATCAGCGTAAGGCCGTCAGGGCGTTTGCCGTCGGAACGAGACAGACCAGGAGGCTCTAATATGCAGGGAACTTCTGCATCAACCAGGGCTCGCCTAAGAATTTCGTTCAGAGCACGATGTCGGGGCCTCCGTCCCGCGCACTTGATGCAACTCAAACCATGGTGGCCGTACGCGTCGACCCACGCACCACAAACACACGCATGAGGTTCGCCCAAGGCGCACCCAAGCCGCAGACCTACGGCCACACGAAGAGAGTCGTCGTCGAGGAGCGTACCCATCTGAGGAGACGGCAAGGCATGCATCCAAGCCCCGGACTCCGGCCTAGCGGCTGCATTCAAGCGAGCTGAATGTATGCCCACGCTGTCGTCCTGCAACTGACAAAAGATTTTTTTTGCGACGATGTCATCCCAACCTCTCTGCGTCGTTGGCTTTTCGGGAGGGTTAGCTCCTGAGCTGAGAGAAGACCAGACGCTGAGGGCCTCATCGGCGAAAGGGATGCGGACCATGTCACCATTGCTAGACATAATGTGAGCAACAAGCTCCGCAACACCTGACGAAGAGGACAAGAAAGCGGCGGGGCCAATCTTCTGCAGCCGGCGCACTCCCAAACCCCCATGACGCACCGGTAAGCTTGCTTGGCACCATTGGGATTCGTTGAGGGAGACATTTAGGGTCTCTTCCATTAACCCCTTTAACGTTTTGTCGAAGTTAAGCACTTCGTCGGGGTACTTCCACGTTGGAGCCGTCCTCACAACGTAGGTTATTTTGGGCATAGCAAAGCAGCACCTGAGGAGTGTCAGCGAAACATGCGCAGGTAAGTTCTTAAAATGACCACCCAGAGAAGAAAGAATCTGAGTTTTAGAGTGCATGCTCTCTGGTATACCTTCACCAAAAATGGGGGCACCTAACAGGTTCAGCGTATGCCGATCCACGATCCTAAGTCCTGGGATCAGTGACGAAAACCTAGGCCCCGATTCCGCAGCCACCGAGCTGCAGGCGAAGAATTCACACTTCCCGGAATTAACCTCTAACCCCAACTCTTTAAAGGCTGGGAACAGGGCCCCTATTAAATTTATAGTTTATTTTTATGTGGTAATTTTTGGTATTGGCACCTTCGATAGGGGCTGACAATGTACCGCATTTAAGATCGTAAATAGTAGAAGAGTCGAGGGGACTTTTGCCCAGTAGTGGGACAGTTAGGCTAAAAACAAACAAAAAATGTTAGGTTTGAGGTTCAATATACCCTCGTTCATTACTATCATGATACTTTCCATCCAACGAAAGGTTGTCTGGAAGATATAAATTTAGTGATTAGTTCGCGCAAATATTAGTTATTACTTTTTCTTAGTTTATTATCTTCTGAAATTAGTTGAACTTAATAATATATTATATCAATAAACTCATCTACGCTCAAAATGTGTGAGGGCCACGTATTAACTAGTTATCCCGTAGCGGTTATCCAAGTATTGATATATGATGGCTTCTATCACGAACCGCAAAATGTAAATATGTTGTCATTGAATATCGGTGATTTTTGTAGGCTTTTTATTGGCTTTTTTATATTAATTTGTCAAGTTACTTTGTAACAACAGCTGTTAACCCACCAAACAAAATAAAATAACCCTCGCTCCGCTGCGGAAGTTGCCGGCTCGCTTTGCTCGCCCTCTCCCCCTTCGCTCGACTCGCCCTCGTAGGCTCACTTCATTCCTCCTTCGCGAGCTTCTGGCTCTGTGCTTTTTATATACCTACACTCTATGGCAAGAACAAGTTGGACCACGGAAGAGTGAGGTGTGACCATTCGGGTGAGATTTCGGGGTCATTTACTGTATTTGATCTGCCGATACCATTTTTGAATGGAAGTGTATGGGACCTCAAAGATTATTTTGATGGTCATTATATTTTTTTCCCATTTAATTTATACAACAACAATGGAACATTAACAATTTTACTAAATAGTTCAAACAAAACTGAATGGGTTCCGTATTCGCAATTATTTTTTCATCCCATCTATTCGAAAAGGACGACTTGGTTCGCCTTTATGTGCACCCAAAGGTGGTGTTTTCTATAAGAAACTTTTAGCGGGCAGTAATGAGTTTTTAATCCTCTTTATAAGTGCGCCGCAATTATCTTTGCCGCGCACTTATTGAATTTGGAACATCTTAGGTTCAGCACCAAAGAAATCGAACGCAAATATTGTTTGAATAAAGACTGGCTGGTACGACGGCCCATAGTCACGCCGCCGGATGAATGAAAAAAAAAAACAAATTAAAAAAGCGCGAACTACAGCCCGCGTTTTCGTAAATTTTCACGGATTGTTAGAAATTCATTGTTTTGTTTTGAAAAATGAGTTCTTCAAGTGACAGCGAAAGTATAGAACTCCTGAAAGCATTAGAACTGACGCAAGAAATGTGATGGATAATCTATTACCTGCAAAATCCCGGGAGAAATATATGAAAGCCTATGGTAATTTTATTGAATGGAGAAATGCAAGAGGCGCCAAGAATTTTTCAGAATCTGTGTTTTTGGCCTACTTCCAGTACTTAGCCAAAACTAAACAACCTTCCACTATTTGGAGTACATACTCAATGCTAAAATCAACAGTCAGTTCTAATACCGATGTAAAACTGGACACATATTCGAAATTAATAGCGTACCTGAAGAGGATGTCTGATGGATTTAAACCTAAAAAATCCAAAGTGTTCTCAGTCAAAAACGTGGAGACTTTCCTTAATGAGGCACCCGACAAAGTCTTTCTTGCCGTAAAAGTAAGTAGGTAACTATGTTTACGGTGGATTAGTAAAATATAATCATAGTGTATGAAAATGCACATTTTATTGTAACCTGTACTTTGATAGATACTTGTCTTATTCACATTCGGTTTTGTTACAGGTGGCTTTAATTTTCGGATTACATGGAGCTTGTCGTGGCAATGAACTTTTAAAAATAACTGTTGATGATGTCGAAAATCACTCGGATGATTTACTGTTAGTAAAGCTGACCGATACAAAAACCAAAATTGACCGATCCTTCGTAATACGAGGAGAATACAAAACTATTGTACAGAAATACCTGGACCTGCGTCCTGCTGCTATGAAGACCAATCGGTTTTTCATCCGTTATCAAAATGGCAAGTGCTTCAAACAAGTGATGGGAAAAAATAAAATTTCTAACATGCCATAAGAAATTGCTACTTATTTGAAGTTACCAGATATCAAGCTGTATACAGGACATTGTTTTCGTCGTACTTCTGCTACCCTTTTGGCAGATACTGGAGCGGACTTAACTGTTCTCAAGCGACATGGAGGATGGAAATCGAGTGCTGTAGCAGAAGGGTATATAGAAGATTCCATTGAGAACAAGGCGAAAACATCTGAACGCATCGTGGAAAACATTAAATTGCAACCTTCAGTTAATCCATCCATACCACTGTCGCCGCGCCCATCTACATCCAAACAACGAGATTCACCTTCACATTTTCCTCAAAATGATCCAGATTCGGACATTTCAAACACGCAGAATATAAAATCTACAACAATCTCTATTCCTAATAAAACTGTAACAATAAATTTTCATAATTGCGAAAATGTCTCAAATGTAAATATAAGTTTTTAGTTGTTTTAATAAAGGATACTATATAATTATATTATAATTTCAATTTAGTTGTTACTCTATGTTTTATTAAATAATAATATTACAATAAAATATGAGGCGCTTTTATTTTCTCATAGTGGGTGATGAAAAGTAGAGTGTATCACTCGGGCGCAAAATATATTTTTGGCTCGGGCGACGTACTTTGAATCCCTCGCTACGTTCAGGATTCTACTAAAGAATCCCTCGCTACGCTCGGGATTCAAAAAAGCGCTCCGCCGTAAAAATATTATTTTGCTCCCTTATGATACAATCTACTATTAAAGAACCCTTAAACCACCAAATCTGAAGTACGAGGAAAGTAAGCCTAATTTATTCGCCATTTTCGAACGTGCATTAACCACGTAACGACTACCGATAATGGCACGTAAAGTACTAGTGATGGGGTACAGTACACCGCACGTGCGTAAACGTGTCGTAGTCTGTGATTGTCATTGTAACGGTAACGTTGCAAACAAGCACTTTCTTATTCTTATCGGGATAAAATTGCAGTACCTAGGTTTAGACTGAGTAAAACGAATAAGGCATTCATGGGCAATTGTGTACGTTTTTACAATAAAATTCCAAAATGTATAACGGAGCTCACAGAAAGTAGATTCAAATTTAGGGTGAAAAATATTGTAATAAAAGAAGCATACTATAAAGTTAGTAATTACATAGAAGACAAAGATGCATGGAACATTCGGCTTCTGCCAAGTAGCCAACTGGCACATAAGAAAAATAATACTGTCAAAAACAAACATAAAATATTGTAACAAAAGTTCTAAAAAAATATGCCCCTCAGTTTCTTGCCGTATCTTCTGAGTAGTGGTTCTTTTTCCGATACGGTGGTAGAGTCATCGTAATAATTGACGTTCATAAGTGCGTCTGTGACGACAAAATTAAATAAAGAACTTTTGATTGACTGATTGATTGATTGATTGGACTGCTCACTCTTCGGTTAAACGTATGAGGAGGGAAATGTTTACTAAATATTTCTTTGAAGAAACTATTTGCATTTTAGACTCGCGAGAGCGTTTATATACATACACAAATGAATAAAACTCGCGCGAAAAAGTCAAAATAATTCCGACTTAGTTTTGGAAACATTAAAACTCATCTTCTGGAATTATTATTTCTAAAGACCCACTTTATCTAAGTGGGTCTTGAAAAACAAAAGACTTTTTGTTGCTATTCACTTGTTTTGAAACTCAATAATTTATTGGCTAAAAGCAAATCTAATGACAATTAAGTAATGTTCAATTAAAAACCTTGACATTTTAGCTTGATTTACCGTCTAGTTTACAAGTCTCAGGTGCAGCTTGCCAGTCCCGCCTACCCTAGCTCGTTTTGCGTAGTCAATTTTTTTTACGCTTGTAATACCTACTGAATCGTTAAATTTTTTGTATCACCTGACTGTTAATAATAATCTTTTATACATAATATAATTGATATCGGATTTGGAATATAATAATTATGCTCATTTTAGGATATAGTGGTGCAATAAGAAAGGATTTTCTGAAATTCCCACGGGATACCGGGATAAGTGCGAGTGATTATTAAAGAATCATCAAAGATCATGAATAGGCGTGTTTCTTACCATCAACTGAATGACCTGCAGGGGACTAACTCGAACACCGATCCCGATCGCTTTCAAACATGTCTTGTGATCGGTATGTCTGTGGTATTGTCGAACTTTTTTACTCAAAGTCCGCGGCCCAATCTCTATCCCAATCACGATCGCTAAAAATTATCGATATTGCAATTTGAAAGATGCTAAGGCCTACTAAATTTAAAGTTGATAACGATCGGGATTGGTTTTTGAGATATGACAATACTCTTTGCACAATGCTAAATAACGACAGAATAATAATAAATCAGTAACCTCCTACTGAATACTCATCAAAGTTTCAGACGACGTTTTGACTCTTGCTAGAGAGCTTTCCCATTACAATCAACGAAGTATTCTAAATCACTGCCAAAAGACCCTTCACATCTCGAACCCTTCCAGCACTAGACTACAGAAGTCCAATAAAAAGAATCGGCCGGCCGTCGGCGGCGAAGCGGAAACCGAGTAATCCGTCATTGTCGCTACAAACGCTGCCGGGAAAAAGTTCTTAATGACCCCGCTCCTTTGTAGGTGAGGCCACTGGCTTAGATAAATGGAGACATGAGCTCTGCACTACGATTGCTGAGGCTAGAGTTTTTGTTTAGCAGTGCGAGCTAACGTCGATGGATGGCTTTCTCAAGTTTGGACTTGGAGAGCATAATTATCTTTGGTGTATCTTTTGCATTATTGTCAATTCTCAGCGAGTAAAGTATATCTGAGTGGACTAGTTCTCCACCCAGATACACTAACCGCGATTTTCAATAAAAAAATAAAAATTCAAAAATATTATATTTTTAAAATTATTCTCATATCCTCAAATAAGGAACATAACGTGTCAAAAGCTTTGAATCTCGCATGAGGTGGCTCTGAGTGCCGGTTCACTCCCTTCCCTATGATATAATTGAGAGGGGTGATGGCTGGTCCACAAGTCATACTCGTGAATAGAAGCTGCTTGTAGGGAATGGTCTTGCCTGATATCTCATGGTGCTATTGTATTTACTTTTATTTTCATCTCTCTATAATAAAATGAAATGATGTGAAAATTTTTATTGTCATAATGGATATACTACATTATATAAGTGGTATAACAGTAATGTGAACTACATTATGGCTTGTCAATCAAAACATGTCATTTTATCATAATATACAGAAAAAAATCAAAATTCAAAATCTAATATACATAGATGAAAATATAGAGAAGAGAAATAAAGATGATATAGAGTTTACAGCATCTTTCCGTAAATTTTAAAATTATGGGACATTTCAGTCGTCCTTCCAGTTTCACATTTTTGTTTATATTTATTTTATTGAGTGAAACATTATATACCATTAAAAAAAGACATCCCCGCGATGTTCTTGACCAAAGCACCGGCAGAGTCAGTTCTTTAAGCTTATTTTTGCTACGGACCCGGACTTTGGTCTGGATATATGAAATAAATTATTGACATTTCTATTTTATTTTTAACATCACTATTATGTATTTTCTTTTATTTTTTACCTAAAATCCATATTTACATGCATTTTTGTACCTACTTGGTGAATTAATGATTTTATTTCATTTGAAGATTTTTTGTAATGAGATTTGAGTCGACAGAGTAACTTAAAATAAAAATAAGTGTTTATATTTATATACATAGGTACATAAAAGTCAGTTCTATTCTACTTACCTTTACTAACTACCTTATCATATCTATAGACGGTAATCAGAAATAGCCAAGAGGATGCCTAAGCCAGGGCTTTTAATATAATAATTTTGCCAACAAATATTAATATGATATTTCTTCTAATGTTATTAAAATGTATGAAGTGTAAGGCTTCTCACATAAATATATATTAAGGCTGATCTTTTCTTTAGCGTCATTTTCATTACGCTCATTCCTAAAGGAATAAAGCCAGATTGTACCCCGATAGTCACCCCGAGACATCAGTTATTATGTCTCATATGCCCAGCGATTTCGCTGGCTAACTAAGTACCACCACCATCAGTCCATCACATTCCCACTGCTGGGACACGGGCCTTCTCTCATAGAGAGAGTATAGGCCATAATCCACCATGCTGGCCCAGTGCGGGTTGGTAGATGTCACATGTCCTATAATGTTTGTAATTAATTCTTAGACATGCCGGTTTCCTCACGATGTTTTCCTTCACCGTTTCTAGAGCGAGTGTTAAATCCGCACATACCTTAAGAAAGTCAGTGCTGCGGGGCCAGCGGGATTCGAACTCGGGTGCGTTGGATCGAAAGTCGCACGTGCTCAGCTAACTAAGTACAATGCCCTTTAAACCGGAGCACAGTAATGCTTGCGCACTACTTCTTGGCGGCAGAATAACTGGCAATGCGGTGGTACCAACCCAGACGGCTCGCATACGAGAGACCTGCCGCTTAATAAAGTAAATTATAGAAAACTCGATGACGACCTACAAGACTATTCCATTTGGCACTGAGCTAAAGTACGTCTTCATTACTCTGTTAAGTTGTAGCTGCTATGTGGGGAATTTAAACCGACGCATTACTGGAAATGCGATTATTGTAAGAAGTGGTTTAGTAAAGCCGTTAATAAATAGTTCAATTGATGAGATACATACTTGTTAGCCTCTGTGGTGTAGTGGTTAGCAGGTTGGCTTAAATCTATACCCGCCGATGTTGCGGGTTCAATTCCCTCAACAAGACAAAAATATTTGTGCACAAAAAAGCGCAAGTATATGTTTCGTGTCTGGGTGTCGTGGGACTATAGAAGTTAAGAGTCAGGATATATATGTGTGATCGTTGGGTGTTATTGTAATTATTACTTATATATTCTTCTTCTTTCTTTCTTTTTCAGCCCTTTTTATCCCACTGTTGAGTATAAGCCTCCTCTCCATCACGCCACCCCTTCCGGTCTTGCGCTTTTCTTAACCACATCTTCCCAACAACGGCTACGTCGTCGATCCATCTGGCTGATGGTCTGCCCCTAGATCGGTAACCTTCTGTTGGCCACCACTCGGTCACTGCCCTGGTCCACCTACCGTCGTCCCGCCTAGCCACATGTCCCGCCCATCTCCACTTAAGCTTGGCGATTCGCGTACCGACATCCTCGACTTTGGTTCTGCGTCGAATTTCGACATTTGGTACGCGATCCGCCAACCTGATTCCAAGCATGGCGCGCTCCATAGCTCTCTGAGCTACTTTTATCTTATGGATATTTTCCATTGTGAGCGGCCACGTTTCGGCTCCGTAAGTGAGTACTGATTTAGTGAGTAGTGATTACTTATATAGAGAGGTAATATTTAAAATGCTGTATAGAAAAAATTATAAGCTACTACTGCTATAGTAAATTGATACTTAAAATACGGAGAAATATTTCTTTTTTATAAAGTCATCTTCAAAATTGTAATTTTTGAAAATTCCACTACATTTTAACATTTTCATGTCTATGAACTATGGTTCTTCGAAAACCGCATTAAAATCGCTACGACCATTTCGTAGATAGAAAACAGACATATCTCTTACCCCAAATGGACTTATATATCGACCTTTTATATCGAACTTCTCTTTCCGCCGTGGGTAAAAAGAAATAAACATGTCTAGAAGTATTAAAACAATTTAATAAATTAACTCAAATTCAAACCAAGTCTATCCGAGAACAGCTCCGCTCCATCCATCACATCAAAAGATTGAGGTAAACAAAGTTATATTTAATTTACACGCGGCAAACTTAGTTATTAAAATTCATAGCTTATTTAAAAGTTAATAAATTTGTCTCAATTCATACCTACTTTTATATTTAGGCATTCCACGATTTTAATAAAACGACATAATATTCAGCAATCAACAGCGGAATTTAGTGTTTCACTTTGAGCACTATGTCAGTGCAAAATAGTGAACAAACTTTGGTTTTGGGTTTGGTTTAGGTTTATCCTAGATGGGACAAATTCTCTCTGGACTTTCGTTTGAACTATAGTGTACAGAGTAGAACGACAGTGAGCTAATAAATAAATAGCGCTTGTAGCGTAGCATGACTAGTCGTTCGTAACAGATCTGCTAAATTAACCAATGTTTGCTGCGGTCACCATTTGGATGGATAGCTATTTGTATGGTATTTATATCGGGCTTCGAAGGGCACGTTAAAAGCCATTGTTTCAGGGTGATAAGTGCATTGCAGTGCCGCGAGACTGAATACTAACTTCTGGGTGGTACTGCACCTGTTAAGGACAGGCGTGTTGCTTACCATCAGGTGAAAAACCTGTTCGTCTCGCTCAGTAGTATAAAAAACCCATAATTACTATGAGTACAGATACAATTAATTCTTATCACAATATTAACTATTCCAACGCCTATCTCTTCTAACTAGGGCAACGCGAGTAAAAATTAAGGCGCTAACGGTTAGAGTTGGCCATTTAAGTTGGTTTTACGACAAAATGAGAGATGGGCGGTGCAGACGCCAGCAGCAGATGTTTTATTGCCGAAGCTCGACCACTGGCCGGATCTGGATTTTTAATCAGCTTTTTGGAGCTTTGAAGTCGAATTATTTAAATATGGGACAGTAGCTTTTTAGGTAATTCTGGGCGCGGGAGTTCTGTGTAATTTTTATAAAAAGTAAATGACTCGATTGGTCAGTCTTCAGGTTAATTAAAGACAATGGTGTCAAAATGTTTAACGAAGGAATCGTTTTTTTACTAGCTTTTATTTAACTTGCTATGTATAATATGTATGTATGTAACTACGATTGTTCGGGTGGAATCTTTAAAGCTGAATCAGAACCACTTCCTCTAGTCCTACGAAGTTGAAATTTTGCATACTTGTCAAAGTTCAATGACAATGCAATATTATGGTGACAGCCAGATGATCTGATGATGGAGAAAGAAGGTGGGCAATGGAACTCCTTCACGAATAATTGTAAACTACTAGTGTTTGGGCTCATTTTAATCTGCTAGCGATTCCGATTACAAATTTGTTAAAAGCTTGTCTTGAAAAATATTTCCTTGTATATTGGTCTTAGTTAGTTCTTACTTGGTAAAATATTGAAAAAATACGCTGGTAGACTGGAATATGTAGCCTGTAATCCAATGAGTCAATGGCTAGCTGCGCCCCGTGGTTTCAGCCATTTTTTTGGAGTGTAAAATATCCCATGAGTATGTCCATTTCTAAGACCTAAAGTATCTAAATACAAACTAAATTTCATCAATATCAAATCTGTGTTTCTGCGTGGTTGAGTAACAAACATACATACATCCGTCCATCCATCCATGCATCTATCCTCACCAACTTGAGCATTTATAGTAATAAGTAGGATTTGTGACTGACTGTATTGTTATCATTTATTAAGAAAATAGCACTGAATAAGCGCTATACTAGATAACTCAAATAAATGTATAAAATCCAAAATGGTTGTGTTTGCGTTATGAATATCAGTTTCTACAAATCACAAAGATGTTCATCACAAAAAGTTGAATAACCTTGGACAGTTTTTGCGTCCAAAAAACCTATCAACTCGTGACTTCAAAGCAATACCAAACCATCAAATAAAAGTTTCTCCAATTTAAAGTTACTGTTATTATTGTTATTTTTGCCCCCATATATCCATTTTATTTCATATTTCACTCATTTGCCCTACGCCTGAACTCGCATGTTTATAAGACACAATAACAATAAAACTGAAGTTATGACGCTAACATAACGAAACTAATTCCACTGTGCCGAACTACAGACGGAGAGATGGCGGTCATTTTGACTGAGATATTTGTTAAAATTAATGATTAGGGGAGGTCGGTTTTATGACTTGGTCAAACATTTTTTCAAGATTCGTAAGCTTTTAGTTCTTTAATAAAGTCTACATGGGAAATTGATATGACAATATAACTGGTATTTCTTAAAGCAAGTAAAAATGAATAAATTAATTTGTGGTTTCCTACAGTAATTAACGTGGCAGATCCCCAATGCGATGGTCAGACCAGCTAAAGGAGAGCAAGATTAGACGTCCAAGTTTGAGACTGTAGTTCGAATGGCTATGGACAGGAACCGATGGAGATGTGCAACACATAACTGGATGACACATGGTGATCACGATCTTCAGTCATGAAGTGGTGGGAGAGAGGGACAGTAATAAACAGACAGATACCATCGAAGAGACGGGTCTGAGCCGCCGCTCAACTGCCGTCTCTCTCTAGATATATGTGCTCCATCTTAGGCCACATCATCGCTTCACATCAGGCGAGATAGTGGCCAATCATAGATCTATTAAGCGTAAAAAAAAAGATACAGATGGCGCTGTTTTCAACTATTTAGAGATACACACTCACTTTGTTACCTCAGGATGACAGTCGTTAACACAAACAACCTGTAGTGCGCAAGCATTATTGCGTTCTGGTTTGTGATGTGTATGAGACTTAATATCTGATGTTACGGGGTGACGAGCGCATTGCAGTGGTTTGAAGTACTTTTCGGTAAATTCTATTTCTGTATGGCACTAAAATTGCTGTGGGCAAGCCTAAGTCCAGTTTATAATAAAAAAAACTAAACTTTACTGTGCAGTGCATCTAGTTGTCAAGGAAAACATTTTGAGCTGTGCTGCGCTACAGTATTACACTTAAAACGGCCGTTGCCTCTCCACCACTGACCAATAAAAGCCTCGCAGTAAATGTTTGTAATTCGTATTATAACTCTATGCAATAGATAACTAACGAGTTTGGGAGAATCCCCCGGAGGATAAACAAGATGAGGACATGAATTGTTTATGCCGCTGCTTTTATTTTTCTGAAGATGTTTGCAGAATGATATATTGGGGACAAAGTAATTCTAGGGTTATGAGCTTTTAAATTGAAACGTAAAGGTGCTACTGAACGGGCCATATTTTTAGTGCAATATACGTCTAAAGTGAAATAACAATAGCAAAAGTTGGGCAATAAGTAGTAAAATCTGCGCCATTTTCTACATTATATATCTAAACTAAACTATGAAGTAAGAGATACAAAAATAGATATAAGAATAGCCTTCTGAAGAAGTCCATTGGCGTTTAACCTCTCGGGGATAATATCAACTCAAAATTGTCTTCTTTTTCTAATAAAAATAAAATGAGCAGTAATACAAAAAAATACTCTTTTTATTTTCTATACTTCGACACCATAATGTCTCTGCACGTTACAACGTAGCAACTAAGACCGTGCTATGTATGCACGTATGCATGAATAAAACGGACAGCTTAAGGAACGGTGTAGTGGGCGTTGTCTCCTAAGAACCGGTAGAAATAATCTTTTTAGCCTCTGTCAATAAGGTGCAGTACCTACTACGGTGTAATGGGTGGAGGCCGTACCTTTTATATTGTTAATTGGCTTGCGTTTGACCATTTTGTCACCTGATGGTAAGCGACGATGCGGTTGACGATCTAGCACGCTTGCCAAGATAGTACCTGTTCACTCTACACTTAAAGATTTTTAGATTGTAACTAATTGGAAATACTGACTCTGGCAGGGAGTTCCATTCGTTAGCAGTGCGCATAATGAAACTGGAAGCAAAGCGCTTAGTGCACGCAGAAGAAGTGTCTACCATGAAAAGGTGCCGCGTTGCCGTACGTCTTGTAGTCTGATGATGAAACAGGGACGGAAGAATTAGTTGGTGCAATTCCGACGCACACTCTCCGAAATGTATCCGGTGAACACCGATTGACTGGCAACTCTGCGTCGATATTCAAAACCGTGGAGTCTTGACTCGAATAACGCGTCATCGCCAATGAGTCTCTTGGCTCGCCTCTCGATTGAATCAAGTGCTTCAAGCTGATATTTAGCTGATCCATCCTAAAGGTGAGATCAGTACTCTATATACGACGAGACTTGTGCTTGTGGCCTTACTTTTATAATGGGTATTGTATGTAATAGTGCGGTGAGATAGTGATCAAATCAAACTTACGTATACATCAAAATTACGTTCTAAAAAATAAATCACCCAAGTTTATAGACTTGATATTTTTAAGTACTGTGAATAAACAATTGCTCAATTGTTCACTCAAATAAAGTAACGAATGAACAGATTATACTTAAGCTCCAAATCGCTAACTCCGAAGACAAACCAAGGTTAAATTTGACAAGTACTAACAAGATTCCAAACTTTGCTCGGTGATCATCGAACTAGCTACCCGTGAACCCCCTGGGCATAGATTAGATAGTAGTTACTACGCCCCCGGCTCACTGTCACAGTATACCGGACAATCAGAATCATGGTTCGCCTAGAATCATTATCATCGGCTTATTGCGCCATCTCAAATCTAACCCAAGCATTCTCTCACAAAAAACCTGTCGAACCTTTTGATAAGTATCATCGTCAGCCCATCACGTTTCCACTGCTGGGACACGGGCCTTCTCTCAAAGGGAGGATGGGCCATAATCCACTACGCTGGCTCAGTGCCGGTTGGTGAATGTCACATGTCTTTGATATTTTGTGATTAATTCTTAGGCATGGCCGTTTCCTCACGATCTTTCTCTTCACCGTTTTTAGAACGAGTCTTAAATTTGCACATAACTAAAGACAGTAGTGCGGGGCCAGCGGGATTCAAACTCGAGTGCATCGGATCGAAAGTCACACGTGCTTCCACCAAAGTAAATCGATAGAATCTTGATAGAACTTGGCATCGAGATAGTCCAGAGAAGGTATTAGTATTTGATCCCAATTTTACTCGTAAATGCCTAGGAGTCGCTTTATAACCAAATCCTACGCGCACAATGTCGTGAGGATTTATAATCTGTGCTTTTTCTTATCGTCATTAAATAAATATTTCAAAATATATAACCATCAAAATAGGACGAAGATCGTATGAAATTGAACAACTGTCTGAAATCTACACAACCGTTGCGCTGCAGTGCGGTGTAGAAATCGAAAACTTGGTCCTGACTTCATTTATTAATTTGCTATGGGAAACGGTGGAGTGGTTTTAATTTAACCACTAATTGCAAAGTCAACAGTCTAGGTGGCTTGGGGTAGAAATTGAAAATATTGTACAAGACCACCATTGAATTTTGTTTTATATGACCGCAAAGTGTTTTGAAAGCTAACTAATGTTTTTTGTAACACCAAGAGCTGATACAATTCTGATATCATAAAGTTGTGTATTTTTTTTTTATATTATCTTATTGCTTATTTCTCAACTCATGTTGCTTGATGATAAGCGTTAATGTGGTTGAGGATAGAACAATAATTATCTGGTTGTAATGTTTGACATCATCATCATCAGCCCATCACGTTCTTACTGCTTCGACACGGGACTTCTCTTATAGAGAGAATATGGGCCATAATCTACCACGGTGATCCAGTGCGGGTTGGTGGATACCACAAGTCCTTGAATTTTTTTGTAATTAATTCTTGGACATGTCAGTTCCGTCACGATGTTTCCTTCATTGTTTTTTAGAGCGAGTGTTGAATCTGGACATAACTTAAAAAAGTCAGTGGTGCGGAGCCAGCAGGATTGGAACTCGGGTGTGCCGGATCAAATATTGCACGTGCTCCCACTAAGCCACACTTGCTCTCTAATGTTTGACATAAATTATAATAATCTTAGATTTACTGGATCTCAAGTAGAGATACAATTTTCAAGTTAGTTGGCAAAGTGTTTAAGTTATGCACTTAATTTTTCAGGGTCAGCGACAACGCTCTTGCGAAGGTTATCGCGTACCACCAGCCGCCGTCTATTTGCTCTTAATTTGGAGGCATATCTACTATTTCTTGATTGACCTGCCCTGATGGGTGTAACACTGGGTTGACACTGTTATTTTTTTGTTTTTGCCCAACAATCAACGTAGATCCTGGCCCATAACCAGGATTTCCTGTAACTAAGAACCCGGGAACTATGAGGACCATGGTTCCACAACATCCAGACACGAAACATGCTTACACTAAAACTGTAATTCTGTTTTCTTTTTTTAAGTGCAATAAAGTGTTATCTATCTATGCTTGCAATTTTTTATTTCTTTGCATAAACATTTGTCCTTTGTTTGTTGTTTGAATAGAACCCGCAATCTCATTAGTGTATGAGATTTTGAGCCAACCTGCTCAACCACTACACCACATAGGCTGTCATGAAAAACATTTATATCTACCAAATTTCATCAAAATTCGTCAAGTGGTTTTTGCGTGATTGAGTATCAAACATCCATCCATCCATACTCGTTTGTCGATGTTCCATCCATCATCGTTCTATAGTTACCTCTTCTATTTCTTAAATATAATTGAGTGACGAGACGAGCTTCTCATTCACCTGATGGTAAGCAACACGTCTGCCCATAATATGAACGAACCCTAATCTTAAACATACTTTTTAAGTACTTTTTCGTACACATAAGAATGAGTACCCACAAACCACAAACTTCATTAAGCTTTCTCATTTGCGCAGAGCACTGTCCGCGCTAAGGGAAGATTGAGATGCGGGCCACCCGGTCCCAGCCGGTGGTCATATTTTTTTCTTTCAGAAAAACCTTGTATAAATTATATAGGTATTTACATTTCTCGGTAAAAAAATAAGTCACCGACCAAGTGCGAGTCGGACTCGCGCACGAAGGGTTCCGTACCATTATTTATAAAAAGGGCAAAAATATCATGTCCGTTTTATGGGAACCCCTTAAATATTTATTTTATTGTTTTTTAGTCTTTGTTGTTATAGCGGCAACATAAATACATCATCTGTCAAAATATCAACTGTCTAACTATCACGGTTCACGAGATACAGCCTGGTGACAGACGCAGACAGACAAAACGGCAGACAGACGGACAGCGGAGTCTTAGTAATAGGGCCCCGTTTATCTTATGGGTACCGAACCCTAAAAAATAATTGCATCACCACCCAGAACATGGCTATGCAAAGGGAACTGGACTGCACTCCATTCCGGCTATTATTACCATTGCCATTTTTATGGCCATTTAATCTATACTTGGTCATTATTTCGCCTGAAGAAGCAATGATGTGGCGGAAGATTAAACAGAGCCATCTCCGGAATAGTTCACTGAACTTTATCCTAGACTAGTTTGCTTGACAGCTTCGCCGAGCGGTTACTGTCATGAATTACATCTGTAGGCTTCGAGTGTTCACAAATGCTCTAATTGAATTATAGATCAAGCCGTAAACCAACAATTTAGTGCCCCAACTATACGGCGACGGCGTGGCTATTGAATAAATCATTACAACTTGTAAAATCGAATCAGAGTTCTCGCCGTCGACGACATAAACAGGGTACCATTAGGGAGTAGGGTATCTAGCAGTAGCTTAACTACCATCCTCCGATTTCGATCTATTTTAATCAATTAGTTGCTTTATTTTCAGCTACATCGTCGCGTAAATATCAGGTTAGATAATATTCATGATAATAGTCGCCATCTTCTTCTTCTTCTTCCGTCACTGGTCCCGTTATTTGGGGTCGGGCCTCCTCACTGTTCTGCGCCAAGTTAATCTGTCTTGGGTTGTCGGTTCTGGCAATTCGTCTTGTTGAAGATAGTCGCCATCTATGGCGATAAAAAACCCTCGTTACTAGTAAATAGCGTCTGACAAACTATTTAAGTCGTGTTTCACTGATGTGCTTGCGTATTTTTGCGGACAAGTATTACATTTCTATGGGAATGTGTAATCGACGGTTCTTCTTTGTAAGCGGAACACGTTGCAATATAAAATACAAGAGTTCTATTGAATCCGCTCTACTGAGAATTTTGTACAGACGCTTTGCTGCGAGTACTGCAAATAATAATAATTGAAGAACGTAGTATTGACTGCTTAATTTACTTTATGATATGTATCTATATGAATTATTCGTGAAGAATATGGTAAATGTAAGAAACTTTTCAAATGTGAGGCAATTATGTAGAACTTTACTTTTCATCCGATATGTATGTGATCGTTTGGCGTTATTTGTTTATTAATTAATTAATTAATTAATTAATTAATTTATTTATTTATTTATTAATTAATTAATTTATTTATTTATTTATTTATTTATTTATTTATTTATTTATTTATTTATTTATTTATTTATTTATTTATTTATTTATTTATTTATTTATTTATTTATTTATTTATTTATTTATATATTTATTTATTTATTTATTTATTTATTTATTTATTTATTTATTTATTTATTTATTTATTTATTTATTTATTTATTTATTTATTTATTTATTTAATCCAAGCGTAAACATTTTTTTATTCCAACAAGTTTTTTTTTTTATTAATGCATCTTTTGTCTTATTTGTGAAAGCGTAATCTTTCCTATGTAGGTGTGGTGTGGCCACATCTAGTAAGAAGTTTATGGATAGCCTTCAACATGGTCTAATTAATAACTATTATCCTAAGAAAACAGCCTGAACCAGACTTGGAAATTTCGTATTCAAAATTTTATCCAAAACGGTTCAGTAGTCAAACAGACTGAACATTTAAAAATTGTGACATTTTGTGTTTCATATTATACCTGTACATTATTTATAAAATCTTTATAGCTTGTTTTAAAACATCTAAAACGTCAATAGCAAACGATTGGGTTTTGTTAAACTCAAACTGTGCTTGACGGCGAGCGGGGCATGGTCAGGTTTGATACGTCTCCCAATATATTTTCAGTCCACTGGCTTTTGTTTCATGCGATGAAATTCGATGGAAAACGCTGTGACTTACAGGTCGACAGGTTTTACAGACTTTTGTTCAATGCTCTCGAATAGTTAGAACGCATGACTGGAAATTGAAGACCTGAAGTTTGGTGCTGTTAGTGTTATATTTGGTGAAATTGTTGTGTGGTGGTGGCATAAATAACTTAGGTATTTATTTATGCAAAAATAAATTATTTAAACTTTGAAAATAACTGTAAAAATAGTTTACATCTTTTTTTATTTTATTAATAAAAACTACTGTAGTTTTTTTATTTACTCTTTATTATGTTTTATGTTGACTGGCGTACTTTAAGATTGTGTATAAACAAATTTCGGAAGAAAATAAAATCATTTCCTTATTGTTTTCGACAAGAACGATAGCGAGATGGAAACGCTGACTGATGACTGTCTTCCCAGGTTAACATTAAAAATATAAACGGCTACACTCACGTCATGATAACTCCGACCAGGTTTCGGACAATTAGGATGTCTTTCTTCCGGGAGTTTACGCTTTGGATTCGCGGGGCAGACTGAGCAGTCAGTCACAATAATTGCTGACCAAATGCGCAAGACGAATACAGCTAGCCTTAGTTAGAGACCTAAGTTAGCTGCAATTTGCCATCCTGAGTGACTCAATCGCCATCGGTTAGTTAATTTAATTATCACTGATCATCTATCTATCAGACCTAGAATCTGCACTGACAAAGGCATTTGTATCATATTCTCATGGTTTAACTGTGACATTCTGCTCCTAGGCCTTTGTAATTTAGTAGAACAGTCGTCTATAATCCTGGCAATCGGCTCAGTTAATTTACGATCGAAACTTAGGCCTTCAGTTATCAATCAGGCTATACTGGGTGCTGCGTCACAGTGGAGAATACCACGCAGTAAAGTCATGGTAGTACTGTGTTTGTTTGACCAGCGTAAGAAGAAATCTTTACATGATGATCAGTAGTTGCTTGGAATAGATTGTCCCATTTAGCGCTTAAAAATAGTACGAGTACTTACACAAAGAATAACATTGTGCATTAAAGCATATTATAAATACTGTAGACATTTAAAAAAAAATAAGAAAAATGTTAAAAGTGATCGAATTGCAGTCTATTTTATTTTATACCCACATCTACACGGAATTCTCAGCGATGTGAATTCACTAGCATAGTGGTAATTTAAGGCAAAGTGCCGGTTTTTAAGTAAAACTATCACGGGTTCCAATCTATAGCAATACCCCAAAATTAATGATTTAAAATGTATACCTACTCGAAAGTTTTTCTAAGATATATTCAGCATCAATACCAAAAAAAGAAACGTTTCTATTCGTTTATACACTACCACATTCACAATTGATTCCAAATTTTTGAAGTTCACCTTCTGTCGTTGTTATTTACTCGGGCAAGATTGAGAGAGGTCGTATCGATCTTCAATGGTGCTTGACTGCTTGACCTTTAGGTGTTCACTGTTCAACATTCGAGGGTCAAAGGAACTCTATAGCGTACTATAATATTGTTATACAAGTATGTGTAATAATAACCAGTGTTAGACCCAGTTGCGTAAACCCGGGTTACCGTATTACTCTATACTGAATATTTTATTCCAATCATAATCACATCATCTTTATCATCATCAACCCATCACGTTCCCATTGCTGAGACGCGGGTCTTCTTTCATAGAGAGAGTATCGGCCATCTGATCATCATCAGAATATCGCTGGCCCAGTGCGGGTTGGTGGATGTCACATGTCCTTGATATTTTGTGATTAATTCTTGGATATACCTGTTTCCTTACGATTTTTTTGTTCACCGTTTTAGAGCGAGAGCTAAATCCTTGCATAACTTATTAAAGTCAGTGGTACGAGGCCCGCGGGATTGAACTCGGGTGCATCGCACGTGCTTCCACTGAACCACACGCGCTCTTCAAATCATAAGGTCTTAATTAATATTGTGAAAGATAACATATGACCCTGACATGGTATAGTAACACAGTAGGAGCAGACAGGTTTATTATAAAAAATAGTTTACTTCAATAATTAAAGTTATAATTGAAATTCAGTTTTAAAAAAACATTTTTATAATAGTAAATTTTGTAGACGTTTAATTTTTTTTATTATTTTACTCCACAAATCTGGTTTAAATTGGTACCAATCAATAGGTAGGTACAAAATTGACATTATTACAGGGTTAACTACAGTTTTTATTATTTATTCTTTTAACCCTGGTTGACGCAAACTTACAGTACCAGTAGAGCGTGTGGCCAAGTGGTAACTTATATACGCCTTCTGAACGGACTCACCCGAGTTCGAACCCAGACTCTGCCTAACTAATAATAAGTGCAGTTTTTGCAAGCTTTAAAACGGTGATGGAAAACGTCTAAAAAAATGCTGAAGTAAATTCAAAGTTTTTCTTGGACATGTCGGTTTCCTTACGATTACGAATTTCGTTTAGCGTTTCTAGATTCGCACATAGCTTAAGAAAGTCGTTGATCCAGGACCAGCGGGAATCAAACTCCGGTGCGTCAGATTGCAAGTCCCTCGAGATTTTGATAAGCCACATACTCTAAAATGTCACATGAAGTTTTTCCGATATAAAAGTATCCTATCTGTTGTATGTCTAAATGTAGCGTGTAAGCTATCTCCATTCCAAATTTCAGTCAAATCCGTTTAACCGTTGCGTGAAAAGGTGATAAACACACTAACAAACAAACTTTCGCAT
Organism: Petrophora chlorosata; assembly: GCA_951640565.1. Lineage (NCBI taxonomy): Eukaryota > Metazoa > Arthropoda > Insecta > Lepidoptera > Geometridae > Petrophora > Petrophora chlorosata. The sequence continues at coordinate 19,765,075 of OX621189.1, read as the reverse complement.
TTATGTATAAAATTAGTGTGATAAATATTTATTGAAATTAATACGACACTCAAGACAAACCTGTTTAAGGTTTATAAGGTGTTAGTAATATAAGAAATATTGTAAAATTTATATAAATAAATAAAAAAAAAATCTCTTTCATTTTGTATCAGTAAAATTACAGCGTGAATTTGTTGAAGTTGAAATTGAACTATAAACTTGATATGAAATTTTGTAAAGTTCTAAGTTCTTGCATATCGTCGAGACATACCTATTTTATGAATTTTGGAAAAAGGCCAAATTTAGAAGTACCCTACCTTACTTTATTGTTATTAGTGATAATTACTGTATTCTTGTCATAGAGCCAAGTTTTACTTTATATGTTATGAAAAACCGTTTTTCGTACGTTCTTACGTTTTGTAAACTCTTTGCTTACAACTTTACTGTCATGCCATTCTAATCATTCAAGATCTTCAAGGGAGATTTTATTTAAGAAAATTATTTAATGTTGATTAAATTCTACTAATATTATAAACGCGAAAGTTTGTAAGAATGGATGTATGGATGTACCTTTGTTACTCTTTCACGCAAAAACTACTAAATGGATTTTAATGAAATTTGGTATGGAGATAGCTTATACCCTGGATTAACACATAGGCTACTTTATATCCCGGGAAACCGTGGGTGAAACCGCAGGGCGCAGCTAGTTTCAAAATATTATCCATCAACATCACGAGTGCAAATCCCTTTTGCGATTACGAGTAGATATCTATGACTCAGTATTCAAGACAGGCATAGGATATTATAGTATTTTTTTGCATAAAATACGTTAAAGAAGGTTTTTTATTTTAATGTAGTGTCAGTTTACACCACAGTAAAAAAAGATGGATTTGTTGTAACGGAAAAAAAATAAAAATCAATCAAATAATAAATGTTATCTAGATTATTTATGAAACAAGAATCCGTATTAGATTAGAAATATGAAATACGAAATATACGATATAAAATATATGGATTTAGAGTGCATTATCATTGTGAGCTACACTGAGACTTTCAGCCGGATAGCTAATCGAAAAGTGCTTGCAATTGGAGTTGCAAGATTCCCGGAACGACACACAAACAAACAAGGAAATGGACACTGTATGGATACTGCTCTAATAAAAAACGTGATGATATGGTCGGCACTGTCTACTTCTGATGATAGTAAAGAACACATAAAATGCATGAATGTGTACGTACACGCACACAATAGCACTTGCTAGAGTTGCCGCCCGCGGCATCTCATTCTGTCACGTGACGTCGCACATTGAGCTTTTGTATACAGAGATGGAATTAGGACTCAGCTCAGGCCCTATTACGGAATGACGGGCCCCTGAGTTTACGGTTGGGTGAGTAGATGTTTTATTCGTGGTAAGTCTTTCGTATGCGGGAGGCTATTTGGTTAGGTACCACCGCTTTGCCAGTTATTCTGCCACCAAGAGGTATTGCGCAAGAATTACTGTGTTCCGGTTTGAAGGGTACTATAGCCAGCGAAATTACTGGGCATATGAGACTTAACCCTTAATTACTCGCACGCGGTCAAAGCACTTTCGCATTAAAAAATGAAGCACTTGCCGCGGTCCGAATTTCTTTGCGTCCCCGCTAGCTTCATAATTCGCGTCGAACTTTACATTTTAGCAGCGATCAAGTCACGGGAGTGGAAGGATGCGTCGCTGCACTCTTGAGCGGTGACCCCGTGCGAGTAGTTACGTTACTTTTTGGAAAGAGGTAAGTTACTTATATTATGTACTAGCTGATGCCCGCGACTTCGTACGCGTAGTGAAGTATTCATCTTGCTTCCGACCATTTTCCGTCCCACCATATTTGCGTTCCAGTTCCCGTCCCGCTCCTATGGTGTTACCGTACCGTACCGCTTCTGTTCCGTTACCTTCCCACTCCTATCATGTTACAGTCCCTTTCTTATTCCGTTATCGTCCCGCTCTGCTCCCGATCCTATTCCGATCCTAATCGGTTCCGGTTTTTGATCATTTACATGACTCTGCGGTGCGGCGGCAGCGCAAAGTCATGTGAATGATCAAAACCGCGGTCCGGCTCCGGTATGTGTCCGGCGCCATGTACAATTGTACATACATGAAGCCTGAGTAAAAGAAATCTTCAAAACCAAAATATCCTATTTACATAGCTGTTGCCCGCGACTTTGTAAGCTTAGTGAAATAATGCATTTTGCTCCCGGCTATTTCCAGCAGCTCTCGCTTCTATGCCGATTTTGTCCTGCTTCTATCCCAATCCTATATCGAATTCGTCTCGTTTCTATTCCAATTTCTTCCAGCTCTTATCTCGTTTTAAATAGACATAATACTTACATTATAAAAATAAATTTTCTATACAAATTTTACCACCCGTTTAAACCTGTCAGGGGATGGTTTTCAAAACAATGGTAATAATACAATCAACAGTTTTTTTTGGCTAAGTATGTGTAAGTATTTTGGCCAATGGTCAATCATCGTAGCTCCAAAAAAAATATTCTATGTCGTAGGGATATGAGGATACCAGGGATTTCACGAAATCCCTAGGGATACGACGTCCAGTTTTGATAAATAGGCTCTCGCCAGAACTCTCGCTTCGTCATCCCTTCGCTCCACTCGCGCATTCGACCATCACTCCAATCGGGAGGTCGCTGGCTCGCTACGCTCGCCACCTCTCCCCCTCGCTTCATTCTGGGGTTGCGCACTCGTTTTGCTCAGGAATTCCTCGCAAGCTTCTGGCTCCGCGCTTTTTATTTACACTCTAGGGGTAAAAAAGCTAGTTGGACCGCGGAGAAGTGGTCCTTCCCATATATTATGATTATACCATGATTTCGTAGTATCTCTAGGAATTTCGCGAAATCTCAGATATCCTCATTTCCCTGCGACAAGTACGGTCATCTACAAAAGTTGCTGAATATTTGTAAATCTTCGATTGACTACACCTTTAGAATTTCTTATTTTTCTGAATGTTGCATTTAAAAGTCAATTAAAATCTTGTACAAATAAGGAGATTGTAAAAAAATACATTACGTTAGGATTCATTTCTTTTGCCTAGTCTATATACCAAGTTTCGCTTTCATCTTATAAACAAAGGTTTTCCACACAAATGTTTGCCATCCCGTTTAGACCTTTTAAGATGTTTAAAAAGTGGTAAAACATGTGCGTACAGTATCTTCGATTAGTAAATGTACCAAATTTTACCGTCGTAGGTTTAGAAAAAATGTTATATTCCACCTTATTTAACGTTTTTAGAGGTTGATTAATAATGTGAGTTTTTAATTTATTACTTTTGTTTGGTCTGTATACGAAATTTCATTGCTACAACTTCATAAACAAAAATTCTCCATACAAACTTTACCAACCTGTATAACCCTGTTATGGGGATGATTTCTAAACATGATGGAATACTTTTTGTTTAGAATTTTATTGGCTGAATATTTATAACAAATTTCAACATCGTAGCATTAAAAAATATTTGATACTTTCCACCCTGTTTAACCTTGTTAGAGGGTGAAATTCAAAAAATGGCGACTGACGTTTCAATTTATTTCTTTTGATTACTCTTGGTACCAAATTTAATTGCCATAACTTCATGAACAAAAATTCTCCATATAAACTTAACTGCCCCGTTTGAACCGGTTTAGGGATGATTGCAGCAAAATGGTGAAACAGCTGCTTAAAGTTAATCTGTCTGAGTATATGAACCGAATTTCATCATCGTAGCTTCAAAAAATGTAACTTCATTCCACCCTTATTAAACCTGGTTAGGGGTAGATTTAAAAAATATGTGAATCACGTTTTAATTATCTCCTTTTCTTAGTTTGTGTACCAAGTTTCATCATAACCACAAACTTCATAAATAAAAAAGATTTTTTATACAAACTGTACCACCCCGCTTGTTGGGGGATGATTTAAAAAATGTAAAATACATATTTATAATTTCATTGGCTAAGCACATATACCACATTTAATCGCAGTAGCTAAAAAATAATAGTCTTCGCTTTCCACCCTGTTTTACCCAGTTAAGGGATGATTTTGAAAAATTATATATAACGTTTTAATTATCTTCTTTTACCAAGTTTTATCATAGCCCCAAAACTTCATAAACAAAGATTTTCTATACAAATTTTACCACCCCGTTTTGGCTTGTTAGGGGATGATTTTCAAAAAATGGTGAAATACACATCTATAATTTCATCGGCTTAGCGTGTGTACAAAATTTCATCGCTGTAGCTTAAAAATAATAATCTTCACTTTCCACCCTGTTTAACCCTTTTAAGGGATGATTTTCTAAAATTGTAAATCACGTTCTAATAATGTTCCTGAGGTGTGTATACTAAGTTTCATCGCAATAAACAAAGATTTTTTAAGTAAACTTTACCACCTCGTTTAACCCTGTTAGGGGTTGATTTTTGAAAAATGCTGAAAACTTATTATTAAGCTTGATCAAACTTAATTTATTTACCCTGTTTCTTAACTGTAACTACAGTGTCGCATTAATAAAAAAACCTATTCCATACAAACTTTGCGGCCCTATTTAATGACCTTGGGGGTTGATTTTTGAAAAGTTACTGAAATCATATTTTTATATTCTTATGTTTAGTCAATTTACTAAGTTTCATAACTTTACTAAAAAAACCTACACCATGGAAATTTTGCGACCCCAATAAATGATCTTAGGGGTCGAATTTCGCAAAATGCCGAAAACAAATTCCTAGTATTTACATGCTTAATGCTCACGCAAAGTTTGATATCTATGGGTCAAGAAACAATCACCGTAGCATACATTATAGTTTCCGCATTCCAATCTAAAAAACCGCATTAAAACCCCCTTAAGGGTTGATTTTCAAAAAACTGTGATATACGTATTCTTTTATTTCTTTTGCATAGTATACTGCCAAAGTTTCGTGACCGTGCGACAAAATATTTTTTTTTCCCCATACATCCTTTATGACCCCATTTAACCCACTTAAAGGTCAAATTTCGAAAAATCCGTTCTTAAATGACGCCTTCACTACTTGTAGAATACGTGGTCCAAATTTCAGGTTTCTATGTTAAGCGGTTTCGGCTGTGCGATGATTGTAGAAAAAAACCCTGTTCTTTTATTATATAGATTTTTATGTGTATTGTTAATTCATTTTATATAATTATTAGTCCAGTGTATAAATTTATTATATTTATGTTTTTACAGCTATATAAAATGAAATTATCCTATAATTACATATTGACATGATTTCTGTATTTTATTCCAGAATTAGTCATGGATAGAAGAGAACAACATATTGTGCAGTGGTTGGCAGAGGCTTTTGATAAAGAACATGTTGGAGGGTCAGATTCTGAGTCTGAGTTTGACCCTCACCAACCACTGCAAAGCGCGGGCGATGTAACAACTGCCTGCGGAAAAGCGATCGAAAAGTCTTAAAAAAAGGCAAAAAATGCACCAAATTTGTGTGCAATGATCACACTGAGATACACTGCCAACATTGTGATAAAAGTGATTCGGAGAGTTCCTAAAAATATTTATAAATTTCAACTTTGATCTTAGTATAAGTACAAATTGTTAATTTTTGATGATTATTTAAATTTAGTTTATTTCTGTTTAATTATGTACTTAATTCATGTTGTTCCTTTTAAATATTACAGAAATAATAAAGCAATTTAATAATAAAAAAGTTTTAATTACTTATATATTAATTAAATATTAAAAATAATTCCTACAATTTGGGGTCACCTGTGACCCCATGCGAGCAGTTATGTAATGTTCTTCGTGCGAGTAATTAAGGGTTAATATCTGATATCTCAAGGTGGTGAGCGCAATGCAGTGCTATGCAGTACATTTTATGGCAATAAAAGTCCTGGGTGACACTGTTAAGACCAGGCGTGGTGCTCATAACAATTTTATACACCTTGTAAGATATTGTACATGAAAAAAAAGTAGAAGTCAGTTTTTTCCTTTTCGGTTGAATATTTTGCCTACTAAGTCAACCAACATAAAATTGTTGTTATCATTATTTGAGCCTCTCAGCTTAAAGAGATCACGGCTGACTTAAGAGATATGTCTGCATCACAGTGAATTATAAACAGTACCTATCGTAGCATAGTTTGTATTGAACTGTGTACTGGTCTGCCACAATTGTAATGTAAATGTATGGTAAACATAGTCCGATAATCGCTTTGGTTCGACAACGAAATTGACAGGTTTGAGGGCCCCCATAGGCCCCTGAGCATCTATACTCAGGGGCCTCAGTCTTCGATGTTCCTTTTGCTACGATAACAACCCCATGATGTGTACTCAGGGCTTGCACAAAGAAATCCCGGGAAGCCATCCTGTCGAGACTGTTTGGTTAAGCCTCAGTGTATTTTGGTTGCATTTTCCTGAGTACGCGGGATTTATTTAGCTTTACTCCACCTTTATATTAAGAGCAAATAGTTTATTTAAAGAGGTTGCGAGAGTTGGCTTAAGCTTAAGTGTAATTGAGGTTTGTGTTCGTCAAACGAGTTTAATGGTTATTCTAGGTACCTAGAGGGACTTTTTAAGTGACAACTTAGGTAGTATGTGAATTTAATTGTGAAAATTTTTATTTATTTATTTTTTAACAAAATCTCGTTTCTATTATTGTATTATTATTAAATCTTGACATTTGTATCCATTTTGACCAATCAATTTATATAATTTTGACAAATTAACTATTTTTATCTTAATTGCATTATCATTGTATTTACGTATTAGAATTCTTGACATTATATTTGTGTAATGTGATATTTCATAATTGAATAGTTAATGTTAATTTTCTTTTATAAATTAATTCGATTCACTATAAATTATTGCATGCCGCTGGCTGAATATAGCGACCTAATATTTAATATGTAACACCAATGTACTATCTATATTCACAATAAATGATATTTGATTTGATTTGAATTCAGTTAAATGTTATTTTGTGCGTTAAACGTTTTTGATGCTCTTATCGTTTGTTAATATTAAAAAGAGCATTACAAGCGAAATAAAGCTAAAGGATTTTTAACGATTGAATAAAGAACTCGGCAAGGCGAAAGGTAAATAAAAGAAATACGCCCAACGATCACAAACATAGATCTTGGCCCCTAACTAGGATGCCCTGTATCTAGGCAGATAGGAACGAGGACCATGGTCCCAAAATACCGAGACACAATGACACGAATGCATGTGCGAAAATGATTTCTGATTACTATTGACCCACGCATATCAGACACAAAATATTTGATGTTTATATGAAGGATGACAACGCAACAGCTGGATGAAAATAATTTGAATAGAATAAGTAAACGAACTCTAAACAAGTACGTAAATGTTCAAGTGCCAAAGAATTCAACGCCTAATTGAATTTTGGAAGGGCGTTGCGTATCTTTGGATAGTACTGCCAAATAAAACTAAATATTACTACGTACTGCCGTGCGACAGAAAACTAATATCTGGAGATCAAAATTAAATATCAAAAGATATTTAAAACGTACTTTAACAAAAACGTCAAATACACATGATAAACAATGAAAATACGTAAAAGAATGTCACTTAGAAAATGCGCCCGCTACAGAAGATAGCGCCAAGAAGCTTTAAGGGGTTATAAGTTCTGGGTGGTACTGCAGTTATTATGCGCAGGCGTGATGCTTGCCATCAGGCGTTCTCGTTACTCAAATGCATAAAAAACTTCGCTTCAAACGTTCATAAAATAAATACGTGCAAATATAATGCCTAAACCCAAAAAAAACTTCAAAGCCTTTTCTCCCGGTTCCCCGCGCGTGTACCGCTTAACTGGAACTGAAGCGGTTTTGTCCCGGAGGCATTTTAACGGTAACTAACGGTACCGTAATGGTAAGGGTGTTTGTTTGTAAAAATCGTTTGTATTTTAGTAGAGGCTTTATAGACTGACCACGTCCATGTAAAAACTGCGTGCCGTACCCGAATAACTTTATTAAATTCAATGTAGGTAGTTTCTTGTAAGAGCTGAAAGTGTTATTTTAATTCTAAAACGTGAACGTATTTTGAAATTATTAAATGAATTAATAATAAATGAATGAAGTTTATTGGGATAGATTTTGATTAAGTGTTCAATGTATCTTATATTACTGGGTAACGCAACGCCATTTTCTTTCATTTCAAAAGATAAATAAAAAAACCAAGTGAAGCGATAGATCAATATCCCATACTCTCTCTCTCGGCCTTTCTTTCTTTTAAAATCCTAGCTGCGACCTGCGGTTTTATCAGCGGTTTCTCAGGGTAGAAAGTATTCTAAGTCTTTTTTAGGACGTAAAGTAAGTACATACAAAAAAAATATCATCAAAATCCGTTTAGTATAGTTTTTGCATGATTGAGTCACAAACAATCATCCTCACAAATATTAGTAGGATATAGTAGGTCAATTTTTGTCAAAATTGTTTACATAATAAATTGTGTAACTAATTTAAGTTCTGCTTCACATAAAAAGTCACAAACCTGCAAGCAAATCCAAGCACCACCTTTCCAACTCAAAATAAAATAAGCGGCACATCAAAGGGCCGCCATGATTTATGTCGCCGCCACAACGCGGGGTTGATTCATCATTTTCATACGATAAAGAACCGTGTTATTTTTCGCGTTATAATTCTGAATGACTGATGATGTGAAGCAACGAAAAGGAGTTTAGTGGGATTGGGTGTTCATTTTGTACTATTTTTGGTTCCAACGTTAGTTTTTTAAATATGCGCTTGTGCATAATTCAAGTACTGGAGTGTGGCTCAGCAGGAACTCGTGCGCCTTTCGATCCAAAAAACCTGGGTTTGAATCCCGACTCGGTCCTGCACCAATATCTTATAGCTAAGTGCAGATTTTGCACGCTCGCTCTAAAAACGGTGAAGGAAAACATCGTGATGAAATGGATTATGTCCATACTCTTTCTATGAGAAGGCCTATGTCCCCGCAGTGGGAACGTGATGGGCTGGTGATGATTATTAAGTTCATTAATATGTCATAAATATTTTTATTAAGTGGGTTGCATGATGATATAAAAAAACATTATCGGAAATACTTGTTCATATCTACAAACATTGTTCATACTAAAATTACTAATTGTTGTTTCATACTAATATTACAAACATTGTTTCCCAAGAAGTAAGTACCCATACGAATAATATAACAGTTTTCGCAAACTTTTTATTAAAACAGTAACAACGTTCGTGTCTCAAGTAAACAACTTTAAAACTCGGTTTAAATTTGGCGCACACTACCACCTAAGCGATAAGAGCGGAAGTGAGCGAGCGAGAAAGCGACAAAAGCGGAAATGAGCGGGCGTGAGCGCACTCGCTTCCGGTCGCTACGCCGGACGCAAATACAGTTTTTGTAATTTTCTCGTTACAACCAGGTAAAAAAAGCCCATGATTTTTTTACCTGTTGAATTTTGGGGAAGTTTTCTGCCGAATTTTTTTTTATTTTTTCCTGCATTATAATGAGAGAGGCTCATTTTTTAGTTTAAACATGGAACACAATTTTATTATATTTATAATTTTGTACAATAAGTAGCGGACACCAATAGTGCTAAGTAACAATTGTGTTGTACTCGTACTTAAATGACTTTTGATGTACTTACAAATGATTATCATATAAATATTCCAGAATGTTTATTTATATAGCATGTGCAGGAAGTAAACTCACATAAATGGAACATTTTTCTATCTCAACTGACGCGTCAGTTGGGATAGCTAGTTATTTATAGACGTTATCAGTTTTTCCCAAAAATTTCAATTTTCCGGGCATCATTTCTATTTATTCCAGAAAACAATAATTGGGACTGTAACGTGCTACAACGACAACATATTTAAAAAACCGGGCAACTTTTCCAATTTATTTTTCAAAAGAACCTAAACCTAGCTACAACGAACAATAAAAAAGTGCTAATTCGGTGCAGCTCTTCTCAAGTGATGTGCTTACCAACGAACAGCAATTTAATTTTTTATATATTTATACAATAGATAGATAACAACTCAGAGATTAGATGAATTCTTTTTTTAGCACAATAATTGTGGCAAAGCTGGTGGTGCCAACCCAGACGGCCTCTCGCATAAGAAAGACCTAGCAGACTTACATACCTTGTAAAATTTCATGGTTTAATTTGATACGGACCACTTTCTCCTTAAGCCATGAAGAGTACCCCGTAGCAGTAATTACACACAAATACACAAAATTCGCAGAGAGAAACACAGTTCATCACTCTGTGATAACAAAAGTCGGAATCGCATCATTTCAATTAGACATACTCTCACATAATCCAAACTATAATATCCGCACAAGGCAGTCCACAGAGATTACAGAATCATACAAAATGCAGTGAGCTGATTAAAATATCAGTGCTTTTCTCTCTCGATATACCTCCACTCTCTCGAAGGAAGAAATCCGCAGACCCGATAGGAATTTTAAAATCTCCCTGCATTTTCCCCTTCCTTCGACATTATTTTGCCCTTTTATTCTGCGGTTTTTTGCCCCTTGCCGTGGAAAGCTGAAATTGAATCTTGTTGTTAAATGTGGTGTTAAAAGAATAATTAATCCATCGTCATAACATAACTGTGAAGATGGCGCTTGGGTTTTTTTAATTGTGCTGGCACATAATGTGGCATAATGTATAACTACATAAATCTATAATCATGAATTATTCATATAGAATATAGCAGTAGTAGCAGTATCGTAAAACTATAATTTATTGTTACAAAAAAATACGAATGTTTTGTTTTGGCACTTATAAATAATATATTATGAACAAAAAACCTTTAAAAGAAATCAATATTATGTTACCTATTGGTTCTACCATGTCAACATAAAATCTCCAATTCAACTCCTCTACCTTAACATTGGCGAAGAACATTATTATTTTGAAGTGGCTTTGATCTTCTGTTTCAAACGTAGAATCTGGCTACGTTTTCCAGCTCCTTAAGAAAATATGTCCATTTAAATGTGTAACTTTCATTACCAAACCAACTTTCCAATATCACTCGTGTCGTTATGAATTATTGTTACCAACTACAGCCGCCCGTTGTGCTCTAATTAAACCGAGGAAACTACATGAATAAGCTTTCACATAACTTTTATAATCAACGGGTGCATTTCCTTTACTTTGGTGTGAGTGGCGGTTCTTGCGGAAGGATGTTTGTGTGAATGAAGGCGTGTGCATGTGTGTGTGTATTTTCCTACTAACGTCAAGTGTATATCACGCACACACTCTTACGCCGAAACATAACGAATACTGCGGGGTTAGCACGGTAAACCAGAGGTCAACGGTTAAATCTTGCCGAAGGTTGCGAATAATAATGTCCTGTCCAAAAATGTAACTAGCAGTGCACTGCGGTTTCCCTCGTGTGGACAATTTTCGGATAAAATTACCTTTACGTCCTATTCTAGAATCAAAATTATACGAGTATACTTATAAAATTTCATCAAAATTATTTTAGTAGTGTTGTCTTGATGACTATAACAGATACATTAAAAATATATATATTACGATAAATTATTAAAATATATATATTACGATATATAATTTAGCAGTTGTACCATAAAACATTAACAGATTTAGAATGTTCCCTAAAACAAAATAACAATGATAATTCAGACAATTTAAATATATTGTTCAAAACGTATCCCATTCTTCCCCGAATACATTTCCCAAACTACACAAACTATAAAAACACCTGCATAATATAAACACATCATCTTCACTACAAAAGGACATTACCAAGAGTAAGTACCTCGACCTCCTTAATCCTAATGTGACTGTAAAAATATCTCGAACATTTTTCGCCCTTTAATCTCCACCGGATGTCCGCCAAGAAGAGGGATTATTCCAAGGGTCCGGACGGTCGGCGGCCGCGTCAAAAGTCGTAAAAAAGCTTCTTGCCTACGAAAAATTTAATCGTGTTTCGTTTACATTGATGACTTCATTGTAATTGGACTCTTGATTCAAGAGTGTGAGTTACAGATACCACATTCAGCACCTTGGTAGGTGGGGATGATGATTTTTGAAAAATATAATCAAATGATTTCGTAAAATAAAAGAAAGCAAACTCTTAATAAATTATTTTTCAAAAAAAACTAAACCGACTTCAAAACCACAAATGGCACTCAAAAGTAAAAAATAAATTAATAAATAAAGTCTAAAAGGTAGTAGATAGATACTACCTACAAGTAGTACTTACTATATACATATTTATCTGCTACCTATTAGACTTGGCTGGCACCGACTTCAAATATATGAGTGGGTAGCGCTTATGATAATTATATTAATTTATTTTTTACTTTTGAGTGCCATTTGTGGTTTTGAAGTCGGTTTAGTTTTTTTTGAAAAATAATTTATTTTAACCTTTTAAGTGAAAAACAAGTTTTAATTAAATTAATTCAAAAAGTTTTTATGATCTAGAAGCAACATCATGACGAAGTTTAAAACGGGCTATCATAATTAAATGCATGTACAAAAAAAATTCATGTCTGTCCTATTCAGTTGTCAGTGTGTTGTCAGTGTGTTGAGGAGTTCCCTCGCCGTAAGTCAATCCTGGGTGTATCTGCCATGTCATGATGGAATTTAGAACAGGCTATTATGGTTAAATCCATTTACGAAATGTTGTGTCTGTACTATTCACCGTTGAGGAGTTCCCTCACCGGAAGTCAACCCTAGGTGAAGCAGGTGAAGCAGTCGAATACAAACCTCCACCTTTAGAAAGTTGGTTACGAAAAAAACAAGAACCGACTTGAAGATTAAACTTATATTTTTTTGTTTTTGATATTTTTTTCAAAAAGTACTGAATGAATTTCGATAAAATTTATATGGGACCAACTTTGAAGTATTACCTACCAATCAAAAAAAGAATCATTGAAATCAATGCATAATTGGCGGAGTAATCGCGTAACAAACACACACAAAAAAAAAAAAAAACATACCGTCGAATTGTAAACCTCCTCCTTTTTGAAGTCGGTTAATGATGGGACCAATTTGGAAGTATATCCTTACAAATAAAATAAGAATTTTCCAAATCAGCTTGACGAAGTTCTAAGTTAACAAACATAAAAAATATACTCCTCCTTTTTGTAGTCGGTTAATGATGGGACCAATTTGGAAGTATGTCCTTTCAAATAAACAAAGAATTTTTCCAAACCGGGTAATACATGACGAAGTTCTGAGGTAACAAACAAAAACAAGGAAAAAATATACTCCTCCTTTTTTAATTTGAAGTCGGTTAAAAATGGGACCAATCTGGAAGTATATCCTTTCATATAAAAAAAGAATTTTCCAAATCGGTCCATAAATGACTAAGTTCTGAGGTAACAAACATAAAAAAAAAAAAAAATACAACCGAATAGAGAACCTCCTCCTTTTTTGAAGTCGGTTAAAAACCAGTGCCAGTCAACCCAGTGATTAAAGCATCGAGACGGTATTCCGAAGACAAAGGTTCGATCCCTGCCCGAGCCATATAATTTTTTTTCTTCCTAATTATTTAAAATCTTAGAAACAAATATCAATATGTAATAATAAACGCATGCGAAGATTTTTTAAATTTGTAGGTAGGTACGGAATTGTGAGAATTATAAAACAGAAACTACAAAAAACAGAAGTCAAGAGATATTTATTAAAAAGGCACAAACAAATTTTTTTTGTATATTGGAACTTCATGTAGGAATATATTTTACACTTTTTACGTTAGTTTTATTATATATTATTACACTGAGTCAAAGCAGACCTTGTTAAAAATGAACAAAGCGTCGTCAACGGGGAAACACACAAAAGGGTTGAACTTTGAAAAGTTACACTTATAAAATTCTTTGTAATATCTTGAACTCAAGTTCAGACTCGCAAATTAGTTTTAATGTTCCAGCGAGTCTTGGAGAAGGTTTTAATTAGTGCAGTTTATTATAACGACACGGTTGAAGTCCCTGTAATCCTGTAAAGATTAAATTTGAAGCAGCAGCGCACCGCGCTAAAGCATTTCTGTGAGAAGTAAGCTACGTTAAAAAACGTTTATTCAGTGTACTAAGTGTTTTAATGAGTTTAAGTACTTATGTTGAGTTGTGGAAGCACTATTTTGAATTTAGAAGTAATATTATTTAAAAAAGAAGTTTTAACTGTGAAGTTTATCATAGCGTCAGATTTCAGTCACCTGTAGAATAAAATTTATAGCAACAGCGCTAATTGCCTTATTTATTTAGGCCTTAGGCCTTACTTAAGAGTTTTATAGTAAGTAGTTGTTATATAATAGTATGTTTAATCCCTTGTAACTCTCAAAATGTTTAGTCAAAACCCTCAGTCAGAGCCCTTAAATTAAATCAAAATCATATATGCTTTAGCTTGAATTTTTTATACATTTTATTTCGAGCTATCTGCGTCACGCAGTTATACCCATGTGCCAATTTCAGGAAGTAAATTATGTCCTGTTCTTGGGTCTAATAAATATAATAATTAAAAAAATGTAATATGTAGGAAATTAAAAATAACTAATTAATAATGTACCGACTTACAAAATTTTATTTAGTGATATTTTGTAACAAACATCCAACAATATCCAAGTAGCCAACTGTTACATAAGAAACATAACATTGTAAAACCCCAAATCTCTAAAAAGAAAATGCGCCTCAGTTTCTTGCCATATCTTCTGAGTAGTGTTTTTTTTTTCCGATACGGTGGTAGAGTCATTGTGATAATTTGACGTTCATAAGTGCGTCTGTAATGCCAAAAAGTAATAAAAAGATTTTGACTTTGAATTTGACTCATCCTACTATGTAAAGTAGGTGATATAATACAGATACCTACCCAATAATGAGCATACACATATAATAGAACCCGCAACATTTGGGATATATTTTAGTTGTTTCCAAATTCAGTTCATTCCCCTACAGACCATAGGTCCAATCGCTTGAAACACACTACTTGGCAGTGTGCCCAATATACTGGTAGCTATTGCCACTTTAGGATTGCAAAGCTAAACCATTTGAACCTACCAATTACATTACAGATACCACATTCCAATATCGAAATCGATTAAACTAACTCGGAGACACTCATCGTTGTTTGCCAGTAACTTGCTAATAGTTGCTGGAACAATGAAGATATCAGCTGCTCAATTAGCATATGTGTGTTTGTCCAAACTTGGGCCAAACAGATTGTTTGCACAGAGGCTATCTCTAAAGCAAACATTCTAGGTACTTGGAAGACTGCGGTGGCGTGTAAGCTTACTTGCAACTTGGTGTTTAGGTTTGACATTACACTATTTGAACTTGAGTTTGAGTCACGACGTCACAATATTATTGTAACTATGAGTAGTACAGCGAGAAGTAAATTTAAATGCTAAGAACTAAATGTAAATGTTAAAAATAAATGTAGTTCTAATTAGTTGATATAACCTGGAGGATTTGCAAAATATGTTACTCGTGGTAGGTCTCCCGTAAGCGGGAGGCCGTCTGGGTAGGTACCACAGCTTAGCCAGTTATTTTGCCGCAGAGTAGTAGTACAAGCATTTTTGTGTTCAGGTTTGAAGGGCATTGTAGCCAGCGAAATTACTTGGCATATATCTGAGGTCTCGGGGTGATGAGCGCAATGCAGTGCTACGCAGTGCTTTTTATGGTATTAAAAGTTTTGGGTGGCACTGTAATTGTTAAGACATGGCTCGGCACTTACCATCAGGCGAACGACTTGCTCGTCTTATCATATAAGCACCATAAAAAAAAATTTGGTGGTCTAAACTCGCAGTTAATATGAATTCAGTTGAATACATACCCAAAGAAAGATTACAGTAAGCAAATTATTAATAACTCAAGTGATTCTACTTATTTTTATGTAAGCAAAATAATCGTATTTAGAATTCTTGAAAGTAGTTATATTCAGCATTGCCTTTGCTAAATCTTTGCAACCACAAACATGCATGATGCTAAAATAAACCAACAGTGCTTTACCACCAAGGGGCAACCATGTCAGAATAGTTATTAACTTAACCAAAAACTTCCACTAAAAATATGTCACAAACACTCGCCTCCGGAATGTCAGCGCTCTCAAAGGCGCCTCGCCTGTGCGCGACAACCTCTTTCGACGACGCTTTGAGAGCCAGAATTACCTAATTGTTAATTATTCCGCCAACGCGTTTGTTCGCGACGCCCGCGCCCGCCATTCCTGTAAAATTCATATCACATTTAAACGTTTTTGTTGCGGAGGTTTTACTGAGACTCTATTGCAGAGTACACGTTTACCAAACAATGCCACAAATCAGCTTTGCCAGTTTTTCTGCCGCCAAGCAGTAGTGCGCAAGCATTACTGTGTTCTGGTTTGAAGGGCGTTGTAGCCAGCGAAATTACTGGGCATATGAGACTTAATATGTGATGTCTCGGGGTGATGAGCGCAATCCAATGCTACGCAGTTCTTTCTATGGTATTAAAAGTACTGAGTGGCACTGCAATTGTTATGGGCAGGCGTGACGCTTTACATCAAGCGAACGACTTGCTCGTCTCATCAATCAATTCAAATAAAAAAAACACTTCTTAAACCGCAAGACCTGGCAACTCAGTATATCCACAGAATACTAAGGGCAGAAGCATCACTCCGCAAAGAAATTTAAACAAATAGCGACTCTTGCTATGGCGCAGTAAAATTCAATTCAGCTCACGTAGCGCTGCATACCTACCACTCATATTAACCTACAGAGCACCTTTCTTTTTTATCGCATAGCTCTTATCTCTTCTGCTCTAACGACGCGCGACCCGCCGTCGGTGACCGGCTATGTACTTGTAGCTTCGTACCTACAGTGCGGATTGCGCTAGGCCTGCTATGACTGAATGCTAGGCCTGGTATATCATAACTATCAAAACAACTATTACAATCATTTTGAGCTGCTCCATTGTACGAGAGGTTATATCCACATGATTTTCAGACTTAACGGACTAAAGTTTTAAAGGCTATGCACTAAATTCTTCCTAGCGCCTAACGTTATATTGATTGTTCTCCAGGATACGGCTAACTTAACCGACGGTAATCCCCATAGATCTGCCACAAGCCTGTTGTATCCCATCCACCGGGCCTGACTTCAAGCCGACATAAACCTGGTAACCATCACAGTTGACTTTGAACCCTATGGCTTTAATGATAAAAATGAGTCTGAGTGCAAAGTGGACGTAGCAGCTTCGAATTATCGTCAAAATAAACGGGGGTCCATTGAGTGGGCCTGTAACTGTCTGTACAGACAAGTTAAAACTTTGATCCATTTAAATCCCTTAATCTTTGACCGGGGATCTTTGATTAGATCGACTCCGGAATGGTTTTATAATATAGTTCGGCAGTTTAGGTGTTGTTAGGATTTGTTGATTTTGTGCTCAAAATTGACTGGTATCGATTTTGGATCGCCAATTTTGGGTCGGCCAATCCAAAGTTTAGATAGATAGATAACACTTCATTGCACTTTAAAAAAGAAAACTGAATTACAATTATACATAATTTTCTATAAGTACATTAGGCGGTCTTATCGCTAAGCAGCGATCTCTTCCAGACAACCATAGGGTAAGAATAACAATATTAAGGTTTGTACAATAATTGTTATAACTTATGATAAAGAACGATTTTTATTGTATTTATCAATCAATGTGTAATTTTTACTGACGTGTTGTTTGAGCCTGTATTCTTTCTATTATATCTTGTAAATAAACTTTTTTTAACCCCTGTCGCAAAAAAGGGGCGTTATAAGTTTGACCACTGTGTGTCCCCCACAAGGTGGACCGACGACCTGGTAAGAGTCGCGGGGAGCTGCTGGATGCATACAGCGAGCAACCGCTCGTTGTGGCGATCTATGGCCTATGTTCAGTGGACGTCTTCGGGCTGAGGATGTGATGTGTGATGTGTGTCTGTCTGTGGCACCGTAGCTCTCGAACGGGTGAACCGATTTGGATGCGGTTTTCTATATTTGAAAACAGGTTTTCTAGCTGTGGTTTGTCGTTGTATGTTATATCAAAATCGGTTCAGACGTTTTCATTCGTTTACTTTTTATAGGCTTTTTGTGTAAAGTATATTGATCTGTCATACTTTTTTTTATTTCCTTTACAATAGTAGAACAAAAACAGTTACATATACTTACAAATTATATTAAACTTGATTAGTTTAAACATGCAAAAAGTAATGTACGAGTACCATTTCGCAATGAAAAAAGTGCAAGCTAGTAGCGTAACATATTCTCCATTTGAAAAACAAATTGTATGTATATCCCACATTTTGCCAGGCTTTTCCAAAAATGAAAGCGCAGTGCGTTACAAAGCCTCCACTAACATATTCAGTTACACGCGATGTAATACATAAGAGACGAACAAAAAACCACACCACTCATCCTCGCATACTTCGTTACCTTTAAATTTCATAGTTTCATATGTAGATTTACAATCTTATATACAATCCACCAAATCGTCATTCACCTCTATTACAATTTCGTTATGGTCTACATTTGATCAGCTACGTGTTTTGGGTTTGCTGTTATATTTTGGTAGCTATCTTTCTGTTCTGTGCGAGCCTCCTAAATTATTTAATGTGGCAACTTTCTGTATTCATAATTTTAGGTTGAGGTATCTTTATTTTACAAATTATTATTTTAATGAGATAAAATCCGGGGAGGTTTTGGACGTTAAAAATATTTGTGTTCTTTGCTTTTGAGGCATTACTTATTAATGCCTCAAAAGCATTGTCATTATAAATACCTTCTTAATATTTCTATTGCAGTATTAGAATTGCTTACATTTATATAAACATATTTAAAAGTTTAATAATGATATGATAAGGGCAGACTTTTCAGTTATCCATCGTTAAGACAAAAAGCTTTGTTTGAAGGATTATAATAGTAGGTACTTATTATACCTGTAATGCGAATATGTCTAAGTATATTTTTATCTAAGTAATGGGATTCAATACGTAATAAGAACTTAATCTTAATGATAACATGAATAACATGATATCTATCGTAAGTGATAACATGAAAGACATGTAATATCAAAGCCTTGTTCAATTCAGCCCGTTTTAGTACATATATTATTAAAATTTATAATGAACTATATATATTATATATATTATATAACTATTATAATGAAATATATATAATGAATAATAAGAATCTCAGAACACAATATTTACATTTTACGTCATGAAACTGTGGAACTTGTGAAGGTTAACACACCTAAATACATGCCAGCGAACATGGCGAGGCTGCGGGTTCGATTCCTGCTACCGGACAAATGTTTCTGTATAAGAAAACAACGAAAACATTTTTATGGAACTTATTGACGAGACGAGCTAGTCGTTTGTCTGATGTCTGCCTGATGATAAGTACGATGCCCGCACATAACAATTGCAGTGCCACCAAGAACTTTCAATACCATAAAAAGCACTACGTAGCACTGCATTGCGCTCATCACCCCGCGACATCAGATATCAAATTCAAATTCAAATTCAAAATTCTTTATTTATACAACATCTACAGTTCAAGTACTTAGATTAAATAGGTACATTAGTGGTAAGGTGCATATATTATCAGGTGTTACAGTACCCTTTTGTGAATCCCTGTTCCCTGCACTAGGTCTCATAAGAGCCTGTATAGCAGGATCACAGCGACCCTCTCAGGTCACTCCATCTACAATACATTATTTATATATTTAAGTACCTACATGCTGTGTATATTAACTAAACCTAATTCTATTCAGTATAAATATAATAATAATTACTTACATTGCTCCAGTGATAGGTATGCGTAGGCATTATATAAAAGTGTTTATTTATGTTTATATAGATATTTTTATTTAAGTATTATAATATATGTACATATATATATATATGTATGTATGTATATATAAATGTATGCGTATGTATTTTTTTATTTATTTATTATTTGTGGGCATCTCTTAATGACACCAGTCTCATAAGAGTCTGGGGCACAGGAGACGCCCACTATATGTATACTGTTTTGTTGTAATATTATTGTTATAGTATTTGTGTGACGGGGTGTATGAATGATGTGAGTGAGTTTTTCGTGTGTGTGTGAATGTTATGGTATATGTGTTGCATGTTCCTAGCATACTTACTTTCTATTTTATTCTATTCAATTGTTGCTATTAATTTCTCAGTACTCATATAGTATATGCTCAGTAATTTTCACGGCTACAATGCCCTTCAAACTGGAACACAGTAATGCTTGCGCATTACTGCTTGGCGGCAGAATAACCGGCAAAACTATCTGTGTGTTGTTTGGTGACTGTTTGTGGGATCGTGGTCCCCGAAGTTCCTGGTTCCCTACTTACAGGGAATTCTATTTAGGGGTCAAGATATATTCAAGTAATCGTTGGGAATTAGAAATAATAATAATACGTTAGTCCACTATAACCATACTTTACTATAATCCTAGTCCTGCCACCTTCGTCAGATATGTAAAACTAATCATCCTATCTATTCTGCTACTTAGCCAATTTAGCAGACCCGAGCATAAAGGATTTAAGTATGGGCCAATTTGATTAACTTGAGTTAATATTAACCTTGGTGACTCGTTTACTTGGAGAGAGCCACTTGAATTTGAAACATGACTATCATTTGATTAAGCAGTAAATACAACACAATACGAATAATAAAAATTCACTTCGGCCAAATCGATAAATGGCACTGACTCATAATATTGGTGAAAACGAGTGAAACTCCCTGCCAGTGTCAGTCTTTCCTGATAGCTACAATCAAGAAATCTTCAAGTGTCAAGTGAGCATCGTCGCTTACCTACCGACATATTGGCCAAACGCAAGCCAATTAACAATAAAAAAAATAAACGAGAATTGGTATTCATGTGTAAGAGAAGCTCGAAAAATGTCCCTTTGATTTTTGGGGCTATGTATCTTATAGGTAGTGGTTCTTTTTCTGCTTCGTGATTGGTTCACGTAAAACTGGTAGTAGAGCCATCGTGGTAAATTGACGTTTCGTTTTGTGATGTCAAAACCAAAAATATGAATCAAGAATATAAATTATTTTATTTAAATTAAGAGTTTTTGAATTTTAATGGTTGAATTGTTGAATCCCAGCGTAAAGTATACTCGAGTGAAAACACAGACCGCAGCAGAGCTAATGACACTATTATACTATTACAGTGTGTGCAGCACTTATGTGGACTGACAGAGTCCTTAATGATCTGTTTACAACTTGACCATCTATCGTCGTATCTATCCACCTATCTACATTTAAGGAATGCAATAAACAATTGAATTGAATACTCTCGGCTGAATGATAACAAGGGTTTTTTAAACATTATTATACTGTGTTTTGTTTCTTGATTATGAATTGAATGAATCGAACTAGTGAGAACAAACGGGGTGAATACCACTGCAGCACGTCTAAACGCGGCACGGCAAAGTAACCCTTTTACGAGGATCTTTAATTTAATTTCAGCTCGTATGCGATTTACTGGAATACTCTCGACACCTCTTTGTACGTAAGAGAAGAGCTGTTACCATAAATATCTTGCTCGAGAATTGTATGAGTGTGCAGGTTGACAAATCTACGCGAAAAATGCTTGTTTTACATAATTTTATGGAATATGGATGCAACACTTCGCTGTTTGCTGTTTTTTTCCTGTACTGAACGAAAAAGTCCCGAATTCAAACTTTAGAGACGATTTCCATGACTAGGTATTGTTTTTGAACGAATTGTGTGGCGAAAAATCACAAGTTACCATCTGCGATCTCACGGCGGTCTTATTGCTAAGCTAAGACAACAATATGCTAGCATACTGTTGTCTTAGCTCGTCAGAGACAATAATTTATAGACGATAGAGTGAATTATAATGTTGTTAATGTTTCTATCAGCTTATAAGGCAACCAAATTCCTATTTTCAATTTGAATGAATAAGTTCATCAATAATGAGATGTTCAATCCGGGACCTAATAAAATATTAAGGTCCCACAGAAAAGCCTTTCGAAACTCTTTATCAATTGCCTTATTCATTTTATTCGTGCTTCTTTTTGCCTTTTATAGTTTCATTGAATCTTAACACGGCCTTTGTTCGGATTTATTTTTATCTTGATTTTTTTGATTGTGAGACATTTATTTTTATTTGAAATTCAAATTCAATTTAAATTGTGCTTTAAATTCTTTTGTACTAAAATCTTTCAATTTGTAAGATTCCACTTTCAAAATTATTGGTATTTCTTTGAAATCTCTTTTTTTAACAGTACTTACTATAAACCATTCTTATAGTATTTTTTAACTATCATGGTCACTGACACTAGAATTTGATTTAGAAACGGGATATTTACCATGTATTTGTTTCGTTTTGAGTTCTCGATATTTCGGCACTGTTACAAGCACCATGATCACGACGATACTCATATCGTACTGGTATCGTCGTGATCATGGTGCTTGTTGCAGTGCCGAAATATTGAGAACTCAAAACGAAACAAATACATGGTAGATATTATTTCTAAATCAAATTCTAATGTTATAGTATTTACTATCAACAGCAGAGAGCACTCGAAATCGAGAATATTGTAACTTAAAAATGAACAACAATTAATGTAGAAGTAAATACATTTGTGGGGACGAATTCTGTTTATTTAACCTATAATATAATAAAGTGATATTTATAAAATTACATGCAGTTTAGTAACTATTATAGGATATTATATTTATAATTATGATAAATGATGTTTTCCATTCCTTTCACAAAAAAAATATTATTGTGTTATTTGGTTTATAGTATCCTTTCATTTAAATGATCTCCTTATCTGCTTCGATTCACTTATCTTGGAACCTCGTACATCGCCCAAAAAAAAATGTTAAAGTACCAAACTATATATCATAAATGCAGACAGCGAAACGGCGTCCGAAGGTTTTATTTTACTTCGGTACAAATTTATCGCCCCCACTTCCGGTACCGATGCGGATCCGGTAGGTTGGCTGCGCTGGATGTTTATCGGAATGTTGGCAGAAATGGCAGCAATGGCAGGATCGGCTAATAGATTGTTACAGTTGTATTGTCTCTGTTATTAGTTTCGTAGGGGCTTAAATTTCAAGGTTTATTGTTTATTTTGTAATATAATCCTTATGTGTGATGTAGATTTTTTCATTTATATTTTAAATTTAATTTTAAATTTAAATTGTAAATTGGATTATTTTTGTATTTATGATTGATTGACAACAAACTGCCAACTGGCCAGCACGTTTCAGCGTTCTCTCTCTTGTGGGTGTATGGTGTTGAAGTTATAGACCGCCGGATATAGTCTAACGACTGTTGTCCTCAACAAGCGGCACTGACAGCTTAACGTGCCTTCCAATGCACGATAACGTTTAGATACAAAATAAATACTACACAAATGGTCCTCTATCCGAGTAGTATCCGCAGCAAACGTTGCTTTACCTAGCTTTATCTGTTACGAACGGATAGGCCGCTCACGCAACAAAGGCTACATCCTGCTTTAAAAGTATGAAAGAAAGAGCCGGTAGGGTAGTGCTGCGATAAAATAAAAAAGAAGAAATTATACGCTCCTTTGTTATATTTTAGATATTCCTGTCAAAAATTATAATTAAGAATATTCATGTCAATAAGAATTAAAATAACAGTATATACCTAATTTGAACAAATGAAAACAACTCCTTACCAATATTTAGATTTCTTTGTCCTTATATGAAGCTGCCTACCCTAAGCTAAAACATCTCGTGCGTCGTTTTCATCCGTTGGTTAACAATTTACTATTATTTTACTTATTTCCTGTATGGCTACTTTTATTGTCAACAGTACGAATACAAGATAGAATGGAGGACACATTTTATGGCTTCTAGGTATGTGTGTCAGGGTTGCGGGGAATTTGATCGGTTTTATTACTTTGTGAACAAATGAAAGATCTGCGAGTGGACGTAGTTTGGGAATGAACTCGATACAAAACATACTTATTTTTCTTGATAAGTAGGTAGTATTTGCTGTCACACTTCTTATATAGAACTTTATACCATCACCAGGTCATAATACTTTGAATCACAAGCTTTCTATCAGAGAGGGAAAGTGTGGGTCATAAAGCACCGATGCACACAAGAAATGAAAATTAGAAATAAATAAGAATTGAAAATACTTAATTCAGTATTGAAACACACACAGATAATTAATTAATAGAAAAATAATAAGAGTTTTTTGAGTTTCCCCAATTTGCTACAAAATATTAAAAAACAGTAGGTACTGGTTTTAGTCCCTTAACTTTAAGAAGCCTAACCAGACAAAAGTAGTTATTCAACTTGTTTTCCACTTACCAAATTACATTCCTATTTATAGAGAGCTAAACAAACAACTTTACAGCGGGAGCATTCTGGTTAAGACTATGCAGTACTTAAGGTCAGACATACTACTAGTATTATAAATGCGAAAGTTTGTTTGGATGTATTGGGATGATGTTAGATGAACCATCAGGGAGACTGACCTGAGCAGTCGCTCAACTTAGTATAGTTACTTATTTTACTTTTTACTTTTGACAGCCTCTGTGGTGTAGTGGTTGGGTAGGTTGGCTCAAATTACATAGACCATTAAGAATGCGGGTTTGATTCCCGCGATGGGACAAATGATTTTGCACAAACATATAACATAAGTGTAAGCATTTGTTTTGTTTCTGGGTGTTTTGGGATCATGGTCCTTATACTTCCTGGTTTCCTAGATACAGGGAATCCTAGTGAAGGGCTGGGATCTATGTTTGTGATCGTTGGAAGTATTTATTTATTCATTTAGCTGCCGTATTCTAATCTTCTGAAATATTGATCGGCAAACATATATTTTTGTACGTATATAGCTGCGTCGCGTTGAAAAGAAATCTATTGTTTTGGATTGCACCTAAGCTTTACTGTGATATTACCTACCATTCTCCAAGCTAATTGCAGCGCTTATTGTTAAAATATTGAATTGTAGACTGATTGTAAGTACTGGTCGGTTAAGTACTGTGCCTAGGACCTGCGAAACAAGTCCACGTGTACATTCAGTATTTATTTTGTTAATCTCCGGGAACCGGTTGCAAATGAAAACAAAATATTGTTTCAGGGCGCCGCGGCACCGGGGTTTACGAAAACAACGTCGCGAAATATACCACCGCACTGGTACCTATATGAATAATATAATATTATTTGGCTATCCGGTAATTTTGTGCTAATTATCTTGCGTGTGAATCTAATACTGTAATTTACTGGTGGTAGGTTTCTCGTACGCGAGAGGCCGTCTGGGTGGGTACCACAGCTTTGCAAGTTATTTAGCCACCAAGCAGTAATGCGCAAGCATTACTGTGCTCCTTCTTGAAGGGCATTGTAGCCAGCGAAATTACTGGGCATTATGAGACTCAACAGCTAATTGTCTCAGGGTGACGAGCGCAGTACGGTGCCGTGCAGGATTTTGCAACATGAAGTTCTGGGTGGTGCTATTATTGTTATGGGCTGGTGTATTGCTTACCATCAGGTAAACGACCAGCTTGTCTCGTCAGTTACATAAAAAAAACGCCTTTACTTTTCCATATCCCTATTTACATAGATGTTGTTAGTAGGTATATGTTTGTTGATTTGCTTACTGATTAGTTGTTAGTATGGTTAGTTGTGGGATAGGGACCCCTCTTTGGGTGAAGGCCTCCTCCATTTTCTTCCATGCCTCTCTGTCTCTGCCTAGGGTCAACTAGACTTTCCCTGCTCTGTCTATTATGTCATCTTATTACAAAGTAGGAAAAGTTTTCTGTTTCTAATTTATATTCGATAATGAAGTCATTATCGCAAATAAATTAGAAACAGAAAACTTTTCCTACTTTGTAGTAAGTCAAACGCAAGTCAATTGATCACTTTTTCACATAATCTTGCATAGAAGATATTTCACGAACTTAACAACAATGCTACACATACCTGCATGGTCAATCTATCGAAAGGTTGTCTATCTGAGAATGTTTTATGCGATAAGACCGCCAATTGTATTACCCTAGTTAAGGTTTCTATTTTAATTACAAACTTTTATTTAACTTGCAATGTAGGGGTCAAATTGTATCAGAACTACTTCCTCTTATTCTACGTAGTTTATTTTGCATACTTGTCAAAGTCCGATGACAATGCAATATTATGATAACAGCTATCTGATCTAATGATGGAGCCGGAAGGTGGGCAATGGAACTCCTTGACAGATAATCGTAAACTACTAGTGTTTGGGCTCATTTTAATCTGCTCGCGGATCCGATTAAGAATTCGTTAAAAGCTTGCATTGAAAAATATATTTTTCAGAAAAAGTCTTGTTTATATGTCATTATAGCTTCAGAGTCTTGAACATCAGCGCAAAGTTGCCAGTCTATCGGTCTTTTACCGGATACATTTCGGAGAGTGTGCGACGGAGTTACATGAACTTATTCCGCCATCCCCATTCTATCACCGGACGACCAGACGTACGGCAAGCCGTCATCAATTTATGGTTCACATCCCTCCTGCTCGCACCAAGCTCTTTGCTTCGACCTTCATAATGCGAACGGCCAAGGAGTGGAACTCTCTGCCAGCATCTGTGTTTCCGGATGGCTATAATCTGGGTGTCTTTAAGACACGAGTGAACAGGTTTTTCTAGGCGAGCGTGCTACATCTTCGACCGCGTCGTCACTTAACAACAGGTGAGATAGCGGTCAAACGCAAGCATATAAATAGTAAAAAAAATATATATTCAATGAAGTGTAATTGTGTTGTATTGTATTGTATAGTCTTGGTTTCTAACTAGGACTGCTTGCAGGTATCTAGGGAATCGCTAATTGGACATGACAGACGCTTATAGTGTAAACACCAGGTTTATCAAACGTATTGACTCTACGTCAGTAACACAGTTTTTAGAAATAAATCCTGCTGCACACATTTATTTTTATCATCATCATCATCATCAGCCTATCATGCTTCTCCTGCTGGGACATGGGCTTTTTATCATATTGAGTATGAGCCATAACCACGCTGGCCTAGTGCGTGTTGGTGGATGTCACATGTCCTTGAATTTTTTGATTATTTCTTGGACATTTTTCTCACGATGTTTTTCTTCACCGTTTTTATATAGATAGTTTCAGATAGAAGCATATTATAATAAAACGTTCATGGCGTGTATATTCAGGAAGTAGTTTAACAGATACTATTAACGTAAATGTTGGCTATTTTGTATTAGCATAGATGGGGCGTTCCGCGGCTTCTTTCTGGATACATCTTTTAGTCAATTAGTATGCGGGGTACTAGGTAACATATCCCCGTACATCTGATACATCGCGAAACACATAATGTAAGTGGCCTTAGTTAAGCATTTATTTACTACTTCTAACCAGTCACTGGTCATGTTAAAGAAAAAAAGCAGTCTCTGAGTAAATGCTTAACTATTTAAATATGTTTTGTAAATCATGGCATAACTTTGTACATGAAAAAAGAATAACGTTGGCTTCATTTTTGTATCGCATCTCATTATATCTTGCCGCCATTTTTATAATTAACCTCCCCAGACTACCAACCGTGGTTCCACTAATTAAAAATATCAAGATCCGCTTTTACGCAACAAAGAATCAAAAGTTCGATATGAAAATGTTAAATATCAACGGGGCTAGTGATGCGAAAATAAAAATGAAAAGGCAAACAATAGAGTATCGTATCGATACTGATTACGGTAGAATTGCCGGCATTGTGCGGGAGTAGTGTTGTCAGTATATCAACTTCGTAAAAAAATATCTGCTATAAGCTATAGTGTGACAAGATTCCGAATGAATACGTTAAAAATTGGAACAATTCGTTTCCGACAATATCATTGTCCAATACCACAAGTCTTGACGTCACTGCTGCAAATGACGCTTCACTTAAATGTAATCAAAGCTTGTCTCATGACTGACTAAACTGTGACAAGCCAAGCTAGCAAGTTTGATAACATGCCACGACACGACTCTTCTCCGACAAGACTTTTTCTTTACGCGATATCTGCTTATACTGATTCGTATAAAACTACTTGTTTAACATAAACATAACATGAAAAATATTTATTAACATAATAAGTATTTAAATTTAAATTTTGGAACCTCTGATCTTGGACGTAGCTTGATGCTGTGTTTCGAGGACCAGCGTCTTCTCTCATTTTTGATACATATAATAAAAAATATGCCAAATCAGAATATAAAAAGCTTGGTGACGATGCGCTGGGTTAATACTTAGCTTCAGTCTTGATCATCGACGCAAAGTTGCCAGTTTATCGGTCTTTTACCGTATAAATTTCAGAGAGTGTGCGACGGAATTACATGAGCTAGTTCCGCCATCCTCATTCCATCATCGGACGACCAGACGTACGGCAAAACGTCATCAATTTATGGATGACATCCCTTCTGCTCGCACCAAGCACTTTGCTTCGACGTTCATAAAGCGAACGGCCAAGGAGTGGAGCTCTCTACATCTGTGTTTCCGAATAGCTATAATCGGGGTGTCTTTAAGACAAAAGTGAATAGGTTTCTTCTAGGCGAGCGCGCTACATCTTCTACCGCATCGTCACTTAACAACAAGTGAGATAGCAGTCAAACGCAAATCTAATATTAAATAAAACAGAGTATATAAAATAACAGAGTACAGAAAAAATATCGATCGTGCTATACGAGCAATGAGCATTGAGCAAGGCTAGCAGTTCTGTTATTCTTACAATGACGTTTGTCAGCATTTGAAATGCCCGTAAAGGGTCCGTAAGTACAGCTATTGGTTACGATGCAAACAATATTTCCATATTTATTTATGAAAAGGTAACATATTGTCTAGTCGGTTGTAAACTACAACAAAAGATTACTTTAATCTTGTACTTACACACTTACACTTTGACAATTTTGATTCACCTTTGTCTTCTTGCACGTCTTAGCTAGATTATAAGATGAAACTTACGCATCCCTTTGTAATGTGTACATGAATACATGATGTAGGATTTGAGAAG
Organism: Petrophora chlorosata; assembly: GCA_951640565.1. Lineage (NCBI taxonomy): Eukaryota > Metazoa > Arthropoda > Insecta > Lepidoptera > Geometridae > Petrophora > Petrophora chlorosata. The sequence goes on along the minus strand of OX621189.1, from coordinate 19,736,126 downwards.
CAAAACTTAGGTTTGGTAGAATATACGGTAACATCGTCTATTTGAGGATAATCCACATCTATTTGTGGAAGCTTATAATCGACTTTATTCAATATGTTAATCTATTTTTTAACAACAGCTAGCCCCCTAAACAAAATAAAATAAAAAATAAATAAAAATAACATAGGATATTACGTGTATGTAATAGTATGTGTGTCAAGAAAACCGCTGTGTGCGTTCACATTTGATATATAAGCGAGATGTTTTAGTGGGACCTAAGTTACTGACTACGTTATTGTTTTTTTCAGTAGTGAAGCCAATCAAGGCACGTTCTCAGCTATCGAGCCTTGCAAAAAGCTGGAAACGGTAAGCGATTTAGAGGATCGGTTTTAGAATGATATGAGAACGGTTTGAAGACGTGATCTTTGCAATTTACTAGATAATACCAGCAACTCTATTTGAACTGAATTAAGGTTTATAGTGGTTTGCTAAAGAACTTTTCGTTTTTCGGGATAAAAAGAATCCTATCCAATCCCTCTAGGACCCAATAATTATACCAAATTTCATCAAAATCCATTTAGTCACGTTATGAAACTTAGTGGTAACAAACATGATTGTGTATGTTTGTTACCAGACACACACCCTCACATTCTCACTTTCGCATTTATAATATTAAGTAGGATAACAAATACCTAAGTTTAAAGCGTTATCTTGATCTACGAATTCAACCAAGGTGATGATGGTATTTTGTAAAAAAAATTATATATGTACTTTTATAAGCCCATCCCTAACAATGATGAAGTTGTCACCTTTCTTGTAAATATTATAAATAGCATCAAAAATATAAGCGTTGTATATAAAACTAAAACTCATTATGTCAAATATATTATGATTGTTTTGTAAAATAAATTGAAAGCACGGTAATTTCTCGATACCCTAAATCTAACCTATACTTCCGAACAGACCAAAGCGATTGCAGACACAGATTGATATTGTACTCGATGCCGTTCACAATAGAGTTTAATTTTATATCTAACCTTGTAAAGTAGCGAAACGATGCGGTTTTATGAGATGTATCGAATGTATTGCACGGGGTCCATACAATATATTATTGTGTTAAATTGTGCGAAGAAACTATTTACTTTGAAGATTTTGTTCGAAAAGTTGTAAACAAAACGGTTATTGGAAAGTAAAAACCTGGATTTGACAGATGCAGTTGGATAAGGATTTTATTCGTTTTGACCTCCAACAATGCTGTTCAACATTGTAATAGTACGTAAGTAATACTTAGTATTCTTTGGTAATAGTAAGGGCCGATTTCCAATCCTCAGATATAAATAAATCAAGGTCAAGTCCTACCACGTTGTCCTTATCTGGCATTTTGGATCAGTCTCTCAACTGACATCTTCCTCTACATCTATTTGTTTAATCTTCAGCCACATCGTCGCTTAAGATGATGCCAGATAGTGACCAAATATACATATGTAGATATGTGATAGAAAAAGTTTTTTTTGAAAAGGTTTTGGAAATAAAAAGCCAAGATCAACCTCACCCATCACCAGACCTTTAAAAGGAGGAACTCTTTTGTCTTAATGTCTTCCGTAGCATTTAATAGGCTTGTGAAATCTGAGCATTTCAATATCGATCTATTTACAAGCAGCCTGGCTGCGGTAAATACAGCCCTCACTTCATCACTATCATTGTAATTTGTAAATGGCATTGCATGGTGCCGTCTCGCATTTCTTTTTTCTTTGTTTAATTAGTTATACAAATCCCAAATTTTCTAGTGAATTTTCTAGTATTTTCTATTTGCTATTCATGACATTTGGGATAATTGGCTTTTTTATATAATAGCTGTTAGCCACCCAAACAAAATAAAATAAAATTAAAAATAAGTCTCGTGATGGGTTAAACTGTCTTGAAAACTAGCAGAATATTCTTGTCTATGTTCTCAGAAACTTCAATCTGTGACCCCATTGTCCCGTATTCAAATTCCAACCTTATCTTTTCCAAACATTTTCACAACACTTTAATATCCGCAGCACATTGCCAGCTTCCTACGCTCAGCATTTTCAGTGCCCGTTCAAAGCCGTGGAAGCCTGGACGATGCGGTATGCCCCACTTGTCACACTTCGGCTTTGAGGATATATCACTTGTAAATTGTTCTTTATGTAGAAGGAAATACTTTATCTTGAAGCCGCGGCGGGTTTCGCTGGAAAGTTTGAAGTGGCATTTCAAATGTATTGAGAAAGAAGTTTAGTGTAATTTTATCGCTGGCTATTGGCATAATTATTTTCTAAACGTATTTCATTCTCTAGCTCGGATGTTTATTTTTCAAACAAATGGAATTGGCTTGGTCATGAGTTGCGTGGGACTAAAAATCTTTGACTATGTAAAGTGTACCAAGCAGCGGTTTTAGCTCTTGTTTCTATAAAACGTCCGAAATTTAAGGTAGGTGATATTTGCATACCGAAACGTTCCAACTGGTCAACGCAGGGCACAGAAATACTTTGAAAAATGGGGTCGATCGTTTGGCTCGCTTTGCGGGAAACACGCCTGTGTTTTAATTGTCATCACCCAAGCGGCACCGCTTCAAGAGTATCTGCATACTTGCATGCAGATATTTATTATACTTGCAGACATACTCGTACATTTAAAAAATCTATTTAAATACCCATATTTGTTAAAAATGAATTTAAATTTATTTTAGCTTATAAGTAATATTATGTTGACCATAACCATAGAAAAACGGCCAGGTAGCAAGTTAACTAATTTAGGTATACTCTGACCTAAGCATTCACGTCATCACGTGTAATGCAACATTCAGTGCTTGATATGTTACTGTTGGCCATGCTAAAATCAGAAGAAAAAGCACATGTCTCGTAATGTACATCACAATATGAATGATTAGGTAAGTTTCTACCATTAGGTTAACGTACTTTATCTATGAACCGTCGTCGAAAAATAGACGATTTCAAGCGAAATAAATCAATTTTATTGTGTGGAGACTTTGGATCCGTGGAGACCGGGAGCTCATCGTATTTTCAAAAGTTTGTCAGAGCGCCTGATCGATGCGACGCGTGACCAAAATGCTGGGACGTATTTGGCTCAACGTATCAGTATTGCAATCCAACGGGGCAATACTGCCAGCATCTTGGGTAGGCTGCCAACTGGTAGTGGGTTGGAGCAGTTGAGCTATCTATAGGCCTTTTATGGTCTATGGGTTGTCCAATTGCTTCTCCTTGTATGTAGTTAGTTTAGTTTTAGTAAATAGAGTGTAGTTTGTTTTCAGTAATAGACATTCGCCCGTTAAGAAAATAAATGTTATTGTACACATAAATATCTTTTTTCCATAAAACGTAAATGAAAGGCCACCATTGTGATTTCCATTCGACACCCGGTGGCACGCGATACAATGGGCACGTCGCTTTATTATCGATATAATTGAATTGTTTTTAAACGACTTCAAATACAGTTTGTACGTATCGCTTAATCGCGATTAACTCACTCGATGGATTTTAATGATTTTGATATTCCTGCGATAGTTTTAATCACAGTTGAAATAATTATTGTAAAAATCACGTAAATACGTTTTGTATTTTCTAAATATTGGTCTAAATAATTTTCATTTTCATTATGCACTTTGCAGAAAAACCTGTCAATATGATCAAAAAACATACTCTGACATGTATTTACATATACCTATATATAAATACCCCATTATCCCACTGCTGGGACTCGGAGTTCCTTTTAGATTGTGAGAGAGATATAGAGGGAGAGAGGAAGAGGAAAATAGTGGGGAGAGAGGAGAGAAAAAATAGTGGCCATAACTCACCACGCCTAATAGCACTGTTTGATAAAACAGTTCTTTAACATTATGCAGTAGTTTATATTATTATTATTATATTATTTTATATGGAACCTGACTCGTCCCACTGCAGGGCAAAGGCCTTCCTTCCATTTTTCCACATTTCACGATTGATCGCCATTGTAGTCCAGTCTTCTTTATACGAGTCCAAGTCGTCCCGCCATCTCCGTCGAGGTCGGCCGCGGGGCCGTCGGCCGTTGTTAGGATGCCACTCAGTTGTTATTTTTGCCCAAAGTTCGTTCGGCATGCGGTAGACGTGTCCAGCACAGTCCCACTTCAAGCTGCAGCTTTTAGGGTGACGTCTGTAATTTGAGTTTTGGAGCACAGTATGGTATTTCTTATACGGTCTGTAAGTTTTACTCCGAGGATACTGCGCTCCATTGCTCGTTGCGAAACCTCGAGTGTGGACCTCTGCTGAACAGTCAAAGACCAAGTTTGGGCACCGTACGTGAGGATGGGTAGTATACATATGTCTATGAGTCGTCGCTTGAGGGAAATAGGGAGCTTTCCTTTCATAAGCTGCTTCATGGACCAATAGCTCCTCCAGGTGTTTTCGGTGCGTCTAGCTAATATCTAGCGTATATTATGATCTAAATTATAATATTCTAAGAGGTTTTGATGTTTTACAAGTGACCCTGTAAAGCAATTAAAGTAAGCCTGCTTAAAAACGAATAAAGCGGTGAAGTGGCTCCACTCATTTTAGCCCTTACTAAATGATGTACTCGCAAATAATAATCACAGCGGCGCAAAACAACTCTCAAAAGCTCGACATTTAACCAGAAAAACCAATTCACTAGAGCGCCTAAAATCCAATTAAAATAAAAGAACACAGAGAACACAAAACATGCAAACAAATTGCTAGCAAAAAAACAAAAACCATCATAAAATATTTTATCTGAAATTATTCTAGCAATTTATAATTTGAAACACTAACTCTGACACGGGGTACGAAAAGAGAAAAGCAAAAAGCTTCATGTTCAAAATGCTTTTAGCCATAAAATCTGACATTTAAAACACTATGCGTAAATTAATGTGGAACATGAGTTTTTAAACACTGAGTTTGTTTCAGAGGGGTTAGAAGGCGTGTGCTTTTGAACTTGCACGGTATATTAAAAATATTTAATAAAACGGCTAGGGCTCACGTACCTTGTCGAATGGTGGTCGCCGCGATCTCGCAGCGTAAACTCGCCCCTGATGAAGAGCATCGGACATGCTCGAAACCTAGGTCGACTAATTTGACGAACTACGTGAGTCGTTTCATTAGATTTTTATAATGAATCAAACTCACGAAAACTTTCAAACTAAAATTGCATGGTGGTTTAGGCAGTGAAATTCAACTAAGGTCAGTACAATGGAAGAGTATCCTATCCTAAATCCATTTACAAAGAGGTATTAGTGCTTTTGCGGGAATTGAACCAGCGCAGTGCTATTATTATACAAGTAATGGTTGCCCGGAACTCCGCACTTCAGGGTTATAGTTATTGGACGCTTTTATAATTTTTGTGTCGTAAGAATCATGAACGTGCACGGTATGACATTATCGTCTCCCTACTATACATTTTCCTTCCCAGTTAAAACTTGCCGGTGAAAAATATCGTGCCATGCCATTTGTGGATATATTATTTTTATTTAACTAAGTGAAGAGACGAGCAAGCCGTTCTCATGATGGTAAGCAACACGCCTACCCATAATAGTAACAGCACCACCCAGAACTTTGTTTTGCAATATCCTGCGCGGCGCACTGCGCTCGTCACCCTGAGACAATAAGCTGTTAAGTCTTATGCCCAATATTTTCGCTGGCTACAATGCCCTTCAAACGGAAAACGGTAATACTTGCACACTACTGCTTGGCGGCAGAATAACTGGTAAAGCGGTGGTACCCACCCAAACGACCTCTCGCATACGAGAAACCTACCACCAGTAAATATTATAACAAGCGTCGATTGAGATTTCGAAGCGGTCATCCAGGAAAAATTAAACTGCTACAATAATTTAACGCTTCTTAATAACACATATAAAGAACCACCTCTCATACACTATACCTACTAAAACAAAGCGATTACTTTTGAATATTTTTAATTTACCTTCCATGTATTTTTGCATGAGTGCGACTATAAAGATCGCGTTATTGCAACTCGCACGCGATCGCAACGGATTTGTATGCAAACTCGCAGCGACAGCCCATTGAAGGATGAATTTATTTTCATGGAGTTCCACACTGACTATAAAAACGGTGACTATAACGGTGAACAGTGTGCTCACATGCCCGCAATGTTCGAGGGTCTTCACAAAAAAGATTGGTTATGAAAGCCACATGCGAGCACACGATTGCAAACAATAAAGGAGATGAAAGCAGTTGCCGTGGCCGAAATCGGCCGGGAGCACATCATCATCATCATCATCAACATAAAAGCGGTGAAGAAAAATTAGGGAAACCCAACAGCATGTCCAAGAACAAACTTTGTTAGTGTGGTTCCTAAATCATTAATGATTCTTCTAATAAGTGCTCTTTTTTTCAGCAATGATGATGTAATTATCTATCTATAATATTATAAAAATGGAACTAAGACATTTCTATATATCCTTACTAATATTATAAACGCGAAAATTTGTATGTATGGATGTATAGATGTTTGATACTCTTAACTCTTTCACGCAAAAACTACCGAACCGATTCTAATGAAATTTGGTATGTAGGTATTTTAGGACTTCGAATAGTACATAGGCTACTTTTTATCCCGGGAAACCGTGGGTGGAACCGCGGGACGCAGCTAGTTGAAGATATTTTTGAAAAACCAACTGGGATAGACTGCTTAGAGGGTACTGAACACGAATTCGAATTCAGAAGCGGCTGAACGGATTTTCATGTGGTTTTCAGGGTTTGGTAGCATCAGTACCAAATTAGATTATAGGGTATGTTACATCAAAATTGGTTAGGTGACTACGAAGATACAGCTTGAATTCTTCGTAGTACGCGCTCTCATATACTGGTGAGGTCTTGCTAAGATAGTCATGTAAAAAATACGAATGTAGGCTTTCTCTGTCGTTCACGCGGACGAAGTCGCGGGAAAAAGCAAGTACTTAATATTGATTATGATGATGATGATGACGATAGCATTACATTGCGATATTATTAAGCTACTTTTATCTCTTCTGTTGCTGTCGTTTTAGTTCCTATTTTATTTTAACTTTTACCCTGTTTTCATACCACAGCCTTTTGTCGAAAACTATCAAAAAACTTGGTTCAAGAGAAGCCAATTTGCAAAATAAAAGATATAGAATTGCTGACATTAGTTTCTAGATTGGGTTTTGCTTGAAAGCTTTCCAAGTATCGCGTACGCTACTAACTGTCACAGGAGTAAGCTGAATTTCGTAGAACAAAAGCACGACAACGGTATCTGAAATATCGAAGCACCCGTACTTAATCGCAAATGCATTGAAATACCATTCCCTTCCAAGCTTTTGTGCCATGACCAAAATGTACGGCAAATGGTACCGATAGCGCAGCCTTCAGGTATTTAGTCGTACATGTGAAGTCTACCTTTAGACTAGATGAAATATTGTCAAAATTGGTGGTTATTATAGATCACTCGTTTGCTAGTAGCCGTTTGAAGTGGCACCACCACTTTGCCGTATTCTGCCGCCAAGCAATAGCAGGCCTAGCGCACTCCGCACTGTAGGTACGAAGCTACAAGTACATAGCCGGACACCGGCGGCGGGTTGCGCGTCGTTACACGTGCCGCGTCAGAAGAGATAAGAGCTATGCAAAAGAAAAAGAGGCGCTCTGTAGGTTAATATGACTCGTAGGTATGCAGCGCTACGCGAGCTGAATTGAATTTTATTACATCACAGCAAGAGCCGCTATTTGTTTAAATTTATTTGCGGAGTGATGCTTATGTCCCTTAGTATTCTGTGGCAATAGCCCGTGATATTGCTGGACATATGAGACTAATCTGATGTCTCGCGATGATGATCGCAACGCAATATGAGTGAATTTAAAATAAGTCACGCTTGACTCCCTATTTGCTTATTGGCTTGAATTTATCTTTTTTGTCACTGTTGGGCCTTGATACCTCTAACCGTAGCATGACAGTTTATTACATCAGACTGAATTTCTTCAACTAGTCGTTGACTTTTCAGAAACAATCAGGTTATAGGCCCGTAAGAAGTGTTGTTATATGATGAAGACCGCAAAATGACAGGTACCGGAGGTGTAAATCAAGTCACGCTTGTCACCCCGAACTATTCGTCAGGTAGGTATTTGATAAGCCTACATTTTTTGACTATTTATGCCTATCACGTTATATTGAAGCTGAATTTCTTAGAGACAAGCATGTCATACGCCCGTAAACAGTGTTGTTCCCTAATGAATCCCGCAACGTCAGAGGCACCGGTGGTGTAAATCCTGTCACGTATGTCACCCTGAACTATTTCTTGTCACATATTCCCATCAACCTTAACTTCTTCGAGATAGACACGTCGTAGGCTCGTAAGTAGTGTTGTTCCCTAATGAAGACCGCAACGTCAGAGGCACCGGCGGTGTAAATCAAGTCACGCTTGTCACCCCGAGCCATAACTTGTAAGTTATGCGCGCGTCGCGTGCGTCTGAAACGGCTAATTTATTGGGGTCAGTTAGGTTCGTTAGTTCATGAATGTATTGACTTGTTGATTGTGTGCTCTAAGGGCTTATATTAATTTTATTCTTAGAATATGACCAAATATATGAATAAACAATTAATGCGGCTGCATTGACGTGTTACACAATATGGGTATATTGTGTAAACCTACAACTGATATGTGAAGAGTTAACAATGACCTTGTGAATATGGAAGTAATCATGAAGAAAGCTTATTAAGCCCTTATTATTAGCAATTTTCATTTAGAGGAGCGACTAATATTACCTTTAACAAATGATTTATCGTGCTACTATGGCATACGTATCCTTCGATATAGATTCTACCGTAACCAGAACTTAGATTTTTTTGTTGTTCAAAAATGTTAAGGCAATATTCATTTTAAAAGTAAGCCAAGCGTTTCCATTTCAATTGTTGCACTCACAAAACCCGGCAATATCACAATATCTGCACCCAGTTCTCTCTATCATAACAATACCTTTGTGTCGTAAACCTCTCTGACAACGAAAAACTACCGAAACGGATTCGTCAAACCTCCCATTCATACGCTAACTAACACATGGTAACCTTGAAGAGCAGAGAATGAAATTCATACGAGCATGTTGATCAACACACATACACGTACATAGGTACGTAAGTAACAACTGTAATTTGGGTTATGTATATATAAATAAATAAAACTTGTCATTTTAACATAATACTTGAGACTGGCTAAATGTCATTATCATCAGCCTGTAGTCATCCACTGCGGGGCATAGGCCTCTCCCAATGAACGCCACTGAGCCCGGTCTTCGGCTCTTCTCATCCAGTTTCTTCCGACCGCTTTTCGCAGGTCGTCGCTCCACCTGACCGGTGGGCGTCCTACACTACGCTTGCCGATTCGTGGTCTCCACGTAAGGACACGTCTACTCCAACGGTTGTCCGTCCTTCGAGAGATGTGACCAGCGCATTGCCATTTCAGCTTGCTAATTCGATGGGCTATGTCGGTTACTTTAGTTCTCTGTCTGGCTAAATGTACAAAGCCATAAAAATATATTTATACTTACTTCTGGTGTTGCAAATGTCCATAGGCAATGATTACTGCTTTCCACTAAGGAGCTATTCTTGTTTGCATCATATAAAAATTAAATAAACTCTGATATTTCAGAAGAGATAACAGGCTCAGCTCGTAGAAGTTCATCATAAAAAGAAAAAAGAATCCTTAATAGGTTAACAAATTAATCGAAAAACCACGTTTTTATGGATTTAGAATGCATTGTCATTGAGTTGTGAGCTAGTTTCAGTCGAATAGCTAATCGGGAGTTGCTCGAAATTTGGATTGCAAGATTCCACCCGGAAAGACAGACAAGAAAGTGACTTATTGAAAACGTGGTAAAAAGGACTCGATCTGCTATTCCAAGCTTAGGTACTCACGGTGCGACACAAGTCCGTGACTGGCTTTCAAAAAAGCAAAAGGTCTGTATTTGCTCTGAAAGGCGGCGATGCCTCACTATTTGTATATGAAAATTGTGCCTAATCCACGTTTACTCAGCGCCGAGTGAGCGTCCTATCACTGCAAAATGAATATGTAACGGGATAGGCTTAGTTTCGAATGCGGAATTTTTGGGTGAAAATCCTGTGGAATGTTTAGATTTCAAATGAAACCCGAACGAGTAAAAGATGACGTTAAATTCGTTTTCACTCGATTCTTAACTCGATTAAACTTTATTTAATTCTTCTTTAATATTCTTAATAGTATAGTTCCATCCGCGTCTACCTGTTTATTTACTTCATCATCAGCCCATCACGTTCCCACTGCTGGGACTCGGACCTTCCCTCCTAGAGAGAGTATGGGCCATAATCCACCACACTGGCCTAGAGCAGGGTGGTGGATGTCACATGTTCTTGATTTTTTGTGATTAATACTTGGACATGCCGGTTTCCTCGCGATGTTTTCCTTCAACGTTTTTAGAGCAAGTGGTCAAATCCGCACATAACTAAAGAAGCCCAAGTGGTGCAAGGCCAGCGGGATTCGTACTCGGGTGCGTCGCATCGAAAGTCGCACGAGATCCTACTGAGTCACTCTCGCTGTACTTACTTAGTACATTTAAACTACTTGATGGCTTCAATAATTAAATAGGTCTCTACTAGCACTTACATCAGATTAGATAACCCTTTGTTGTTACATCATCAGAAATTGTAACAAAAAAAAAAAAAAATTATAACATGTGTTATAATGGGTGGCCTTGTCACTCAAAGCAATCCTATCCGGACTACCTTTGCATGGAGAAGACATGCAACCGTAAGAGATGGTGACTTTCTTAAGTTATGCGCGTATTTACCACTAGCTCTAAAAACGGCGAAGGAAAACATCGTGAGGAAACCGGCGTATCCAAGAATTTATCACAAAATTTCAAGGACATGTGCCATCCACCAACCCACACTGGGCCAGCGTGGTGGATTAAGGCCCATACTCTTTATGAGAGAAGGCCCGTATCCCAGCAGGGACGTGATGGGCTAAAGATGATGATGATATATGGACACTGATTCGAAGCAGCGCTTACATTCTTTGGCACTATGCTCCGGCCGCGTTTATAATAGGTATCTCAATTCAGACAGCTTCTGTGGTGTAGTGGTTGGGCAGGTTGGCTCAAATCTCATACACCACTGAGGTTGTGGGTTCAATTCCCGCGACGGGACAAATGTTTGTGCACAGAAAAAAGAAAGCGCAAGCATTTGTTTCGTGTCTGGGTATTGTGGGACTATGTACGTATGTGATCGTTTTAAAAAAAAACCAAACAAATTCTAGAGACCTAGTCGTATTTTAGGATAATTTTCGGGAACAATCAAGGATACAGATCTGAACAATCACTTAACTGCTGTCTGCTATAGATGATAATAAATTATTTTTCAAAAAAAACTAAACCGACTTCAAAACCACAAATGGCACTCAAAAGTAAAAAATAAATTAATATAATTATCATAAGCGCTACCCACTCATATATTTGAAGTCGGTGCCAGCCAAGTCTAATAGGTAGCAGATAAATATGTATATAGTAAGTACTACTTGTAGGTAGTATCTATCTACTACCTTTTAGACTTGGCTGGCACCGACTTCAAATATATGAGTGGGTAGCGCTTATGATAATTATATTAATTTATTTTTTACTTTTGAGTGCCATTTGTGGTTTTGAAGTCGGTTTAGTTTTTTTTGAAAAATAATTTATTTTACCCTTTTTAGTGAAAAACAAGTTTTAATTAAATTAATTCAAAAAGTTTTTAAAGACAAGCTTTTATGATCTAGAAGCCACATCATGACGAAGTTTAAAACGGGCTATCACAATTAAATGCATGTACAAAAAAATTTCATGTCTGTCCTATATCTCTGTTGAAGAGTTCCCTCGCCGGAAGTCAATCCTGGGTGTATCTGCCATGTCATGATGGAATTTAGAACAGGCTATTATGGTTAAATCCATTTACGAAATGTTGTGTCTGTACTATTCACCGTTGAGGAGTTCCCTCACCGGAAGTCAACCCTGGGTGAAGCAGGTGAAGCAGTCGAATACAAACCTCCACCTTTAGAAAGTTGGTTACGAAAAAAACAAGAACCGACTTGAAGATTAAACTTATATTTTTTGTTTTTGCTATTTTTTTCAAAAACTACTGAATGAATTTCGATAAAATTTATATGGGACCACCTTTGAAGTATTACCTACCAATCAAAAAAAGAATCATCGAAATCAATGCATAATTGGCGGAGAAATCGCGTAACAAACACACAAAAAAAAAATAAAAAAAAAAATAAAAAAAAAAAACATACCGTCGAATTGTAAACCTCCTCCCTTTTGAAGTCGGTTAAAAAAGCGTCGCTTCGCTATATTACGTAATTCAAGAGAAATAAGTAACATAGATAAGCATGGCTAATAACATTTTCCTATTTCAACATCTTACTCCGTCCCGTCAAAATCAGATAAAAATTGCATTATTGGCATTTAACTTCTTTATCCAGACCATCAGAAATGTTATTTCATCGCATTTCCTTTTAAGTATATTGAAAATTGTACAGCTTTGTCTGTACATTTATTTATTTAAATATGTATCATTATTACCTAATTCGTGTATAAGCTAAGTTTCCTTAAAATTGTTGCATTTTGTAGTTAGGTTCTAATGCATTTGTTTATACAGGTAATGTAAAGAGTATTATTAAATTATAAATTAAATTAAAGAGTAGTATTTAACTTGTAATGTTTGTTTGTTTCGGTCAAACCTTACAAGTTGAATCAGAACCACTTCCTCTTATCCTACGGAATTGAAATTTTGCATACATCTTAAAGGCCAATGACAATGCAATATTTTGGTGACAGCCTGCTGATCTGATGACGGAGACGAAAGGTGGGCAATGAAACTTCTTGATGGATAATCGTCAACTACTAGCAACTTAAAATGAGCGCAAACAGCGCTCATTTTAAGCTGCTCGCGTTTCGAATTACGAATTTGTTAAAAGTTCGTCTTGAAAAATACATCTTTCAACAAAAATCTTATTAACCTCTTTCTTCAAGCTATGGAAGAACTAATTCAGAAAACAATGTCAGAATTCAGAAAACTGGCAGAGGTTGCGTAAAATGTGTTATCTATAGACTGCGCAAGATGTAGTTATCTTTGTAGTGTGGAAATTAGTTGGAATAAATTGTTTCTTTCTTTTTAATTTAGTTTATTTCTTTTTAATTTATTTATTTTTTTAAGACAGATTGAAGTGATGATGCGGCGGCCAAAACTTATTTTGGACTGATTGCATTTTTATATTTTCAGTGGTTCGTACCGTTGGCTTGTATGACTTAGATCTTTCCTTCGAAAGCTTACTTGGAAGCTTAGCTAATCAGGTTAGCAAATAGCCTTTTCAAGTATTCGTTTCGTATCTGGAAGTAGTGGGACCTAAATACAGGGAATCGTAGCTAGGAGCCACCGGAGTCAGGATCTATGTAATCTATGTATGTTAGCGTTGGGCCTTATTTGTATAATTTATTATTTTTCTATTTATTTGAAGACTATGGTAAAGTATTTCAAATTGTAATAGATAGATAGATAAAAGCTTTATTGCAAACATTAAAGACATTACATAATAACAATTAAAGAAAGTGTTACAATGGGCGGCCTTATCGCTAAAAGCGATCTCTTCCAGGCAACCTGTGGATGGAGAGGAATCATCAAAATGTCAAAGACGGGGATGTAAGGTCTACAATAATAATAACAACATAAAATGTCAATAAAATAAACTACAATACAATAGCAACATTCTAAATGCCTACATATAAACATACATATATATTAGGTACACATAAATACATATTATATTAACAGTACATTAGTAATAACTCAACTCTAAAAAATATATAACGAAAAATGTAGGTACCTACATTAAATTACGTAGCCGTGTGAAGCCAGGGGTGGCATAATAGAATTATTAATAATAATAAAGTTTATTTTTACGCAATTTATCATAAAAATAATAAATTACTTAACATGAAACCACGGGATTAAACTAGTCTACAACACAAAGCATTCATTTCAATTCTGGCTGGTTTCCAAAACCATTATAAAACTTTCTGCACAAATAACTAGCGCAGTAACGAAATATAATAACGCATTGGACCGCGTCCGTGCGGGGACGGTTTCTCTGTTGACTGATTTTTCAACTGACTTCAAAAAAGGAGGAACTTCTAAATTTGGCGGTAGGATTTTTGTACGTTTGTTACGCGATTAATCCGCCAATTGTGAATTGATTTTGATGATTCTTTTTTGATTGGTAGGTCATACTTCAGAGGAAGTCCCATATAAATTGTATCGAAATAGATTTCGCACTTTTTGAAAACAAATACAAAAACAAAAGATATAAGTTTAGCCTTGAAGTCGGTTCTTGTTTTTTTCTAAAAATTAATTATCTTTTGATACTATTTAATCCTCCAGATATGTTTAATCCTCTAAATATTTGATGCACCTATTTATATTTAGATACAGCCAAACACAGCCAAAGTTATTTGGCTATGTATGAAGAAAGTCATTGGCTAGCGGTGATTCAACTCCAGTGTGTCGAACTGTAAGTCGACACACTGGAGTTAAATCTGAGGCTTACTGGGTAACCCAGGAGCGAGTAAGTATCTCTGTAGTATTATATTATTTTCATACGACTACATCCACTAAATCTGCAAAAGGCGAAGAGCAAAGAAGTACTCTCATTTTAAGTTTTCTTAGAGTTAAATGCGACGTAAAGCGAAATCCTTATTGATGCTCCTCTTTTCTCCATTCTTCTCTGTATTGATTAGCAAGTACCTCGTTATTATTGAACAAAAGTTTGTGCGTTTTGAATCCGGTTTGTTGGCTCTCAGTTCTGTTAACACTGAACCAATTAGAGCGCGACAACAGAACTATTCGACTATCGCGCGATCGCATTTGTACTGTATTGAATTTTGTACAATCAATGTGAGTTTTGCGTGGTATTTTACGCAGTTAACAGAATGCGTCATTGAAGGCCACAGTTGCTTGACTCATAGCGACAGGTATATTCTTGTATTGTTGTATTTCTACGATGGCGATATAATGGTTATTCGTCTGTGATTTTATAAGAATTCAACTAATCACATACATAGATCCTGGCCCCTAACTAGGTTCCCTGTATCTAGGGAACCTGGACCTACGAGGTCTATGGTCTCAAAATACTCAGAAATGAATGCAAATGCTTGCGCTTTTTTCCTGTGCACAAACAGTCTCGTTGCGGGAATCGAACTCGCAACCTTAGTGGTGTAAGAGATTTGAGCCAACCTGCCCAACCGCTACACCACAGAGGTTGACAAGGCTATCAAGCAAGGTTTCCGTTTAACTTCAAAGTTGGGAAGTGACAACGTAACCTAGGGTAAATTTTTATCACTATAACCTTTCGTAGTAAAGTAAAGTACTTGTAAATAAAGTACTTTCACTCCTGACTTGATATACCAGGCAAGTATTTTATCGAAGGCCCAAACCTTTGAAGTTTTGCATTCAATCTTCCACTTTCCCCTCCATCATTTTACCCTATCAGCATGCAAATAACCGAATTTTCTCTAAAATCACTCTTGCCCTAAGAAAATTTCACTCTCTCCACAGAATCTGGTATCTGCATACAAACTCCCGCATGGTAATCCATCCATTTTGCACTCCACTACGTGACAGGATCATTTTCGAACCGAAGCCAGCCTATTGGGCGCCAATGTATGAACACCAACCATCCACGGAACCACACCAGGGTATTTTGACTCTAAAGAGTTTCAAGATAAGGGTTGATAAAAGTGAAGCTGTATTTTGGTCTTCTTCATTGACTCAATTTCTTGAGCAAACGAATTGTCTCAGACTTCGTATGTGATTTCTGTATCGGGTCCGGGACGGTTTGTGTGATTAAATTACCGATTTTTTTATTTGCTTGCGTAATTTAGTCGAAATATTTGCGATGGGATTGGAAGTTTGCATTTTAAATCGACAAATTTTAAGTGAATCACATAGCTCTATAAAATGTTTTCTTACACTACTATAGATATTAATACAAATACATCCTATTATTACTAACTGCGTACTTTAAATTATTAAGCAGTACACACGTAGTAAACATAGGATATATATTTTTTTTTGGTTTCAGGTGATTTACACAACGTCTATAAAATATTTTAAACAAAATAAACCTTCATATGAGATAGGTACTGTCCATATATTTCTGCTTTATTCTTCTAACTGCACAAGTGTCTCGAAGATATCGTTTCAAGCGACAAAGCCGCCAATCATTACACTTTAGTTAGTTAACTTTGTACTGTAAGTTTAATTATTTGTGGTGCTATATTGTATGTTTCACTTCACTCAAAAGTATGAATCAGGCGTATTTCTTCATGATCATCATCATCATCATTTTTTTATATAATGTAAAATAATGTTAAATCCACGATTTTATTCGCCTTTTGAGGTTAGGTCGGCATTGCATGCTAATAAATGGATTTAGAATGCATTGTCATTTGCCATCAAGTTGTTAGCTACCCTGAAAGTTTCAGCCGGATAGCTAATAGAGGAGTGCTCGAAATTTTAGTTGCAAGATTTCACCCGGAACGACAGACAGTCGGACAGACAAACGAGAAAGTGACATAATAAAAACGTGGTCTAGGTCTAAAAACTTGTCTAGTCACATACTCCGTACAATTTACAGCCTCTGAAGTATAGTGGTTGGTAAGGTTGGCTCAAATCTGAGATTGCGGGTTCGATTCCCACGACGGGGCAAATGTTTGTGCAGAGAAAAAAAAGCGCAAGCATTTGTTTCGAGTCTGGGTGTTGTGGGACCATGGTCCGCATAGTTCCTGGTTCCCTAGATACAGGGAATCCTAGTTAGGGGTCAGGATCTATGTATGTGATCGTTGAACGATACAAAAAATATAAATAATGACTTTGGACTATAAAAGTTTTAATGAGTTCTCACACATGGAGCATTCAGAAGTTAAATGAAGCCTGTGTCGAAACTACACAATTATAATTTGTTGAAAACTATACTTCATGCTTGTTCATACAAACTTTAAGTTCACTCTAGAGTTTGTGTTATTTAGCAGTTTCAATTAGCAAATCATTTATAGTCGTAGTTATTTCGTATTTATTGCAAACCTAATTATTTCAGAATGCATTAGCAAATGCTTGTTGAAATAACATTAAACATCTCACTTATATTATAAGTGCAAAAGTTTGTATGATTGGATGTTATACCAGGACCTAAAATATCACTGTACTAAATTTCGTCAGAATCCGTTCAGCTGTTGCAAACACACATACTAACATAAAAACGTTCGCATATATAATATTTGTAGGATACCGCTTGGACAAACTAAATTCATCAGTTTTTAAGTTTGTCATACAATTCCGAAACCAACTCGAGTAAATTTATCTTGTTTTACCCTACTACTGCAAATCCGAAAGGAAGGGTTATGTTTTAAGTCTAGTTTTTTCTTTTTTTTCATCTGACTAGGCCAATGTTTAACCGCGATCTCACCGGGCCCCAATTCACTATGACAACTTGGCGATTCCTAGCTTCGAAATCACGTCGATTCCTTCATTAATAAACGACATCTGAGAAAATTGTATTTTCTATAACGCGTTATATATATGAATGCGTCATAGAGATGTCGTTTAGACAAGTTGTCATAGTGAATTAGGGCCCTGATGGTAAGTAGCTAGGCGGTCGAAGATGAAGCACGCTTGCCTAGTAAGTATCTATTCATTTTTTATTTGAACACACCCAGGCTGGTTTAATAGGAAACACAGATGATGGCAAGGCGTTCCACTCCTTCGTTGTACAACGTATTAAGTAGGATGTTTGACTTTACGGCACTACAGTGGAATATATTCCATTGTAGTGCCTAAACTACTCATCCGATTTCGATGAATGAGGTGTCAATCTATTCGTTATTATAGTCCTAATAGACCTATTTCTTTTTTCCGGGATGAAAAGTCCTATATTCTATTCCAGGGTCTGAAGTACCTGAGCCTAAAGGACCAAATTTCTGTGGTCATTTATTTTTTAAGACAAGCTTTTTTACAAATTCGTAATAGGAATCACGAGCAGATTAAAATGAGCCCAAACACTAGTAGTTTACTATTATCCGTCAAGGAATTCTATTGCCCACCTTCCGTCTCCATCATCAGATCAGCTGGCTGTCACGATAATAGAGCATTGTCAGTATACTTGGATAAGTTAGTAAAATTTCAACTCCGTAGGACAACAGGAAGTGGTTCTGATTAAGTTTGCAAATTAGACCTAAATAAACATTGCAAGGTAAATAAAAGCTTCTTTAGCTTGTAATAAACACATAATTTTTAATTTATAATATTAGTAGAAAGTATAGGTTAGGATACAGACAGACAAAATAACGCCTTTATTATATAGCACTTCGTATCGCACAGTTTTACTGCAGGGGATCTACTCCCAAAAGGAGGTCTCGCTGTAAGATTGATGGCTGTTCTGTCGTTTCCAAAGTCAGCATCGACTCTGACAGACGATTGTCTTTTGGAAATTAGAAGCGGTTGATTTGGGACGAGATGTAATGGCCAAGACGTTTTGTAAGCGAATGAAAACGCTTTGGAATAAATGTTATCTAAATAACGACTAAAGGACCTAAGTACGTACTCGACTGATTTTCTTCCCTACTTGCGTTCTATATACATATTCATGAAATTAAAATGAAATGAAAATGAAATTACTCTCTATTGTTTTTCCTCTAAATGTCCTATATTTTACTTAAGTATCTGGTATGACTATAGAGATCAGCATATCTATGGGTATGACAATGTAAACTTTGCTTTGAGCTTTGAGTTAGCCTGTAAGTTTACAAATGTAATTTAGTAAAAACATAAATAAATTGAAACACACAGATAATAAAAAAAACTAACACTAAAAGCTTATTTGTAGCGTAATAATTGGCGGTCTCATCGCAAAAAGCGATCTCTTTCAGATTCCCGTGCAGGGAGAGGAATAACTTTAAAGTTACGTTAACGTTAACGTTACTAAAGTTTACGTATTAATTAAAGTAAAACATAAAAATAAATTAATAATAACACAAAAATAATGGACGGTGGTTATCGATATTATCTTAATACACTTACATAAAATACACACTTATAAAATAGTTTTTTTTTTTTGGGAATTGGCTAGCGTTTGACCACTATGTCACCTGATGGTAAGCGACGATGCGGTCGACGATCTAGCACGCTTACCAAGATAGTACCTGTTCACTCGAGACTTGAAGATTCTCAGATTGTAGCTATCGGGAAAGACTGACTCGGAAATAATTTGAAATAATCTAAATATATGTATATATTTAGATTATTTCAAATTATTTCCCATACTTATAGAATCGTTTTTTTTTTTGGGAATTGTAGCTATCGGGAAAGACTGACTCGGAAATAATTTGAAATAATCTAAATATATACAACACTAGTTAAACACTTTTATGCTTACATGTAATATACCAGACAGGTGTCGGAAATTTCTTATAGAATAGATAAATGTGCTGCAAAGGGCGTTGCACAAGGTTTAAGTTGAGTTAGTTACTTATCGCTAGTCATCATTATTTGGTTATTTAGTAGTGCATGAATTCAAACTTGCACCGCCACATCCCACTATTACCAGTAACATACGTCCGAACTACTTGGAAGGTCTAACAAAAAAGTTAGTTAAGGTTAGTAGTTTAGTTTTAGTAAAAATTTAGTCTCCTCACTAGGCAAGCCTGTATCGAGGAGACCACAATTTTGAAACTACACAAATTGAGCTTATATTCTTCATCGGACTTCATTTTTTTTTATGTAACTGAATGACGAGACGAGCTGGTCGTTTGCCTGATGGCAAGCAATACTATAGCCCAAAACAATAACAGCACCACCCAGAACTTTGTTTTGCAAAATCCTGCGCGGCGCTGCACTGCGCTCGTCACCCTGAGAAAATTAGCTCTTAAGTCTCATAATGCCCAGTAATTTCGCTGGCTACAATGCCCTTCTAACCGGAACACAGTGATACTCGCGCACTACTGCTTGGAGGCTGAATAACTGACAAAACTGTGGTACCTACCATTCCACGAAGATTATCCTTTATTCAAAGTTTATATGATTAAAAAGCCAATCCCCTTGTACTTTCAGTGATAGAGCCTTTTAAGTTCGTAAAAGCCACAAGAAGGGCGGGTCATTAAACCCGAGGCTATTACCTAAGGACCTCTGTCAAAAAGCGACCGATGGGGCTATTTTGTTATTGTAATCGCTGTCAAAGCGACTTGAATCATTTTTATTGGACTGCGCTTTACTGAACAAGCTACTGACAGCGTAGCTATTGTGGTAAGTAGCAATTGTGACGCGATTGGACAATACAAAATACAACGGCGGCCTATGTACAGAAATGGTTACTTTTTTTTCAGTCTTCATATTTTAAGTTACAATTTTTAAAATGATTTAATTGATTTGTATTATCTGTATATGACGTTTAAAAGTGCACTTTTTGTGCCTATTTAATAAATATCTTTTGACTATCGAGGCACATTGCTTTTTTTAATAAAATTTGGGTGGGTTTCGTTGGGAGCTCAAAATAATATTAACTGGGTTTACATGCGACAAATATTATGTAGGATTCGATTTGGTGGATCCGTTTGAGGCATTTCAACAATATTGCTGTTTGACACGAGGCACCAGCCACACGCCATACGCGAGTCCAAAGAAATACCAGCGAAATTACTGGGCATATGAGAGTTAGTATGTGACGTCCCGGGGTGATGAGCGCAATGCAGCGCTACGCAGTACTTTTTATGGTATTAAGTTCTGGATGGCACTACGATTTTTATGGGCAGGCGTGGCGCTTACCATCAGGCGAACGACCAGCACGTTTCATCACTCAGTTTCATAAAAAAATGCTACTTACATAATATTTACTTGACAGTTCGAATTGTACCTACCTATATTTATTTATTGAATTTTAACATCTGATTGAAAAACTAAAACAGACACATATTTCTCTAACTTGCTGATTATGATGACAGCGATTGACGAGCAACTGGTTAGCCGGCAATTTACAAAATAGCAATACAAAGTTTGATGTTCCAATTATTGGCAGTGATTTGTGGAGTTTACCCGGAACTGCCTCAAAGCTCTGTTCTGGTTAATATTTGACATCAATCACTGTTTTTGAGGTTTTGAAGGAAATAATTAATAAGAAGTTCATTTACACAAAATCTTGCGAAATACGTCAACTGAAAGGAAGAATTGGAAGATAATTTCGTTTTTGGGATTAATTTTATCGGATTTTATATTTTGTTTTATTTGTTCCTTTTTTTAATTTGGACATCTGAAATACTCTTGTTATTAGAGTCTGTTTTCGCATTTCTTTTCTGGGTCCGGAATTCAATTAGAGTATGGGAAAGAAATGGGTAGACACGCTTACCTTGTTTTTTCAGTCATGATATTTTAAGTTAAAATTTTCCAACGTATTTTAATTGATTTGTATTATGAGTATATGACGTTAAAAGTGCATTTTTTGTACCTATTTAATAAATATCTTTTGAGTTTTGACTACAAGCATTGGCGAAGCGTTGCTGACCTCTGTGAGGATTTTTTCTACCTTCTTGGCTGACCTTTTAAGGTACTGTAAGCAAAAGAGAGGGATGTGGAAAGGCTTCTCCTTCTTTCACGAATATTGAAAGGTTTCAGAAAAGTCAGTACTGAAATAATCTAATATTGTAAGAGGTTGTTCGGGTGGTCGAATGAGACGGCGGCGTAGTCGGTATATGAGTCAATTTATTAAGCAGAGTAACGTGGTACAGAGTGAGTAGCGACGCCAACTAACAGAACCTGCGAGATCACTGCCCCAACGAGGTGGAAGCAGCGATTTTGCAAGGAGCCGGTTAGAGAGCGATAAAATTTATGCGTTCAGTCAAAAGTCCCATCGAGGTGGAAGCAATTGTATGCAACATTAATATTTCCTAGTGAGAGAATACAGAGAACACAAATCAAACGTTCGTCGAACCTATCTCGGGGGCAGCGAATGAAACGCTTGCGTGTTTTAAGGGTTTTGTTTTACGTCTAATAGATCTATGTTTGGCCACTATCTAGCCTGATGTGAAGCTATGATGTGGCCTAAGATGGAGCACATAGATCTAGAGAGAGACGGCAGTTGAGCGGCTGCTCAGACCCGTCTCCCCTATAGTTCACCGAACATCATTCCGAAACACGACTAGGTCGCTTGACGGCATGGCTTTGTTCGTGGGTGGTATTACAACCACGGCCAGAGCCTACCACTCTAAAGCGCGTAAGCGGGTTTCATCACGATGTTTTCCTTCACCGTTTTAGAGCGAGCGTGCAAAATCTGCACTTAACTATAAGTCATTGGTGCAGGGCCGAGTCGGGATTCAAACCCAAGTGCGTCTGAGTATCGCTGAGCCACACTCGCTCTAAAAACCAAACCCAATGCCATCTAGTTTCAGTTTCGCGTACTAAAAGACGTTGGTGCATTATTTATGATAGGGATAGACCCTATTATATAATTGTTATAATATCAATTTACAAAAAAACTTAGAGTGGACTATTTTTCTTACTAGATATCATAAAACGACTTCAAAACATTTTTTTAACACACTAAAAAAGTTAACCTGATTTTTCCAGATCGTATCTACCGTCAGTTGATTTTATTTGCATAATTTTGCACTTTATTTTCAGTGTTGAAAGACAAACTGAGTGCTACAAAAATACGTTGTAAAACTTTAGTACCTATGTTTTGAGCTTCTGAGTAACAAATTATTAAAGAAAATATTGTACATAGGTATACACATTGTGTCTAGAACACTATAAAATTACTTACTGACTTTTTATGAGTTCAAATTCTTCCGAAATTCAAATAGTATATTATATGTCTCATAATAACATATGTTTATTTCAGAACACTCTTGGCAGTGCGGGAGGTAGGATTTGGTACAGTGACGTGATGATTATTCCTTGATCTGTGACGTAAGATATCAGTCGGGAGGCGTTCGTTTCTATGGCTCCATCGATCCCGTATTGCATATTATAGAAGTATGAACCTTTCAGTTAACATGTATTCAGTAAACATTTCTAAGGCTCAATGGTCAAATAATCAAAACAAAATGCACATTTATAGATACAAAAACAAAAGAAAATAGTTATCACCTTGTTATAATGAAGAAAATAAACTCGCATCGTATTACAAAAGTTACGCTAGTTAGACACGGCCAAATTCTCCGACTACGAAATAAACTGCCATACAAAATTCCGAAACTATATCCATTTTAGTTTTTTACATTCATCCACCCTAATATATTAGCTAAATCGTTCCCACTTCCATTTCCATCCACTTCCCGTCGGGATAGTCGGTAACCGCACATATTTAAACGTTAAAAATGATGCCATCAGTCTAGTCTTTAGCGAAAAAACTTCGGACCAGTGAGCACTGCAGGCCGTTTGTTTGCTGTCTGAGTGGGTCTAACCTATGCGAGCATTTGACGTAACCAATTATGTGACATCTTCATACGGTCCGAAATAAATGTATGGTATGAATATTGTAGGTAGGTTTTGATTATTAAAATTAATTTATTTTCAGGCAATTAAAAATCCATTTAAATCAAATACAATATATAGTGAATCAAATTACAAATTCAATATGTCAGCAAACTCAAATAAAATAAAATCAATCAAATAAATAATTAATTAAACAATGAACAATAATCAACAGTCAAATAAAATTTAAATAATCTACTACAATGTCAGTCAAAATACAAATTCATAACGAAAAAATTATTGGAAGCAAGTTCCTCACGATTTCAAACAGTATTTCCTACAATCTCGGCTTCTTGTAGGTTTTTTTCCATTGGCGTTCCTCCAGGCACCGTTACAGAATTCACACTTTTTCCACAGTTCGTACGGAACTAGGTTGGCTCTATCGATATAATACAGAACTGTTAAATTTTATTGGAGCATATTACGACTTTAATAAGAACTGAGAGCCAAGAATAATGTGAAAGTTAATAGTTGGATTGAATCGCACGTTTCGGCAATTTTAGAAATACTAACAGTAAAAATATTCTCGGAAGGCTAAATACATGTGCAGGAGATAGTTTTACGTTATTTACGACTAGAGCGACTGACTCACGAGACGAGCAGATCATTCACCTGCTAGTAAGCAACACGCCTGCTCGTAACAATTGCAGCGCCACACAGAAATTTGATTTACAAACTATGGCGTAAGTAATAGTTAGTATTCTTCACCGAGGTTAACTGGAAGATAATGCTTACTAGCATTAAGTTCGCCTATGTACCTACAAATTTGTTTGTGCAATAAAGAATTTTCTATTTATCTATCTATCTATTCATTGCTATGGCGCAGTTTTGCACCGCCACTCTTATTATTGCTAGATTGTTTCTGTTAAATATTTTTTGAAAGCATTATTTTATATTAACTGGATATTTAAGTCTCGAAAGCTAAAGCCAGCGCTTGCCAACGGCCAGGCACGGCAAATAGTAAAAATTGAGCTCAATACACCCACGGTATGATCCAGTCTTTGTGACAATTTAAACGAAATGTCAGTGCTAATAGTATTGTCCTAAGAATAAGAAACATATATATTGTTCTATGGACAAGATAAAGCAAAAATCTTTGCCCGCACTGCAAACCCAATAGAACCGCAAAGCTCTTGGGAGTATTCCTCTGTGAAGTATTGTTGATCATTAATTCTCTTCGAGTGTGGAGTGAAGTTT
Source organism: Petrophora chlorosata (assembly GCA_951640565.1). Classification (NCBI taxonomy): domain Eukaryota; kingdom Metazoa; phylum Arthropoda; class Insecta; order Lepidoptera; family Geometridae; genus Petrophora; species Petrophora chlorosata. The sequence continues at coordinate 19,711,370 of OX621189.1, read as the reverse complement.
TTTGTAACGATAAGATACTTTTCTAAAGGCAAAAACAGAAAAGAGAGGTAAAATCTATAAAAACATAAAATTATGTGTGAGATTATAATCGGTATAACCAAATATTTAAGTGAAACAATAGTTTTGTGTCCTCTATCATTCTCCAAAATATTTTAAACACTGCAACGTTCAGATTATCACTGCAGTATAATATACTTATTTTCATTGTGTGGTATAAAGAGCAATTAATAACTCAGTTCTTTATTTATTGACTATCGACGTGACTTCATATAAAGTAATATAGATGCTCCTCCAAATATTTTTCAGACAGTTTTTATAAATTAGCAACCTATACTGGGCATATGAGACTTAATATCTGATGTCTCGGGGAAATGAACGCGCGTTTTTATGGTATTCAAAGTTCTGGATGGCACTGCAATTGTCATGGGCAGACGTGGCGCTTACCACCAGGCGAACGATTTGCTCACCTCATCATTCGGTAACATTACATTTCTTCGAAACACGTTATTTTAACAGCCGTTCCTTCGTTGTCATGTTTAAGTAAATTAGAATCAACGACCATCACCTCACCGCGTCTGTCCGGTAAATAAATTAAATTTAACGTTATTTAACATTATTTAGCGTAAACAATAATCCAATTATTTTATCGCAACGTTATTTTTGCCGTCTGTTTGTTTGGTGTATTGTTACGGCAGTATTTACACTGCGCTCCAGATTGTTGGCCCTTTCTGCGCGGATGGTTTGGGAACGAGAATAGAACGGTATTAGAAATGTCGGAGACCTTCGGGTGGTTGAACATCCGACACCAGGGTTGGCCACACACCTACACGAGAAAGAAAGAAAACGAAGAAATAATGTATATAAATGATCCTTCCGCTTTTTCTTTAATATTCTATATTATAATAAGTTTGATATTTTATAGAAAAAAGGATATATAATGTATGAAACATAATTTAGTAAATAATAAATAATGGTAAATAAAGAAAGCCCTAACATCAACCCTTCTTTTACGACAAGTGTTTCGCCATTTACACGAGGCATCATCAGGAATTACACTAGATATATTATTTTCATTGCGTTTCAGATCTAAACTTGTTTGTTTGTTTTCAATTAATATTATTATTTATCTGATCTGTCTACAATGTACATATTATTTTAATTATAATTATCCAATGTCTGTTCATTTATCGTTCGTTTTAATAACCCCAACTTTGTTTGGGGACAAAATTTATTTTTGTGTTTGTTCAGTTCCGCAAACAATGAGTCCTCGACGTAATGTGACAGAACAACAAACTGGACAGTATTACAGCTCTTGCGATTTTAAAATCAGATATCTTTAATCAAACGCGGCAAACGACACAGATAATTATCTGATTATTCAAATCTTCCAACAATGGACGACATAAGATTCTGATGAGAGTCTCAGAGCCTTATTGAGTTTGTATACAGTTCTAAATATTTTCTATTATTTGAAGAAATTACTTAATACAAATGGTCATAATGGTAATATAACAAGAAAAAGGTGTTTTTTGACAAGATAGCGTAACATTATTGGTTCACAAAGTAACAAAACATACATCGTGAAAAACAATATATGTTAATTATCCATCAGTGTTGAGTGTTACTGCAGTCGTAATTTGAACTGATGTATTACTGCCTTAGCGTCCAACTAAACCACTGCATGGAGTCCAACGTACAGTATGTGCATATGAACCCTCTGTGGTGCAGCGGTTGGGCAGGTTGGCTCAAATCTCATACACCACTGAGGTTGCGGGTTCGATTCCGATGCGGGACGAATGTTTGTGCACAGAAAAAAAAGCGCATGTATTTGTTTCGTGTCTGGGTGTTGTGGGACCATGGTCCTCATAGTTTCCTGGTTCCCTAGTCACAGGGAATCCTAGTTAGGGGTCAGGATCTATGTATGTGATGGTTGCGCGTTATTTATTTACTTAAATATGTTTTAGTTTTTTAAATAATTGAGTGACAAAACAAGCAGGTCGTTCACTTGATGCCAAGCAACACGCCTGCCCATAACAGTTGCAGCACCACCCAGAACTATCTTTTGGAAAATCCTCCACGGGACGGCACCGCTCTTATCAACCTGCCCTGAAACAAATACCAATTATGTCAAAGTAATTAAAACACGCTCCTGTTGGCAACACCAACAAAGCTTTTTGTTTACTGGTAACTTAGTGATTTTTGACATTTAAAGTGAACCGATCTGTCATCGTTTTTGACTACCTAAGCAGTTTGGTATTAAGTTGTCTTCAATAAGTATTAAGTATACCACAATAAATTAATATTTTAGCCGACCTGTATTTTGGATTTCTACACTCCCATGAAGTTCAAAAGCTTTTATTCACTTTTGGCATCACAGACGCATTTATGAACGTCAGTTTATTACAAAGATTACCACCGTTTCAGAAAAAGGATCGCTACTCAGAAGATACGACAAGAAACTGAAAGCATTTTTTATAACAATGTTATAGTTTTGATTTCTACAATGTTATAGATAGAACATAGATAGAGAACACTTAATTTCACTTTAAAAGGAAGAACGAGTACAGTTAAGAATACATTTCTTATAAGTACAATTAATAGGCGGTCTTGTCGCTAAGTAGCGATCTCTTTTCCAGACAACCGTAGGGTAAGGAACAATAATTTTAAAGACGATAGTGTGTAGTGATCAGTAGGACTTATATGATTTAAAGTTTGCCGGGTCAGCTAGTTACTAATAATAATATTAAAATCCGAGCTACTCTTCTTTATCCACAGTGCTGCCTCTAGTAAATAAATTAAAGAGGATACTGAAGTTAGAATACTGCTTACACTGCGGCAATGTGATTTTGCGAAAACGTTAGAATGCCTCGCTCGGCCGGGTATAGAAACTTACCCAAAGTTTAACATTGCACCCCGAATGAAGCCGCGATGACTCGCCGTTGAAGCCTTAAAATCAAATACTTGGGAATAAAGGAAGTAATGAAATCACCCATGAGAAATAGTAAGTTGTTAAACATGGGGGTAAGACGATCCATTTTAACACGAGATAGCCGCACGAGGACCGCGTGGGCAAATATAATAATTCTAGTGTTAAATGGGTTAAATACTCTGAATTTAGTTTGAATACCGAGGGAATTAAAAAATAACAAAATTTGTTAATTAAAGCCTAGGACAAAAACCCCTAATTTAAATAAAGATAAAAAAACCTTTATTGTAAGAAAAATAGTTTGAGAATTATTTGAACGCCATATTAATAATCTTTTTCCTTTTTATTTGAGTTCGTGCACCGTACAAACGCTATGGCTAATTTTTTGCCGGAAATTATGAATATTTTATATGGGGCCAATTTTTATTTTATATGTTTTCTAATTTTTTTTATGGAACTAAGTGAAGGTTCTTCACCTGATAGTAAGCGCTTGTTCATAAAAATTATAGTGCCACCCAGAACTTTTAAAATCATAAAAAGTACTGCGTAGCGCTGCATTACGCTCATCGCCCCGAGACATCAGATATTAAGTCTCATATGCCCAGTCATTTCACTGGTAAAAATGCCATTCAAACCGGAACACAGTAATGCTTGCGCACTACAGCTTGGCGGCAGAATAACTGGCAAAGCTGTAGTACCTAACCAGACGGCCTCCCACATACGAGACCTACCATGAGTAATGTCGTTGAATTCAATTTTAATAAATTAAAAGTTAATTCATTTTAAGCCCTAGGGCATAAAAGTGCCACTTTAGATCGCCCGTAAGCAGCATGGATGACGAGCATAAGAAGTTAAAAAGTAATTTGTGATACTTGTCACGTGCCAGTTTTTGTTGTTGGTTAACTATAGAGCGACTTTGTTGTTTGTTTGCTATTAAGTTCAATTTAATTCTTTATTGCATTCTATAATGTTAAATATGTGTTCATAATAAGTTATAATATCGTTCATTATAGACCCTATTGGGAATTTCTAGAGCCGAAGATTTTGCCAATAGGGAATATACATGTGTTGTCGAAAAATCTGGAAATTACTTTTTCGATAGATTACTCCTGTAAACATTTAGTAGTGATATAATTATTATTATTAATTGCGTTTTTTTTGTATTTCAATGTTTCTTATTCTTATTTTTGGAGAAACCGAACGTAATGGCAAAACGCTTGAGTACGTGCAACCACTATCTGACGTCACGTGCCTCGCTGCTTATTGGTCAATTTTGAAATAGAGCCCGCCCTATTGGTAAATTATTGACATACACACATATCTAGCATAGATGGAACAATGAGAAGATCCTAGGTCCCCACGTTTTGACGTCACACGCAAATGGCGCGTTATTGTTGATTTAAATTGATTCAAATTTTCATTTAATTTGGATGGCGCTGCAACTATTAAACGGCATGTTACTAACCTACAGGTGAACGACTTGCTCGTCTTCGTCTTGCCACTTCTTCCCATTTATCTGTCAGATGTAAACATTGTGAATATGATCATCATACTTATTAGGATCGCACCCGCTGTCTAGCAGGTGATCACAGTGTTTCATTGGTGGTAGGTCTCTCGTATGCAAAATGCCGTCTGGGTACGCACCACCGCTTTGCCAGTTATTCTGCTACCGAGCAGTAGTGCGCAAACATGACTGTTGTTCCGGTTTTAAAGGCATTGTAGCCAGCGAAATAACTAGGCATTATGGCATTATGGGATTTAAGAGCTATTGTTTCGGGGTGACGAGCGCAATGTTCTGGATGGTTCTACATTGCAGGCAGGTGTGTTGCTTATCATCAGGTGAAAGACCAGCTCGTCTCGTCACTCCATTACACAAAAATATGTCTTTAGTTCATGCTCTATTATTACCAAGGCTGTCTCTCTCAGACCAAAGTTTCATATTTCCTGCCACTTGTTAACAAAGCATGACTAAAAAATTACCTAAATAAAAGTCATATCAAACGTAATCGTAATGTCAGATTTTTCCACATTTTGCAACTACAATAAAATAAGATCGCTAAAGAGCCTTGTCATAATACAATATTACAAACACTCATACTTCAACAACAGACGAAATACAGATCTTATTAAGAGAAGGTATTACAATGAACGTAATATGTTATAGTTAACCCACTATACGAATAAATGGATTATCCTTCCAAATAAGATATCACATTATTACAGCAACGATCACTCACACAGGAAAAACGAGTAGGTATTGTATTCAAAGAGAAAAATTACCTAATAATATGGTATTATATTACTATGAGGTAAACGGTTGCCTGCAAATAGAAAATTGCTTTTACGGGGTTTCTGTCTATCTCAATTTGGGACGAGAATTCAGAAGTAGAGCAAAGAGATTGAATTATTTTATTACTAACTAGCGAATATATAGGTATTATTTACGGCGATTATTCGTCATTTACATATATTTTTTTTAACCCCCGACACAAAAAGTTTTATTATAAGTTTGATCTCTATGTGTGTCTGTCTGTGGCACCGCAGCTAATAAACGAGTGAACCGATTTGGATGCGTTTCTTTATCTGAAAGCAGGTTTTTAGCGGTGGTTCTTAGACATGTTTTATCAAAATCGGTTCAACCGTTTTTTGCTTTTTACTTTGTGTTTTTCAAACTTTAGTTTACTGAAATTCGTTTGTATTAAGAACTGGCGAATGGATTATTTACGGTGATTATTTGTCCGTGTGCGATTTACATTTTTTTTTAATTAATTGATTGATGAGACGAGCAACTTGTTCAACTGATGGCAAGCAAACACGTCTGTTCAGCACTACCCAGAAAATTGTTATGCGAAATCCTCCGCGGCACTGCACTGCGTTCATCACTCTGAGACAATAGTCTTAATTAGATTGTCATCTTAAGTCTCATAATGCTCAGTAATAAAATTATCCTCATAAATCTTTTTAAATTCAATTATCCAAATGGCGCGTTAAATTCCATAAAACAGTTGATAAAAATCCCCAAGCGAATACAGACAGATGTGGATGAGCGATCTTTTTAAACTATTTTAGTCAAGTAAATACCTAGGTATACTGACAGGAAAACTAGTAAACTAAAAACACAGATTCTTTATAAATTAACTAATTTACCGACTTGAGAAAGACGCTATTTAAAATATTAAATTAGATACATTTCAAAAATTCAAATCTCTAGTGAAACATGCTGGACTATATTTATATAAGACAGTTAAAAATATTGCTTACCATGTTTCGGCCAAACAAACTATTTTCATTTCATTTTAAATAACTAACACATCTTTAATTTATTATTGTTTTGTACTTATTCATACTAGAATAAGTTATATACCCTGATTTTTTTCCCGCGTCAATGATTCGGTATTGCTGCCCTCACTTTACAACCTACATCAACTGACAGCTTTATTAATTTTATTATTTCTTATTTCTCCGCTACATCCTGTGGCTACGTCACCCGCTATCTCTTAGCTCGTAAACTTACCCTACGCCTAGCACTAGATTCCCCAATAGACACGTGCATAATAAATGCTTGCCGAGCTCGCGACTGGCAGAGCAGCTGAATATTGTCGAATAATGTGGAATGATGCCGAATTTTACGTAGTATTTCCTGATCAGCTATATCAGCAGTTATTCCCATCTTATTCTGATATTCTTTATTGTACACTGTCAGGGGCGTGTTGACCCTAGGTCCATGGGGACTATGGCGGTGGCGCCCGTCCATTGCACTTAGGATCTTTCTACATGCCTTTTTTGAAAGCAATTGGATTTTGATATAAAAAAGCTCGCTTTGCTCGCGTATCCATCTTCAATGCCTGCAATATTTTTACATGTTAAGTGCCTCTTTTGAAAGCAACGGGTTTTTAAAAACAAATTTGAGCTTGCTTAGTTCGCGAATCCATCACTTACAATACAATTTTTCTAAATGCCTATTGATGACAAGGGTCATCAATTAAAATAATGCAAATATGGTGGATGGTGTTTATTCAATAATATAATCTATTATTAGTATCTTATTAATGGTTTCTTTTTTGTGACATTTGTAAATTTCTTCCTAATTAACAATAGATTTTTGCAGATTTTTTCGTAACTCATGGGGCGGCGATCCTTATAGGCTGGGCTCTTGAAATTCGCTACTGTACACTGTCAATGTATTTACATCGTGGATTATAAGATACATATACAAAGACAAGATTAATCCTAAGAAGAGTTTTCTGTCAGCAAACCCTTGAGGAATGATAACTTTCAAGACTTCACCATCACGTAAACGTCGAGGCTATCCAGCTCCTTGACACCACAGACCTAGCGAGAAGATTAAAAAGGACAAAACCTTTTGAGTTAGTGTAGTGAAGTGACAGTGTATCGTAGTACCTATACATACTTTAGTGTTACTCGTAAAGAACACAACAACAAAGTGTCTTCGCCTTAATAGAGACAGTAAGAAAAGTGTTAATGGACACATTCTTAGTTATACTATACTTAGCAATTAAAGTCAAAGTTAAATTACTTATTAGTCTTATTAGGCTAGATTGTAATGTTAATGGGATGTCTTTCAGAGACAGATCATTAAAAAATAAAAGTGAGCAAATAGGCATCATCTTCTTTGTAACTGTTATGACTGTGCTGTGTAGTATTAAAACTGCAGCCCGAGCTGATAAGCTCGGGCTGCAGTTTCAATACTACTCGAAAACGTGTAAGGGTTTTCACACGATGTTTCCTATCACCGTTATAGAGCAACAATACAAAAATCGCACTTAGGTAATATAAGTCATTGGTGTAGCTGCTGGTGCATTGGTGCGGCTGATTCGGGATTCAAACACGGGTGTATCGGATCGCACATGCTCTATACTGCTATAACCCGGTATTGCACTGCGCTCGTCACCCTGAGATAATAGCTCTTATGTCCTATATTGTCCGGTTATTTCTCTGGATACAATACAAACCAAACACAGTAATGTGTTTGGTTTGTATTGTAGTGCGCAAGCACTACTGATTGGCTGCAGAATAGCTGGTAAAGTTGTAGTGCCAATAGACCGCCTCTACGACGAGTGATTAACATCTAGGTTTTCTACACACATATGCACGTGACGGCACATTCGATTCAACATTCATTCGATTACGACTACGAATGACCTTTCCATTGCAATTTTCAATAGACCGTGTATGGATATAACCTTCGCCATACGATTCGCATATAAACTACATTTCCATAGCAATCTGCATTTTGTTTATACGATACGTGTGCAAAACCAATTGCACGTGTGTATGAATATGACCATAGGATGAATACCGTACCGTGAAATTGGGTTCCCTACATAATTCGACTACATTTGATGTCTTTTGATCACCTCGTGGCGTAGCTTACCTAGTCGTTAGTAATAGTTCTAGGTTAAGAAAAGTTCACCGTGGTCTCCACTTGGATGAGTGCTTCGGAGGGCACCTTAAGCGGTACGTATTAGGATAACAGTTGTTAGGCCATGTTGAAAGCTATGGGGCGGTCTATAACTCCGATACCAGAGTTGGCCACATACATAAGAAAAAATATTTTTTATACAACTCCTGATCCTAAAAATATTATCGTTGGCTAGAAGGGACATACTGGTTTTTCACAACATGAATCGTAAAGAAATTGATCCTTATAATGTCACGGGTTAGTTAAAGTACCCATTCATCAAACGATCCCTAAAAAACTGATAAATTGGAGTGTGTCATCACAAATACACACATAGGGTATGCGAAAATGAAATATTTTCCAATATCATCGATTTTGTTCGCGAACGTGAAACTTTGTTACCAACATATCTGGTGTGAACCAGTTATTACTAGTCTTGTGTTTGTGGCGTTCCACTCGCTTCACTTTTTGTTTGCTTTTGACGGCGCTTCTGATGAATTTTATATCATATCACTCGCGGCTACAGGAGATGACTGTAGGTATCGAGTTTTGAATTGTTTGAATTCGTTGGTCGCGTTCGTTAGCGAAACTATATCAATCAATTTTGTATTTCGAATACAGTTAAAAGCTGAAACTTAAAATTAAAATTCCTTCCTATCATTTTCTTGCTTGAATAGTTGTTTTTTGAGAACTTGTCTAATTAAAGTAATTACTTACTAATATTGCTTTAAACTACTGAAAACTAACGTAAAATCCTAGTTAAGCTATTTCTCCTATTTTATTAGACCCATGGTTAACTTAATTGGAGCGAGAGCTTAGCTGTGTGGCTCAGCGTAAGCATGCTCGACTTTCGATCCGACGAAACCGAGTTCGAATTCCGCTGTCCCCGCACTAATGACTGTCTTAAGTTATGTGCAGATTTAACACTCGCTCTAAAAACGGTGAAGGAAATCATCGTGAGGAAACCGGCATATTCAAGAATTAATAACGAAAAAAAGAAGAAGTACTTGTGACATCCACCAACCCGCACTGAGTCAACGTGGTGGATGATATTCTCTTCTATGAGAGAAAGCCCGTGTCCCAGCCTTGGAAACATAATAGGCTGATGATGATCATGATACTTAATGTAAATAAATTATGTCACCAAAAATTCTTATGTGGTAGCTAAAGTAAATAAAACTAAGTACTTTTTATATTTAATATTTTTTATTGAATCGCTTCGCTTCCACTTTTATTATGTGCGAACTAACGAGTGGAACTCCCTGCTAGAGTCAGTCTTTCCCGATAGCTACAATCTAGAAATCTTCAAGTCTTGAGTGAACCTACTATCTTGCTAGATCGTCGACCGCATCATCGCTTACCGTCAGGTGACATAGTGATCAAAAGCAAGCCAATTCGCAATATTTTTTTTTATCATAGTTGAGTATAAGTTACATAAGGTATTTTTTAACAAAAGCCGTATTGTCTAGACCTTCGGAACTTTATATCTATTTGTCTATTTCAGTTTTATGCATCATATATTTCAATAAAAGCAAAACAAAATGAACTGAAAAGTCTTCATATAAATACCAGTTTCCACTGGTTTCAACTAGAATGCGTTAGTCTAGACCAGATTTCAAAGCTATAAAGTCTTATGTTATAATGCATTATTTTGGCTTTGGCTGGTAAAAGCTTGTCATAATGGATTAAACCTCCTTTGTGAGGAAGCCAAAGGCTGTTCGAGAGAAACTATGATTTTTACTTTTACGCTGTTCCATTATGTTAGTATTAATTTTATATTAGGTTTCCTAGCTTTGTAAGATATTACATGTAGGTACGATGTGTTTTGGTGTAAAAACTAAATGCACTATACCATTTCAGCTCAAAATCAAAATCTCTTTAATCATTTTGGCATCACAGATGCACTTATGAACGTCAAATTATCACAATGACTCTACAACCGTATCGGAAAAAGAACCACTACTCAGAAGATACAGCAAGAAACTGAGGGGCTTTTTTTTAGAGATTTTGTTACAATTTTTTGGGGTTTTACAATTTTATGTTTCTTATGTACCAGTTGGTTACTTTGCAGAAGTGGAATGTTCCAAGCATCTTTGTTTTCTATGTAATTACTAACAGTGTAGTATGCTTTCCTCATTAGAACATTCTTAACGCGTAATTAGAATTTACTTTCTGTGAGCTCCGTTATACACTTTGGAATGTTATTATAAAAACGTACGCAGTTGCCCATAAAGGACTTATTCGTTTTAGTCAGTCTATACCTAGGTACTACGGTAGGCTCGTGTTATATTTGCCATGAAAATCTAATTCATCGCGCAGATCGACAAATACTTAAATGCATTATCACAAACAGTCGTCTGTTGTGGTACATATGTTAGTTATCGTCGAACAAACATACATACATACAATTTGTTCGAGTAGACTCTGACAATGAGCCTGTGGTGTCCTAATGCAGGGCAAATGTGTGGGCCCTTACTTTCACTTATTATGTTATATAATATTTAAATTATGAATCTAAAATCCTACCGACTGCGCTAAAAGAACAATTTAAAATAAAACCTTACCCAATACATTATTCTTCACCTGTTGTTCATTCAACTCAAGAAATAGAAAGAAAGCTTCGATAACAATTATCTATACGTTTTAGCACCTTGTCACACTAGGAATTTCAAACAAGGCACTTATTCGAAAGAAGCACTTATCAAACTAGGAAGTATGACATGGTTCTAATATGTATACTTATTGTTGCAGCTGGCTGTATAAGCAATTCCATGTTCTTACACACAAATTTCAATGGGTCCTTGAGAGAGCCTCTTTGATCTTGGAGGTATCAATTGGTTCTTTGATTAAAGTATCGGGACTTTATGCTTGTTTTTATTTACATTGGGGAGTACAAGACGTTGAAATAACAAAACAAGAACAAGTTACGAGTACTATTGAAGGAATTTTAATCATCAATTTGAATTATTATGATTTACGCAGTTTCACCCGCACGGAAAAAATTGAGACAAAAGTAACCCTTATCACCATTATTATCAGTCCATTACGTTCCCAATGCTAGGTGTTTTGGCAACGCATTACCGACACAGCCACAAATATTGAAATCTGATCTCTATGGACACAGCCTTTGTTGTTTTTACCGACGCGGTTATCACCCCCCGTTCCCCTTCCCTCCTCTCCCCTTGCCTGTCTCGTTCTGTCTGTGTGAAGCGACGTGCGGCGCGCGCTCGTCGCTTCCTAAATAACACTGTAAAACCTGAAAACCTAAAACTCGCGGTGTGCCAAAGTGCCAAGTGCATCTGGTGTATCGCCTTGTTTCCTTCGAGTGAAAAAGGACAATTCGCCAAAAATGAAGTGCCGCCTGGTTAACCTCAAAACTGGCGGGTGCGCACCGTCAGAGTTTGTGCTTGCCCATTGCTTGACTTCTACCCCAGACGGACCCTAACAACAACTCTCAACAATCACATACAAAGATACACACATAGATCACAGCTCATACTATACTATATGGTAGCCTGTATCTAGTAGGGCACCAAGAACTATGAAAACCAAACTCCTACAATACCCAGGCTTAAAATCTAGATTCAGGATCTAAAGTTCCTGCTTACATAATCATAATCTATGCAGTAATTGCGTGCTTGCGTGATTGAGTAACAAACATCCATCCTCAGAAACAAACATTTACCTATAATATCATAATAGGAATATTTTATACCTTGACGGCGTATGTGGTTAGATTAGATAACTTTTTATTGTTACTCCTCCAGAAATAATTACAACCAAAGGAAATATAACAAACTTAAAAACTTAAGTGTTACAATGGGCGGTCGTATCGCTCAAAGCGATCTTTTCCAGACAACCTTTGCATGGAGAGGAGTAAAAGAAACTGGTTATGCAGAATGATTTATATCTGAGGTTACGTGGTGAACTACAAAGTTAGGGGCATTCAAATTTAAAATTAAGATTCTTCGGCTCACTGGCTACCTGCGAGAGGTTTTCAGTTTGAATCCCGTAAAATGTCCTCTTTGCTTACCTTAAAATTTATAAACAAGTTGTATCACAATCCACCAAAAACTTATTTTTTTTCAACTTTATAACTGAACACCAAAACTTAAAACTTTTGATGAACTCAAATTATACAGAAAACCTTTCCACTAAATTGCCGGCAGTTTTTCATTCAATCTCACCGGTACAACATAACAAAAGCCCTAAACCGCGTACCCGCTATAATAAATCACTGCGCATCATCACTCCCTCTTTTGTCCGTTTGGTGACTTCATTTGCCCTGTCACCACTGTTTCTTGAACTTCACCTGCGACAAAACCTTTAGCTCACGCGGTTCTAGTTAAGTGGATGAGGAATTACAATTACACAGGTAGTACAATGCTTGTCGATGTCTTTTTATTATTTGTATGTGATGTTTGTGTTACATTGTAAAACTTTACTTGCATAGGATAGTTTAGAGTTAGGGCAAGTATGGCTAAAAAGGATTTTTATCAGTAGTAGTAAGTGTGGCTCAGTGGAAACTTTCGATTTGACACACCAAAGTTTGAATCCTGCTGACCCCACACCATGAACTAATGTAATGGAGCATTTAACAATCTCTCTAAAACGGTGAAGAAAACCGATAGGAATCTTCAAGTCTCGAGTGAACAGGTACCACCTTGGCAAGCGTGCTAGATCGTCGACCGCATCGTCGCTTACCATCAGGCGACATAGTGGTCAGACGCAAGCCAATTCCAAATTAAAAAAAAGAACATACCGTGGTGAAGAATCACAAATTCAAGGCCTGTAACATACATCGGCACTGGGCCAGCGTGGCGGATTATCTATATAATAAAAGAACAGGGTTTTTTTCTACAATCATCGCACAGCCGAAACCGCTTAACATAGAAACCTGAAATTTGGACCACGTATTCTACAAGTAGTGAAGGCGTCATTTAAGAACGGATTTTTCGAAATTTGACCTTTAAGTGGGTCAAATGGGGTCATAAAGGATGTATGGGAAAAAAAAATTCTTTTGTCGCACGATCACGAAACTTTGGCAATATACTATGCAAAAGAAATAAAAGAAAACGTGTATCACAGTTTTTCGAAAATCAACCCTTAATTTAATGCGGTTTTTTAGATTGGAATGCGGAAACTATAATGTATGCTACAGTGATTATTTCTTGACCAGAAGTTATCAAATTTTGTGTGAGCATTAAACATGTAAATAATAGGAACTTGTTTTCGGCATTTTCCGAAATTCATCCCCTAAGGTCATTTATAGGGGTCGCAAAGTTTCCATGGTGTAGGTTTTTTTAGTAAAGTTATGAAACTTAGTAAATTGACTAAACATAGGAAAATAAAAATATAATTTCAGTAACTTTTCAAAAATCAACCCCTAAGGTAATTAATTAGGGCCGCAATGTTTGTATGGAGTAGGATTTTTTATTAATGCGACACTGTAGCTACAGTAAAGAAACAGGGTAAATAAATTAATTTTGATCAAGTTTAAAAATAATTTTTTTCAAAAATCAACCCCTTACTGGGTTAAACGAGGTGGTAAAGTTTACATAAAAAAATCTTTGTTTATAGCGATGAAACTTGGTACATACCAGACAAAACATTATTAGAATGTGATTTACCATTTTCGAAAATCATCCCTTAAAAGGGTTAAACAGGGTGGAAAGTGAAGATTATTATTTTTAAGCTACAACGATAAAATGTGGTACCCGTACTAAGCCAATGAAATTATAGAGGATGATTTTTTTAAAATACATTATCAAAAATATCATCCCCTAACAAGCCTAAGCGGGGAGGTAAAATTTGTAAAGAAAATCCTTGTTTATGAAGTTTTGTGGCTATGATAAAACTTGGTAACTTGGTAGAGTGTATATAAAAAGCGCGGAGCCAGAAGCTTGCGAAGAGTTCCTGAGCAAAACGAGTGCGCGAGGCCAGAATGAAGCGAGGGGGAGAGGTGGCGAGCGTAGCGAGCCGGCGACCTCCCGAGTGGAGTGATTGTCGAATGCGCGAGTCGAGCGAAGGGATGACGAAGCGAGAGTTCTGGCTAGAGCCTATTTATCAAAACTGGATATCATATCCCTAGGGGTTTCGTGAAATCCCTGGTATCCTCATGTCCCTACGACATACAATATTTTTTCTGGAGCTACGATGATTGACCGTTGGCCAAAATACTTACATATACTTAGCCAAAAAAAACTATTGACACTTGTATTATTACCATTGTTTTGAATACCATCCCCTGACAGGTTTAAACTGGTGGTAAAATTTGTATAGAAAATTTATGTTTTAAATGTAAGTATTATTTAAAACGAGATAAAAGCTGAAACAGATGGAATAGAAACGAGACGAATTCGAGATAGGATTGGGATAGAAGCAGGACAAAATCGGCATAGAAGCGAGAACTACCGGAAATAGCCGGGAGCAAAATGCATTATTTCACTAAGTTTACAAAGTCGCGGGCAACAGCTATGTAAATAGGAGATTTAGGTTTCGAAGATTTCTTTTACTTAGGCTTCATGTATGTACAATTGTACATGGCGCCGGACACATACCGGAGCCGGACCGCGGTTTCGATCATTGACATGACTTTGCGCTGCCGCCGCACCGCAGAGTCATGTAAATGATCAAAAACCGGAACCGGTTAAGATCGGAATAGTATCGGGAGCAGAGCGGGACGATAACGGAATAAGAAAGGGACTGTAACAGGATAGGAGTGGGAAGGTAACGGAACAGAAGTGGTACGGTACGGTAACAAGATAGGAGCGGGATTGGAACTGGAACGGAAATATGGCGGGACGGAAAATGGTCGGAAGCAGGATGAATACTTCACTACGCGTACGAAGTCGCGGGCATCAGCTAGTATAATATATAGTTTCTCTATGAGAAACGGCTCCTGACCCAACAGTGGCAACATAATGGGCTGATGGTGAGAATATCATTCCTAGTGGATGAAGCTTATAAAAATGCGGAAGATATCAATCCTGGCCCCAATAAATAAAGAAAAGAATATAGATATTCATGAAAATAAAAAATTAAATTAAAGATTCATAGATTCCTACCTAGTTTATACTCGTATCTATGTAAAATAATTGAATATGTGTATATACTATGATTACATTATACATTTTTTTCATGTAACTGGTTGACGAGACGATTTGGTCATTTGCCTCATGGTAAGCAATACGCCAGCCCATAACAATAACAGCACCATCCAGAACTTTATTTTGCAAAATCCTGCGGTGCTGCGCTGCGCTCGTCACCCTGAGACAATTAGCTGTTGAGTCTCATAATGCCCAGTAATTTCGCTGGCTACAATGCCCTTCAAACCGGAACGCAGTAATGCTTGCGCACTACTGCTTGGCGGCTGAACAACTGGCAAAGCGGTGGTACCCACCCAGAAGGCCTCTCGCGTACCTACGAGTAACCTAGCACCCGTACATTTTAATAAAAATATATAAAACAATTTTTTTTTTTTCTTTATTTTTTATAATAATTATTACTTTTGTTTAATGTTTTCCTCATTTGTCATTCAACTACTATCACATAAAATAATTAATTTTTCAAATTACTATATTTGCTATCTTAAAATAAGTACTATTCACAAAAAGACGAAAGTTTTCCATTGTTTGAAACCAAATCGGCGTCGATAAGTTCATTCCTCGGGGACTAATTACGAACTTTGGATTGGTCCAGATAAAACTTTTAAGTCCGTATTGACGATTCTACTTAGCGGCGAGCGTTTTCGTATTTTTCTCGAGTGGAAAGTTCGATTGAGACATACGAAAGGACGTTTGGAAACTTCTTTCCAAAGAATTTCGTGTCCTACTTACAGTTCTATTATTGCAACGTTTATAAGTTACAATTTTGTTCTTGGTTTATTACAGGACTCAGAACCTTAACTTAGACGCACTGTTATTAGACAAACGCAAGCACGACCTAATCGAACTCAGATATGACTCTACTCCGACAAAATGTTAAACAGACATGACTTAACTAAGACACTAAGCTATTCTACTTATCCTACTAATATTATAAAAGCGAAAGTTTGTGATGATGGATGGATGTGTGTTTGTTACTCAATCACGTAGAAACTACTGAATGGATTTTGATGAAAATCACTAGTAAGATTATACATGCGAAAGTCTGTGTGTGCGTGTGTGTGTTTGTTACTACTTACCGCCATAACTACTGAACGGATTTTGATGTAATTTGGTATGTTGGTCCTTTATGTCCTGGAAAAGGACATAGGTTTTTCTTCCCGGAAAAACAAACTGTTCCCGAGGGAGCAACTATAAACCTAATACCACGCGAGTGAATCTGAGCCGCGCAAATAGTTTAGAATATATTCTACTCTATTTTAGCTATGATACTATTTTAGTAAGTGCAAAGGCCATATAGATTAATTAAAATCAGATTCAAATTAATTCAAAGTTCAAATTCAAAACTCTAAAGTTCTTTATTCAGTTTTCTCATCACAGACGCATTTATTAATATCAATTATTACAATGACTCTACCATCCTATCGGAACATACGACAACAACAGAAACAGGGGCATTATTTTTTTGTTCTAATAAAACTATAAAGCCACAGTGGAATACATTGTTTACTCAGTTTCATTATAAAAAAAAATTATATGAAGTCTGTATCATTAACTTCCTATAATTTAGGTTCTTTACTTCCACAACATTAGCGTATCAAGTCGATATCTTTACAAGTCATTAGGCGATCTCCAATATTTAGCGAGAAATATTTTCATTTCTCCTTGAAGCGACAAAGAACAATACACAGGAATCCCAAAATATAAATAAATATCCTTGTAAATGCATGTTTACAGAATAATTACACATGTAATTATTATAACCCTATACTACAGTACAAATAAATATAATAAAATTTTATTTTTATTTGTTTAATATAATTATGTTGTATATATATATTTAAGTTATTTTAGTTTAGCATTAGTAATTTATTTGTAATGCATGTTTTCACACGATCAAGTTTATCGATGCAAGTTGCATGACTTGAAGTTTGATCCAATAAGCTTGACAGTATGTACTGTGCAGACGTTTATTTGCTTTACAAGTTTTGTATTTAGATGAGTTTGAACGAACTGCAAATTTGGTCAAGTCTCAAGTCTCATTTCAAATTCGTGATCCTACTTCCTACCAATATTATAAATGAAAAAGTTCGTGAGGATGGATGTTCGTTACTCAATCATGCAAAAACTACTGATTGGATTGTGATGAAATTTGGTATGTAGGTACATTAGGTCCTGGAAAAGGACATAGGCTACTTTTTATCCCGAGATACTGCGGAGTACAGCTAGTTATCAATAATACAAACAAATAAACGACTCTTTACCTTTTGATATATGTTCCATATTCAAAGAAACAATAAGAATAATAAGGCCAAACAATCACATACATACACCGTGACTAATAACTAGAATTCCCTGTAGTGTATTAATGGAACCAGGAACTAAAGAGAATCATGGTGTCAACACCCAGACACAAAACAAATACTTCCGCTATTTTTACAAGCTTTTATTTAACTCGCAATGGTTGTTTGTTTGGGTCACATCTTGCAAGTTGAATCGGAACCACTTCTTCTTATCGTATGAAGTTGAAATCTTGCATACTTGTCAAAGTCCGATGACAATGCAATATTATGGAGACATTCAGTTGATCTGATGTTGGGAACGTGAGGTGGGCAATGAAACTCCTTGACGGCTAATCGTAAACCACTAGGGCTCATTTTAATTTACTTGCGGTTCTGATTACGAATTTGGTAAAAGTTTATCTGGAAAAATACATTTTTCAACAAAAATCTTGTCCATTCATAATAATAATTGATCCCATAGCAAAAATCAAACTAGCAACCTTAGTGGTGTATGAGATTTCAGCCAACCTGTCAAACCACTACACCACAAACTGTGTGGATGAAAATCATTCATCAACTATCAAAATTTTCGAACATCACGAAATTGAAATAACCTTACAACAAATACCTACACATAATACTTATAACCTCCCGACCCTAACCCAGTTTTTTACATAGACCATAACGTCGAAGGGTCTGTCTGTGTAATTTAAGAACGCGATCTGATACGGTGGGCCAAGCCGTAAATCTTGCCGAATATTTGGCATTAAAATATGGTTTCAGTGATAGTGCGCGGTGACCCGAGGTCATTTTGGGACGTCAAGCTGATATATTGTTTGAATAAGTTTAACTGAATAGTAAAAACCGAAATAAAATACCTACATAGCATATTTCTGAGAGTCAGTCAGTCAATTTTAGATTTTTAATTAATTGGGAAGAAAAAAATGGAATTGCTCGGGCAAGGCTGCAAGCTGCATCTCCGGAATACCATTCCAATGATATAAACCATCAAATCCATCAAACCTCGACACAGCAATATTAAAATAAATATATAAAATAAAAATATCGTAAAAGGAAAATAACAACCAAAAATGAACTTATCACGCCATCAGCACCAAGACCAAAAACTACGTGTGTGGAAAATTGTTAACCAAAAGTAAGTTTATATAACAGCACTAGCTTTGCGTTATTTTTAGTTGGAAAACTATTACCGCCTGTTTAGCAAAGCGTGGAAAATAGCTAGCCTTAATTAAAGCCCAATAGTTCACATTGTGTAAACAATGAGCTACTAAATTCCAAAATTGTTAATATTTAAGGGCGGTAAGTATTCAGCTAGCGCTGGTGTTTCTTCGTAGAAAGTTTTGCAGTGACTAATGTTCATGAATGCATGATAAGTGATCGTAACGAGTCAAGAGTGTCGTTGCGGAAAAAATCTCAAATATGAAAAAAGTTTTCTTAAGGATAGCATCATGATCTATTAGATTCACAAAATGTCTCTCCAGACACTCCTCGAGAAATATGCCGAAAAGTACTCAAAGCAACGACGGTAATCATACGGTATTTTGTACTTAAAGTCAAAAGATGTTTATTAAATAGGCACAATAATGGATTTTTAAACATATGCACATAATACAAATCAATTAACATAAAAGAAATAGGCTCATAATTGTAAATTAAATTATTATGTCTTAGAAACAAGAATCGATGTAATTTATATGGGACCGCTTCGTAGCTATACTGAACCCAAAGCAAAAAAAATTTTTCAAATCAGTTTTAAATGACTGAGTTCTGGTAAAACAAAAAACAATCGAATGGAGAACCTCCTCCTTTTTTTGACGGTTAAATAAGGTAATCATCTCTCGCACACACTCACACATACACTCTCTCACACACACACACATACACACCCTCACACGTCCTCGCGACTAAAAAATAGTCACTATTATTAAATGTTTTTGTTGGCGATTTGTTTTTAGTTTAAATGTCAGTAACTCAAACGGCCTCAACGGAAGACCAGCGCTGGTTGCACGACCAGCACAACGCTGAGTTGAGGCCGGTTTGCAACAATTTCCTATTTTATTTATTTACTCTGTCAGACTTAATGTTTTTTTTTTATTTTCTGTTTGTTTTTCATGTCATGACTATGTTCATAGTTTATAAGTTGTTGCAAATAAACGTTTCTTTCTTTCTTTCTTTCATGTCTACCCATTTCTTTCCCATCCTCTAAATGAAGTCCGGGCCTTAAAAAGAAATGCAAAAACTAAAACATATGTGATACAATAAATTTAAATTTGTTTGTCTTTTGGTTTTTTTTAATTTTTTATTTTATTTGTGATAGTGTTTCTTGTAGCGTTGATTTTAACCAACGCTACTCTAGTTCTGGGACTATTTTTAACCGACTTCAAAGGAGAAGATTTTCTGTTGGATTGTATTTTTTTAAATATTTGTTGCCTCAAAACTCCGTCATTTATGAACCGATTTGGAAAATTATTTTTGCGTTGGGTTCAGTATAGCTACGAAGTGGTCCCATATACATTTCATCGATATTTGACCTTGGACTTCGAAGATACATTGAAGTCGGTTTTCGTTTTTTCTAAAAATTAATTATTATCAAATATCAGTTTACTTAAGTTTGGTAACTGAATTAGAAGTACACGACACCTTAAATATTCCTTTGCTTTGCGATTAGCCTACCGGCAAACTAGCTGGATTTATTTCCCGAATTACCACTTTAATGGTCAAACAGCCCGCGGCGAATTGAAAGATACACTCCGTAAACAGGTTTTTGTACTTGTTTGTTATTCTAAGCGTTGTGATAAACTGTGGGTAGTTAAATGAATCCAATAGGGTAGGCAGTGGGTTGTTTGTCTTAGATTCGGACTTTGTTGTACGACCTTTGGTTAGAAATACCAGGTATTATTAATACCAGTTAGATGCTTTTACCACAGTCTGGATAATCATAAATCATAATATTTACTTTGTTACGTAATACTGTGCCCTAATACTATTTGTAATTTTCTTTTCATTCAAACCAGTTAACGTCTTGGGTTTTAAGGACACCTAATTCAAATAAATTTACTAAATAGTGGATAAGGGAGATACACACACATAACAGGCACACTGTTAAAGTTAATTGGAATGAAACCCATTTCCAAAAAAATGCAAACTTCTGATCCATCAATTTATACGCGATATATTGGCGAAAAAGTTTCAATTAATAAAGAGAAAGACCAGTCTTCGGGGAAAGCGCTTCGCTGACTCATTCATTATACGCACCGCAAAGGAGTGGAATTCTCTTCCAGAATACTTATTTCCTTCCAATTACAACCTGGGTCTCTTTAAGACAAGAGTGAATAGGCACCTCATGGGCAAACGTGTTCCACCTTAGACCGCAACTACGCCTACCATCAGGTGAGTTGTTGTCAAACGTGAGCCCAATTAATCATAAAAAAAAAATATATTTTTATGACTTAGGAGAAATTAATCCTTAATCAATAATTCCTGCTTTAAAACGCTAGTAGTAAAAAGAAATAAAACTTCTTTTTTATTTTTGGTATTACAGACGCACTTATGAACGTCAATTTTTACAATAACTCTACCACCGTATTGGAGAACTGGAAGAACCAGGACACAGTGAAATAAGAAACCGCGTTTGGCTAGGCAATTGCCAGACAGTGGTTTTCTAGTCGGAAAATACCTATAAAGAGCCTCAAGCGAAAGAAGTATGCATCTCTTGGCGAGGGATACCATTACATATTTCTTAAGTTTGGGGTTGAAACTAAACTGAATAATGGGGCCATGTCAGGCGAACGTACGGCTTCTATTCAGGGAGCTGCTGAGACGCCTCATAGAAGCAACGGGTGACCAAAGAGCTGCGCTGCTTACCTCGGTCAACGAATTAGTCTGGCGATTTTACTAGGTATTTAACGAGGTAACGTCGCCAGCTTTTTTGGCTAGTTACGACTTAAATTCTGTTTTATATATTTCAATTTACTTTCTAATATTGTTGTAGGTTAGTTAAGTCATTATCCCTATTTTTTTTTTATAAGAGGTCCTCTGTTTCTCCAAAATCATTCAATGAAAGTACATGCAGACTATCTCTGCTACCGCTATACTTACAATATTGCAACTCATCGAGTATTATTAATTTGTTTGTAAATAAATAATTAACGAACACGCCTATATACTACGAAATGCACAATTACAAAGGTTTAGTGACCGCAGCCGGTTCACGCGCGGTGGTTACTATCCTCTCATCTAATATTAAAACAGTGTCAGCACTAAATTCGAAGTTTAATGGGGAATTGAATAGAGCCTAGTACAGTAGGAAGTAGACCAATTAGTATAGAGAGCTTTACAAACGTTTGAAATAATGTTAGAGTGAAACCAAACTGTTGGGGCCTTTCGTCGTTGACGGTGACCCGATTGTGGTTGTTGTAGGTAGTTATAATAAAAGAACACTCCAAACCAACTGCACTGTTAAAATTTTATATTGTTTACGTTAAAAGTCTACGCCTAATTTGGTGTCTGAGCCGCACTACGTTTAGTTAGGTTAGGTTAGGTATATTGACACATTAGCGCGTGACGGTTGTTAAGTGACGACTGTTGATTTGTTAGTAATAATTATTGTTTACCTACGCTGTATTGGAAAATTGCTGTACGAGCTATATTGGCTCGTACACAAACACTGGTTGAACCACGCAACATGCAACATGCATGCGAGGGTATGTTGGTACTGGCAGCACGCTGCTCATAACGAAATTCGGCGACAACTAAAAATTCTGGATATAAAGGAAATAAAAAAAAAAAACCGACAAAAAAACCTACTTTAATTCTTATGTACCCCCTTAAAATTATAACTACTTCTTAACTCTGAATTTGCCATATTAGTTTATAATTGACGGAGTTCTCGCGTAACAAGCATACCTTTGAACTTCTCTTTGAAGTCGGTTAAAAAAATGGCAACCATACATTATAAACAGTTTGCTAGTTATTCTGCAGCCGAGCAGTAGTGCGAATTACTGTTTTCCGGTTTGAAGCTAGCTAGTGAAATTACTGGGCATATGAGACTTAATATCTGATGTCTCAGAGTGATGAGCGCAATGCATTTCTACGCAGTGCTTTTTATGGAAATTAAAAGTTCTGGGTGGCACTGCGGTTGTTATGAGCAGGCGCGGCGCTTACAAAAAAATGTTTACAGAGAATAATAAATTTAGTAACGCGGCTAAATGGATGAGTAATGTTTAGCACAAATGTTTATTGTCATTGACACTAGATTATTGATATCAGCAAAACCTCATATAAGTGTGGTACTCATATAAGTAACTTTACTATTCGCATAATCTAGGACGTACAGTCAGGCGAAGGAACAAATTAATGCGAGTGGCGTTTCGCACTAATTGGATAAATAAGTTAGGCTCTTAATTTTACCTATATAATTAATTAAATTATTATTTTCATGTCGCGACTTGCACTTCAGCTTTTCGTCGACATCACTAAACGTGTAAGTGATATTTCACTAAAATGTTCTCACAGAACCAGACAACTCGGTATTCTAACCTCTCTGGTTTATGTGTGGCGACCGAAATTCTGGTTTAATTTCGAATTTTCGACACTCAATTGTTTCGGTTGATACCTGCGATTTTAATTCGGAGTTTGGTCGCAGTTCAAGTGGTGGTTTAGACAATAATTTAGGATTGAGCGCTTGATTTAGTTAAGAGTGGGTCTGTGGATTGTTGGTACTATAACAAAATATTCCAAATCGCTCGATCGTACCGTGTTTGTTCGTAGTTAATAAAAGTTTGTGGGTGTGAAGTGATTTTAAAAACCAAAAATATTGTTAAGGCAGATGAGTAACGAGACAAGCAGATCGTTCACCTGATGATAAGCAACATACCTGCCTATAACAGTAGCAGCACCATTCACTTCACTGGCAACGCCACCACCGTTTCTACCAGACCAAACATTTGTTGTTATTTTTTGTCTTTTGAACATAAAGTCAAAAGACCAAAAATAACGCAGTTATGTAGCTGTATGTAATAATGTTATATAATAGTAAAACAACAAATATGTGTGTAAACAACATGTCCCAATAATTATTGCAATAATATATTTAATGTTTTTATATGGAACTGGGTGATAAGACGAGCAGGTCGTTCGCCTGATGGTAAGCGCCACACCTGCACAATGTGCAGGTGTGGCGCTTACTTTATGTCATAACAATTGCAGTGCCACGCAGAACTTTTAATACCACGAAAAGAACTGCGTAGCGCTGCATTGCGCTCATCACCCCGAGACATCAGATATTAAGTCTCATATGCCCAGTAATAAATACAAATACTACAAAAGCACAAATGACTACAGAAGTAGTTGGAAGGAACCAATAGCAAATTAGTGATTAGGACAGGGTACTAAAACGTGTACATATTTTTGACGCTGGCTGTTAGTTTTATTTCGTTCTTCGCAGACAGGTGATAATATGCTTTATACATTTTTATATTTCTATGAGACAACCTCATTTAATTTTACAATGGATTTTAAGTTTATCACCAAAACTTAGCGCATTTTATCACAATTCTCACCCATCTTAAAGAGAGGAATAAAGCATTAAATATTTTACGATGCGAATAAACTTCAATAGTTTATTTCCTCGTACGGAGCGGCTCGACATAATAACATATAGCTTAGTATTTATATGCTGCTGCGCGCTAAATCTAAAATTTATGGCGAGACACGTTCCAGCTTATATTTTGCTGGAATTTGGCTAATTTAGCTTGACTTATGGTGCACTGGCTCGCATGTGAGCTGATACTATAAAATTTATTTTCTATCCCGCTTTTACTTACTTTATATTATACCTACTCTCTCTATGCGAGAAGGCCCGTGTCCCAGCAGTGGGAACGTGATGGGCTGATGATGATATTATACCTACTTATGGGAGTGTTGTATATTTTTGCCCAGATTTTGATAGCCATTGAACTGTAGTTTTTTTTATATGGGACTGAGTGATGAGACGAGCATTGCCTGATGGTGAGCGCCATGCCTGCCCATAACAGTGGCAGTTCCATCCAGCACTGCTTAGCACTGCATTGCGCTCATCATTCCGAGACATCAGACATTAAGTCTCATATGCCCAGTTTCGCTGGCTACAATGCCCTTCAAACCGGAACACAATAATGTTATATAAAAAAACAGTATAAAATGTTCCGTTAACTATTAGGGAGACACATCGTCGCTCTTAGCATCAGACGAGATACTGGCCAAACATAAATCTATAAAAAAAGCGATAAAAATGAATCTTACAGTTGGTTATATTTTTAAAATTACGAAATAAGACGAATATGAGTCAAAACAGTTGCTGTGTCACTAAACTTTAAATTGCAGACTTAGAATATAGAAAATTTTGCGCTTCAAACCATAACACAGTAATGTATGCACGCTACTTTGTAAACCAATTCTTTTTACCTTTTTTTACACCCAGCTTTCACTCTCATACAGCCTCTAACCAGGATTCCCTAGGAACCAGGACCTACGAGGACCATCGAAAGAAATACTTCCGCTTTTTTCTGTGCACAAATATTTGTTCCGTCATGGCAGTCGAACTCGTAACCTTGGTGGTGAATAAGATTTGAGCCAACCTACCCAACCACTACACCACAAAAGCTGTCAAAACTTGTTACATGTTTAAAGTGTTAATTTCATTAAAATAAAAAATTGTAACAAATGGCGCGTATATACACAATTTTACAGGAGAAAACTTTAAAGCAATATCCAACTTTCCCACACGTCCCCTACACGTAGTTCCTTCCAACTTCAAAGTTGAAATTTGTGCCAACTTTTACCTTATAATTTTATGAAAATTTTCACATTTGTCTACCTCCAGAGCACAAGTTCGAAAGAATTCTGTCTGAATTTTATATCTTACACAGTTCTAGAATATCTTCGCGTCTGTCGCAGCTGTGATAACGCCCATGTCTCTTATCGCTTCGCTGTGAGGAATAAATGATGTTGGAGGGAATTTTGACAGTGAGAACATTAATGTACGTGTCTTCGAGACAAATGGCAACTCTTAGCTAATTCAAAAAAGTAAATCTGTTTTGTTTTTCTAAAAATAATAAGAAACGCAATATGCCTTCACTTGCGGTTTACATTTTTATCAAAAATGTTTGAATAATATTGTCTTTTTTTTTTACACTTTATATTGTATACTTATATGTTTGGCTACTATCTCGCCTGATGTGAAGCGATGATGTGGCCTAAGATGGAGCACATAGATCTAGAGAGAGGCGGCAGTTGAGCGGCTGCTCAGACCCGTCTCCCCGATGGTTCACCGAACATCGTCCTGAAACACGACAAGAACGCTTGACGGCATGGCTTTTTAGAACAATATAAACATTCCTTGTCTTTGGAACTACGAGAACCTTGGGCCCACCCAGGCACAAAACAAAAATATGTTTTTTCTGTGCACCAAAATTTGAGAAGAAACGTATACTTAAAAAAAATAAAACGTATACTTGACGTTTTATTAAACAAAAAAACCGACTTCAATGTATCTTCGAAGTCCAAGGTCAAATATCGATGAAATTTATATGGGACCAATTCTTAGGTACACTGAACCCAACGCAAAAAGAATTTTCCAAATTGGGTCATGAATGACGGAGTTCTGAGGTGAAAAAAATATTTTACCGAATAAAGAATCTTCTCCTTTTTTTAAGTCGGCTAAAAAATGACATTTTTCGAAAAAGAAGTTGATTAATTTGTACTAAATTATTCTGTGACTCAATCAACTCTTCTTCCTAATCAGAATGTTTTTATCTATTTTATGTAAAATGAGTGTCTAACACTCATTTATATTATCTTTCAAGATATCGCTTTTCATAGATAGAAACTTACAATTTGTGCTAACTTTATTCCATCATTTTATGAATATTCTCACATTTGTCAACTTCCAGAGCACATGTCTGAAGTTTGGAAAGAATTCTGTCTGAAAATTTATCTATAATTTTATTGTAAAATATCTTTAATATCTGTTGCAATAGCTCTTATCACTTCGGTTCTTTTTGTAGAATTATAAATGAAATTAGAATAAAATTTTGACACATTATGCAATAATAAATATGTTTTTGTTACAAATATTCTTTGGAAGAGATCGCTTTAAGTGAAAATATGTAATTATGGGCGGCCATTAAAACACCATTGTAAACATTTGAAATGTACCCAATTTTATCTTTGTGAATAATAAAGTGTTTATCTATTTACATATAAATAAAAACAGTTTAAATATTATGCGCCCTGCGCAACCTTATCTTTGGCGTTAAATCCTCTAATGAATGTCTGTCAGTTAAAAGATTCAGCATTCATTCAGATTAAGTCAAGAATTCAGCTTTTGTATCAGAATATCTAAATAATGTAAGCACACAATCCAGTCCTATATTTTTTTTTGTCCAGGCGGGGAAAATCTCAAGGACACCCGGGAAGGGAGGGCCCGGGTAGTACCAATCTTGGCCTAAGCTACCTACTGGCTAGAACCCCCGTCTGCTGTGTCTGTCCACAGACCAAACGTTCGTACCGTTTTCGTCGATTCAGAGCTATGCATTTTTTTGTCTAGTTAAAGACATTTTTTATTTATTATTATATCTAATAAAACGGGCGTAATAGTACATTATTGCAAAAGCCGTGAAAAAGGCAATTGCAGGTCGAGTATGGACTTCACTATTACGAGACAGGCAATTACCATTTCCACCGAGGCATATATTAGTGCTCTTCTCAAAAGAATGCAGGGAAACAAAACATAATATAAATTCGAGTTGTTTCATCCAGTTGTTTCGTTGTCATCCTTCATATTTTGAAGATCTCCTGTAGGGGAAAAGATAGTCGCAGGCGAGTCCAAGCTTGAACCGATGCCTCTGAGAGGACGAAATCATGCAATGGTATGTCAAAAGTGACATATCTCGGTCGTTAGACCTCCTTCAGACAATAGTCTGACTGTCGTGTGGCAGTTACCGCACCTGATGAGTTTTAAACAGACGAAACAGCTATACACTCCCAAAATTACCATGTGCGTGGGCGTTGAATCTTTTGGCATTTGAATATCTATTATATTTGCCTATAGCTCGAATTACTAATTCGAGTTGTTTCATCCAGTTGTTTCGTTGTCATCCTTCATATATTATACATTTAATTTATACCTATTAAGAATGTAAATAACAAATCAAGATCAATTTTGTATTTATCATCTGTGTCGAAAGGCAAACGCATTTATGGCTATACAACCACGTAAACGCAATTTTTACTAAGTAAAGAGACTTACTTTGGCATACCGCCAAGAATGAGGTATAAAAGAGATCCAATCAAGGTGTATATAATAAAAAACCCAGCAAACCGTTCCATACAACATTGCTGGAGCGTTGTAAAGTGCCAAATTAAAAAAACGCTCCTGATATGGATTTGATTTTCTTTGTCCGTAAATTCGAAACTTCGCGTGTTCTTTTTTCGAAAATAATGTCAATATTTCCATGCATATTTGAGAAAAATACGTTTAAAAGTATCCTTAAATTTTACTGCATAAATGATTATACCTTTCACAAGTCTAATTCTTTAGCAGCTGTGATATTTATACCTCTTATCGCTTTGCCTTAGATAGGAATAAAATTAATGATGTTAGAAGGAATTTTGACAAGTTGATAAATAATGTAGTGTCTTTAAGATCAAAGACGATTACGATGAATTTGATATTTTATTTTTTAAAGAAATGTTTATTCTAGTTAAGATACTACTACACTGATAAGATGTATATTTAATTAAAATGCCTGAAGATATTTGCTGCCTACAATCAACTTTTAGAAATTAATTATTTATTTTACGTATTTTGCCTTCAGGTATCTTCCAAGTTATATTATACTGTTAAATTAATAAAGCTTTAAATTCGAGCGCGAAAAATAAAATACGTTAGTGATTTTATTTTATACGTTGTAATTTACTTTTGAATTGAGTACGCTTTGGGGCACATAAAAAATAATCATGATTAAATAATAACTATACTTAAATAAGTGGATTTAAATTAATGGTTATCAGCAAAAAAAGTTGAAGGCGGTTGTTAGGTACCTACTTCTATATTGTTCTGGTAAAAGAACTATTTACTTAACAAGCTTATTTAAAACGATGTTGGTGCTGATGACTGCATTTTTTGCGAGTATTCCATATTATTTGTGCTAAGTGCACCTAATCCATCAAGGATTTTTATTTAAAGTTTACCATTTTATTATAACCACGTTTTTATTAAGTCACTTAGTGTAATGTAGTACGAGTGCTACCCATACAGAACACAAGAACAAAGTGTCTTTGCCTTAATAGAGACAATAAGGAAAGTGTTAATGGATACATTCTTAATATTAGTTTATCTATCAGTTTAAGTTAAATGCAAATTACTTATTAGCTTAATCAATTGACCAGATTGTAATAAAAATAGGGATCATAATATCTATGAAACCATACCAAGAAAAAAAAAATAAGTCACTTTCTTGTTTGCCTGTCAGTCTGTCAATCGTTCCGGGTGGCATCTTGCAATTAAAATTTCTAGCACTTCTCGATTAGCTATCCGGCTGAAAGTTTCAGGGTAGCTCACAGCTCTACAACATTAAAAAAAATCCTGTTTTACTTTTGATTAATTTTTTTAATCTAAATTAATTTCTTGTTTGTACTTGCTTTTGATGTCAACTTTCATAATTTTATCTGACAGTGTGATTAAAATTCTTGCTGTGTCGTTGTGTCTCTCATTTCATCACCACATCCACAATACATACTAGGTTTATATACACACTAGGTTTATATAGAATTATATGCTGAGAAAGGCGTACATTTCCTTTAAAACACCCGAACATTACCTTCCTCAAACACGCTTTTACTCCACTTGGGACCGTAACGTGCATTTGATCCCGACAAATCTAAGTAGACAGTTGCACCATAAATCAAGTTAACCGCAAGAGCACTCCTTTGAAAAATCCTAAGAGCTTCCGGTTCTATGTGGAACGGGCCAGGCCTGGCAGCAGGCTGGGTTTGGAGGAGCAATGACCTCATTTTTAAAAGAAACTGCTTAGTTTTTTAGAAAATAAATGACAAAACGAAATAAATGACGAATGTGTAATAAAATAATAGCTTGTAAAAATATACAACATACATCTTCAAACAACTCTGCCCCCTTTTTCTGACTAGCCCCTACCTCCACTATACTGGCTGCGGGCCCTGCACCGGTCCTTTGTACCTTGATGACGTTTTCCTTGTCTCGGAAGTGAGCCCGATCGATACCATTCAATGGATGCTAATGGTGTATTTGGGTGTAAACTGCTTGTAAAATGGGAATGTTTATGGAAACTAGCTTCACCACACCGGAATCTGGCCATCTGTTTCCGTTGTAGTGCACGGATATATGCCAACCAATAAGAGATGGGTTATGTTATGTATTTATACCTATTATGTTACGTAGGTACCATAAAAAAATTGAATGCGTCCCCTAACTTACGAAATATAATTTGTGGCAGTGAGGTTGTTGTCAGTTATTCTGTGACAAAACACTGCATCTCAATCGCAAATGCCTTCAAATGTAGGTATTCCTAAGCACAGTACAGACGAGACCTAATAATATATGCACCATTCATTACGCTAAAAGCAACGTGAAACCTTATAATAAACATATTCAATAATTATGACTTATGTCATAATTATTACATAACTATGACATAACTGAGTTAGATTAGTTTTTGTCAGTAGAGTGTAGAGTTGTTTACAGTAATAAAGGCATTCGCCCGTTAAAAAAAACTATGGCATAGCTTTAACATAACTATAACATAACTATAACATAACTATAACATAACTATAACATAACTGAGTTAGATTAATTTTTGTCAGTAGAGTGTAGAGTTGTTTTCAGTAATAAAGGCAATCGCCCGTTAAAAAAAACTATGGCATAGCTTTAACATAACTATAACATAACTGAGTTAGATTAATTTTTGTCAGTAGAGTGTAGAGTTGTTTACAGTAATAAAGGCATTCGCCCGTTAAAAAAAACTATGGCATAGCTTTAACATAACTATAACATAACTGAGTTAGATTAATTTTTGTCAGTAGAGTGTAGAGTTGTTTTCAGTAATAAAGGCATTCGCCCGTTAAAAAAAACTATGGCATAGCTTTAACATAACTATAACATAACTATAACATAACTGAGTTAGATTATTTTTTGTCAGTAGAGTGTAGAGTTGTTTTCAGTAATAAAGGCAATCGCCCGTTAAAAAAAACTATGGCATAGCTTTAACATAACTATAACATAACTATAACATAACTATAAAATAACTGAGTTAGATTAATTTTTGTCAGTAGAGTGTAGAGTTGTTTTCAGAAATAAAGGCATTCGCCCGTTAAAAAAAACTATGACATAGCTATAACATAACTATGACTATAATAAAATATGATGTAATAATAAATTGATGAATCAATTAATGAATGACTAAAACCTTAAGGTAAACATGTATAAATGGTTAGGTCTATTTTTATTTTTTGTATTTTGTATTTTTTGTTTTTGTATTTGTAACTCGTTTTTGTGTGTGTATGTTATATCTTTAATTAATGTAATTGGATTGTCCGTGTTAATTAAAGTAAAAAATAAATAAATAAATAAATAAATAAATAAATAAATGAGTAAAACCAACCTATCAAGCAAACGTAAGCAAAAACAAATCTAGTCTCAGTGAACATTTTTCCTACGATTGTTACTAAATAAATATCAGGCATCAACAAAATACCTATCTAAATTCAAATGTCGTCAAACACCAGCTCTCACCAAAACCTACACTGCTGTTTAGATTCCGAACCAAACACAAACTATCAGACAACACGTACACCCGATCGAAAAACATCTTCACATTCTTAAGACATCCAAAGAGGCACTCACAAGCTGACAACACATCAAAAAGAAACGGTAGCTATGTAAATACACATATGAATGTGAAAAGTGTCCATTTGCGAAGGTCCCCAAAGGGTGAGCGATACTATTGCACGAAGATTGTTTTTGGTTCATTAATACCGGTATAATATACTGTCATTTCAAACGGTTCATTAGATGCATTTTTAAATAATTATGTATTTTTACGCCGAAATAATAGTGGAGAACTTGGTAAAGATGACGCGAATGTTAAGGAGGAAAAGCATAAAGAAAATAATAACCGATCAAACGTCACTTTACATTCTTACACAATAGAAAACAAAATATTTTGTCCATCTACCGGCAGTTATGACGCTTGAAGTTTGAATTTAATTATATTGATTCATATTTAATAGATAGTTTACGTTATCAATCTAGTTCCACAGAAACAATATTTAAGTTACATGTGTACCTACAGCAATATGTAGGCAAAGCTACTATGACTTCACAAAATTCTAAAATTTAAGAGGTTATTCAGTCTTCGCCAAACAAAGGGTAAGGGTACTGTAATTTTATATGCGATGATGGACAAAGGGCGGTAGTCGAATGGTTTGACCTTTTGTTTGATGCGTAAGAATTCGAAGGTTTCTCCCTTTTTGTAAGGGATTATCGTACTCGCTTGGATAATGGGTATCACAGAAAGATAAAATTAAATTTAATACTTTGTCATTCATAAGCAAAAACATTGAATAGGAAAGAGTAAAAAAATTGGTATCTGAAGAAAAATACCTGTACCTTTTAAAAAAACCGAATATACATTTTTAATTGTCTAAAAATGCACCCGATGTTTTCTTAGAACAAAGCATCCTCAATACAATGAAAAAAACCTTGCTTAAATTTCACAACACCTAGTATAGAGTTACATCTATTAAATGAAATCAAATCAAATCAAAATATCTTTATTGATTTTTGGTACCACATACGCACTTAACGACAAATTGTCACCATGACTCTACCACCGTATCGGAAAAAGAACCATTACTCAGAAAATACGGCAATAAATTGAGGGGCTCCTTAGAGATTTTGTTACAATTTTTTGATTTTCTACAACGTTATATTTCTTATGTACCAATTGGCTACTTTGCAGAAGTGGAATATTCCAAGCATCTTTGTCTTCTATATAATTACGAACAGTATACCATGCTTTTCTTATGAGAACAGTTTTTACTCGTAATTCAAATTTACTTATATCTTGCTTTCAAAGAATCAATTCTTTGTACCGACATTGTTTGGATGCAGACATAAAACTCCACTCACGGGGAGCGGCACCACTCTCGCAAACACAACGGTGCATGCACCTAATTATGTAATGTGCCGATGTAAGGAAGGACTCACAATGCCGAGTAACACGTTTTATTTCAACGTGATTTTTGACGAATACCTTACCTATTTATTTATTTAATGCATTCCTTAATGTACGTAGGTGCAACATTTGGTCAATTTTTAGTCAGTTCACTAAGGATCCTGTCGGGCACGCATTTAGCAGAGAGGAAGTCTGCTTCTAAATATAAAAAATATCAAATTAATAAAATAATACTAATTATAATAATTGCAGTTACTTAAAAAGTCTTACGATGGTTTTTTTTTAAACGATCACATACATAGATCCCGGCTCCTAACTAGGATTCTCTGTATCTAGGTAACCAGGAACGATGAGAACCATGGTCCCACGACACCCAGACACGAAACAAATGCATAATGCATTTTATTTTCATATAGCATTTTACAATTATATTTTACAATTTTAATAGCATTTGAACGCATAAAACAAGCTAGTTATGTAGATATGATACTCGAACTATTATACGCACCAAGTAATAGTTCTAGGGACCAGGACAACCAAAAAACTCAAATAGCTACTTCTAAGTTACACACTACAAGCACAGCTTACTAAAGATAGAGGAAAACTATGTTATATATGTGTACTGTTTTTGGTAATAAAATAATTTCTAATTTCTAAGTTGAAATACATATCTGAACCTACCTATTGTTTTAGCTCACATTTATGTGGGAACTAGTGGACCTTAAATAACTTAATTATTATTCCTTTCCTATTTGTAAACCTTAGAATAAGTTTCCGAGTGCTCTAATATTAAGTTTTTTTGTACCAACATTTCTAAATGAATAAACAAATTGTTATTGTTATTGTTGTTGTTGTTAATTTGTCATTTAATTATATAGCAAGCGTAAGCGTTAATATAGGTATGAGAAAATAAAAAACTACGTTTGGCACCTACTTATTTTCTTGTTTATTCTAATTTGAAAACCTATTCCATTCGAAAATCATTAAAAAAAATATTTTCTGTTAATAACTAGGTATGTTTTGCAAACAAATAAAAAGATAAAAAGAAGCTATGATTCCAGAAAGCGACAAGTGTACGAATAACATCTGTTTAAGTGGGCATGTGATCGTGAAAACTTTAGTTATAGTCTTAGTGAAAAAAAAAACTTTTATTGAATGTTGGAAATTTCTACCACACCAGAAACTATTACGCCAACAATTTTGTAAATCCCAAAAGACAAACCTATTTCCCTTTCGTCCCTTTCCTACACAAACGATGGTATCACACTACGTCAATTTTACACAACCTTCCACTCAGGTAGAAGTGACAAGCTTGCCAAATGTTGCCATGCGTGTGGATTTCCCAAGCCTTTGGGCAGGAATTGGGGAGTTTCTTGAAAGCGTCCAATATTTTCGGTAGAAGAAGAAATACAATTTACCATTCCATGAAAAACAGCACATGTCACTAGCTGGACATTGAAATTAAACAGCGTCTTTACGAAAAATGTACAATACAATACAATACAATAATACTTTATTGATCACCAGAACAGGAAACAGAAGTTTATAGTTACAAATAATAGTGGTAGAACAATGGGCGGCCTTATCGCTATGTGCAATTTCTTACAGGCAACCTTTGGATGGACAGGAATAAAATGGTAAAAATTTGCGGTAAGTTGGTGTATAAAGTAATTACTTAATATAAAAGATATAACTTAGTAAATACAAAACTTCAAATATAATAGTATAGACATAATAATACATACAAACAAAATAATACATATATATAAAATACGATAAATATTATAATGTTTTAATGTAGTTTGGTTTAATTTGCTTTCTCTTACAAAATTATTAAAAGTACTTTTGCAGTCTCCTTTATCCGTGTAATGCCATAGAATAGTGTAGTAATGTCAATCGTCACCGCTGACATCTGTAATGGTTGGTTGACTTTATTGTTAGAAGGTTTGGCTTGTGGTGTGGACTGAACAGCACGTCTCGGGAAATATTTAAGCACTTAGTATTGTCATAAATTAACTAAATAATTCATAGGAAGTTTATAGGGACACATTCCTTTATTAAAAAACATGTGTGCTCACCTATAACTTAAATATAAGTAAAATTTTTATTTAGACATATTTTCAGAACGTTTAAATTGTTTTAACAGTCATAACTAAAAAGAGTTCCAGCTGGACCGCCCGACTGTTTTTTACCTACAAAAAGAGGGTATTCATAATCCTAAAGTATGGCAACTCCAGCCTACCCCAATTCCATTCCAACTTCTCGCAAGCGTCCCAAATCTGACCCACGGTCGTGATTTATATGAAAAATCGCGGGAACCTTCCAGTCTTTATCTGTCTTTCGGAATGGCTGTTCCATGAAACAGGGCTTTTGATGGTTTTCAATTTCCGACATGAAATGGTGATTGCAATTTGAAATGATAGATAAGTAACGCCGAGGAAATGAATGCCATTAATTATGAAAGGGTGCTGGCTATTACAAATACTATTAGGCAAGAGTAATCAGCTGTCTTTTTCCAGTTGCGAGTAAGCACCCTGTTGTCAGGGTTATAGGCCATCGACATCGCCTAACGATAGCACGATGGCGGTAATCTTGTATTATGTACAACTTGATTTACCAATTTGAGACAATGAGACAGACGAATTTGAGAGCAATAGTTGTTGAAGTGTAAAAGTACCTATATCAGTGGTTTTAAAAGAAAACGAAAATAACTGTCACACCCCAGATGTATTGCTGATATGTTAACATCCCTGTAAGCTTGTTTATCCTCGTAAGTTGACACCCGATACTATAACAAATGATAAAAGCCATATTGGTCAACTGCAGGTAACTGTTCAATCTATAGCAGTTCAACTCTCTCCAAAATACAAAACTGAGGCTCTAAAGCGCTTTGCTTTTAATTTAGCAGCACACTTCTTTTAAATCCTCATTTTAAATGCGCGAATGAGCATAACATGTGTGGAGGTTCCCTTACCCTCCTCCTGCATCCGGTAAGTGCTGTTCCATTCCGCAGCACCGTCTCGGAACTATTTGCGCTAATTACCAAGAAACAGTGCTGCTGAATTATTGATGTTTAGCTGCAAG
Organism: Petrophora chlorosata; assembly: GCA_951640565.1. NCBI lineage: Eukaryota > Metazoa > Arthropoda > Insecta > Lepidoptera > Geometridae > Petrophora > Petrophora chlorosata. The sequence goes on along the minus strand of OX621189.1, from coordinate 19,675,275 downwards.
AGTGCATGCGGAAAGCTCTCTGTTTTCATAGTTTGGGTTAGGTATACTTGAGACTTAGGTCAGACCATATACCTTAGAAACAAGGAATTAAGGGCCAGGATCTATATAATTATATGTTATCGTTGGGCGTCATTTTTTGGTCAAGTTTATCAGGCAAGTAGTCTTTAACACTAAACAACAAAAAACCAAACCTCAATAAAATATAACCCCTAATAAAATAATATATAAAATAAAACCTAAAACCGAAATATTTGCCTAGAAATCAAAATGGAAACTTCTAAACAAGTTAAATGGAAAATTTGCCAAATTTGACGCTAAAACTAATAATCCTAATGAGCCATTGAACAAACTATACAAGTTAAATGAGTAGCGTCCCACATGCTGATTGCGACCATTTGGCGAACCAACTTGTAATTTGGTGCCGAGGCCAAATATTATTGCAATTTTATGTAGGTGAAGTTATACTGAGTAGCTTTTATATATTAATTATTAATTTATAGTTTATTTTTTATATATCTAGATAATATTGATAAACTCAATAAACTCAAGGGCCAACTTTATATTTCAAATAATATTATATTGATAACTGAAAATTATTATACTTCTATGGTGTTCTTCTGCTAAGGTAAAGGTAGGTAGGTAGTGCTTCGGAAGAACTACACTTTTGCCACATATAACCGCAATACAGTTGTGTGCAAACATTACTGTGTTCCGGTTTGAAAAACACTATAAGATTTAAGAGCTATTGTCTCAGGGTGACGAGAACAAGATTTTTCCGCATGATTTTGAAAAATAAAAAGGTATAAATATAAAGGCTGGTAATGCGTGTTGATTTGTCTCATTAAATACACTTTCATTTTGAAATGTTAAAGCAATTTACTTTAAAAAGGCTGTAGGGATTGGATATTTCAGGAATCCTAATATGGTCACTATTATCCAAAAAATAAGGCTAATTTTTAATAATAATGAAATGGGCTTACCTTTGAAAACAACTCACCTGATGGTAGGCGTAGTTGCGGTCTGGTGGAGCACCTTTGCCCATGAGGTGCCTATTCACTCTGTCATAAAGAGATCCGTTGTAATTGCAAGGAAATAAGGATTCCGGTAGAGAATTACACTTCTTAGCAATACGTATAATTAAAGAGTCAGCGAAGCGCTTTGTGCAGACTGGTGATATGTGCACAACGTAAGGGTGAAGTGACTCTCCTTGTGTGGTGATCCTAAGATGGATGAATTGTTACTATCCCGCCTGATGATAAGTGATATACAGGTGGTATTTCCAGGGGTATGTATTCCCGTTTCATTCATTTTGTAAACTATTTATGGCGTATGTATTGCCATTAACTATATAACATCTACCACAAAAGATTCCATCCATCCCCTGCAACGTCGCGTTCCATCAACCAGGATGTCGCCACGTTAAGCCGATTTCCTAATACCTATAAAATATACCTCCATTTCGCACCCTTCTCGAGAAATTATTATAAAGAATGTCTTGCACAACTTGATTTATATGCAACGCGAAAGTATCAGAGACGGGGTGGGACAGGAGCGGGGAAATGTAGTTCGAATTTCGCATGACATCGTCGTTTTATCATGACGTGGTGGTATTTGACTACAGTGACTTGGCTTCGTGTTATAGAGATATAGAGTACCACTAGCTGCTGCCCGCGATTTCGTGCGCACTGGAACCACAAATGAATTAGGAAGAATATTTTTTTTATAGACCTGAGTGATGCGACGATCAAGTCGTTCGCCTGATGGAAATCGATACACCTGCCCATAACAATTGCAGTGCCATTCAGAACTTTTGATATCTTAAATATATACCCAGTTATTATAAATACTATTCATTCTCTTTTTTTGCTTTGTGTAATCAAGATCGGTTTAGTCGTGAAAAGATAAAGAACAGGTAGACAGACGTACAGACAGAGAGAGCGAAATTATTGGACATAAGGAGACTTATTACTTAATTCCATAAAAAAAAGTTTATCTCATATGATATACATTTTCAATTTCTCTGATGTTTTTCATATGGTTAATGCGACTGATGGATACATTTTTATGTAATTTTGTTATTGACACATAGTAATCGGCGCTTTCATCTGTGACCTCAAAGCTTGACATACCACTTTAAGCTAAGACTTCATTGATCTCGAAGACTCCTCAAACCAGTTTATTAGTCAGTTCAATTTTCGTTAAATTCAAATTTAGAAATCCTTTTTTTTTATGTAACTGAATGACGAGACGAGCTGGTCGTTTGCCTGATGGTAGCAATACGCCAGCCCATAACAATAACAGCACCACCCAGAACTTTGTTTTGTAAAATCCTGCGTGGCGCTGCACTGCGCTCGTCACCCTGAGACAATTAACTGTTGAGTCTCATAATGCCCAGTAATTTCACTGGCTACAATGCCCTTCAAACCGGAACACAGTAATGCTTGCGCAGTACTGCTTGGCGGCTGAATAACTGGCAAAGCGGTGGTACCCACCCAGACGGCCTCTCGCATACGAGTAACCTACCACCAGTAAAATCAAGGCATTATTCTATGCGATGATGTTCCGTGAACCATCGAGATGGGCAGTAGTCGCTTGACTGCCACCTTCCTCTAAACTTAAGTGATCCATCTTCGGCCACATCATCGCTTAACATCAGGCGAGTTAATGACCAAACATAGAATGATTTGCGTTAAGAAAAATGCACTTAGTGCTAATTAATAACATCATCATTATTATCTATGTCTCGACCATTGAAGAGCCTACTGCCACAACTAGACCAAGACCAAGAACTAGAGAACCATGACACAAGAAAAGAAGGCCCGGCCCTGACTCGCCTCTACCCTGTAAACGCTCTTCCGCCCAGCAAGCTTAAGGTTATAAATTTCCCTGCGAGCGGAAAACGCGCTTGATGAGACATTTCTCGCCGAAATTAAAATGTAACACAATAATTTACGGTACAGGGAGCATAGCTGTTACCCCACGGCGATGCAGTGCCAAGTAATGTTTGGGTTACCTTAGTTGAGATGGGATAGGTAAACGAGAAAAAGGTCTCAGCGGTATCTTAAAAGTTTTATATATATAGGCACTTCTTCCAATGGCTTAGCGCGTATTATTAATACCTAATAATGTTATAGGTAATTGTTTTGTATTGAGTGACCTATCGGTTTAGGGTATTATAATATCTTTCACAAACAAAAAAATATTTATAATAGCACAGATAAGATGATATTGTCGCAGTGATGCAGTGATGCAGTGATGCAGTGATGCAGTGATGCAGTGATGCAGTGATGCAGTGATGCAGTGATGCAGTGATGCAGTGATGCAGTGATGCAGTGATGCAGTGATGCAGTGATGCAGTGATGCAGCGATGCAGCGATGCAGCGATGCAGCGATGCAGCGATGCAGCGATACAGCGATACAGCGATACAGCGATACAGCGATACAGCGATACAGCGATACAGCGATACAGCGATACAGCGATACAGCGATACAGCGATACAGCGATACAGCGATACAGCGATACAGCGATACAGCGATACAGCGCTACAGTGATACAGTGATACACTGATACAGTGATACACTGATACACTGATACATTGATACATTAATACCGTGATATAATGATACAATGGCGATACAGCGTGTGACCGTATAAAGAAAAAGAGAAGCTGAATTTTGACAAGCTAAGTTCGTCGACCTACTTTAAATAACTTGAACTCTCGAACAGTCTCCAGTTGTATGCCTTGTTCCTTTGTACAAATAACTAGCTAGATACGAATACTTGGGCTGCAAAGTTAAAGTTTTGCTATTATTTTGTCAACGCAAACTAGCTCTAAAGTTTAACTAGAGCCATTGTTACAGCAAAGTTACTGGAGTACCTTGAATGCCTGTATCTATTGCAGATTTCACTTGATATACAGGCAGATTCATATTGAACCTATTATCTGCGCGGATTCACCCGCATGAACAATTTACCGGGATAAAGAATATCCTATGGCATTGCAGTATCCTTTACTCACACTCAACTCAGGTTGTCGATTGCCTAGGAGTAATAACTATAACAATGTATTTATTCATCTTCCACAATTTGCTAGTTTCTAGGTAGGTACTTAAGTTTTAAACACGTATGGAAATATGTACTGGGTTGACAACATCTGAGTCGGATCCGTGTTGCCTTATTATGCTATAGAGAGATCCTTTTATCTTCTTCATTAATGTTTTTAGTAATTGAATCATTCATTCGTAGAGAGACAAAGAGAGATAGGTTGGGTTTTTTTTATTATCATACCGAATGACGAGACGAGCTGGTCGTTTGCCTGATAATGATAAAAATACCACCCAGAACTTTGTTTTGCAAAATCCTGCGCGGCACTGCACTGCGCTCGTCATCCTGAGACAATTAACTGTTGAGTCTCATAATGCCCAGTAATTTCGCTGGCTGCAATGCCCTTTAAACTAGAGCACAGTAATGCTCACGCACTACTTGGCGGCTGAATAATTGGCAAAGTGGATTATATTAATCTATTCTAAAATTAAACACAGTCAACAAAGCAGTCAAAGCTCTCCAGTCAAAAGCTTCTATATCTAAAGACCTACACACTTTTGACACGTATAGATACTTGGCTTCAAAATTCATTCAGCTTGTAATTCAAACCAAACTGCCAGGCAAAAACAAGTATTGTGTGATTATGTCAAAGGTCTCGCTCAGTTAGTTAGATAAAACACGGTTTATAGTCTTCGGTAAGAACTTGGAAACTTATTACATAAGTTTGTACGACTTGTTTATTTAGCAGATTAGATCTTATTTGTTTTAAGGCCTATAAAGTTTAGGAGCTTCATGAAATCTGGAAGTTATCATCTTACTCGTCTAGATAAATAAAAAGTTTACGCATTGTGATCTACTGAAGGTACTTCATTAAGTTTCACGACATAATAAACAATATTTTACACCAGTATTTTAGAACAAATATATTCCGAAATACGACAGGTTATGTCTATAAAATTATAACTAAGTGCGGCGTTAGTGATATTTTAGACACATTTCTTGTATATAGGTTATTGTAAAAAACCACAAACACCACGCTACCAAATATTCTATTTTTCGCCCATTATTATGCTTGGAGTATGAACTTGGAAAAAACTATTCACGCAACATTATTGCTCTTAAAAATGTTGATTGAAAGGAAAGATTTTGTAGGACCTTAATTACAAACAAAATTCCCTTTGATGCAATAAAAAATAAAATAGGGGTAACATTACTGTTTTTATTTATTTGCACTGCCGATCTTTCTCACTCCGTTAGTTCTTTCCGTCCAAAGGCTGACTGGATGAGATCGCTTGTAGCGATAAGTCCGCCCTGTTTTGTAGTTTGTAAGTCAATTCCTGTACCTTGATTTTTATTTTATTTTGGTGTACAATAAAACATTGTTGTATTGTACTGTGTTACAGAGTTTATTACATTTATGTTTTTTATGCACAATATTTCGCTCTCAGTCAACAACAGTACCTTAACTCTTAAATATATTTACCTATTTTGGAACTGGTATAAGAGTCTCGTCGTTCTTTTGCTCTTTCTTCTTCCTCTTCTTACAGGGTCGGCAAAAAGTCGGCAACTAAATAAAGAAAGACAGACAGAGAGAAAGAACTTCCTGTACTAAAGAGGAAGGAAAGGGTCACACGCACACGCGTTATAAGCTCATACCTCACACCACCTTCTATATTCCATCATAGAACAACCAGACGCACGGCTAGGCGACATCCTTTTATGGTAGACATCCCTTCTATACGAACGAAACGTTTTGCTTCCACGTTCATCATAAGAACAGCCAAGGCGTGGAATGTTTTGACCACGTCAGTGTTTTCTGAGAACTACAACATGGGAGTCTTCAAATCGAGAGTGAACAGATATATTCTAGATGAGCGTGTAACATCTTAGACCATATCATCGCTTACCTTTTGCCAGGTGAGATAGTGGTCGAACGCAGAAATATAACTAGAAAAAAAAACCTGAGCTGTGTCTTTTTGTGGTAATTTCTTTGTAAGTACAACTTTGTGACTTCTGTTTTTGTTTTACGAAAGATGGTTGTTAAATAAAGTTTTCTGTTTCTTCTTTCTTTTTTCTCATAGAAAAACAAGACTGTAAATGTTCAAGAGACAGCCATTATACCTTCCCAGCCAACTGTTCTAACTAAAAGTCCTACATAATTAGAAATAGGGAAGTAATCAAAGTAATGTTTCCGTATTATCCGAGAGCATTGTTCGATCGATTCCTCCTATTGTTCCACGTGTTTATGAGGGGCGGATTGCAGAAGTTTTAATTGACTTAGAATTAGTTTTATTTTGTTTGTATAGATCGGGTTCCACGCTTTCATTGAATGTAAATGAAACACGCTTTGCGTTAATTAATTCTGAACATAATTGGAATGTACTATTCATTTTTACCTAACAATACGTAATACACAGGTACTTAACATCATACAGATTACGTAGCGGTCTTATACAAACATCGCCGATGCAGCAGTTATTTGCAGCAGCTATACTAGTGGTAGGTTTCTCGTATGCGAGAAGCCGTCTGGGTGGGTATCACCGCTTTGCTAGTTATTCAGCCGCCAAGCAGTAGTGCGCAAACATTACTATGTTCCGGTTTGAAGTGCATTGTAGCCAGCGAAATTACTGGGCATTATGAGACTCAACAGCTAATTGTCTCAGGGTGACGAGCGCGGTGCAGCGCCGCGCAGGATTTTGTAAAACAAAGTTCTGGGTGGTGCTGTTATTGTTATGGGCATTGCTTACCAAACAAAAAAAAGTTAGCGATACAGAAGTGCATGTTGACTTCATAGTCGATAGCTCGTGCCAACTTTGTCTCGTAATTTAGCACTCCATCCTACTCCGATTAGGAGTCTAGCACACTTAGGCGAATAGTTCATTGTAAAACAAGATTCTTGTTAAACAATATATTTTTCAAGACAAGCTTTTAACAAATTCGTAATCAAACCGTGAGCAATTAAAATGACCCCAAACGCTAGTCGTTTACGATTGTCCGTCAAGGAGTTCCACCATAGCAATACATTGTCGTCGAACTTTGACAAGTATGTAAAATTTTAACTCTGTAGGATAAGTGGAAGTGGTTCTGATTCAACTTGCAAGATTTGACACAAACAAAAAAAAACAAACATTAAAATGAAATTATTTATTATATAACCCTAGAGGAGGGCACTGTACGCTAAAACACGGGCGATGAGCCTAGTTCGGCAGTCTCAGAACCTTATTGAATCAATGATTATTTATTTATTTATTAAAATGAAATGAAATAAAATTTATTTGCAGTAAATGTGGTACAATTAGGTCAAATAAAAGCTTAATAAAAAGCAAGTTAAATAAAAGCTTGCAATAATAATTGTTTTCATTAAATTTATTTGAAATCATTTATTTATTTTTTTCGATCCCCCGTCTACTGCTAATTTACATCATAGTGCAAGTACCTACAGGTACAATAGTAAACATACACAATGATCCTTATCGATTAATCTATTTTAGGTACGCGTCGACTGGGTCGCAACCGAACATAACGCACAACGCATGACACGAATTGGTTCGAACCGCAACCAGCGCTCGGAACGGGCGGTGACACTGAAAGAAAGAAAGAAAACACATTTATTCAAGACATCACACAACATTACACTGAACACACAAAATAAGGTCAAAGAAAAAACAATATATACAACACAGTGAAATGTTGCGCGATGTCATGAAAAGGTTCCGACTCAGCACACGCTAAGGTATTTTAAAGTACCTTAGCACTGTTTTTGTGTCGGAACCCTGTCCATGACATAACGAACAATCAGACGAAGACATAAAAACAAAACAAATCGAACGAAAACAAAAAAACATAAAAAAACAAAAGAAGATATATATATATATATATGTAAAACAGAAAACCTTATTTTCCCTTGACTGGCTGCCTTTTCTGCACGAAACGGAGCTGTTTGATTTTATTATCTATGCACATGCACAAGCAAGCCAATCAGAGTACAAGTACAAGCCTATACACCGGTGATGATAGTGGCGGTAGCACTCATCTGGTTTTGCCAACCATCACTGCAGGCCAGAATTGATGACTATTTATAATAACGCAGCGATTATTTTTATTAATTTTGTTTAACTCAAATGTTATTCCGTGTGTTGGGAATAATGGAAAAATTCAATGTTTTTATATACATACAAACTATTAGTACAATATTGTATTCATAAAAAACACTTCAAGGTACATATAACAGCTACCCTCTTACGAATCTTAAAACAATACATCCAGTCGTACAGTCAGCGGCATAAGTAGCTGAACTTTTACAATCTTTCATTTGTCAATAACACCGAAAATATACAAATTACATGCAATTTTTTGCAATTTCCCTATTTGCACAGAATATTAACAAACCTTTTCTTATGCAACATTCAGTGAAATCAGTCAAATATGGGCGAATGCCTTTTTTACTGAAAACAACTCTACACTCTACTTATTAAAACTAAACTAACTACATACTTACAAGGAGAAGCAATTGGACAACCCATAGACCATTATAGGCCTATAGATAGCTCAAATGCTCCAACCCACTACCAGTTGGCAGCGTACCCAAGATGCTGGCAGTATTGCCCCTTTGGATTGCAATACTGATACGTTGAGCCAAATAAGTACCAGCTTTTTGGTCACGCATCGCATCGATCAGGCGCTCTGACAGACTTTTGAAAATACGATGAGCACTCGGTCCCCACGGACCCAAAGTCTCCACACCAAACGGAAATATTGAAGGTGTAGTCATACAAAGATTCACAAATGTTCAGCTACTTTTGTCGCTGACTGTACCACATGCTTCACAAAGTGGCAATTACAATTTCTACCACGTAACATCGGCTGTTCTCAGAATATGTGCGAGGATATTCATAGTTAGCCTTGGAGGATATACCCAAGGAGGTAGCACAGACGCGTACAGATCCACCAAGCATTTTTGCCTTGACCTACTGACGTCACTTTTACACCTAATAAAATTAATATTTCAATTATTCAGAGAAAAAAAAATATATTTTCTAGAATGGGTTTGGAACCTCGTCTCTTCGATACACCGTTCCGATACCTTTGACAGTGTGAACACAAAAACATTTATGTTTATGGAGTTCTCTGATGAATCATAATAATTGAAATTGTTGATTGTTTCACAATTTGTTGTCGTATACAACTAAATCGTTGATCACGAATACTATAGTTAATATTTAGAAAAAAAAATACAAAAATCAACTTCAAGACTAAACTTATATTTTTTTATTTTCTTGATTTTTCAAAAAGTGCTATTTCAATTTCGATAAATTTGTGAAGTATGACCTACCAAACAAAAAAATAATCATCAAAAACAAATTCATAATTCCCGGAGTAAACACTTACGTGTTTACTCCGGGGGACAAACGTACAAAAAAAACAGAACATGCAGTCGAATTGCTAACCTCCTCCTTTTTGAAGTCGGTAAAAAAGTAGCATGTCGTGGTAAGAGCCAGTTAGCTTAGTGAAGTGGTCAGAACCTGGACAAGTTAGAGTGCTATGTATGTACATATGTTTACCTTGCTCCAAGAACATAAAGTGGCAGAAAATATGCTTGATATTATTCTTATGGTATCGTGTTCTCATCTCCTTTGGTGCCTCTATGTATTCTGCCGCCGAATGGTTTTCAAAGGGTTTTCAAATACGTAATACCCGTATTTCATTCATTATGATGGGCTGAAAGTTGCAGAATGGGAGCGATTAATTTTGAGTTTGGGATAACGGCTTAAACAGATGTTCGATTGGAGATATAATTTTTGGATATGGATTAGAAAACGATTTTGGACCTATTTTTAATAAGCACCTATATGTATAACGGGACTAGGAAAACCCACATACAACTTACAACTAATCATTATTATAAATGATGTGAAAGCTTGTGAGGTGGATGTTTGTTACTTAATCACGTAAAAACTACTGTGGTTTGTTAATTTAATATTTTGAACTAATTATTTTTTTACTATATGTTTGGAAACATTTGCACGCCCGCCTGCAAAGGCAGAATAAGAGATCTTTTTTGACATTGATAATTTCTGTACCATACATTATTATTATCATTATTATTATTTTTATGTAAATAAGTATTATATTGAATGTATTAGAATAATATTTTGATAAGTATATATTAGTCTATTTTAATAATAATATTTTTGTTTTTGTGTGTATTAGAATGTAAATATTAGCATGTATGTATGATTATGTAGGTATTTAGTTGTAATTAACAAATTTTCTTCTACTTCTTCTTCCGATACTGTCCATCCAAAGGTTGTCTGGAAGAGATCGCTTCAAGCGATAAGACCGTCTATTGTACTACCATAGTTAAGGACTGTGTTATTGTCTATTTCTTTAATTTGGTATTCAATAAACAATTTTCTATTCTATTCTATCCTATTATTTTGTGCAAATAAATTATTATGATTATGAATCTTTGTAAGACATATAATACTTTTATCTCTCTATCTAAAATTGGCTACGCGTAAACTATGGTTCTGCGAATCAGTAAGCAAAGCAAGAGGTAAAAACTATATATCAAACTTCTAAACCAACTGTCTGCCATGTGACAGCTATAAACATACACAATTATAGATAAGCCGTGCCCAACCGTCCTAACTTTTAACATCGTCATTTCACGTCAAGGACCAAGCTCGTAGAACATCTCTACTCTACACGGCTCAAACTAAAATGACGGCAAACTTCAGACGTTCAGACAACTTAAACACGACAAAGGGGACCCATTTTTATTAAGATCAAGGAACTTAAGCTGAGACTAGAACCAATTCGAGCGTTGTAACGGCGAGCTAAGTTTGCGACTTAGCAGTTAGCTCCGCTAAGTTATCTCGTTAGCAGCTAAACGGAAGTAGTTAGTATCTTGTCAAAAGATGATTATTAATTAAGTTTGAGACGCCAGTTTGTGTCAGAGAAATATTTGGTACTAGAAACTTGGAACTAAATTTAAATAACTTGTTTTAATTGTTACTATTTCTTTTATTTGATATACGCGTGCAAGATTGTGCGCTTAATGGTAAGCGCCACGCTTGTGCTTTAACATTGCAGAACCATCGCCTCAATTTTTTTAATTAAAAATATCTTGCATTTGATTGCATTGATCTCGTCACCCTGAGACTCCAGCTTCAAAGTTTCGAATGTTTTGATTTCGCGACTTGAGACATCAGCCTCACAATCACAATAATGTACAGTAATTTTAAACCCTGAGAGACTCGTTTCAAAGTCTTAAATGTATAGTGATCTAGTGTCCTGAAAAATCAGCTTCATAGTTCTAAATGTACAGTAATTTTGAGCCCTGAGAGATTCGTTTCAGTCTCAAATGTATAATGATCTAGTGTCCTGAAAAATCAGCTTCATAGTCCTAAATGTACTGTAATTTTGAGCCCTGAGAGATTCGTTTCAAAGTCTTAAATGTATAGTGATCTAGTGTCCTGAAAAATCAGCTTCATAGTTCTAAATGTACAGTAATTTTTAGCCCTGAGAGATTCGTTGCAGTCTCAAATGTATAATGATCTAGTGTCCTGAAAAATCAGCTTCATAGATCTTATTGTACTGTAATTTTGAGCCCTGAGAGATTTGTTTCAGTCTCAAATGTATAGTGATCTAGTGTCCTGAAAAATCAGCTTCATAGTTCTAAATGTACAGTAATTTTGAGCTCTGAGAGATTCGATTCAAAGTCTCAAATGTATAATGATCTAGTGTCCTGAAAAATCAGCTTCATAGTTCTAAATGTACAGTAATTTTGAGCTCTGAGAGATTCGTTTCAAAGTCTCAAATGTATAATGATCTAGTGTCCTGAAAAATCAGCTTCATAGTTCTAAATGTACAGTAATTTTGGGCCCTGAGAGATTCGTTTCAAAGTCTCAAATATATACTGATCTAGTGTCCTGAAAAATTAAGTTCATAGTCCTAAATGTACAGTAATTTTACGCACTGAGACATCAGGTCCAAGGTCTCAAATGCCTAGTAAACTCACCACGAGTCTTGTTTTGTCTGTCTCAATGTTGATGGAGAGACAACTAAATAGATCAAAATACAAGTAAACACTGTACATAATGCTTGAACAACTATAATGTGATGGATCTCAACACCACTAACATTGTTTAATGTAAACTACACGTAAGTACACGAGACACACCTATACAAATAGATCACAGTAAAAGCATGATAGTACCAGTAGGAAATCTACGTAACTTATAAAAGTGATATAATAAATAATAATAATAGATAAAATCATTTAATTCAGACTTAGTTAAAATCCTTATTTGGTTAAAGAGGTACTTATAGTTATGTTAGTAGATAATTTGTAACATGACATTATTAATTTAAACTTTATTATATAAATCGTATTATTAACTACCATTCAAAAATTATCAAACCTAACAATACTTATTACAGGAAAAATAAAATGTCAACATAATATTATTAAATTAGAGATTTTTGAATTTTTCAGTCTCCTTATATATAACCACATTTTTATTTTCCGGTTGCTTGTCAAGCGTCAACGATCGCCAGTTAAATACGAGTGTTAAACAATTAACATTTTTAAATTGAATGTATTAGAACATGATAAGAAGAAATTGATTTTCAAATATTGACTACATGAAGCTCAAACTTTAACAAGTCTAATAGTTCTTTAAGCGTCATTAGACTTGTTTGGTTGATCAATGTTTACATTAACAACAGATGACGTAGATTTATTTTCCCCGTACAATAAGTTAAAAAGAGTAGACGAAGTTTGGTTGCTCGAGCACACGGCTGGGTAGCCAAGATGCTAAAGAATTCGTTGTTCGAAACAGACAGAATCCCAAAGAAACATGTATGTGTTGTTCGACGTTCAAAGTGATGCGAAAGAAACTTTTGTCAAACCACATTCTTATCGGATAATAGCATGATCTGATTATCGTATAATTGATTACAGTCATAAGAAATATTCTGTTTAGTAATTGTATACTTTATTTTGCAAAACAAAGTTCTGGGTGGTGCTGTTATTGTTATGGGCTGGCGTATTGCTTACCATCAGGCGAAAGACCAGCTCGTCTCGTCATTCTGTAACATAAAAAAAAATACTTTATTGTTCCAACCACACATTTTATTTTTAACCCAACATTGCTATATAAGCCACACCCACGTGACAATAATTTTAATAAATTTAGCAAATGACACAATAACGATGGCTAATATAAAACTAACGGGTCTCCAATTCAAACATCAGAATACTGCAAATTAGTCTACTGACTTCATTACGCTGTGCCAGAGGCTGTCTATCGCTATGATGCATTTAACCGGTCAAGTGCTTAACAATAGGCGATAGGGTTCCAGTATCCGTGTAATTGGATATCTATCGTGTAAGCTGGGCTGTTTAAACGTAAGGTAGCTCGATTATTGAATAATGTTGTAAGATAATATAGTGGTGAAGTGATTTCAGCGACTGATTCTGACCGATTCGTACCTACATATATGTACCTATACCTATGTACATGCTTTGGAACCCAAATGATTGGTGTCACACCTAAATGGGCCGGTTTCTTTTGACCACTATGTGTATTAAGCCTCAAAATAAATAACTGAGTATTTTATAAATTCTCCACAGGTATTTTCACGAAATCCAAACTTTGACCTTGAACGATTATTTATAATATTTTTAAGGAAGTTTTTTTTAGATACATTTTTAGTCATCAACTTAAAATAATATTATTAGAAAGAATGATAACTAAGTTCGAATAATGAATGTATATCTGACTAAATAACCAACATTTCTTATTTTATTATTTCTATATTTTATGTATTCAATTAAAAAACAACATTAATAACAATTTGGTGGATTTGTAGTAAATAAATCTACTTCTATTCCAAACAAAAGCCGATAAATATAATTAGCAGTTCCGGTCCAATCCGGTATTAACCGATTTGCATCCGCAATCACCCGCTGGTGCATAAACCGTGAAATAGTCGATAGAGAGTAAATAAAAGCACTCTGTAGAGATGTATTTATTAGTTTGGAAAGCTGTGAAAAGGTATAAACTACCTTCACCCCACGGTTTGACTACGGGCAATTTTCCGGTACAAAAGGTTTGTCCTATTTCAGGATCTTGTCACGAAGTGCTTTCTTTCTAAATTTCATCAAAATCCGTTGAATTGTTTTTGATTGAATAACAAACATCCATCCTCATAAATGATTGTATTCTTAATATGAACAAAGCCGGGAGAGGCAGTGAAACTACAAAATTCCATAAAAGATGAAGTGTTTAATTAAATTCAGCGCCTACTATGTGACTAAATCTCGTACCTATTGACTTGTGGCTCTAGTTCTCAAGATACGAATCCTAGTTATGGACTAGGATATATGTAGGTATAAGATAAAAAAAAGACGTGTGGCACTCGGAGACTGCCGCGGTAAAGCTATTGCATAGCATTCGGAGTGGGGGGTTAGGTTATTTTCGTTACGGAATTTCTGGATTCGGTCTCCACGCTCAAGGCCCGCGATAGAAGCTATGCAATAGCTTAAAAACTACTATTGACAACACAAAAAGGCAAAATAAAGTAACGATATTTGTTACACAAATCTCTAACAAAAATAACCGTTCCCATTCGCAAAAAGTATCCGAAACCCGCAATAACATCAGCGTGGTCAAACATCGCGTTCCTCTAATTCATCTCGGGGAAAAAAGTTTGACACGTCTTCCATCAAGGGCCTCGTACATTTTAGACACTCGGTGCTTGTGCGTTATTTATTAAAGTACCAATAAATGTACTCTGGAGGAAAGAGTAAAAACGAGAGTAACTTGGGAACGAGCATTTTACAGCCTCAATTTTTTGCTCGAAACATTGTAAAAATGAAGCTTGCAAATAATAATAAATCCAAGTTAAAAGCAGTATTAAAGAGAAAATGTTTTGGAGTAGAAGAAGAAATATTCATTGAGTTTATCTACAGTTAAAAATGACTTAAAATATTCTGTAATACGCAATAAATAAAATTCATTTAATTCAGACTTTGTCCATATATTGTTTGTAACAAAGAACTTAAGAACTAGGTTAGTAGAACATTTCAATTAAATGTATTTCATTAAATTAAATAACATTAAATAACAGATGAAATAAAATTTAATTTTCACTATGTGGAGACATGCAGATACCTAAACCTCCCCAGTACTGCTGACTCCGGCTAGAAATGAAAATTATCTTATGCTATTTTCCGAGCTATAGGCTGTTTTTGTGCTAAATTTCATTAAGATCGCTTCAAAGTTTTAGTAGTGAAAAGGTTACAAACAGACAGACAGAGACAATATCGCATTTATAAGTACTTATTAATTCATAGTGTTTTATAATATTTGTGTGGATACAAAATGAATTAACCGCTCTCGGCCAGCAAGGAAATTTATGCCTTATACTCTATCTATGAGAGAAAGCCCGTGTCCCAGCAGTGGGAACTTAATGGACTGATTATGATGATAGTGTTCCGGCGCTACAGAGAGACAACATCGAAATGCTCCTTATCCTTGTGTAGAGTGTTTTATAATTTGTATATATGTTACTCTGTAAAGGTATACATTTTATGGGCATCTGGTACTTTTATTTTGTTAACTGTATTATTGCCTGAAATAAACGAATTTATTATTATTATTATGTCGCTCATTCTCAAGGGATATACACCCGGTCCTTTGGAAGGCTTGCGCGGAGACATAAGTACAACACGTAGAGGCCTCTTAGAGAATTTTGTTTAGATATGTAATGGGCAACACTTATCGGACACTGTCTCTAAGTGCATCATTAAGAAAATGCGATCAAAGACTACAATTGAATTTTATTACTCTTGTTATTATTATTATTATAATGAATTATCTTCGGCATGATCTGAACGTTTTATCTTCCAGTTTATATTCTACCGTATGCACCACTCTACCTAAATACTGATTTATTTATTTTTTATTTAAATACTTTCTCGGTTGCGACATATATTCAGAAAACTGTACATTTAAATGACATATGTACAAAGGGCGTATCTTTATGTAAAGCTTTGAAGAAAAAAACACCAGCTTGTAGTGTGAGCAAAATATATCTCCTTAAAAATTAAACGCCTACAATATGCAGACTAATACTTGTATCTACGTCATTTTACGTCTTTTATATAATTTTTTTTATAACAAGACCATGTTTATACATTCTAATGCTTAAACTAATTCTCTATGTATCAACATTTATATATACGCTTTATCCTTCCCCACCACCTATGTACTCGCAGTAACTACCATACAAAAGGAAACGTTATTGGCAAACCGGATATTTCCGGTTAGGTATTCCTAAATCATTGTTTCCGCGTAGGTACATACCATCGATAAACAATCATTGTTATTATTCAGACACGGAACAATAGGCCACATTAGTATCATTGTGGAAGGAAAATATTAAATGCACAAATTTTGCCGAAAGTATTTGTTTGTTTATGAAGTATTTGTTTGTGATGATATGATCGGAGCCAGTGGCGTGGAAACGTATGCTATTTACTGGTACTATATAGCAGTGAAATTGGCAAGTTTGTTTAGCACCTACAATAGGGAATCGGACAACTTTTCAGTAAGTATTTAAAATTATCAATTAAAATTGTATATATATTTATATTTATGAAAAATAATATTTTAATTTCGTAAAGTCCTAAAAGTACCTAAAACTTAGTTTATTTATTTATTGATTTAAAAAATAAACTTATTAATATTTTACAAAAATATTGATTGAATGATCTTTCGGATTTGACAAAATTTGTTCTAACTACATTTTAGATTTTTTTCGATTACTATCCGATCCACTATCATTATTATAATCGTAAATGTAAAATTAGTACCTATATAGTTAGTGTTTATGATGCGCCTGATGTAATCAAGCAAAAAAATTTTGCTAGCAATAAATTTTCTGTTCATTTCATTTCATACTTGAACTATGTACTACTAACTATGTACTGTAAACTTCTGTTTCCTGTTTTGGTGATTAATACAGTATTATTGTATTGTATGTATTTGAATAACATGTTACTAACTAAGAACATACTAATTAAAATTTTGTTTGAATTGATAAAAAAATCTTTGATTATCAAATTGACTAACAAAAGGGCAAAGGTCGGTATCGTTTTATAAAGATTAAAACGATTTACTTAATAAACGGAGCTTTCACGGTATTGTGATTGCTGTTTAAAATGGTAATTACGAGGTCTTATTCACACGCAGCAACGATGAGAGCTTCGCAACAAAGAACAATTAGTTATTATTATAATTAAAAAGGAACCCAATTTTATTGAACGTTATCTGTCTATTATGTCTATTGAATCAACTTGAGTTTCTACATCACCAGCTCCTTATCCAATTCTTTTAATTACATACAGTTCAGTTATTAACTCAAATGTGGCCGGTGGCGGTTGATTGGTAAGTCAGTGTTAATATAAACGATTTAATCAGATCTGTTAAATATTCATTTCCATATCGCAAACTGCGGTTTGAGTATCATCTGTGGGCATAACGTGTGAAAGTTGATATTAAACTTAATTTATTCATTTACCACTTTGATCAAGTCTAGTTCAGCGGGAGCGAGTATGGCTCAGCGGGAACTCGTGTGACTTTTGACCCGACGCATAGGAGTTCGAATCCTGCTGGTCCCAAACCAAACACTTATGAAAGTTGTGTACGGATTCAACACTGACGATAAAAATGATAAAAGAAAAAATTGTGAACCGAAGAAGAATGAAAAAGTGCCAGGATATGTGAAATCCACCAACTGGTGGACTGGGCCAGCGTGGTGGATTATGGCTCATACTTTCTCTGAAAGAGAAGATTCATGATGATGATGTGATTATGATTGGAATAAAATATTCAGTATTGAGTAATACGGTAACCCGGGTTTACGCAAATGGGCCAATACTGGTTATTATTACACTATAGAGTTCCTTTGACCCTCGAATGTTGAACAGTGCACACCTAAAGGTCAAGCAGTCAAGTACCATCGAAGATCAATATATCAGCACATTGCTGATGATGATGATGATATTTGACCATTTCATCAGCTAGTGTTAAGCTGTATAATAAATAAATCATATAATTATAAAATTCTCGTGTCACAATGTTAGTTACCTTACTCCTCCGACACGGCTTTACTGATTTTTACTAAATTTTATATGCATATTCAGTAGGTCTGAGAATCGGCTACTATCTTTTTTTCATACCCCTAAGTGATAAGGGTTGTTCACCCTTACCAATTTTTTTTAATTAATATGGCAAAACAACGTTTGCCGGGTCATCTAGTAATAAATAAATTAATGATACATACGCCCAACGATCACATACAGAGATCGGGTCCCTAACTAGGATTCCCTGTATCTGCGGAAACAGAAACTACGAGGACCATGGTCCCACAACACCCGGAAACGAAACAAATGCTTGGACTTTTTTATTCCTGTGCACAAACATTTGTCCCGTCGCGGGAACCGAACCCGTAAACTCAATGGTGTATGACATTGGAGCCGCACTGCCCCAGCACTACACCACAGACGTTTTCAGGGTGTGTCGCGTTAATAAATCAATAACACGCAAATCAATCATACATATGTACATTCCACACTTTAGATAGGATTTCCGCTGTATCTATTGAACCAGAAATACACAAAATCAGCAAACACAAGATAATGTATATATATTTCATGTTTAAAGCGATAAAGGCTCTACTTTGCTGTGCTGCTTATAACAATACAATAATTCTACACCTTTCGTGTCCACAAATAACGATCGAACCGCATCTTCTCAAGAAGAAACTCTCGTCTCGACCATGTATCTGTATCTTCTCGTCTCGAGTTTAGCATCCCATTCATGTGGAGTAACCGCCGTTGTTCCATCTTTGGGCCGAGCCTGAAAAGCGGTTTCAAGTCATTGCGCCATGAATGGGTGCATGAAAATTAAATGTCCGCCGTACAGCGCGCTGCAAGCGACGGGAAGATGGAAATAGAGAAACCTATGGAGTGGGTTTAGTTTGAAAAATATTTTGAACGAAACATTTTCTTTTTATGTAACAGAGTAATGAAACGAGTCGTTTGCCTGTTGGTAAGCCCCACGCTACAATTTCAGTGCCATCCAGAACTTTTCCATACTATTATAAAAATTGATAAGAGCCAATTCTGTACATATACTAATTTATTTGATTAAAATATTCGTGAGTTTGACTCATAAATAACCGAAAATGATCCGAAACCGGTCGAGGGCCGTCGCGATCTCGACTGAAACCGTTTCAAATAGTTTTCAAATTATATACTAATATAAAAATGGAACTAAGACATTTCTGTATATCCTTACTAATATTATAAACTCGAAAATTTTATGTATGGATGTATGGCTGTTTGTTACTCTTTACTCTTTCACGCAAATACTACCGAAACGATTTTGTTGAAATTTGGTATGTAGGTACTTTAGGACTTCGAATAGCACATAGGCTACTTTTTATCCCGGGAAACCGCGGGGCGCAGCTAGTTGAAGATATTTTTGCAAAACCAACTAGGATGGACTTATTTAGAGGGTACTGAACACGAATCTATGGTTTTTAGAATTTTTGTCTGTTTGTTTGTTTGTGTGTTTGTTATCTATAGACTCGGAAACTGCTGAACGGATTTTAATGCGGTTTTTTAGGTTTGGTAGCATAACCACACCGCTTCCGCACCGCAGCTGGGTACAGTTTGCTGCAGCAGAATGTCCTTAGATAATAATAAATTGATAACCTTTGGTGTAGTGGTTCAACAAGTCAAATGTTCGTGCACGGAAGAAAACGCAAGCGTTTGTTTCGTCGTGTTTGGGTGTTGTGTCTTCGTAGAACCATGGTCTTAGTAGTTCCTAGTACAGGAAGTCTCAGTTAAAGGTTATTTATGTATGTGATGTTGGTGTTATTACTATTATTATGTAAGTATTAAATATTTACAATGTTTAGATCCACCTTAGGCCGCATTTTCTTTAAACTTTGCATACAATATTATAAGAAATTATACCATAACAATAATACGAGCTGCTCCATTTCTTGTAATAACGCAGTAAGCTTTCAGAGTTCACTACATAAAATTATGTAAAGTGCACCCGCGGTGCATAAAAATAAACTTTGAATTCATGCAAATTGAGTCCATAATGCATCGCTCTGACACTTTCAGATGAACAAGGAAGTTCTGTTTGGCTTAAAATATGGCTTTTGTGTTTGAGAGTAAGGAGCGGTTGCAATAAAATATAATCAGTGCTTTTTTTGAGAGTTATGAGCCTCGAGTCTCGAGTAGTGTTCGCGGAGTGTTGATAGTTTCGTGGTTAAGGGGCGTTTATTGTACTTGGCTTTGTTTTATGCAGTTTTATGTTTACGGTGCAATTTTGTTTTTAGTCTAAGAAGAAAATTGAACGGAAAAGATGTTTGAATATTCTTTTTGCAAATTGTGTGGACCATTCGCGCGCCACAAGTTAAAATAAGAACAGGCCTACGCACATTCGTATGTGCGTAACGCGCTTGCCTGGTTATCTGTACTTATATAAAAAACTGTAACGAGGTGATTACTGTACATTCAAGATATTTTTTAAACAATTTTTAGTAGTATATGGTAGCAACAGTTAAATAATGTTGGTAGTTTAATCAAATACCCAGATAAATGCGGATGAGCAACATTTTTTTAATATTATATAGCAGATAAAAATAATGAATCATCATCATCATTAGCGCAGTTATGCACAGCAGGGTATAAGCTTCTGCCCACTGCAGGGTATAAGCCTCCTCCTTCATACGCCTCATCCCTGTACTGTTCCAATCTGTTCTAGGATTATAGAAGATAAGAGAAGATGGACTACAATCGAATGAACAAGTAGTATAATCTTACTAAACCTGAGATCTTTGAAAAAACAATTAACTATTTACCCACGCAATAAAATAGCCATTAAAAACCAATTTAAAAACACAAAGTACCAACTCAATTTGCCATTAAAGTAACAAACCCTCTATTTCCGTTTACCTTTGAGAAGCCTGCAATTTAGTTTCGGTTGCCCAATTCACCTCTATCAAAATAAAGGCTATACGGATGCCGGCACGCATGATATTAGCAGTAGACCCCGTATCTGTGCCAAAAAATCAGAGCAGAACATATGGTCATATTAGATACATTTTTCGAAACCCAAATTTACCACTATTGCATCGACTATTGAGATGGTATTCTATATTTAAATCTTGATCTGATGTACAGTTAGTTATGTCTAATTGGTCCATTATATATGTTTCCTTTTCTATGACACATCTGTTTACATTGTGAAAGCCTACAAATACAAATTCTGATATTATAATTATCTATCATACAGATTGCATGGTCATTGATAAATACAATAAATTATACCATCTTTTATTACTATCTTTCAAATACGAACTGTTTGATGTAGGGCTTATGGCGTAGCTCACCTAGCTGTTCGGAACAGATCCGCCAGGATTAACATTTGCCGCGATCACCATTTGGATGGGTGACTATTTGTGTGGTATTTACATTTTTCTCTTTTTTTTACAACAGACTGGGTCTGCGTTTGACTACAATCTCACCTAATGGGAAGTGACGAAGCGGTCGAAGATGTAGCACGCTTACCTAGTAGATACTTGTTCACTCTAGATTTGAACACACCTAAATTGTATTTATGTGGGAATACAGACGACGGCAAGGCATTCCACTTTTTTGACGGTCGCACTAAAAAGGATGACCCAAAACGTTTAGTACGAACATCTTAGCGCTACCGTGCATCGAAGAGCACGGTAGCGCTAAGACAGAACAGTCGTTAGACCATGTTGGAAACATCGGGCGGCCTACGACTTCGACAGCCACACGAGAAATAAAGAATTCAACAATTTGATTAAAAATGTCGTTGCAAAATATTCCCTTGTGACATCTATTGCCGCAGTCCGTGTAAGCTGCGTACAAAGGAGTTAGTTTCTCGTAGCAAGCGTGCGGGTAACATTACCTCCTAGCGAGGGAGATACCATGAAACCATTGAAAGCAGTTTGTATTTAAACCGTTTGTACTTGTATTTCCTTTATGTTTCAGGAAACCTTGCGAATAATATTTTTACAACCCCCATTTACTTCTTTCAAAATAGCTATCGTAAAACCATTGAAGGAAGGTTGTATGGTTATATTGGTAATAATGGTTTGAAGTCCTATTTTTATTATTACGTTTTTAGAACGTGCTTATTTTTGATGATGCTATTTGCTATAAATACAACAGCACCACAATTCTGTTGCTATAAGGAGAAGTAAAAGGTAAACGAGAAAAAAAAGTTTCAAAACACCTAAAGACTTCAAACTTGGTTGAAATTTTGATGTAAACTTACAATTATTTATTAGCTGCACCCCACGGTTTCACTGTCACGAACATTATTCCAATATAAAAACTACAATAAACTATCTCCATTCCGAATTCCACTAAAGCATTTAGCCGTTGCGATGTGAAGCAAGCACTCACACTTACATACTTTCACATTCGTGCGATAGTTATGTAATGAATAATAATCAATTAAAAGCCGTTTTGAGTGTTTTTTACGCTTTGTGATATTGTAATAAATAAAATGTTGTCTTGCCACTAACCATGATTGACGATTTTTTAGTTTCGTAACAAAACCCCATTCAAGTGTTCAATCACAAGTGTACAATCTCGAGAATTTTTGTTAGGATTTGCTTCTATAAATATGAACTCCCATATTTATAAAAATATATTGACTTGTTAAATTTTGTCTCTTTCTAACATTTTCATTTCAGCTTAAGTTGAAATGAGACAAAAATACTTTCAATCATTTAACTCTTATTGGCCTTTTATGAATAAGACAGTATTACTTATTAATACCACATTTAATTAAGTAATCTAGGTTAGTAGGTAGTTATAGTATTTCTAATCGCGAGAACCGATATGCGTTGCTCTCGGTTGCTTTCGCAGTAAGCCTGATCGTTATTCAAACCCAACTCGCCGTGAAAGGAACAATTTGATCGTTGAAAGCATATCCAATTGCTTCGCGTAGTTTAACCCAAGTTATTGTTAGTAAGTCGAGTCGAGTCGAGTATGAGTTAACTTGTAACTATAAAATTAACTTGTATCTATTACGTCATTTTCATACATTTTCAAGCACTTATATGTATTGTCAGTCATCGTTTGTTTACTGCTGAGCGTCGTGATGCTCCCGACCACACTTGTCTTATGTCTTATCTTGTCGATAATCCTCAGCCACTCGTGACAATCTCCAGCGCAGTGAATGGCGTTGGATACGTTTGTGACTAGTTGTTTCAACACTTAGTCAGACCATCGTATTGGCACAGTGCATCGCTATGATATTGCGCGAGCCATAGCAATTGTACCTCGGGTAATGCGTCCCGAAGTACTTACACTACTATACTCCGTCCAACCATTTATTTAACTTTTGACATATGCACGCCTATGAAATTCCGTAATTATTGAAGTGATGAACCATAGTAAAAAAATGCAATACTTGAAAGGTCCCTGTTTTCTTTTCATAATAGTGACGAAATGTTATCTTCGATATTTTTTGAGCCTTAAATTATTAAGGTGATTGTTCCATAAAAAAATATAAAGGTTGTTAAATATTTTCATTTCTACATAATTATTATCGATCAGTAAAAGGTTAAATATTAAGATATAAAGTCAAATAAAACAACCAACATAATTAATGTATTTTTTATGAATACATGCATACATGCAATGAATACATGCAATATAGTCATTTAACCGCCTGATTATTTCTATAAAACCAAACCAAACGTTAATCAAAAATGAAATATGAACATGTTAATCGATTACAACTTAATCATAAATAAAGTCGATTGTTTTCATAAATCGAATCAGTAGTATTATGACATCACTAATCGAGCTGTCAAAAGTTAAATAAATGGCTGGACGGAGTATAGTTTCTTTAAGTACTTAAGTGGGTATATACGCTTCGCGTGCGAATGCCACACATGTTAATTTGTATTTGGTAGGTACTTGTAAATAAAAGACATAATACTAATCACATTTATTTTATTTTCCATTTTGTGGCAACCCTTGTACATCTGCGTATGTAAGCGTAAGTACCTACACGGGCAGCGGTGTCGCCCGACATCAAAGGCGTTGCGCTACTGTATGTACCTATTGTAATGCTGTGTGGTATTGGGCTACGACCCCTCACTTTCTTTGAGGTGGTCATTTTGAGTTTTTCCAGGTTATCGCAGGGCTTTCGAGCAATATGTCCGATAAATTTCAATGAATGTTATTACTATGCGAGCCTTAATCGACCAAGGTTCGGAAATATCTTTAATCAGCGAGCGAGCAGCGCAACGACTGGGTCTGAAACGTTAGCAATGTAAAGGCGTAACTTTCGGCGTTGGAGAAAAGAAAAATAACTGTAAGGAAATGCTACAAATAACTTGTCAATCTATTACACAGACTTTACATTTAATGTCAATGTTTTGATTATGAATAACCTTAATGTCAGTAAATCTAAGTAATTATTATTATTAATTATTAAACTCTTTATTTCAGGCAATATTCAAGTACAACAAAGTAAAATTAACAGAGGCCCATAGAATATATACCTTACAGACTAACATACATACAAAAGTATAAGATTACATTAAATAAACCACACACACTACTTCACAGGTTTTTGAAAAGTTTCGTGAGTGTTATTATTCATAATTGATATAAAACGGCTCACTGTAAACGTCGAAAACTACTCACGCAAACAGGATGGTACGTTGGCACATACTGTGTACCGAAAGCCGACTCACACTGACAGATACCTGCAGGCAGATCCCCATCACCATGTATCACACCTGGCTGCTGTGTCACGTTCTCTTATAAACAGGGCTCTGAGCATTTGTGACCCCCAGCATGTACACGCCGAGTTGGAGCACGTCAAGAGTGTCCTGGAATGTAATGGGTATAACTGGCGCCAGTGCACCCGATGGGCCAGTAAGAGTGAGCGGAAACGACCAGACACAGTGGAACGATCTCCGATCTATCTGCCTTTTGTAAAGGGGGTGACCGATAAAATCGGTCACTACCTGGACAGGAGGTATGGTATCAAGACGAGGTTCCGCCCACCAGGACAACTCCGGCGTTTTCTGCGATCTCCAAAGGACAAGGAACCACTTAGCGGACCAGGCGTATACAAGATTCCTTGCGACTGCGGGGTGTCTTATATAGGTGAAACCCGGTGCAACATATCGACTAGGATAACGGAGCACATACGCAGCATCAGGAATCTGGATACCGATCGGTCAGCGGTAGCTCAGCATGCTCACATCTCGGACTCCCGACATTACATCCGTTTCGACAAGGTTTCCGTTCTTGCCAGGGAGAAGTTCTTCGTCCCTAGGAAGGTACGTGAGGCCATCGAAATAGGACGGCATGCTACTTTTAATAGGGATCAGGGTTGGAGCATTTCACCATCGTGGAAACCGGTTCTCAGTATGATCAACACCAGGATTTTACTCGAGTGCGAAATGGACACAATTAGTGCAGTGGCTTAGACCCTAATGCAGCAGACATTAGTAGCGACAGTGATGATTCACCCACCACCGAACTTACGAACATCGCCGAGCGGGCGTGAACTCCACTGACGCCGCCCGCCGCGTCTGCAGAGCCGCGCACGCGCCGCCAGTTACGTGCGAGCGCTCGCGACCTACGCCGCGGCTTGATATCATAACTCCCAGAAGAAGGACTTCTAAAATGTCCGAAACCTGGTCGGAGTAATTTTCGACGTTTATAGTGAGTCTTAGCCGTTTTATATCAATTACTACTTCACACGGTTCAAAAATTTCGCTCCTTCCCTGCATCTCCGGTATACTACCCCAACAGGCCAGAAGTCAGAATTCAGGAACAGTTCCTTATGCACCGCTGGAACTTGGAGCCTATAGGACTTAATTGGCTTAGTAGTTCAATGAATGTTTTAGATAAAATTGTTCTACCAACTGCGCCATACTGACATATGTAAATGTAGTGTTCAGTTGTGGTAAGTCGCTTCTGCAACAAATTTCTTCCATCTTTGCCAAATAAAAGCAACCTCCGGGCAAAGTGTACAAACATTACTGTGTTCCAGTTTGAAGGGCTTTGTTTCAAGCAAAATCACTAGACATCATGAGTGTGAATCGCATGAAAAAATTAACATTTTGTGATGGTTCCGAAACGGTTTTTAACCCCCGACGCAAAAACGAGGGGTGTTATAAATTTGACTACTATGTGTCTGTCTGTAGAACCGAAGTTTTAAAAAACACACTTCATGTATATTGAAAGTAGACAAACACATTGATATTTTTTAAACTACGTGTTTTCAACATATAACCAAAGAAAACTAAATATTACTACATATTATAATTAACTGTAAAAAGGTAGAGTTTGATGAATTAATGGCCAAACTGCAAAACAGTTTTAACATCATACTTGTCATATTATTTTGAGTATTATTTCAATAATTAAATTGCTTGGTGAAATAACTCCTTATAAACAGTCATCATCATCATCATCAGCCCATAACGGCCCCACTACTGGGACACGGGCCTTCTCTCATAGAGAGAGTATGGGCCATAATCAACCACGTTGGCCCAGTGCGGGTTGGTGGATGTCGCATATCCTTGAATTTCTGTGATTAATTCATGGACATTCCGGTTTCCTCACGATGTTTACCTTCACCGTTTTAAGAGCGAATGTTTACTTCGCACATAACATAAGAAAGTCAGTGGTTCGAGGCCAGCGGGATCCGAACTCGGGTGCGTCGGATCGAAAGTCGCACGTGCTCCCACTGAGTCACACTGAGTCACACAAGTCACACTCGCTCCTATACACAGTATCGAGAACTAATTACGTCAAGGATGCGGTTCTGAATTTCTGGTTACTGATAATTATATAAATCTATAATAACGCCACGGAGAACGCTCCGTTTACTCAAATTTATCTTCCACAAGACAAGACAATACATTTTCTTTCCCAACCGTCTCTGCGTCAAATTCGCCCCGTTACCTCAAAATTATCATATTAATACCCGTTTACCGCAAAATAATGTTAGCAAAATACGAAGGTTGTTTAGAATTCAATTTTCGAGGGATATGTGGTAATTTCCCGGAGGAGTAGTATGTCAAACGGAACGCCATGGGCTCGGACTGCGAAGTTAAATGGGTAGTAATGGTTTTGCTATTGGGATTGGGAGTGAACTTTCGATCCGTCGCACCTGGGTTCGAATCCCGACTCGGCCCTGCACCAATGACTAATAGTTAAGTGCAGATTTTGCACGCTCGCTCTAAAACGGTGAAGGAAAACATCGTGATGAAACCCGCTTACGCGCTTTGGAGTAGTAAGCTCTGGCCGTGGTTAAAATACCTCCCACCGAACAAAGACATCAAGCGACCTAGTCGTGTTTAGGGATGATGTTCGATCAACCATCGGGGAGACGGGTCTGAGCAGCTGCTCAACTCCCGCTTCTCTCCATCTTAGGCCACATCATCGCTTCACATTAGGCGAGATAGTGGCCAAACATAGATCTATTAAGAGTAAAAAAAAAAACTTTTATCCGCGTTTGAACTCTCACTGAAGTTAATTTTTATTACTATTCACGGCTCTGAAGCTAACTATAGCATCCGCGATTGGCGTTTCGCACGATTTATCGATTGTTACTTTCATCATTCACGATCGGCAGTTTTTCGATCACGGCAACTAAATCGCGCATTCGCACGTTTCAAACTTTTCACGCACACTGAGGCCCAATTCTTCACGTACAAAGGCCCAATAGGGCTTTTGTGTGCGTAAAAAGTTTAACTCAAAGAAATATGAAGAAGAAAATGAAACAATCCCTCGCTCTTAAATCTAAAATTTACCACGAAGCAAAAATTAGGATGGAAGCTGCTATTTACGAAATAAATACCGAAGTCAAACAGAACAGGGTAACAAATACAAATATTTGCAGCTTGTTAGCCTTGCCGCAGGGAAATCGCATGTGGTGTAACCCAGATATGACATAAATATTAATAGCATACAACCTTTATATAGAATATTGAACTTGTTTGATACAGATGATGGTTGCGGTTTCCAATTCCCATGTTTGAATTTTGATTTGGATCTGAATACTGATAGATGTGAGTACATACGAGGGGCGGCTGATAAGTTCGCGGCCTAAGGTACTTAGCAATGACTAATTATCTTATTACTGATACCACTACTCGCGGGACGAAGTGGTAGTATATATATGTCCAATTTTTTTAAATAGGTTCATTCACCTTCGAACTATCGGACGAGCAACATCACCATGTCAACCAAAACTAGAAATTCACGCAATTCGGAGCACAGCGCAGTGATTAAATTCCTTGTGAAGAAAGGAAATACACCGAAAGAGATGTCATTGGTTCTTCAAGAATCTAGACCTTCATATACAAGTGTAACCTGTGAAGATGACCCACGCCCGGGACGACCGGTGACCGTAGTGACTGAAGAAAATGTCGAAAAAGTTGAGAAATTAGTATTGGCTGACCATAGAATTAAATTTTGGCGAAAAGCTGAAGAGTTACTGATTAGTAAAGTACGTATCGAAGAGATTTTACATCAACATTTGCACATGAAAAAAATTACATACGAGGGGGGGCTGATAAGTTCGCGGCCTAAGGTACTTAGCAATGACTAATTATCTTATTACTGATACCACTACTCGCGGGACGAAGTGGTAGTATATATATGTCCAATTTTTTTAAATAGGTTCATTCACCTTCGAACTATCGGACGAGCAACATCACCATGTCAACCAAAACTAGAAATTCACGCAATTCGGAGCACAGCGCAGTGATTAAATTCCTTGTGAAGAAAGGAAATACACCGAAAGAGATGTCATTGGTTCTTCAAGAATCTAGACCTTCATATACAAGTGTAACCTGTGAAGATGACCCACGCCCGGGACGACCGGTGACCGTAGTGACTGAAGAAAATGTCGAAAAAGTTGAGAAATTAGTATTGGCTGACCATAGAATTAAATTTTGGCGAAAAGCTGAAGAGTTACTGATTAGTAAAGTACGTATCGAAGAGATTTTACATCAACATTTGCACATGAAAAAAATTAGAGCGCGTTGGATACACTGAATTCTCACGCCGCTTGACAAGCAACGACGACTCGTTTAAAGATGTGAGTACATATAGATGTGAGTACATATAGCCAACGAAATCACCGAGCGTTATAAGACTTTTACTCGTGGTAGGTCTCTTGTATGCGGGAGGCCGACTGGGAGGTACTTCAGCTTTTCCAGTTATTCTACCGCCAAGCAGTAGTGCGCAAGCATTTGTTTCGGAGTATGTGTATGAGACTTAATATCTGATGCCTCGGTGTGATGAGCGCCATGCAGTTTAACGCAGTGCTTTTTATGGGATCAAAAGTTCTGGGTGGCACTTCAATTGTTATGGGCAGGCGTGGCGCTTACCATCAAGCAAACTTCTGCTCGTTTCTCAACTCTCAGTTCATTAAAAAAAAAACTTAAGGGGTTAGTAAGTTCTCAGTGTGACAAGCGCAGTGCAGTGCCGCTAAGATTTTGCATGGGTAGATAACGATGTTCTGGATGATTCTACACAGTTATGGAAAGGCGTGTTGCTTTCTCGTTCCTTTTTATACTTCCGTAGAGACCGCATAGTTACTTACTATCATACGAGTGCCTTTAGAGTGATTATTTAATGCTTAGGCTAAATTAATACTCTTAACATTTTTAAATTGTTATCTGAATAAATTTGTAAATTGTGTAACTAAAAGAAACTGAATTAAATGGGAAGGAACTAATTATTGAGACACAGGCCAAACAGCCTAGCTTATCGGTTATGGCCTCACAAACAAAGATGTTATTGAGATATTTCTTTTATTTCTTACAATTTTGTTTCTAATCATAAAAAAACAGGATTGATTGGCATTAAAACAATATTTTTGGTAATTTAGTATTTTTTTCGCTGACTGTACATTTTTTCAAAAATATGTGAATGCAGTTCAGAATATTTCAAAAAGTTATGGACGGTTTTCTAGGAACGTTTTCCTTGCCCTTAGTGCCCCGTCTCAAAAACCCACCCTGTATATATGCACCTACAACCTCTGGTACGACGTTAAAAATGCATGACATGAACAAGGTTGACAATGACGGCTTCACTACAGTGGAGAAGAAGAAGCGTCGACTCCGACCGAGCCGCAACCAACGTGGCACCGCCCCGCTCACGGCGTCTACACTACGTGCTGTGGAGCCTACAGTATCCATCTACCTCTCCCGCTTGAACCCCGAAACATCAGGGGATGAAGTGTTGAAGTACATCAAAGAAACGCTTCATGGACGGATCCAGGGACAGATAGCAATGCGACTGTCGAGGCTGGAGTCAACTAGGACCACTGAATTTAAGTCCTATAGGCTCCAAGTTCCAGCGGTGCATAAGGGACTGTTCCTGAATTCTGACTTCTGGCCTGTAGGAGTAGTATACCGGAGATACAGGGAAGGAGCGAATTTTTTGAACCCTGTGAAGTAGTGTGTGGTTTATTTAATGTAATTTTATATTTTTGTATGTATGTTAGTCTGTAAGGTATATATTCTATGGACCTCTGTTAATTTTACTTTGTTGTACTTTAATATTGCCTGAAATAAAGAGTTTAATAATAATATATGAGATACCTATACATATTTTATAAGAACAAAATATCATAGTAATAACACATATGAATATATATTGAGTAACAAACATTTATCTATCCATCCTGACACCTTCACAAATTATCGCTTTTCTAACATTAGCTAGTGGAAGTTGGATAATGCATAACCTATGTCTATACTCCTTTCTCAATTGCAGCAAGCAGCTTATTGCTAGTCTTATTCACTTCAATATTCGCAACAGCAAACCAATCCAAAACCACTCAAAACTTACGTTTCCACAAACGCATTTCGCATATGAAACTCAATTCTCAAGAACAAAGCACAACCACAATATGTCCGCTGCAGAATGTTCAAAAGTTTATTCTAGCCATATTCTAGCAATATAAAAGTTGTGTACCATCGTAAACTGAACCGTTATTGGCTAGTGCGAGATAAACGAAGCTGAACTTTGCTTTCTTATGCAACTTTTGGTGTTTGAACGGTTTCGGAGAAGTTTGGAAAGTAGTAAGAATAGAAGTGCAGTTCAAGTTTGCACCTTATTTGTAATATAATACTTTAAAGAAATCCTATCTTACTAATATCCTATCCCATCCTACTTCCTGCTCCAATTAACAAGCGAAAGTTTATGAGGATGTTTATAAAGACTATCAATCAATCACGCATCACACATAAACTATTGCATGTAATTTGATGGTTTGCTAGGTCCTCGAAAAGGATTTATACCTAGGATACTTCTATCTCTAACTGTTACTGTCATATATTATTTATATTTTCCTGGTACTGATACGACTATGGGACATCTGACTCGCACTTCTAGTTTGACATTATGTTCATTTTAATAGACTTATTGTTCATTGTTATATATTGAGATAATTTAAAGGAGTTGACAAAACAGACATCCCCGCAGTTTTTTGGTGCTATCTTCTCTAGCGGTTGTATTTCCGAAGCACTGGTAGAGTCAGTTTTTGCATTATTTTTATTGATTCGCAGCAGCATGGAAAAAAAATGGGTAGACATGCTTACCTTTTTTTCAAGTCATGTTAAC
This sequence comes from Petrophora chlorosata, assembly GCA_951640565.1. Lineage (NCBI taxonomy): Eukaryota > Metazoa > Arthropoda > Insecta > Lepidoptera > Geometridae > Petrophora > Petrophora chlorosata. Next base: position 19,643,476 of record OX621189.1, on the reverse strand, counting down.
TTAGGTCACAACTTTTAACATATTTTAAATTTGATTTAAATATGCACTTTTGTGTCTATTTAATAAATGTTATATGACTTTGACTACTTCTATCATTAAAACCGCGGTTTTATAGAGGTATAATTTTTTTTATTTATTATACCTGTTTTATCGAATGGGAACAAAGCATAGCAGGTCGACAGCTTGACGTTTTTCTATTCTTAGATTTAAATAATCATATGACAGCGAATTTGTAGCAATCCCGTAGAAGCCAAGCAAGAAAAAGTTAAAAGATGTTGTTCAGTACTATCAGAGAGACGGGTCTGAGCAGTTGCTCAACTGCCATCTTACTCTAGATCTATGTGATTTTTGGCTACACTCGCATAATATCAGGTGAGGTAAAAGCGAGACAATAATAGAGATAAATAAATCGTGTTATTTTTTTTTTATTGAAATAGGAAAGCTCAAAAAAATCACGTTTAACCCCGAAACATCAGGGGATGAAGTGCTGAAGTAAATCAAAGAAACGCTTCATGGACGGATTCAGGAACAGATAGCAATGCGAATGTCGAGGCTGGAGTGGACTAGGACCATTGAATTCAAGTCCTGTAGGCTCCAAATTCCAGCGGTGCATAAAGAACCTGAATTCTGACTTTTGGCCTGTAGGGGTAGTACTGGAGATACAGAGAAGGAGCGAGCTTTTTGAACCCGGTGAAGTAGTGTGTATGGTTTATTACATTTTATGTTATATTTTGTATGTATAATAGTCTGTAGGTATGTATTCTGTGGGCCTCTGTTAATTTTACTTTGTTGTACTTTGATATTACCTGAAATGAAGAGTTTAATAATAAGAATAAATCATAACTCAAAACATTGGTCAAGTCAACAAGTATGTGAAAAAATTACGACCCATACATCCCTACATTAAACATAATTTAGCTCGTATCTTCCCGTTTTAAAACTTTAACATCCCAACTAGCACAACATCCTACGTGCCTCCCACTAAATAATTCCCAACACATTGCAGGCCCTACATAAATTAGGCCGTGGTCAGTCCTTCGAGGCATAATTCTACTTAATTAATCAGTAGTGGACCGCGTAATAAAGGACTTGTTTTTTGGGCACGCGCCGACGTGTATTGGTCAGTCACTGGGCGTGGTTGGGGCTTGTCGATTTCATGCACTACGTGACGGTTGATGGTTAAATTATTGGCATTTTCATTTCATGTTCAATTTAAGGTTTTAATGATAGTACAATATCGCTAACGCCATTGCTTTGTTCGATAGGTGGTATTACAACCGAAGCGAGAGCCAATGCAAAGCACTTTAGCAGGTGCGTTGGATCGTAAGGCGCACTCGTTCTCAAATTTCTAGATGATATCAATATTGTCGTAACAAAATAATTACACTGAATATGATATTTTCAGAACGTACACTGGTTGTTTTTCTTACAAAGAGTAAGCAAAAACACGTGTATATACTGTAATAAGGCTTATATAATCTACGCATGTATTCCGAAATACATTCAGGCACATTTTATTAGCAGGAATTCAAGGCAGTCAGAAACTGTATTCCGACACACGGTTATTAGAAAAAACACTATCACAACCTAATACAACTCAGATATTACTCTACTCCGACAATTAACTTTAAGCCGACATGACTTAGCTAAGACACTATGCTATTTACCATAATATTCTACTTCGACAATATTATTATATTACGTCGAAGAATTGCCACACACCATTGCTCCGTGATCTGACTCGCTCTTACCTCTAGAGTATATATTTTTTTTTTACAAAATATAGGCCTACGTTTGACCACCATCTCGCCTGATGTTAAGCGACGATGTGGCCGAAGATAGAGCACGTAGATCTAGAAGATACCTATTCACTCTGGCCTTGAAGATACCCAGATTGTAGTTATCAGGAAACAGAGAAGACGGCAATGAGTTCCATTCCTTTGCAGTACGCACTATAAATGTGGAACCAAAACGCTTTGTACGAATTGGCGGAATGTCTACTAAATAAGAGTGATATTTGGCCGATCTTCTACTCGTTCTGTGATGGAAGGGGGAGGGTGGAATTAGGTCGTGAAGCTCCTGTGCACATTCACCGAAATGTATCCTATAAAAGATTGAAAGACATGCTACCTTACGCCGATGCTCAAGACTATGCAGCTTTGTAGCGACCAGTCGCTCGTCACCAATTAGCCGCTTTGCACGTCGATCTACAGCCTCCAATGCTTCTAGCTGGTATTTGGCTGAACCGTCCCATAGATGGCAACAGTACTCCACACACGAACGGACTTGAGCTTGATATAGGTTCTTACCTGCCAGTTTAGCTTTGGAGTCTAAGTAAGAAAACGTGAATGAAACGTTATAGAAGAAAACTTGGAGCCATGCGAAGGAGATCCTAAATGAAGAGAGTCTAGTCTACGAGGCCGAGTGAAACAAAGGGGGATGGCAAGCGTAGCGAGCCAGCGACCTCCGCAGCGGAGCGAAAATCGAGTAGGTGAGGTGAAATGAATGGGCGATGAGTGAGACTTCTGATGAAGCCTACTTTACTTTATACTTTTACTTTATACCTCTGGGGAACCATCGAAGTAACCTGCTTTCGGAGAAGAATATATTAGAATTAGGATTAGTTAAGTCATATCTGCTTCAAGTACCTATTGTCGGAGTATAGTAATATCTGAGTTCAATGAGTTCGTGATTGCGTTTTATTTAGTAACAATACATCTGACTTCAGTTTGTGTGTCAGTCCAAGGTCGTGTTTAGGCTTCTCATTAGTGTAACCCATTTTTGGCCATTGTTTGCGTACGACAAACACATTAGGGGTTTTTATGGCAATTTCCGAGCTCAAGATTTCTCTTTTAGCCAAAACTAAATAGAACAATTGTATGGCTTATTTATAGCTTATTCAAGGAGCTTAATTACTTTTGTAGTGCCAGTATCAAAATCAAGTACTTATATCGAAATATTTTTATGCGTGTCGTGTACATATTGATTTTTCTGGCCAATTTAAATACAAAAGAAAGGCGATATCTATGAATGAAGATATTATATACTTAATGTACATATGTATGTTACAGATTTTTACATTTATATTTAAGTAGGTATCTACATATAAGATAGAATATTATTGGGACTGAAGATAGATAGAAAGATAACGCTTTCATCATTGTGAGCCCCTTATGTTTATTTATATTTATTTATAATAGTGCAATTATCTATTTTTAAATTTGAAGCCAAGTATCCGCACGCCATGGGGTTTAGCTGAAAACCAGTGTCGGCTGTCAAAATACTAAAACCTGACATTTGTGCTGAGTGAAAACCCCTTTTGGCACCACATACGTAATTTTAGGCATAATTATCTCTTCATACTGTTTATATATTTATTATTTCTTTTTATAATTATGTTTTCCTGTGTTTCTTTATTTTGCTATGATTGTGGTCGTCAAATAAATGTTTTTTCTTTCTTTCTTTTTTTCTTTCATGTGCCACTGCTGGGACACGGGTCTTTTCTCATAGAAAGAGTATGGGCTATGGCCCATCCACCATGCTGGCCAAATTATTGTTACATAATAAGAGGAAATTATTACAAAGGAACTAACCAAGGCATGTCGCCAGATAATGAATTCAATTTATGTATTTTGTTATTTAATGTAATTTAATTGAATAACAATTACAAAGTTCAACTAACCTAATTTTTAAGATCTCTGTAACAATATATGGACAAAATCAGTCTGAAATAACGGTATTTTTTTTACAGAGGACAAAAAAAAAAGAAAAAACGACATTATATAAACCCATTTTCAATGAGCAGAATATAGGGACCTTACATTACCAAGACAACACACAAATTTTGGAATCCCCATGACCCAAATACACCGGGCGAGGCATGAGTAAATTATGGGTACTAAACAGAACAAATAGCCGCTTTAGAGCTACTTTGTCACACGGTACTCGTAAACTGTGTGACGGGGTGCCACAGTGACCGAGTGCCACAGTGTGACCGGTGACAGAATAAGCTTGACTTCACTATGGGCTTATTAAGTTACACACAAACAACAAGCCTTTTGCCATAGGAACGGGTCATAGGCAATCATGTGAGTACTTATTTAGTTATCAGGAACAATTAAATTATTAAAAATAATTAAATTCTGTTTTTTATCTTTAAATTCGTTTTTTAATTTAGTTTTAGATTAGTTTAGTTTTTGTTCGATATTCTGTATACAAGTATATTTGTACATAATTGTTTATTTAGATATTATGTTAATATTATGTTAATTATCTTTTTTTTTAATTGGGTGATGAGACGTGCAAGTCGTTCACCTGATGTGTGACAATTGCAGTGCCACGCAGAACTTTAAAAAAGCACTGCGTAGCACTGCATAGCGCTCATCACTCTGAGACATCAGAAATTAAGTCTCAAATGCCCAGTAATTTCGCTGGCTACAATGCCCTTCAAACTAGAACACAGTAACGCTTGGGCACTACTGCTTGGCGGCAGAATAACTGGCAAAGCAGTGGTACATATCCAGATAGCCTTCCGCATAAGAGACCTACCACGAGTGAACTTGTCTGATCTAGCATCTTTACTACATGGACTTCAGAAACATTATTTACTTCAAAAAGAATTTTTTTGAAGTTTCCTTTTGTAAAATCAGCATATTCTGTGTCTGCATCTATAAAATACCTGACAAATAAAATTACACGTACCTACGTCGCAAGAACATACGGAAGGGTATGATTTTAGGGCTAATAAATGCAAGTAGGTACAGCGGTGGCATGTACTGAATCATGGGTTTGTAATGAATTATGAGGTGCAGCAGTTTAATGTACGAAGAAGTTGGTAGAACTCTTGTTTGCAGGCAACATTTTGTGTGAATTGTACATTTTATGTACTAAGAAGTGGATACTCTTGGCTTGTTGTGGGGGGGTGGGGGGTTTTATTGCGCATTTTTGTAAGTACGAAGAAGTAGTACATAGAAACCTTGTTGTAAGGCAAAATTTTGTGTAAACTTTTCTTACTACACCGAATTTCTCAAGTAAAATTTTGATATAGATATGTGTCTTTATTCAGTGACAGTAAAATGCATAAATATAAATACATGGTTGACCATGTTTTTTTTCTCAGACTAGGCTAACGTTTGACCACGATCTCACCTAATAGGAAGCGACGATGTGGTCAAAGAAGTAGCACGCTTGCCTAGTAAGTAACTATTTACTCTTGATTTGAACACACCCAGGTTGTACATTATATAGTTTATGAGATTAGGTTTGTGTGTTACCTATTTTAATAATAATAATTGTCTGACTATGATTCATGCCCTATTATTATGAGTCCTTTTTAATAGTCTATAGTTAAACATTCAGATTTAAAATCTGGTTAAGCAATAGTTGTTGTCTATACCATGGACGATATATACAAGTATATTCACATGGACCAAATATACAAGGCCAAAATTTGGTCTTGTATTTTTGGTCCATGTCTATACTTTTCTATAACCATTGTCTGTGAAGTCATGGCTGCAAAGCCGACATCCTGAGCGTCAGAGCACCAACACAATACATCCTATATCTAGTAATAGCTACGCTAAAAAGTCTTCTAGTATTATGTTATCTGCAAATATTTAACTAGGTCAGTGTATATAATGTTCAATTTTACAATCAAAAATCAAATCAAAAATGTTGCTAAATAAACACTTTTAAAGTCGTCTATTACTCTTATCTACTACTACGCTGCTTCGCTGTCGAAATACAGTAGATGCAGCTTTCTCAGAATTTCTATAGACACCATTATCGAATCAGGCACTTTCGCGACAGTATCAAGAAATTTCGCCAATTTTCATAATCTACTACGAATTTAACTTTCAAATACAGTACCTAGATATACATTTTGGGATATACCTACTAGAAACAGTAGATAAAGTTTTCTCTCAATTTCTATAAATACCATACAGTCGCCTTGATAAAGGAAATTGTACGTGTTTTGTTCTTTCTTTGCTTATTACTCGGTCTGGCAGCTGCAGCAATGCTTGGCGTTGATGAATCAAAAAGTAAGATTCGTTACATTTTTCATTATATAAACGGAAGATCAGATACCGCCATGTGCTATTAATAATTATGGACTTTCCACTTTTATGCACGAAAAGTCGAAAAGTTTTTTCTTGACAAATATTGTATGCAAATCTTATGGCTAAAATATTTACAAGACAACGATGCATCAAAATAGTGTGCATCTCATAATGATAATATAATAAACAGATTACAATTTCACTGAAATACCCTTTGAAAAAACCCACTTTACCCATTTAAACGGGTTCTAGATTGGTAAACATGTTCTAGAGTGGAGACCACGACGCCCTCCAGCTAGATAGAGCGACGACCTGCGCAAAGAAGCTGTCAGCAATTACATGAGGATAGCCGAAGATCAGCATTGGGAGAGGCCTATGTCCAGAAGCGAACTTATACGGGCTGTTGATGATGATGATGACCCTTTTAAAAAGTCACTCGACAAACTGACACTTTATACATTGGGTCTATTAGACTCGATTTACAAATGTGACTTAGATAAGATAGGTAGAGATTCTATTTAGATTTATCAAAGGCTGAGCTAATATTGTGATGTTTTTGTCGAGTTCTGAAGGTGTTTATCTGGGATGATGGGATATTATTATGAAAACTTGTGAAAATAGAAATATGGTTGAACAGCTGGAGCTAAAAAGTTGCGACTTCGTGCGGGTGGTATTTGGTCATATCACGACCTCGGGAACCACGTGTTAAATTTGGATGAAAACTTTTCTGGGCTACTGGCTATCTCTGATGGAAAATAAAATGTATAACAGGGATAATCTATTACTAACAATTTAATCAAAATCCGTTGCGACGTGAAAAGGGAACAAACACTTACATATATAATTTTATAATATTAGTGAACAGTACAAGTGAACTTAACACTGAAAGCGATCTCTTCCACTCACTTATGAATAATGCTATCTTTCAAAATTTTCAATGTTTATATTGATACTATTGAGACCTGAAATCACTTCTTCTTTGAGCATTGAACTCAAGCTTCGGGTTTGACTTTACCACCCAACACAAATCTTCACCGTATAATTTCCATTACTTCGAAATAAACTCCCCTCCATTGAGTGACACTGGCAAATTATATTGCTCAGCATTAAAATGCTTTTTCAACACCCCATTACTCATTCAACTTTAACCAATAAACGTTCTTATTGCAATACAATAAGGTTCATGAAAACAAGATATTTTTCAGCTAACCTTGCTTATTTGTATTCTGAATCCCTAAGGTATTGCTCGTTTAGGATTCTGAATACCTTTCTCCCATATTTTATTTGTTCGCACCGAAGTGATAGGATTGTCTCGCTTTTTTGTGACACTGATACTAAGAGGAATGGGACCGAAATTGTTACTAAATTCGGGTTTCGAATAACAAGATTTTGATTTATGTATTTTTGTTGTATAAAACTGAAAGCAGGTTAGGATTTTGCAACTAAAGGCTCTAGATGTATTTTCACTCTTTCACCACCAATCAAAAAAATACAATCGAATTGAGAAGCTCCTCCTTTTTTTGAAGTCGTTTAAAAAATAAAACAAAATCCAGGTATCCAGGTTATCCAGGTAGGCACAGAGATCATCAGCTACCTAGTACATCATCAGCCCTGGAGTTTCCACTGTTAGGACACGGGCCTATGTTATAGAGAGAGTAAGGGGCCATAATCCACCACGCAGGCACCGTGCGGGTTGGTGGATGTCACATGTTCTAGAATTTTTGTAATACATTTTTGGACATGCCGGTTTCTTCACGATGTTTTCCTTTACTGTTTTGAGAGCGTGTCTTAAATCCCCACATAATTTAATACAGTCATTGTTGCGGGGACAGCGGGATTCAAGCTCCGGTGCGTCGGATTGTAAGTCACACTAGCTCCCGCTGAGCCACACTCGTTCGATGCTATAACCTTATTTATTGGTAGTCAAGTGCATCCATAATTAACGCAATGCCCTACCCTTCCTACCCTTACCATTTACTATCCTCTTGAATGTGTGCTAAGAGGAGCTTCCACCGCAGGTCTGCGGTCACAGTACTCAAGCAAAATGCGAGGTATTACGTACTAATGAAGACTTTAATCAAGTAAAGACTGGAAATGTAGGGAAGGTCTTATCTACTTAGATACACGTGCGTTACGTACTTAATAAGTAAGTGAAATAATGTGTTTTAGCTAAAATTATACAATACGGTAATTTTTTATTCAGAATGAATCTTACTTAAATTTCCCATGTTGAACGGACATCGTGTCACTGTCATAATGCCAATGTGTAAACGGTTGCATCTCACTTGTCACTTAGCTAACGGTTATACATGAATTTAGGCACTAATGTACCTAGGCTTAGACTAAGTAAAATGAATATATCCTTCATGAGCAATTGCGTACGTTTTCACAATAAAATTCCGAAATGTATAACGGAACTCACAGAAATTAGATTCAAATTGACTGTGGAAAATATTCTAATGAAAAAAGCATACTATACAGTTAGTAATTACATAGAAGACAAAGATACATGGAACATTCCGCTTCTGCCAAGTAGCCAACTGGCACATAAGTAACATAATTAAGAAAGCCTGTAAAAAATTGCGCATAGCGATAAGGCCGCCCATTTTACCCACTGTGTATTAACTTTGTTAACTACTGTTTTTCCTGTGTGTTTGATATTCAATAAAGCATTATTGTATTGTATTAACATTGTCAAAAACAATCATAAAATATTGTGTAACGAAACTTCTGAAAACAATGCCCCCCTCAGTTTCTTGCCGTGTCTTCTGAGTAGTGGTTTTTTTTTCCGATACGGTGGTAGAGTCAGTGCGTAATTATTGTAGGTATTATATGAGCTAATAGGAATCGAGCGCGACAAGGACAACGCTATACGTAAGCAACCTAAGTGTTTCTCTTTCACACCCACTATCGCTTGGCTGGGAGACGCGAAAAACCAAAAAATCTTCGATTCTTATTTGTGTAAGTGGTTTCTTTGCATCCATACACAGAACAATAACGAACCATTTTAAAAGAGATAGGCAGACCTCCGTCAGTCAGGTCAGATCCTGGTCAGCTTCACCGTCTTCAGCCGTTCTCCATCTTTTTCTCAATGTTTCGTCTATATGTCAAAGTCAAATAGTCAGCCGGCCTGCTCTACCTTTGTAAAGCAGGTCGTCGTCGTCATCCAAAAAGGTCATAACAACCTCAAATAACATCAATTGATCGCACATATAAAATAAACATTTGAATCTCACTCATTAGTCATTCTTAGCGAGCGGTGACAACCGAGTGACGCAAGCACGGCATTGCCCATTTTTTCATCGGTTTGTTGCGGGTGACGACAAATTAGCGGGGGGTTGGAAGTTTTGCTTCTTTACGTAGTAATATTTAGTTTTCTTTGCCGCCACACTGTCCAATAAGTAACTAGAAGTACATCGCTTGAAAAATATTCATAGGTATAAAAACTTTAGTAAAAACTCTATCCAAAAATACCCAAGCAATCTAAAACTAACTGTGCGTTTTTCCCAAACCTGCAATCCTGGACATTTTGCTATCTCAGTTCTCAGTTAACAACTTCCAAAGATTAAAATCTAAACGAATCCCGAACAAAGAGGAGAAATACCGAGTGGAGCAATCTTATTCAAAAGACACACAACACCATTCTAGCTTCGGATAATTACATCTAGCTTGGAAACTACGTAGAAATTGTTGCGAGGGCTGTGGCAAAAATGTACCTACAGTCTACTGCAGTATCTTATACAAATACAAATGTCTTTATTGCATACCAGTTTCAAAAATAAATAATAAGAGCACAAAACTCCTTACTATGGTAGTAGGTATATATATATGTTATTCAAACTGATGGAAACATAAGAATTTTTAATATAGAAAACTATCTAATACATGGAGTCCAACGATCACATACATAGATCCAGGCCTCTAACTAGGATTCAATGTTTCTAAGGAACCAGGAACTACAAGGACCATGTTCCCACAACACCCATACATGAAACAAATGCTTGCGCTTTTTTCTCAGCGCAAACATTTATATATGCCGTCGCGGGAATCGAACTCGCAACTTCATTGGTGTATGAGATTTTAGCCAACTTGCCAAACCACTGCAACAAGAGGCTTACAATATTTATTTAGGTATTTATTTATTCTATGCTAATAGTCAAAGACAAGTTTTTTTTTTGTTAGTAATTAAAAAAGTAGTACTCACTAAAACCTAAGTACTGGCACGGTCTAAGTAACACATCGATAAGGTAAAGTAAAATATTTAATTTTGCACCTATCCATTTCTCGCACTCGCACTTATCCTGTGGCTGATAAGCCCAATAACTATATACCTATATATAAAAAAATAAAAATGCTAGACTAGCATTTTTATTTTTGTCCTGTGAACAAAAATGGTTGGAGAGGCGGAGTTTCATGAGTTTCATTTCATATAAATTTACTCGTATGGACCCTGTCGGGCATAGCAATTATAAGAGAGGTAAAACACGTAGTGAAAATAATAATAATTTACTTATTATTATTATTAAATCTTCGATATTATTAAATTACTATTTTTTTTAAATACCTATTGTAATTAAATTATTATTATTATTAAATTATTATTATTATTCATAAGTTATTATCATCATTTTACTTGTAGAATTAAATTCTGTGCTAAAACGTACCTACTTGTTTACTTGTATCAAACTCGGTAACTGTCTTCCCCTTACATATCACCTACCAGTTGTGATTCAGTGCAAATGCATTGTTGTATTTAAAAGTCACCCGAAGGCGGTGCGGTGCGGCCGCGGAGTCGGTAATCCTGAACACTCTCATATTCCAGATCTTATTTGCTAAGGTCTCTTTGTGCGCTGTTTTGAGGACAATCAGGTTGTAAGTTTTTTTAATCTGATACCTGCTTCTGGTTACGGGAGTTTTGTGTTTTAACTCGAGAAGACACTTTTAAATGAAAGTAAATATAAAATAGTTGTTCCGGAAAGAAGTATTTGTTTTTGCGAGGACCTATCCTATGTCCTCTTTTAGGACTTAAAGTACCTACATATCAAAATCCAAAAACATATCAAAATCTGTTTGTCGATATGATAATAAGTGGCAACAAACACTCATACACACACCCTCACACCATCACACACACCCCCTCTCACCCTCACATACACTCACATTTAACTCGTGGTAGGTTTTTCGTATGCGGGAGGCCGTCTGGTTACGTACCACCGCTTTGCCAATTATTCTGCCGCCAGGTAGTAGTGTGCAAGCATTACTGTGTTCCGGTGCGAAGGGCATTGAAGCCAGCGAAATTACTGGGCATATGAAGCTTAATATCTTATGAGAGCAAGTCAGTGACGCAATACTTTTTATGGTATTAAAAGTTCTGAGTGGCACTGCTATTGTTATGGGCAAGCGTGGCGCTAACCATCAGGCGAACAACATGCTCATTTCATTACACAGTTACAATAAAATAAAATTAAAAACAACAACATTGTATTAACATAATTATTGATATTTTTTATATTACAGGGTTGTGGTGGAGGATTCACTCTCAATCTCAATTCACTCTAACAACTTGGCGAAATCACGTAGATTCCTTGCTTCGAAATCACGTCGATTCCTTTATTAATAAACGACATCTCTATGACGCATTCATATATTCATACAGGGTGGGGCATATTTTTGGAAAAATTGTATGGGAATGGTTTTTTTAATTATTGTCAAAACTAAAGATTTGATTTGGTATGTTACTTTGGGAAAAGTGTTCCTGGTTGGAAATAGAGTCGATTAAGACCAACTTGTTTTTTTTGACAAATGTAATTTTTTGGGTGAACCGTACTTTTTCTCAAAAGTGTAAAAATGGCAATATTTTTTTCTTCAAAATAAAAGAGAAAGTTCCTAAGAACAAAACCTAACTACAAAAGAAAAGGTAGCTACCCTTAAGGGGCCAAAAATTTGCCCCATCCTGTATATATGACGTGTCATAAACAATACAAATTTCGCAGATGTTGTTTATTAATGAAAAATTGACGTTTACTTGAAGCAAGGAGCAATTGCAAAGTTGTCATAGTGAATCAGGGCCCAGGTGGTAGTTATCCTTTCCGAAAAAGCTTTTTAAAAAAAGTAGATGATAAGTTATGCATACCAAGCAGATTTATAAATTTTACCACAACATAAATAATATGTATTCCCCATAAGCATTTACCCACACAAGACGCGCTTGAGCGAGTAATGTAACAAATACTACGAAAAATCTCCGACAAGTATTTGTGTATAAATATTTGACATCAACTAAGCACTAACACACATACGAGCAAAATCCGTCTCTACCGCAAAACGGTAAGGTTTAAAGTTAAATATAAGGCACATGTGGAGTTTCGTATAGCATTTTAAATCACGGGATCTTGCGATGTGGCAAACAAAAAGGTGGAAAAGCGTCGTGAAAGCTTTCCCTCCCAAGTCTTCGACAAACACTCGTGAGGCGACTTTGGATATTTTACATACGGTACCTACCTACCAACCTACTTCAGATATAAATATAGTATACAGAGCGTCGTGTAAAAGTCAGAAGGATTATGTAAAATGCTCTCTACCGATTTGAAAAAGAGATGAAGAGTGAGGAAAAATTTAACTAGAGTCGTTCAAAAATTATGGAAGGTTAATCAAAAAGGTGCAAAAAGATATTCCGATACCGGGAATCGAACCCGAGCCTCCTGGGTGAGAGCCAGGTATCCTAGCCACTAGACCATATCGGATGATAGTCAAATCGTCGAAATTGTTAGGTAATTAAAATGTACATATCTCCACGTTTTATTTTCTGTAATAAAATACATAACAACTGTCTTTTATCCTTATTGTTGTGGCATGTGTTTACGCCAAATACGTTGAAATAGTACTTTGATATCATCAACGCCCAGTCAAGGTGAATTCAGTGGCGAGCGAATTTCGCAAAAATGTACTAATCGGTTATGCTTATGTTTTCCGTTATTCTACATGCTTCTATTTTCAATTTCATTAAAACAGAAAAATAAATTAGTCCGAACGTATTCAAATTATTTTTCTTAGTGCGTAATTCTATGACATCTAAGTTAACAACAATATGGATGAATTTAAATTCTTTCGAATAAGAAAGCTGCCGAACTTATAATGTATTTATTGCAGTATAGTCCCAAAATCCCAGAAGAGTGATTATGCATTTTAGAGAAAATACCTCCAATTAGTCAAAGATCTCTCTGCCTACATTAAACTTAACCCGCTATACTTACTACAAGTTATAAGTTTCAACCGTACATTATTATTGACACGCGGTCCGCAATCAACGCCCATCTGATATATTGAGTGGGGGCACGTGAGATGAAACGCGCTGTTAGTGGAAACATACAGCGCTCTGTTTCATTCTTCAACGTGGCGTGAAATTCTATAAGACGAGGTTGAGGTAAGTAGCGAGCAAGTAGTTATAGGTACGTTTAAAAACTGGAAGAAGATATAAAGAAGAAGATAAAAAACATGGACAGGGGGAGGGTTGGTAACGTGAAGTGGAGGAATGGAAATAGAAACAAAAATGAAAAATAAAAACGTAAGCTACAAACAAACTAACAACAACCGGGAAAATATAATACAAAATGAAAGGGAAAATATTTTGACCATATCATAAACTCGATATGATTAATAAAGACGGGGAAAAGAATAACTGAAAGGTTTTTACCTTTCATTCATTCTTTCATTTCGAAACGGAAAAGGAAAATAAAGTTAAAAATAGAAATTGAAAATATAGTTTGTACAAAACATGCGTTATATTACATTTTTATTTTTATAATTTATGTACTTATTAAATTACATACGAGGTAGCTTACTATGGACACTATTGCTCTCGGTCTACCGTAAGGCTCGCTGGTTAATTATTTAGGATCCTACATTTCTGCGGAATGTAACTGAGCACTATAATTCCACTTCAACGGCCACAGTGCACACCCGTGAGTCTCCAACAGGAAACGTGCCTAAAGTCTTGCCAAATCTGAATTGACGTTTGCACTGATAAAGATGCCATAAATTATTGGAGAAAGGGATTTTTCAGAGCTTTGAGATGGGGAAACGATTTCAGCTAAGTATGTAAGATTTTAAACGAAACAGACCTTTGGTTTATCTAAAAGATTTTAAAGATAACAATAACAGAGTTGAAGAGTGCCCTTTAAAGAGGACACAGATACAAGAAGAGCTGGTCAGAAACAATCTCATAACACAGAATTAGGGCACAAATTAAAAGAAGATCAGGGGTTGCTTGTACATGGCCACAGGAGAAGCCGGAAAGTTAATATTAAAGATAGGTATATGATTTTGTTTTAAAAAACGACTTACTTGATTTGAGACGTAAAAAACTATATCAAATAAAAATCATGATAATAATATATTAAGAAACAGTTTCCCCGACTCGAAACAGGGTAAAGTAACCAACATTAACCCACACAAATCTCGCTAACTACAAAAGTTGCGAACCAAAGTGCATCATGAAGTTGGTAACAAAAAAGTAAAAAGCACGTCTATTACACGAGAAATTTGTGCTCAGTTACTGAAAAAACACGGGCTTAACATGACCCGCGGTAATTTTATTCTAGTTTTAAATGAATAAAAATGCTTTGTGAACATGACTGAGATAGTGTCCAATAAGTCAGCTTACATGCGAAAGTTTGCAGTTGTAAAAATTCAGATACAATGGAAGTTGGGGTGTAATGTTGGTTTATTTTGTGTAATATAATTGTAACAATAGTATATTCTACTTTACAACTGCTAAAATGTATTGCTATACCTATGTATTCCATTGCTAATATTTGAATATTGAAATTTATGTCGCTTTCCTTTTTATGTCATTTATGTCATACCTTCTATCCAGACGTTATTTTAATTAACAAATTGCTTTTAATCATTAGTCCGCTAATTATTATTTAACCCTATGTGTGTGACAACCATCACCCCATTGGCATATTCCTCTTTCGATGCTCTTTTTTGATGACTTTTCTTGGTTAGGTTTTTGTTCAGGTTTTGGTGTGGCGTTTAATTACGCGCCACACCAACACCAAAGCCACACCTTGCGTACTTGCGTACTAAATGATTACATTGATGATTTGTAAAAATAGGCCTAAAAAATGGCTACCCCTATTATAGAATCCGACAAGAAAACATAAGTAATTCAACAGTGCAGCCATGAAATACGCTCAATCACCTCGTGATCTAACCAGGGCTGGTTTCCACCTTGAAGAGAAGACACCGAGTAGATATTGACGAGGAGCTTGCGTGCCTTATGAGGTCGCCGGCCGGCGAAATGTCCATTGGCCTATATAACGCATAGTTCACAACCGATGTGAAATTCTATCAAAATAAAAATCACAGAGCACAGCCGCACTAGGTACTTATGTCCACAAAAAACAGTTTATATTATTTCTTGCAAGGGATTCACAGGATTTTTTTACCGAAGTTTTTTTAATGTCCGCGTACGTACAGATGGTGGTGTTAAGAGAGAGGCATCGCAATATACGTCGCAGCGAAACGTCACTCTCGTCTCGACCAATCGAGGCGCAGATAATTAGCCCAAATTTATATTATTATTATTATATTAGTCAATATGTAATCTTGTGATAATTTGACGTTCATAAGTGCGTCTGTGATGCCAAACATAAATAAAGAGATTTTGACTTTGACTTTGAATACTATTTCTCCTTATATGCTGGTACATCTCAGTCACTTACCTACTATGAAAAAATCTACGCAGTCTGCGTCGCCGGCGCCGCCTAGAATGACCAAACCTCGATACCTACTGGATGCAGTAACGAGTCATGAGCCAAATTAACATTTCATATTTATCCATTCCCTCCTTACCATAGATATAGACAACGCTAACCGCTTTCTCATCAGTCTCACACACTTTAATATACAAAGGCAGTTAACTGTTAATATATCTACGCTTGAAGTCCAGTATTAAAACAAAAAAAAAACCATTCTTAATGTAAACTGACTTTCTGGACACAAGATACGTGACATTTTACCAGTTCGCTTATGAGCCGAGCAAAGTTGTGGGAACAGCAAATATGTCACTGGCTTGTATTGGAGACTTTGTTATGCGTTTAGTTTAGTAGATGTTGCAGTTTCGTCGGTTTTTCAGCCATTTAGTTTTACGCTTTGTCATTTTATTTGTTTTATAGAGCTTTGTAGTTTAATAGTAATTGTATAGTGTTTCTTTATATCAGTAACTATTTTAAGTTTATTGTTATTTTACTACTTCTTGTTATACAAAGTCAAAACTTTCAAAGTGTTTTCAAATTATTTTTTGTTCTAAGTAAGTAAGGGTTTTTTTCTCCACTTCTACTTATGTAGGTTCTACAATTAGGTATCTATTTAGCTTTTTCGTCACACAAGCTACGATACACTTATGAATACGTAAGTTTATTAAAATTGCTGTGCCGCCGTTGTTCAGAAAAGTAAATTGGGAATTCCAAGGGATTAAATTGTTCAGAGCGAGTGTGGCTCAGGGGGAAAACGTGCGACTTCGATCCGACGCACTCAAGTTCAAATCCCGCTGGCCCCGCACCACTGACTTTCTAAAGCTATGTGCGGATTTTACACTCTCTCTAAAAACGGTGAAGAAAAACATCGTGAGGAAACCGGCATGTCCAAGAAATAATTACAAAAATTCAAGGACATGTGACATTCACCAACTCACACTCGGCCAGCGTGATGGATTACGGCTCTCTCTATGACAGAAGGCCCGTGTGCCAGCAGTGGGAACGTGATGGGCAGATGGTGATGATGAAATTGTTCAGCAGAGCGGAAGCATTCATAAAACTTGACTTTATTTTATAATGCGTATATAATACAGTAATGTCGTGTACACTTTTTGTTAAACCAATGTTTACCATATCGTAACCTTAAAAGAAAACTCCTAAAATATAATAAATCGTTCGCAAAACTGTCACTATCCATCACGCTATAGTTGCACGTCTTTATGTTTGCGGTTTAACATAGGAAAAACTTACACGTGCCCTTTTACTATGACGCTTACCCTACAGCCTATAAAATCTCCTTTAATAATTGGGATAGAAAATGCAGAATGGAACTGTTTTCGGTGTTTTCGTAGACTGTGTGTAGTGTGTGAACCAATATACGATCTGCGCCAACTTTTCGCAGCTGGCATTTGTTCGGGAACTAATATGATTAATGGTAGCAACTCGTGCACTTTGCTCTTTGTTGAGGCGTTAGGTATAATACCTATTTATTTATAGGGGATCAGAACTCCTTTATTGAAAAGCTCGTACTCAGGTGAGCTTAATTCTACGGGTAAAGTTAGTTTAAAGTGGTTTCTGAAGTTAGCTTCTTTATCCAGAACGATCACATTTCTATACGTTTGCTTATTTATAATTTACAAACTAAACAATATATTGTGCGCAATCTCTTATAGCTTTACTACGTGGTAGAAGTCTCATATGCGAGAGACAGTCTGGGTTACATCAAGCAGTAGTGCGCAAGCATTACTGTGTTCTAGATTGAGGGCATTGTAGCCAGCGAGATTACTGGGCATTAGACTTAAGAGCTATTGTGTCAGGGTAACGAGTTCTAGGTAGTGCTGCAACTTTTAAGGACAAGCGTGTTTTCTACTACCAGGTGAACGACTGGCTCGTCTTGTCACTCAATTACATTAAAAAATTCTCAGTGGTGGAAGAGGAAATTATATGATCCATCTGAATTCAAATCATACCTACTCAGCGAACATAATTGCATCATCGAAAATTCTCGGTAATAAACAAAGTTTCAGTTTTTTGTACTTTATAAAAGTGTCTCTTATATTTTTATTTTCAAATATTTAAGAAACTCCATATTGAAATACACAACAAGAGTTCCCAAGGAAAACAACAATAAAAAAGATTTCACAAAAGGATCTCGAATCTTGGAATATTCCTAGGAAAAACCAAGACGTAAACAAAAAAAGCTTCATAATCATAACGGACTATTCAGTGGAAGGCCCCAGATATTTAACCATGATATTTCAACGGAAACTCTCTGGAGAAATCAAAGTATTCCGCTAAAATGGACGCCGCATTGTTTCTTATTCCCCGGCCGTTTCCGTTCAAACGTACTTGTTTACTATTTCATTTTACAAATAACTTGTTTGGGAATAAACCCTTTGGCTCTCTTAAATTAGTGAGCTGTACGCTGCCTCTTGTTTAGGTATACTTTTGTGTTAGCTAATATAAAAGAGAAAGAAATAAAATAAATGCGCCTAAAAATCACACATACAAATAAAACGTCATATTGAAAAAGTACAGAAGAAATTATGTCGCTTTTTAAAAAGCTATATGGATTTTATCCATACCTTTATCACTCCCTATTTGTTGCCGGCATGGTAGGTGTAACCACATTGAGATCCAGGCGTAAATGTGCAATAATACTGCATTTTACCTGCTCCTAAATGCTGCGGCGGCGGCGCGGCGGCCGCACGCGCGGCGCCTGCTCGCGGCTCCGCCGGTGACACAGACCGCGCAGTACGCACCGACAGCCCAAGCTGTAACTTTACTCAACGCCCTGATTGCTCAGGCACCAACCAGATGTTGATATTTTTGTATGCGTTTTTGCATATCTTTTAATCACTGTGTTCAGTTTTTAACCGACTTCCAAAAAGGAGAAGGTTCTCTATTTGATTGTATTTTTTTAAAGTTTTTATAATAAAATTTCAAAATGTGTAACGGAGCTCACAGAAAGTAAATTCAAATTACGCGTTAAGAATGTTCTAAAGAGAAAAGCATACTATACTGTTCGTAATTATATAGAAGACAAAGATGCTTGGAACATTCCACTGTTGCAAAGTAGCCAACTGGCTCATAAGAAACATAACATTGTAGAAACCCAAAAATGTTTAACAAAATCTCTAAAAATATGCCCCTCAGTTTCTTGCCGTATCTTCTTAGTGGTTTTCGTTCATAAGTGCGTCTGTGATGCCAAAATGATTAAAGAGATTTTGATTTTGATGTTTGTTACCTCAGAACTCCGTCATCAATGAACAGATTTGGAAAATTGGATTCAGTATAGGTACGAAGTGGTCCCATATAAATTTCATCGATATTTGACCTTGGACTTCCAAGATACATTGAAATCGGTTTTTTTGTTTGATGAAACGTAAACCTGTTATGTAAGTAAGTATATATTGATAGATTTAGCTCGTTGTGCACTTTGGCACTGCTGTAAGCACAACAACCATTTGTATAAATAAATAAATAAAATAAACAAACAAATACATACATTCACCCCTAATTGTCATTCCCTGTGTTTAGAGTACCAGGAAGTACAAGAACCTAAGCCGGAGAGAGAGAACAAACCCATAAACTATTCAGCAGTTGGTGTTTTTGGGTTGAATATAAATTACTTTAAGATTTCAACTAAATAATTAAACTATTTGCGAGATTTATGTAGATTCGGCCCTTTTCATTACGGAACCAAAACGACACTAACTATTACTAGAAACACTTTCTTTTAACTTAAAATTGATATCAAACTGCTAAGTTATATAGGGTAAATATGCTATAAGAGATTCCCGATCTCTCGATATAATATTTTCTCGTATATGCAAACGAATGCATAGTTGTGTGTATAAGCGACATGGTAAAGGCGACGGAGCAATATCCTTTATATATTACGTCGGTTCGAATTCAGCCTAAGAAAATATTTGATCTTCCGCATCCTTCCTCTTTAATCTCTCATTGTAGTTCTTTACTCTGTAATAGAGGAAGGATGACTACAAAATATATCAAAATAGTACCGTATATGTTTTTATATACTTCATTTTAAGATTTTAAATAATTAGAAGTAAATAATATTGCTCGGCAGGGATCGAACGTCTTCGGAATACCGACCCGACGCCTGAACTACTGGGCCACCGAGCCAACTTCTAGAGCAACCAAATTTTGTCTATCTTTTTTATATCGTCTTACCGGGACGATTGTTCTTCCTAATTACGTAATTCGTAAGATTTTTGCCTAGCATGTGCTAATGCATTTAATATCAAAAGTTCATTTTAGTAGAATACTTCATCTTTTATAAAGGAATGGCTTAATTTTTGAGACAAATAATAATAATATGTACAATGATGTAATCTTTCTTCAAAATCTAATCAATTTTACCAGCTTCGTCTATCTATTATATATTTTCCTCTTTCCCTTACAAAGTTAGACATACACCGCAAGATGATAAATTATGACAGATCTTATTAGCTCATCACAGTAAACACTCTCGGTAATTTGGTAGTATTGTATTTATGTCGGCTAAGTTTTACGTTGATTGAAAATAATATTGTAGAAAGTTGGACAAATAAGGCACCAGAATTTAACCAAACATTTTGTGGGAATTCGGCGACAACGTAAGACTCGTCATCGTCATTATTGTTGGCGTCTGCGTTATCGACGTTGATATCAGCATCGAATTTGGCGTGAAGTAGGCGTTTGAATCAGCTTTTGTGATGGCGTCGTATTTGGTTAGTTTGGTTAGCGCCAGTATTTATGTTGGTATCGGCGTCAGAAAGTGTTGCAGTAGCATATTTAGTTTTCTTTGGCAGTAGGTTGTTGTAGTAGGTAGTATGTGATATTACATAGTATAACGGCACTTGGACTATTGCTACTTAGATATCTTTCATGCCTTGCTTCTTTTGTTAATACAATTTTACTGAATTTTAAATATAAAACGGCTACACTCACGTTATGATTGTGTCGCAATAACTCCGACCAGGTTTTGGACCAGGTTTTATACATATAATAATTATTTCGGCTCACGTTTCCAAACCTTAATTTTAGAATCTGTTTTAGAAACAAAATTCAAAGTTAAATCAGTAGCAAACCAACGAGACATAGCGCGGGCGTTCCCGCTTCTCTTGTAACCGATTTATGTTTAGGATAAACGTTTATCGCCATTTGTCGGAACGCCTTCTAGCTTTTACATTATTGGAAGAATTGGAAAATAGAATTTAGTAAAATGGAAATGTATCGGAAAAGAAACTAAAGTTTTTAGAATACAGTTTTGACTCTTTAACCAACTAGGTTATGGGCAGTGTGCTCTACCAACCAAACTTCTAACGTTTAATATGTACGAGTACGTTATTCTGCGATCGGGAACTTCCCGCTTGTAAAAATCATATATCTCTGAATATTAAAATAAACATTTTATATTTTCATCAATCATACAATGTGCTAATGCATGCAATATCAAAGCATCAAAGCATTTTTGATGCTTTTAAATCAGTAAAGGCTACTGGGGGGTGGTCCCTTCCATATATCCCATCTACAATTACTATAAGGTAAGTTTTAGTTGTTGCAAAAGAGATAAGTCCTTCATTGTTTCTTTCTTTTGGCCTGCCTATATAGAGATGTTTAAGGAATCTCAGTTGTAGAATCTAGCTCTCAAGCCTTCCACAAATTCTCGCTAATCCAAGATTAATGACTGGGCGTTTGTGTTTAGTGTAAACGCAATTAAGAGGCGCGTGCCCCGCGTAATTACTGCGGGAGTGAAGCTGGCATCCAGACTACCCTATTTTAGACTAAGTTTAGCTCTTTTTATAATATCGGCTTTGATTTTAGACCATTTAATTTGTTTCCAGTAGTGTCAAGTCGAATCAAGTCGAGTCTTGATGAGTCAAGTCGGCTTCGATCTAGGTATCGGTGCTAGCGTCATTGTCACCAGTGGTATCAGCATACTATCGCTGCCAGCTACGACAATATATTCATGCTTCAGCAGTTGAATTATATTCAATCACGTCAAAGAGCGCACTAAATCTTCGGTATAATATTTTTAGATTTAAGCTGAGAACATCTATCTCATCTTTAAACTCCACTGGGCATACAACCACCTATCACCACAATACACAATATATACAGAAGTCTGTTTCAACACTCGACGTTATTTCTCCGGGGACGGCACTACACATGTCCACGCAGTATACGTTTAAACGATCATCTTGTCCTACTAAAGGTTCAAGCGGTTCCGTTGATGAAATTTTTATACTGTGTCTCCGAGGTGATTTTAGTAAGATAAGGTCGAGGACAAGTGACTAGAATGAGATCAACACTGCACTCATAGACAGTGAGCGTAAAGTTGATCTACTACAACGAGGGGACCAAATTATGTACAAATAAATTTTGGTTTGGATTCTAGATGACTCAATCGAGACAAAAATTACAAGAATATGAGAGCTTTTTACGTATTAGTCAAATATTTTTGAGATGAGTTATGTATTCATATAAACTAAAAATCAATTAAAGCCTTCATAATATTCTTGTACGGTATTAGAAGAAAAGGAGTGAAGGAGGGAGGGATGGAAGAAAACAAATTGAAGGAAAGAAATGAAGAAAGGAAAGATGGCAAGAAGGGACAAAGGTAGAAAAGAAGGAAAGAAGTATGGAAGATATGAGATAAGGAAAAAATGAAAGAAGGTTAAATGGAAGAACTGTTTTTAAGTTTTTTTTGTGTTCGTTTATGATGTAGGTTTTCGTTTGATACCTAGTAAGAATTTTTTGTCGTACGAAACCACTAAAAATGATAACTTCCAGGACATTATACATCTATCTATACATACCTATAGAAAAAAAACCCTATTTTTCTTGGTCACGGCATCACGCGTAAACGGCGGGACAAATTTCGCTAATTTTTTTTTTGTGAAAAAATTAAGAAAGTTGCGCGGTACATTAGAAAATTTTAAAACTTAAGGACCATATAAACTTTTCTAATGTAACCTTATGGCGTTGGACATAACTGACTGACTGTCTGTTGGGCCAGCTAGTTACTCCTATAAAACCTCAGAGGAATAATCTTCCTCTGAGTATAAAACCAACGTAATATTTCAATGCTTCATGATAAATATTTTCAATAATGTGAACGAAATAACTGCGATGTAAAAGTTCGATGCAGCTGAGTTTGAATGTGAAGTCCCCATGGAAATAAAGGTAAGTGCGGGTTCGATCCGAGCTGCGGCGGAAAATCGCTTTGTTAAGGAAAAATGGATTCCATGTGTGTTATTGGAAGGTTTTTTTTCAGTTCCTAGACAGACTATTCATTTGAAAGACTGATAGATAAATCATTGATAAACGAATGAATGATTAATGATCTAATGGTAAGCAATATTCCTACCCATAAAAGTTTCAGCACCACTTAAAACTTGTTTTGCAGAATTGTGGACTGCGTTCGTCACTCTGAGACGTTTTATGTTTTTGTTAAAATATTACTAAAGAAGTTTCTGAATCAATTATGATTTATATTTTAAATTTTAAAAATAACTAAGTTTGTATAATTGTAGTTAAAATGACGAAATGTGTCAGGTTTTAGATTATTATTACATCTTATTTACTATTTTTACTATTTTTTTTGTAAGTATAGAGTATTCTACTGTCAATAATAAGTATTTATTTATATAAGTATTCATTTCTATATATTTAGTTTTGGATTATATATAAAGTGTATTTAACTGTTATTTATTTTAATAATTTATGGTTTTGTTTTACGATAATATGTAGACGATATTTATTTTGTTTATCTGTTAGTTTTTTAACTTTTTGATGCACGCTTTGTAACTTTCTTTTACCGTCACTGGATAACTGGTAGAAAATGCTTTAGCATTAAGTTCTCCTTTTGTATATTACTTGTAATAGTGCAATAAAGAATTAAATAATAAAAAAATATAAAATAATTCTACACAACTCTTTTTCCACTAAACGTGTCACTTCGATCTATCTCACTCGCTCTTCGAAAACGACTGTGCCTTGATATAGTGAAACTTCTTGTGAACTTGTAGATAACGAGGGAAGCACGTGAGTTGAATCGAATTGGTCGCAAAGCTGAGTGAATCTAGTTCGCGCTGAGTTACGACAGACTGTTAGATTACAGTTGGTGGCTTTATCTTGTAATTTTGTAGTTGACAGCGACTGCAGTGAAGAAGTCACTGATACGTAAGATGGATAGATAAAACGTGCACACATGCACATTAAATAGCAAATTGTAAGACACTTAAACTACAAGTACGTGTGTGTTGCAGTTATGAAATGGGCCATAGCTCAGGGAATAACATTGCTCAAGGAGCAAACACTGATTTTATGCCATTGCCCTGTCTGAGGTGACGAGGCGAATCGAGCGCATTACAACGATATACCTACGATAATAATAAATATATAATACATTTTATTAAAAAAAACATCATCAATTCTGATTTTATCAGAATTCGGTGTCTTCGGAAGTCGGTGTTTTTTGGTTTCTTCGAAGTCCTAGTTCAAACATCGTTGAAGTTTCTATAGGACCACCTTGAAGCTATACTGAACCTAACGCAAAAATAATTTTCCAGATCAGTATTACCAAATGACGTATTTTTAAGGTAATAAACTTAAAAAAACAATCGTTTTGAGATCCTTCTTATTGAAATCGGTTAAAAATACATAGAAGAAATAATAGGGTCTGATTTTATTCTATAGCCTAATAATTTTACAAATATGTTAATTTATTTTATTTGGAAACATTATGCTACATATTTTGCCAAATTACTGTATTATGTTATACAAATGCTAGACACAATCAAAGAATAGTAACTATTACTTACGAAACAGTTTGCTGTCGCTTAAATTCTCAACTAAATTAGAGATTTCAGGACTTACTTATTCAATTTATCATTTTTTTATATAATGTCATATGCTTGAACTCTCCCTAAGCAACAATTGAAGCATAGCAATCTCTTTGAATGTGAATATGTGCGTGAGGCTTGTATGAGAATTGGATTCTCTATGGCTTTTGTGTACGAGTCGACCAGCATAGCTTGGGTGCTTCACTTCTGAATTTGGTGACGAGAAGTTATTATTCGCAATAGCCTATTCTTATTTCGGATAGCCAATCAACAAACTATATTATTTACAAAAACCATACAAAAAAACCTTAAACTTCAACTATTCAAACATTTAAAATATAAATTTCTATATGCCTCTTTTCACGCTTTAGGCTAAATACCAAAACTCTTGAAACAATTAAAGTACAATTTTGAACAAAACTTTGAAGAGCTATAGAACAACTCTTAGTTTCCTTCGCCTGGACAAAATACGCAGTGGGAAGTTTCTCACCCTATTTTAGAGGCAAGCACCCGTAACCACTTACGAACTGTCAAACTTTTTCACCATTAATATTAGCAGGAACACGGAGAAGCATTAAAAATGTCATATTGTTGAAGCAGTAGTCTGTATCTGACGTTATCTAGAATCTGACGTGTCGGGGTGATGAGCGCAATGCAGTGCTACGCAGTACTTTACATGGTATTAATAGTTGTAGGTGGCACTGCACTCTCATAAGCAAGCGTGGCGTTTACTATAAGGCAAACGACTTGCCTCTTTGCTCAGTTGCAAAAAAAACGATAAGGCGCACCTCCTTCCAAATTGTTAGTCCTTTCTGTTGGTTGTTTTTGTGGTTGTCTGGAAGAGACCGCTTTGAGCGATAACACCGCCTATTATTATGCTGATTACTGTGATATGTACTTGTTTTTTAAGTTTTTTTTTTTCACCGAATAACCTAGCATTAGACCGCAGTCTCACCTGATGGAAAGTGACGACGCGGTTGACGATGGATCATGCTTGCCTAAAAGATACCGATTCACTCGAGACTTAAAGCCACTTAGTTTATTATACACCATTCCTTAGCTGTGAACCTATTTTTAACCGACTTCAAAAAAGGAAAATTCTCTGTTCGATTGTATTTTTTTATGTTTGTTACCTCAGAACACCGTCATTTATAAACTGATTTGGACAATTCTTTTTGCGTTGGGTTCAGTATAGCTACGAAGTGGTTCCATATAAATTTCATTGATATTTGACCTTGGACTTCGAAGATACATTCAAGTCGACATTTGTTTTTTCTAAAAAATATTTTTAAGGTTTTAAACAATAAAGTGTTTATCTATCTATCTATCTCCTGCATTAATTTGAAACACATCGACGCATCGACATTTCACGACGCGCTCATGCCTCTCATAATCTCCTATTCATTGGAGATAAACTGTAATATCTCGCTTGATTAAGCGCCGCCATCAGTCACCGTGAGCCGGTAACCGACGATAATAATTCGGGAAACAAAACGCCTTTATAAATTCCCGTCGTAATTTGCACGTACGCGACCGAAACCGCATCGATGTGTTTATGCAACGGTTCAAGTTTTAAGCGATACGAAATAAGTTAAAATATTGAAAAATCTAGCAATGAGCGAAATGAGCGAGAGTGGCTCAGTGGGAGCACGTGCGACTTTCGATCCGACGCACCCGAGTTCGAATCTCAATGGCCCCGCACCAATGACTTTCTTAAGTCATGTCCGGATTTAACACTCGGTCTAAAAATGGTGAAGAAAGACATCGTGAGGAAACCAGCATGTCCAAGAATAATTCACAAAAATTCGAGGACATGTGACATCCACTAACCCGCACTGGGTCAGCGTGTTGGATTATGGCATATACTCTCTATGAGAGAAGGCCCGTGTCCCAGCTGTGGAAACGTGATGGGCTGATGATGATGATTGAAAAATCTATTTAAATAAAAAAAACGAAATAGTTACTATCGACACAGAATAAATCATAGTACCACTCAATCGACAACGGAATGTATCAAATTATTAA
Source organism: Petrophora chlorosata (assembly GCA_951640565.1). Lineage (NCBI taxonomy): Eukaryota > Metazoa > Arthropoda > Insecta > Lepidoptera > Geometridae > Petrophora > Petrophora chlorosata. The sequence goes on along the minus strand of OX621189.1, from coordinate 19,616,776 downwards.
CTTTAAAAGGTTTTTGAGTAGGTACGTAAAATATATTCACTCCAGCCGAGGTTACACAGGTTAGGAACACACAGGACAGGACTTGTTCCTTCAGTAGGAAGATGTCCCGAGCTTAAACTTTTTGTGTAATAGCTCGACATAATAACAAACGCACCTAGTTCTGTTAGCATATTCTTTTTTAACCACCTGCGATGCGCCAGCATCAAATAACTGACACAAAAAATACAAGCAAATTTCAGTCTACTTATAGTATAAAACCCCTAACACAAAAAAGCAAAAAAATACGGCTGAACCCATTTTGATAAAACATGTCTAAAAACCACCGCTAGAAAATCTGCTTACAAATACGAGTAAGAGAATCGGTTCACTCGTTTAAGAGCTTCGGTGTCACCGACAGACACACATATTGGTTAAACTTATAACATCTCTCTTTTTTGCGTAGGCGGCCAAAAAATATTTTTTTATTTAAAATGCACAAACAATGCGCTATTTGTTGTTCAAAAAAAGGACAAATCAAAACAATTCTTAATAATATCAGGCGAGAGTTTAAGAAAAGGTCAAACACTGGGCATTATGAGACTCAACAGCTAATTGTCTCAGGGTGACGAGCGCAGTACCGCGCCGCGCAGGATTTTGCAAAACAAAATTCCAGGTGGTGCTGTTATTGTTATGGGCTGGCGTATTGCTTACCATCAGGCAAACGACCAGCTTGTATCGTCATTCAGTTATTTAATAATGAATTTAAATAATTTTTCAAATCGGTTTTTAAATGACGGAATTCCAGGGTAACAAATATTAAAAAAATGATAAAAAAACAATCGAACAGAGAACCTTCTCCTTTATAAGTCGGTTAAAAAAGTTAAAAATATCGCTTTATCTCCCGTCTCGTACTGAGCCCAAACTGATGCCTGGGTACCACAGACAAATGAACTGAGCCCTGCTTGTTTATTAGCGAATAGCTCCGTTTTATGTGAACAGTTCCCGCTTACTTTACTACACGTGTCCTGCAAATTGTCGAACTTGAGCAAAATGCGGTTAAAGATTCTGTAGGCCCGATGACTATGATACCACTAGACTGCGCGTTCCATGCCCTTTTGCTCACGGAACATGAGCGGTTTCGACCTAATCCCCGGATTTGGCATACTGATTTTGTATTTATTTATTTAGGCTTCCCCACAATATGCTTAATATCATTACTTTAAACACTAGTTACGTATAGAAGAAAAAACTAAATGCATAATAACGTAGTGAAATTAATATCGTCTAAATGGAAATAACAAAGCGTTAAGCCAAGATGCAAAGAATACACTAAGACAATAAATAGCATTTTTTTATGGAACTGTGTGATGAGACGAACTAGTCATTCGCCTGATGGTAAGGGCCACGTCTGCTCATAACGATTGCACTTTTAATACCCTAAAAAGCCCTGCGTAGCAGTGCATTGCGCTCCTCGCCCCTAAACATCAGATATTAAGTCTGAATGCCCAACAATTTCGCTGGTTACGGTGCCCTTCAAACCAGAACACAGTAATGCTTGTGCACTACTGCTTGGCAGCAGAATAACTGGCAAAGCGGTGATACCTACCCAGATGGCCTCCCGCATTCGAGAGACCTACCACGAGTTAATCAATGTTTATTTTTACAACTGGGTGGTGGAAGGATCAGGTAATTCTCCAAATGCGCTGCACTGCGCTCGTTACCCTGAAACAATATGACTTTTGTACCCTTCAAACCAGAGCACAGCAATATTTGCATATTACTGCATAGGGGTTGAATATCTGGCACAGGTGTACTTTCCAGGCAGACTTTAACAGAAAAAGCCTACTGCTACAACGGCTTTACCTACCAGCCAATCACAACTGCGCGGTTTTCCTCGCCAGCCTACAGTGCCGTGCGAAATAGGCTCTCACGTAGCCTGTAGGCTCTAAAGTTCTTCATGCAGTCCATGCAGGCCCAACTTTTGGAGTTTGTAGGCTGAAGTGGAACTTGCGTAGGTAAAGATGTTAGAAAGTTTACTCTTACGGAACTCTTATAAATCTGAAGCACTCTGATTAACGATTAGGACGCTTTGAATTATGTCTTTTGTCACCTTTTATTGGGTAGGGTGACATAAGAGATTGTAACGTCACTCAAGAGCGTACAGTATTTTTCTCAATAGCACTATACTTTTATAAACTGATTTCTAAAAGGGAGGACTTCAAATTCGACGATATGTTTTTTTTTATATGTTTTTTACGCGATTACTCCTCCAATTATGAATTGATTTTGATAATTCTTTTCGATGATTCTGTTTGATAGGTCATACTTTAGAGGTGGTCCCATATAAATTTTGTCGAAATTGATTTTTGAACACTTTTTGAAAAAAAATAACAAAAACAAAAAATATAACTTTAGTCTTGAAGTCGGTTCTTGATTTGTCCTAATAAAATATTTTATCACACAACTAGCTTATTTGACCAAGTTCGCTCAAGAAAACTATACCTTCGAGAGATTAACAAACTGTCATAAAGATGTAGTACATAATTCAAACCGGCGAACTGAGATAACTCGATCCCGTAACCGACTAATTTTCATATCAAAACTTTCGACGAAGCAGAAATAACATCATAAGCGTTAATAAAGTCTTCTCTTAATAAACATTTCTCGGAGGGCCGAAGTTTTATGGCTATTTGCATAATAATACCGAATAAATTAATTATTACCTGGTCGGTGCGCATAATTTCGAGGCCCCCAGTTTATTTAGGACTTTCAGATCTTTCATCAGAGATTTGCGTGGGAATAGATAGGATGAAGTATGTACCTACATACTGAAATATTTTTTCTCCACCGAACGTAAACATAAATTTCTTAACGTGCCCTCTGTAGGGTCCCTTGGATCTACGAGGACCATGACCTCATAATACCTTATCACAAAACAAATGCTTGCGTTTTTTTCTACACACAAATATGTATCTCATGGTGAGAATCCAACCCACGACCTCAGTGGTGTATAAGATATAAGCCACCCTGCAACTACTATACCATACAGGCTGCCATGTCAATAGTTTAAATTTGTTTTACAAGGTTGCAGTGTTTAATCAAATGTCACGAGCCAGGGTTTCAACTGAAAATGAATCATAATAACCCGTAAACAGCCCACCTCCAGTAAGCATGGCCCGTTATCTTGTCAGGCGGGACGGCGACTTGTTATCTATTCCGGAGTTTCGGAAGTTGGCGGAACTTGCCGCCTCTTGCGGGCTGATTGGAGTGATCTACCTAGACGTCTGGGGGAGTTGATTGTTGGGACCTACTTGGAACTTCGTTTAGAAGCTATGTAAGATCTTTGGAATGTCCTTTAGTGGCATTGTTTTGGCAAATTACTTGTACGCAAAGCGAGAAGTTTGGTATATTTGCTGATTAATACCCACGATGGAATGGAGAAAATATATTATTAATATGCTTTTGGAGAAGCCATGTATGGTTCTTATTTAACATATAGAACCCAAACTGGGTATATAAAACGCTAGACCTGTTGGATGCGACAGGGCTACAGAAATGTAAGTTTCTTCATATTTCTGTGGACAGGGCCCATCCGAAAATTGGATTCACACTCGACAAAGTGTGAACTATGATTATCATGACTATAAGTCATATTCGTTGTTCATAATAAATTTATTCCAAACTTCACAAAAGGTATGTAAGCCTGTAAATCATTACACTCCTTTGAATAACAAACGGCGTGGCACTGCAATTTTCAGAACTAGTTAACTATGAATAGCAAAGTTCGCAGTGTCTCGCAGTTTGCCCCGAATAACTATACGGGCTGGTTCTTATTAAATTACGAAACAAATAACTTATTCAATACTTGACGACTACTTGAGAGAGTAGGTACTAGAGAATTTTCGAGAAAGCTAATTTTGAAACTGTCGAGCGACTTTTGTCGAGATTGTTGTAAGTACTATAGTTATTTTGAACAACCAGGGTAGCTCGTGCTATAATTCTGTAGAAATGTTTCTTTGAATGTTGGGACTCAATTGGGTTTAGAAGTCAGCTTTGCAAATCAACTTTACAATTTATTAAAATGAAAAAATGAAAAAAAGAGGTAAATGAAATTAGATGGCCATAAAAAGACACAACTCAGCATAAAGCGCCATGACAGCGCGCTGATTTTCAGTTGAGACCAGTAGTTGCAAGTTAGCTTATAAGTCGGCATTTACATAGAAATAATAAATATTATTGTTACATAGGTACATTAAAATTTACACATGCAGGTTACAGATAGTTACAGTCAACTACGTAATATTGTAGACGTAGTATCGTGGTATCTTGTACCTACTACTAATATTATATATACTGAAGATTTTGAGCATAGATGTTTATAACTCAATCACGCCAGAAATACACAGTAGGTTCATTTGTAATCTGATACTTTAGATCCTGGAATCGAATTGAATGGGATCGAAATGCCCCTCAACTTTTTGCCGAATCATCTGAGTAGTGGTTCTTTTCCGATATGGTGGTAAAGTCATTGTGTTAAATTGACATTCATAAGTTCGTCTGTGATGCTTAAACTGAATAAAGAGCTTTTTATTTTTTTGGATTACTTAATGTTTATGAATGAATATTAAATTTATATTTACATAATTTATATATTATATATAATTTATATATTAAAATATTCATGTTCAGAAGATATACCACCAATAACAGGTTATGAAGTTCATCGAGCGTTGGTAAACATGAATTATAGCAGAAGCCCCGGCGAGGACGGCGTTACTACCGAAGCCTTAAAAATTGGGGAACAAGCTCTCTTACCAAAAATTACGAACCTTTTCAACACAATTTTAAAAACGGGCACTTTTCCAAGTAATTTCTGCCATTCAAACATAATTCTGTTACATAAAAAAAGGAGACAAATCAGACCTATCCAATTACAGACCCATCAGCCTTATTTCACATATCTATAAAGCTTTTATCAAGGTAATTGAAAACAGAATCTCTGATAAATTAGACTTGAATCAACCCGTAGAACAAGCTGGTTTTCGACGTGGCCTCTCTACTACCGACCATCTCCACACTCTCAATCAAATTATCGAAAAGTACTACGAATACAACCTCCCGCTCTATTTAGCCTTTGTCGACTACTCCAAAGCCTTTGATAGTCTTAAACATAGCGCAATATTTCAAGCACTACGTAATCAAGGAATTCAACCCACTTACATTTACCTACTACAAAACATATATCATAATAGTACCGCATCCATAAAATTACACAAGCCCGGACCGTCCTTTCCAATTCAAAAAGGTGTAAAGCAGGGAGACCCGCTTTCTCCTAAACTCTTCACAGCAACACTGGAAGAAATCTTCAGAACTTTAGCGACCAGCTGGGAGGAGAGGGGCATTGTCGTTGGCGAAAAGAGGCTTACAAACCTTCGCTTTGCCGACGACATTGTCCTCTTTTCTTCGTCAGCAATAGAACTCAGCTCTATGATCAACGAACTTAACAAAGCAAGCCTCGAAGTCGGATTGAAGATGAATATGTCAAAGACCAAGCTCATGACAAATAGCACGAAACGCAGGTTAGAAGTCGAAGGAGAAGAGACTGAATATGTCCATGAGTACATTTATCTGGGCCAATTAGTCTCTTTCCAGGCGCGACAAGTTAAAGAAGTTGCTAGACGCACCGAAAACGCCTGGAAGAGCTATTGGTCCATGAAAGATCATATAAAGGGTAACCTCCCTTTAACCGTCAAGAAAAAACTTATGGACATATGCATTCTCCCCATACTCACCTACGGTGCTCAGACTTGGTCTTTGACAGAACATCAGAAGTCCGCACTCGGGGTTTGCCAGCGAGCCATGGAAAGCAGTATCTTGGGAGTAAAACTGTCAGACCGTATTAGGAACAGCATACTTCGCTCCAAAACCCAAATTGCCGACGTTGGTCAGAAAGCCGCCGAATTAAAGTGGAACTGGGCCGGACATATCTGCCGCATGTCGGACGAGCTGTGGGCCAACCTCACTACAGAATGGACCCCACGCAACGTTAAACGACGCTGCGGCAGGCCCAGACGTAGATGGCGAGACGAACTGGACGCATACTGGAAGGACTGGACACAAAAAGCCTTAAACCGTGAGGAGTGGAAAGAGGGTAGGGAGGCCTTTGCCCTGCAGTGGGACAAACCAGGCTTATAATAATAATAATAATGTTTATACTATTTATACCGGAAACTTTCCGCGGGGCGCAGCTAGTTCAAAATACTCTGCCAACTATAAATTAGAGTAATACTTATGCCATCATCATTAAATTTCGTGTCAAGTCGTGTTAGCTGTCTGACCCAGAAATATACCTAGGTACTGTTTTAAGAAACAAAGGAGAAGGATTGTTTGAGTAGGATGAACGTGTTGGAAGGGTTCGTTAACATAGTAAGAATGGTTATTTTTTTTTACGCTACCGAACAATGGGACTAGCAAGTCGTATGCCTGTTGGTAAGAAAAACATAACATTTGCAGTGCCACCCAAAACTTCAATATCAAACAAAGTTCTGCGTAGCACTGCAATGCGCTCTTCACCCCGCAAATGCTAACTAAATGATGTAGCTACACATTTATTCAAAACATTCATAAAGTGTTGAGGCGGTACTCATGTCACGAGTCTACATACAATACCGTTAAGTCATAAACAGAACTACAAATCTATTTTGCCTAAATGTCCAATCACACTAATATTATAAATGCGAAAGTTTGTATGTTAGTGTGTTTATTTCTTCTCCACGCTGTAACGACTCAACGGATATGAGTGAAATTTGAAATGGAGATAGATTTTACTCTGGATAAGAACATAAGATAGGTTTTATTATGGGAAACCGTGGGGCGCAGCTCCAATACTAGAAATACTTGTTTGAAGCTATATCAGTTGTTCCATAGAAATGGACCTAACTTTATATACCTTATCCAGTAGCCTGAAATCAAAAGTTGATGCCAAGAAAAAAGAACTAAGACAACACCGAATTCGTTCCCTTTAAATTGAGATTAATGAACTAAACTTTTCCTCTCTTACTTATAAAAATTAACACATTTTCGTGCCTAATCTGGAAAACCGCAGCCGTAACTTTAGCATCAAGTATTTTAATTATCTTAATCCTCTAGGAAACTCTGCGAAGGCCCTCCTGATGGCTTAGAATCCTAATCGGTGACGCAAGTCATAAGAGTACCGTTTACAAAAACGTATCTGTAATAGGCAGTTAAATGAAAATATAGAGTACCTAAGTATACCACATTAGTTAGCGTAACAATTTTATTTATTAAACTGGCAACTCGCGTACCTGACGAATGTTTATCTCTGGAAGAGAAATTCTGGAGATAGCTTTTAGCGATAATATCGCCAATTGTCACACTTCTCTTTAATAGTTTTTTTTTGTAATATATTTATCTGTGTGTCAATAAAGAGTTATTTCATTTCATTTTAATCATTCAATTATGAAAGTATTCGTAGCTACATTCATAATTGTTTACATATAATATCTTCTAAAAAATATTAATCTGATGATAAATATTTGATTTTCATTATTGTTGCAGTAAGCTGGTCATATTTGCCGCAGAACTGATAGCCGCTGAGGTTGACGTGTTCTATTTTGGAAACTGCGAATCGGCAAACGTAGTGTAAGAGTAGAACGCTTTGCAACTAGATAGAGCGACGATGTATATATGCAAGGTTGCTGGTAATGACTGGAGAAAAAAAACCGAAGAATCCTCAGTGGTGTGATTTGGGAGAGGCCTATGTCCAGCAGTGGACTGATGTCTACTCGTGGTAGGTCTCTCGTATGCGAGACGCCGTCTGGGTAGGTATCACATCTTTGCCAGTTATTCTGCCGCCAAGCAGTTGTGCGCAAGCATAACTATGTTTCGGTTGGAAAGGCATTGTAACTAGCAAAATTACTGGGCATATGAGACTTAATATCTGATGTCTCGGGGTGATGAGCGCAATGGAGTGCTACGCAATGATTTTTATGGTATTAAAATAAATAGGTGGCAATGCAATTGTTATGAGCAGGTGTGGCGCTGACCATCAGGCGAACGACTTGCTCGTCACATCACTCAGTACCATAATATATATATATATATATATATATATATATTATGGTATTATATATATTCTTATATTAATATAATATAAAACTGGAAGACCACTCACTGACTGACTGACTGACATATTGACAGAATTGATCTCCCACTTGCCGTTATGGTGGGGGGTAGTGTTTGGTACCGTTGGATAGAGGATGTTTTGAAACCAACCAGAAAAATCCGAAATCCATGGAAAAGTGTCTCCGAGATGGAACTGCTCAAGGGATCTCGGAAACTATAAATCGGATGGGGGTACCGCTTGAACTAAATATGCTCAAAACCCTGGGCCATTTTTGAAAATTTGAAAAAAAAGATGGCTGCCATACAAAAAAACATGGCCGCCATACAAAATATAAATGCAAATAACTTTTAAACGGTAAGAGGTAGATATAAAGTGCTCGACCAAATGTCATAGAGGACGACGGGGGAAATTTGGAAAAGTTGGAAAAATTAAAAAAAAAGAAAAAAATATGGCGGCCATTTTGAAAGTTGCTCCGATCCGACTGAAATTTTGCATCGGGGGGTTTTCTGGGTCGTAGATTACGATTATGAAAAAAAATTTTGGATTCCGCCATTTTTCAAGATGGCTGCCATACAAAAGTTTTTTTTCCGGAAAAATAAGCCAAACAAAACTTTTGAACCGTGGTCGATAGGAAGCGTCTATTAAAAAAAAAGCAACACCCCCCACGCGAGCTGCTTTAGCAGCTCGCGCACGCCACAAAATCACTTGGATTCCGCCATTTTTCAAGATGGCCGCCATACAAAAGTCATTTTTTCAGAACAACTCCACTTAAATAACTTTAGAACCGTAATCGATAGGGAGCTTTTATAAAAAAAGCAAAACACCCCCCCACGCGAGCTGCTTTAGCAGCTCGCGCACGCCACACAATCACTTGAAATCCAGCTTTTTTTCAAGGTGGCCGCCATACAAAAGTTTGTTTTCAGAACAAAAAGGGTAAAAAAACTTTAGAACCGTAATCGATAGGAAGCTTTTAAAAAAAAACAGCAGCCACCCCCCACGCGAGCTGCTTTAGCAGCTCGCGCACGCGGCGAAATACTAGTTAATATAATATAAAACTGGAAGACCACTGACTGACTGACTGACTGACTGACTGACTGACATATTGACAGAATTGATCTCCGACTTGCCGTTATGGTGGGGGGGAGTGTTTGATACGGTTGTATAGAGGGTGTTTTGAAACCAACCAGAAAAATCCAAAATCACCAGAAAGTGGTTTCCTTGATGGAACTGCTCAGGGGATCTCGGAAACTATAAATCGGATGGGGGTACCGCTTGAACTAAATATGCTCAAAACCCTGGGCCATTTTTGAAAATTTGAAAAAAAAGATGGCCGCCATACAAAAAAACATGGCCGCCATACAAAATAAAAATGTTAATAACTTTTGAACGGATAGAGATAGATATAAGGTGCTCGACCAAATGTCATAGAGGACGACGGGGGAAATTCGGAAAAGTTGGAAAAATTAAAAAAAAAGAAAAAAAATGGCGGCCATTTTGAAAGTTGCTCCGATCCGACTGAAATTTTGCATAGGGGGGTTTTCTGGGTCGTAGATTACGATTATGAAAAAATAATTTGGATTCCGCCATTTTTCAAGATGGCTGCCATACAAACGTTTTTTTTCATGACAAAATAGGTGAAAATATTATGCAAATAACATTTAAACGGTTAGAGATAGGTATAGGGTGCTCGACCAAATATCATAGAGGACCATGAGGGAAATTTGGGAAAGTTGGAAAAATTAAAAAAAAAAGAAAGAAAAATGGCGGCCATTTTGAAAAATGCTCCGATTCGACTGAAATTTTGCATCGGGGGGTTTTTTAGGTCGTAGATTACGATTATGAAAAAATAATTTGGATTCCGCCATTTTTCAAGATGGCCGCCATACAAAAGATTTTTTTCCGAACAAGGAGAATAACTTTAAAACCGTAATCGATGGGGAGCTTCTATAAAAAAAAGAACACCACCCCACGCGAGCTGCTTTAGCAGCTCGCGCACGCCACAAAATCACTTGGATTGCGCCATTTTCCAATATGGCCGCCATACAAAAGTTTGTTTTTAGAACATAAAGGCTTAGATAACTTTAGAACCGTAATCGATAGGAAGTTTCTATAAAAAAATAACACCACCACCACGCGAGCTGCTTTAGCAGCTCGCGCACGCGGCGAAATACTAGTTAATATAATATAAAACTGGAAGACCACTCACTGACTGACTGACTGACATATTGACAGAATTGATCTCCGACTTGCCGTTATGGTGGGGGGGAGTGTTTGGTACGGTTGTATAGAGAGTGTTTTGAAACCAACCAGAAAAATCCGAAATCACCAGAAAGTGGTTTCCTTGATGGAACTGCTCAGGGGATCTCGGAAACTATAAATCGGATGGGGGTACCGCTTGAACTAAATATGCCCCAAACCTTGGGCCATTTTTGAAAATTTGAAAAAAAAGATGGCCGCCATACAAAAAAACATGGCCGCCATACAAAATAAAAATGAAAATATCTTTTGAATGGTTAGAGATAGGTATAGGGTGCTCGACCAAATGTCATAGAGGGCGATGGGGGAAATTTGGAAAAGTTGGAAAAATAAAAAAAAAAGAAAAAAAAATGGCGGCCATTTTGAAAGTTGCTCCGATCCGACTGAAATTTTGCATCGGGGGGTTTTCTGGGTCGTACATTACGATTTAAAAAAAAAATTTTGGATTCCGCCATTTTTCAAGATGGCTGCCATACAAAAGTTTTTTTTCCGGAAAAATAAGCCAAACAAAATTTTTGAACCGTAGTCGATAGGAAGCGTCTATAAAAAAAAAGCAACACCCCCCCACGCGAGCTGCTTTAGCAGCTCGCGCACGCCACAAAATCACTTGGATTCCGCCAGTTTTCAAGATGGCCGCCATACTAGAGTCTTTTTTTCAGAACAACTGAACTTAAATAACTTTAGAACCGTAATCGATAGGGAGCTTTTATTAAAAAGCAAAACACCCCCCCACGCGAGCTGCTTTAGCAGCTCGCGCACGCCACACAATCACTTGAAATCCAGCTTTTTTTCAAAATGGCCGCCATACAAAAGTTTGTTTTCAGAATAATAAGGGTAAACAAAACTTTAGAACCGTAATCGATAGGAAGCTTTAAAAAAAAACAGCAGCCAACCCCCCACGCGAGCTGCTTTAGCAGCTCGCGCACGCGGCGAAATACTAGTTTATAATATATAAAACTGGAAGACCATCACTGACTGACTGACTGACTGACTGACTGACTGACATATTGACAGAATTGATCTCCGACTTGCCGTTATGGTGGGGGAGAGTGTTTGGTACGGTTGTATAGAGGGTGTTTTGAAACCAACCAGAAAAATCCGAAATCACCAGAAAGTGGTTTCCTTGATGGAACTGCTCAGGGGATCTCGGAAACTATAAATCGGATGGGGGTACCGCTTGAACTAAATATGCCCCAAACCTTGGGCCAATTTTGAAAATTTGAAAAAAAAGATGGCCGCCATACAAAAAAACATGGCCGCCATACAAAATAAAAATGTAAATAACTTTTGAATGGTTAGAGATAGGTATAGGGTGCTCGACCAAATGTCATAGAGGGCGATGGGGGAAATTTGAAAAAGTTGGAAAAATTAAAAAAAAAGAAAAAAAAATGGCGGTCATTTTGAAAGTTGCTCCGATCCGACTGAAATTTTGCATAGGGAGGTTTTCTGCGGCGTAGATTACGATTATGAAAAAAAAATTTAGATTCCGCCATTTTTCAAAATGGCTGCCATACAAATGTTTTTTTTCATGACAAAATAGGTGAAAATAATATGCAAATAACTTTTAAACGGTTACAGATAGGTATAGGGTGCTCGACCAAATATCATAGAGGGCGATAGGGGAAATTTGAAAAAGTTGGAAAAATGAAAAAAAAAGAAAAAAATATGGCGGCCATTTTGAAAGTTGCTTCGATCCAACTGAAATTTTGCATAGGGAGGTTTTCTGGGGCGTAGATTACGATTATGAAAAAAAAATTAGATTCCGCCATTTTTCAAGATGGCTGCCATACAAATGTTTTTTTTCATGACGAAATAGGTGAAAATAATATGCAAATAACTTTTAAACGGTTACAGATAGGTAAAGGGTGCTCGACCAAATATCATAGAGGACCATAGGGGAAATTTGGAAAAGTTGGAAAAATTAAAAAAAAAGAAAGAAAAATGGCGGCCATTTTGAAAAATGCTCCGATTCGACTGAAATTTTGCATCTGGGGGTTTTTTAGGTCGTAGATTACGATTATGAAAAAATAATTTGGATTCCGCCATTTTTCAAGATGGCCGCCATACAAAAGATTTTTTTCCGAACAAAGAGAATAACTTTAAAACCGTAATCGATAGGGAGCTTCTATAAAAAAAAAACAACACCACCCCACGCGAGCTGCTTTAGCAGCTCGCGCACGCCACAAAATCACTTGGATTGCGCCATTTTCCAATATGGCCGCCATACAAAAGTTTGTTTTCAGAACAAAAAGGGTAAACAAAACTTTAGAACCGTAATCGATAGGAAGCTTTAAAAAAAAAACAGCAGCCACCCCCCCACGCGAGCTGCTTTAGCAGCTCGCGCACGCGGCGAAATACTAGTTCTATATATATAAAACTGGAAGACCACTGACTGACTGACTGACTGACTGACTGACTGACATATTGACAGAATTGATCTCCGACTTGCCGTTATGGTGGGGGGGAGTGTTTGGTACCGTTGGATAGAGAATGTTTTGAAACCAACCAGAAAAATCCGAAATCCATGGAAAGGTGTCTCCGAGATGGAACTGCTCAAGGGATCTCGGAAACTATAAATCGGATGGGGGTACCGCTTGAACTGAATATGCCCAAAAACCTGGGCCATTTTTGAAAATTTGAAAAAAAAGATGGCCCCCATACAAAAAAACATGGCCGCCATACAAAATAAAAATGCAAATAACTTTTAAACGGTAAGAGATAGATATAGAGTGCTCGACCAAATGTCATAGAGGACGATGGGGGAAATTTGGAAAAGTTGGAAAAATTAAAAAAAAAGAAAAAAAAATGGCGGCCATTTTGAAAGTTGCTCCGATCCGACTGAAATTTTGCATCGGGGGGTTTTCTGGGTCGAAGATTACAATTATGAAAAAAAATTTTGGATTCCACCATTTTTCAAGATGGCTGCCATACAAAAGTTTTTTTTCCGGAAAAATAAGCCAAACAAAACTTTTGAACCGTAGTCGATAGGAAGCGTCTATAAAAAAAAAGCAACACCCCCCCCCACGCGAGCTGCTTTAGCAGCTCGCGCACGCCACAAAATCACTTGGATTCCGCCATTTTTCAAGATGGCCGCCATACAAAAGTCTTTTTTTCAGAACAACTGAACTTAAATAACTTTAGAACCGTAATCGATAGGGAGATTTTATAAAAAAAAGCAAATCCCCCCCACGCGAGCTGCTTTAGCAGCTCGCGCACGCCACACAATCACTTGAAATCCAGCTTTTTTTCAATATGGCCGCCATACAAAAGTTTGATTTCAAAACAAAAAGGGTAAACAAAACTTTAGAACCGTAATCGATAGGAAGCTTTAAAAAAAAACAGCAGCCACCCCCCCACGCGAGCTGCTTTAGCAGCTCGCGCACGCGGCGAAATACTAGTTAATATAATATAAAACTGGAAGACCACTGACTGACTGACTGACTGACTGACTGACTGACATATTGACAGAATTGATCTCCCACTTGCCGTTATGGTGGGGGGGAGTGTTTGGTACCGTTGGATAGAGGGTGTTTTGAAACCAACCAGAAAAATCCGAAATCCATGGAAAGGTGTCTCCGAGATGGAACTGCTCAAGGGATCTCGGAAACTATAAATCGGATGGGGGTACCGCTTGAACTAAATATGCCCCAAAACCTGGGCCATTTTTGAAAATTTGAAAAAAAAGATGGCCGCCATACAAAAAAACATGGCCGCCATACAAAATAAAAATGCAAATAACTTTTAAACGGTAAGAGATAGATAAAGAGTGCTCGACCAAATGTCATAGAGGGCCATGGGGGAAATTTGGAAAAGTTGGAAAAATTAAAAAAAAAGAAAAAAAAATGGCGACCATTTTGAAAGTTGCTCCGATCCGACTGACATTTTGCATCGGGGGGTTTTCTGGGTCGTAGATCACAATTATGAAAAAAAAATTTGGATTCCGCCATTTTTCAAGATGGCTGCCATACAAAAGTTTTTTTTCCGGAAAATTAAGCCAAACAAAACTTTTGAACCGTAGTCGATAGGAAGCGTCTATAAAAGAAAAGCAACACCCCCCCACGCGAGCTGCTTTAGCAGCTCGCGCACGCCACAAAATCACTTGGATTCCGCCGTTTTCCAAGATGGCCGCCATACAAAAGTCATTTTTCAGAACAACTGAACTTAAATAACTTTAGAACCGTAATCGATAGGGAGCTTTTATAAAAAAAGCAATACCCCCCCACGCGAGCTGCTTTAGCAGCTCGCGCACGCCACACAATCACTTGAAATCCAGCTTTTTTTCAAGATGGCCGCCATACAAAAGTTTGTTTACAGAACAAAAAGGGCAAACAAAACTTTACAACCGTAATCGATAGGAAGCTTTAAAAAAAAAACAGCAGCCACCCCCCCACGCGAGCTGCTTTAGCAGCTCGCGCACGCAGCGAAATACTAGTTATATTATATAAAAGTTAAATACCATCACTGACTGACTGACTGACTGACTGACATATTGACAGAATTGATCTCCGACTTGCCGTTATGGTGGGGGGGAGTGTTTGGTACGGTTGTATAGAGGGTGTTTTGAAACCAACCAGAAAAATCCGAAATCACCAGAAAGTGGTTTCCTTGATGGAACTGCTCAGGGGATCTCGGAAACTATAAATCGGATGGGGGTACCGCTTGAACTAAATATGCCCCAAACCTTGGGCCATTTTTGAAAATTTGAAAAAAAAGATGGCCGCCATACAAAAAAACATGGCCGCCATACAAAATAAAAATGAAAATATCTTTTGAATGGTTAGAGATAGGTATAGGGTGCTCGACCAAATGTCATAGAGGGCGATGGGGGAAATTTGGAAAAGTTGGAAAAATAAAAAAAAAAGAAAAAAAAATGGCGGCCATTTTGAAAGTTGCTCCGATCCGACTGAAATTTTGCATCGGGGGGTTTTCTGGGTCGTACATTACGATTTAAAAAAAAAATTTTGGATTCCGCCATTTTTCAAGATGGCTGCCATACAAAAGTTTTTTTTCCGGAAAAATAAGCCAAACAAAATTTTTGAACCGTAGTCGATAGGAAGCGTCTATAAAAAAAAAGCAACACCCCCCCACGCGAGCTGCTTTAGCAGCTCGCGCACGCCACAAAATCACTTGGATTCCGCCAGTTTTCAAGATGGCCGCCATACTAGAGTCTTTTTTTCAGAACAACTGAACTTAAATAACTTTAGAACCGTAATCGATAGGGAGCTTTTATTAAAAAGCAAAACACCCCCCCACGCGAGCTGCTTTAGCAGCTCGCGCACGCCACACAATCACTTGAAATCCAGCTTTTTTTCAAAATGGCCGCCATACAAAAGTTTGTTTTCAGAATAATAAGGGTAAACAAAACTTTAGAACCGTAATCGATAGGAAGCTTTAAAAAAAAACAGCAGCCAACCCCCCACGCGAGCTGCTTTAGCAGCTCGCGCACGCGGCGAAATACTAGTTTATAATATATAAAACTGGAAGACCATCACTGACTGACTGACTGACTGACTGACTGACTGACATATTGACAGAATTGATCTCCGACTTGCCGTTATGGTGGGGGAGAGTGTTTGGTACGGTTGTATAGAGGGTGTTTTGAAACCAACCAGAAAAATCCGAAATCACCAGAAAGTGGTTTCCTTGATGGAACTGCTCAGGGGATCTCGGAAACTATAAATCGGATGGGGGTACCGCTTGAACTAAATATGCCCCAAACCTTGGGCCAATTTTGAAAATTTGAAAAAAAAGATGGCCGCCATACAAAAAAACATGGCCGCCATACAAAATAAAAATGTAAATAACTTTTGAATGGTTAGAGATAGGTATAGGGTGCTCGACCAAATGTCATAGAGGGCGATGGGGGAAATTTGAAAAAGTTGGAAAAATTAAAAAAAAAGAAAAAAAAATGGCGGTCATTTTGAAAGTTGCTCCGATCCGACTGAAATTTTGCATAGGGAGGTTTTCTGCGGCGTAGATTACGATTATGAAAAAAAAATTTAGATTCCGCCATTTTTCAAAATGGCTGCCATACAAATGTTTTTTTTCATGACAAAATAGGTGAAAATAATATGCAAATAACTTTTAAACGGTTACAGATAGGTATAGGGTGCTCGACCAAATATCATAGAGGGCGATAGGGGAAATTTGAAAAAGTTGGAAAAATGAAAAAAAAAGAAAAAAATATGGCGGCCATTTTGAAAGTTGCTTCGATCCAACTGAAATTTTGCATAGGGAGGTTTTCTGGGGCGTAGATTACGATTATGAAAAAAAAATTAGATTCCGCCATTTTTCAAGATGGCTGCCATACAAATGTTTTTTTTCATGACGAAATAGGTGAAAATAATATGCAAATAACTTTTAAACGGTTACAGATAGGTAAAGGGTGCTCGACCAAATATCATAGAGGACCATAGGGGAAATTTGGAAAAGTTGGAAAAATTAAAAAAAAAGAAAGAAAAATGGCGGCCATTTTGAAAAATGCTCCGATTCGACTGAAATTTTGCATCTGGGGGTTTTTTAGGTCGTAGATTACGATTATGAAAAAATAATTTGGATTCCGCCATTTTTCAAGATGGCCGCCATACAAAAGATTTTTTTCCGAACAAAGAGAATAACTTTAAAACCGTAATCGATAGGGAGCTTCTATAAAAAAAAAACAACACCACCCCACGCGAGCTGCTTTAGCAGCTCGCGCACGCCACAAAATCACTTGGATTGCGCCATTTTCCAATATGGCCGCCATACAAAAGTTTGTTTTCAGAACAAAAAGGGTAAACAAAACTTTAGAACCGTAATCGATAGGAAGCTTTAAAAAAAAAACAGCAGCCACCCCCCCACGCGAGCTGCTTTAGCAGCTCGCGCACGCGGCGAAATACTAGTTCTATATATATAAAACTGGAAGACCACTGACTGACTGACTGACTGACTGACTGACTGACATATTGACAGAATTGATCTCCGACTTGCCGTTATGGTGGGGGGGAGTGTTTGGTACCGTTGGATAGAGAATGTTTTGAAACCAACCAGAAAAATCCGAAATCCATGGAAAGGTGTCTCCGAGATGGAACTGCTCAAGGGATCTCGGAAACTATAAATCGGATGGGGGTACCGCTTGAACTGAATATGCCCAAAAACCTGGGCCATTTTTGAAAATTTGAAAAAAAAGATGGCCCCCATACAAAAAAACATGGCCGCCATACAAAATAAAAATGCAAATAACTTTTAAACGGTAAGAGATAGATATAGAGTGCTCGACCAAATGTCATAGAGGACGATGGGGGAAATTTGGAAAAGTTGGAAAAATTAAAAAAAAAGAAAAAAAAATGGCGGCCATTTTGAAAGTTGCTCCGATCCGACTGAAATTTTGCATCGGGGGGTTTTCTGGGTCGAAGATTACAATTATGAAAAAAAATTTTGGATTCCACCATTTTTCAAGATGGCTGCCATACAAAAGTTTTTTTTCCGGAAAAATAAGCCAAACAAAACTTTTGAACCGTAGTCGATAGGAAGCGTCTATAAAAAAAAAGCAACACCCCCCCCCACGCGAGCTGCTTTAGCAGCTCGCGCACGCCACAAAATCACTTGGATTCCGCCATTTTTCAAGATGGCCGCCATACAAAAGTCTTTTTTTCAGAACAACTGAACTTAAATAACTTTAGAACCGTAATCGATAGGGAGATTTTATAAAAAAAAGCAAATCCCCCCCACGCGAGCTGCTTTAGCAGCTCGCGCACGCCACACAATCACTTGAAATCCAGCTTTTTTTCAATATGGCCGCCATACAAAAGTTTGATTTCAAAACAAAAAGGGTAAACAAAACTTTAGAACCGTAATCGATAGGAAGCTTTAAAAAAAAACAGCAGCCACCCCCCCACGCGAGCTGCTTTAGCAGCTCGCGCACGCGGCGAAATACTAGTTAATATAATATAAAACTGGAAGACCACTGACTGACTGACTGACTGACTGACTGACTGACATATTGACAGAATTGATCTCCCACTTGCCGTTATGGTGGGGGGGAGTGTTTGGTACCGTTGGATAGAGGGTGTTTTGAAACCAACCAGAAAAATCCGAAATCCATGGAAAGGTGTCTCCGAGATGGAACTGCTCAAGGGATCTCGGAAACTATAAATCGGATGGGGGTACCGCTTGAACTAAATATGCCCCAAAACCTGGGCCATTTTTGAAAATTTGAAAAAAAAGATGGCCGCCATACAAAAAAACATGGCCGCCATACAAAATAAAAATGCAAATAACTTTTAAACGGTAAGAGATAGATAAAGAGTGCTCGACCAAATGTCATAGAGGGCCATGGGGGAAATTTGGAAAAGTTGGAAAAATTAAAAAAAAAGAAAAAAAAATGGCGACCATTTTGAAAGTTGCTCCGATCCGACTGACATTTTGCATCGGGGGGTTTTCTGGGTCGTAGATCACAATTATGAAAAAAAATTTTGGATTCCGCCATTTTTCAAGATGGCTGCCATACAAAAGTTTTTTTTCCGGAAAAATAAGCCAAACAAAACTTTTGAACCGAAGTCGATAGGAAGCGTCTATAAAAAAAAAGCAACACCCCCCCACGCGAGCTGCTTTAGCAGCTCGCGCACGCCACAAAATCACTTGGATTCCGCCATTTTTCAAGATGGCCGCCATACAAAAGTCTTTTTTTCAGAACAACTGAACTTAAATAACTTTAGAACCGTAATCGATAGGGAGCTTTTATAAAAAAAGCAAAACCCCCCCATGCGAGCTGCTTTAGCAGCTCGCGCACGCCACACAATCACTTGAAATCCAGCTTTTTTTCAAGATGGCCGCCATACAAAAGTTTGTTTTCAGAACAAAAAGGGTAAACAAAACTTTGGAACCGTAATCGATAGGAAGCTTTTAAAAAAAAAACAGCAGCCACCCCCCCACGCGAGCTGCTTTAGCAGCTCGCGCACGCGGCGAAATACTAGTTAATATAATATAAAACTGGAAGACCATCACTGACTGACTGACATATTGACAGAATTGATCTCCCACTTGGCGTTATGGTGGGGGGTAGTGTTTGGTACCGTTGGATAGAGGATGTTTTGAAACCAACCAGAAAAATCCGAAATCTATGGAAAGGTGTCTCCGAGATGGAACTGCTCAGGGGATCTCGGAAACTATAAATCGGATGGGGGTACCGCTTGAACTAAATATGCCCCAAACCTTGGGCCATTTTTGAAAATTTGAAAAAAAAGATGGCCGCCATACAAAAAAACATGGCCGCCATACAAAATAAAAATGAAAATATCTTTTGAATGGTTAGAGATAGGTATAGGGTGCTCGACCAAATGTTATAGAGGGCGATGAGGGAAATTTGAAAAAGTTGGAAAAATTAAAAAAAAAGAAAAAAAAATGGCGGCCATTTTGAAAGTTGCTCCGATCCGACTGTAATTTTGCATCGGGGGCTTTTCTGGGTCGTAGATTACGATTATGAAAAAAAAATTTGGATTCCGCCATTTTTCAAGATGGCTGCCATACAAAAGTTTTTTTTCCGGAAAATTAAGCCAAACAAAACTTTTGAACCGTAGTCGATAGGAAGCGTCTATAAAAGAAAAGCAACACCCCCCCACGCGAGCTGCTTTAGCAGCTCGCGCACGCCACAAAATCACTTGGATTCCGCCGTTTTCCAAGATGGCCGCCATACAAAAGTCATTTTTCAGAACAACTGAACTTAAATAACTTTAGAACCGTAATCGATAGGGAGCTTTTATAAAAAAAGCAATACCCCCCCACGCGAGCTGCTTTAGCAGCTCGCGCACGCCACACAATCACTTGAAATCCAGCTTTTTTTCAAGATGGCCGCCATACAAAAGTTTGTTTACAGAACAAAAAGGGCAAACAAAACTTTACAACCGTAATCGATAGGAAGCTTTAAAAAAAAAACAGCAGCCACCCCCCCACGCGAGCTGCTTTAGCAGCTCGCGCACGCAGCGAAATACTAGTTATATTATATAAAAGTTAAATACCATCACTGACTGACTGACTGACTGACTGACATATTGACAGAATTGATCTCCGACTTGCCGTTATGGTGGGGGGGAGTGTTTGGTACGGTTGTATAGAGGGTGTTTTGAAACCAACCAGAAAAATCCGAAATCACCAGAAAGTGGTTTCCTTGATGGAACTGCTCAGGGGATCTCGGAAACTATAAATCGGATGGGGGTACCGCTTGAACTAAATATGCCCCAAACCTTGGGCCATTTTTGAAAATTTGAAAAAAAAGATGGCCGCCATACAAAAAAACATGGCCGCCATACAAAATAAAAATGAAAATATCTTTTGAATGGTTAGAGATAGGTATAGGGTGCTCGACCAAATGTCATAGAGGGCGATGGGGGAAATTTGGAAAAGTTGGAAAAATAAAAAAAAAAGAAAAAAAAATGGCGGCCATTTTGAAAGTTGCTCCGATCCGACTGAAATTTTGCATCGGGGGGTTTTCTGGGTCGTACATTACGATTTAAAAAAAAAATTTTGGATTCCGCCATTTTTCAAGATGGCTGCCATACAAAAGTTTTTTTTCCGGAAAAATAAGCCAAACAAAATTTTTGAACCGTAGTCGATAGGAAGCGTCTATAAAAAAAAAGCAACACCCCCCCACGCGAGCTGCTTTAGCAGCTCGCGCACGCCACAAAATCACTTGGATTCCGCCAGTTTTCAAGATGGCCGCCATACTAGAGTCTTTTTTTCAGAACAACTGAACTTAAATAACTTTAGAACCGTAATCGATAGGGAGCTTTTATTAAAAAGCAAAACACCCCCCCACGCGAGCTGCTTTAGCAGCTCGCGCACGCCACACAATCACTTGAAATCCAGCTTTTTTTCAAAATGGCCGCCATACAAAAGTTTGTTTTCAGAATAATAAGGGTAAACAAAACTTTAGAACCGTAATCGATAGGAAGCTTTAAAAAAAAACAGCAGCCAACCCCCCACGCGAGCTGCTTTAGCAGCTCGCGCACGCGGCGAAATACTAGTTTATAATATATAAAACTGGAAGACCATCACTGACTGACTGACTGACTGACTGACTGACTGACATATTGACAGAATTGATCTCCGACTTGCCGTTATGGTGGGGGAGAGTGTTTGGTACGGTTGTATAGAGGGTGTTTTGAAACCAACCAGAAAAATCCGAAATCACCAGAAAGTGGTTTCCTTGATGGAACTGCTCAGGGGATCTCGGAAACTATAAATCGGATGGGGGTACCGCTTGAACTAAATATGCCCCAAACCTTGGGCCAATTTTGAAAATTTGAAAAAAAAGATGGCCGCCATACAAAAAAACATGGCCGCCATACAAAATAAAAATGTAAATAACTTTTGAATGGTTAGAGATAGGTATAGGGTGCTCGACCAAATGTCATAGAGGGCGATGGGGGAAATTTGAAAAAGTTGGAAAAATTAAAAAAAAAGAAAAAAAAATGGCGGTCATTTTGAAAGTTGCTCCGATCCGACTGAAATTTTGCATAGGGAGGTTTTCTGCGGCGTAGATTACGATTATGAAAAAAAAATTTAGATTCCGCCATTTTTCAAAATGGCTGCCATACAAATGTTTTTTTTCATGACAAAATAGGTGAAAATAATATGCAAATAACTTTTAAACGGTTACAGATAGGTATAGGGTGCTCGACCAAATATCATAGAGGGCGATAGGGGAAATTTGAAAAAGTTGGAAAAATGAAAAAAAAAGAAAAAAATATGGCGGCCATTTTGAAAGTTGCTTCGATCCAACTGAAATTTTGCATAGGGAGGTTTTCTGGGGCGTAGATTACGATTATGAAAAAAAAATTAGATTCCGCCATTTTTCAAGATGGCTGCCATACAAATGTTTTTTTTCATGACGAAATAGGTGAAAATAATATGCAAATAACTTTTAAACGGTTACAGATAGGTAAAGGGTGCTCGACCAAATATCATAGAGGACCATAGGGGAAATTTGGAAAAGTTGGAAAAATTAAAAAAAAAGAAAGAAAAATGGCGGCCATTTTGAAAAATGCTCCGATTCGACTGAAATTTTGCATCTGGGGGTTTTTTAGGTCGTAGATTACGATTATGAAAAAATAATTTGGATTCCGCCATTTTTCAAGATGGCCGCCATACAAAAGATTTTTTTCCGAACAAAGAGAATAACTTTAAAACCGTAATCGATAGGGAGCTTCTATAAAAAAAAAACAACACCACCCCACGCGAGCTGCTTTAGCAGCTCGCGCACGCCACAAAATCACTTGGATTGCGCCATTTTCCAATATGGCCGCCATACAAAAGTTTGTTTTCAGAACAAAAAGGGTAAACAAAACTTTAGAACCGTAATCGATAGGAAGCTTTAAAAAAAAAACAGCAGCCACCCCCCCACGCGAGCTGCTTTAGCAGCTCGCGCACGCGGCGAAATACTAGTTCTATATATATAAAACTGGAAGACCACTGACTGACTGACTGACTGACTGACTGACTGACATATTGACAGAATTGATCTCCGACTTGCCGTTATGGTGGGGGGGAGTGTTTGGTACCGTTGGATAGAGAATGTTTTGAAACCAACCAGAAAAATCCGAAATCCATGGAAAGGTGTCTCCGAGATGGAACTGCTCAAGGGATCTCGGAAACTATAAATCGGATGGGGGTACCGCTTGAACTGAATATGCCCAAAAACCTGGGCCATTTTTGAAAATTTGAAAAAAAAGATGGCCCCCATACAAAAAAACATGGCCGCCATACAAAATAAAAATGCAAATAACTTTTAAACGGTAAGAGATAGATATAGAGTGCTCGACCAAATGTCATAGAGGACGATGGGGGAAATTTGGAAAAGTTGGAAAAATTAAAAAAAAAGAAAAAAAAATGGCGGCCATTTTGAAAGTTGCTCCGATCCGACTGAAATTTTGCATCGGGGGGTTTTCTGGGTCGAAGATTACAATTATGAAAAAAAATTTTGGATTCCACCATTTTTCAAGATGGCTGCCATACAAAAGTTTTTTTTCCGGAAAAATAAGCCAAACAAAACTTTTGAACCGTAGTCGATAGGAAGCGTCTATAAAAAAAAAGCAACACCCCCCCACGCGAGCTGCTTTAGCAGCTCGCGCACGCCACAAAATCACTTGGATTCCGCCAGTTTTCAAGATGGCCGCCATACTAGAGTCTTTTTTTCAGAACAACTGAACTTAAATAACTTTAGAACCGTAATCGATAGGGAGCTTTTATTAAAAAGCAAAACACCCCCCCACGCGAGCTGCTTTAGCAGCTCGCGCACGCCACACAATCACTTGAAATCCAGCTTTTTTTCAAAATGGCCGCCATACAAAAGTTTGTTTTCAGAATAATAAGGGTAAACAAAACTTTAGAACCGTAATCGATAGGAAGCTTTAAAAAAAAACAGCAGCCAACCCCCCACGCGAGCTGCTTTAGCAGCTCGCGCACGCGGCGAAATACTAGTTTATAATATATAAAACTGGAAGACCATCACTGACTGACTGACTGACTGACTGACTGACTGACATATTGACAGAATTGATCTCCCACTTGCCGTTATGGTGGGGGGGAGTGTTTGGTACCGTTGGATAGAGGGTGTTTTGAAACCAACCAGAAAAATCCGAAATCCATGGAAAGGTGTCTCCGAGATGGAACTGCTCAAGGGATCTCGGAAACTATAAATCGGATGGGGGTACCGCTTGAACTAAATATGCCCCAAAACCTGGGCCATTTTTGAAAATTTGAAAAAATAGATGGCCGCCATACAAAAAAACATGGCCGCCATACAAAATAAAAATGCAAATAACTTTTAAACGGTAAGAGATAGATAAAGAGTGCTCGACCAAATGTCATAGAGGGCCATGGGGGAAATTTGGAAAAGTTGGAAAAATTAAAAAAAAAGAAAAAAAAATGGCGACCATTTTGAAAGTTGCTCCGATCCGACTGACATTTTGCATCGGGGGGTTTTCTGGGTCGTAGATCACAATTATGAAAAAAAATTTTGGATTCCGCCATTTTTCAAGATGGCTGCCATACAAAAGTTTTTTTTCCGGAAAAATAAGCCAAACAAAACTTTTGAACCGAAGTCGATAGGAAGCGTCTATAAAAAAAAAGCAACACCCCCCCACGCGAGCTGCTTTAGCAGCTCGCGCACGCCACAAAATCACTTGGATTCCGCCATTTTTCAAGATGGCCGCCATACAAAAGTCTTTTTTTCAGAACAACTGAACTTAAATAACTTTAGAACCGTAATCGATAGGGAGCTTTTATAAAAAAAGCAAAACCCCCCCATGCGAGCTGCTTTAGCAGCTCGCGCACGCCACACAATCACTTGAAATCCAGCTTTTTTTCAAGATGGCCGCCATACAAAAGTTTGTTTTCAGAACAAAAAGGGTAAACAAAACTTTGGAACCGTAATCGATAGGAAGCTTTTAAAAAAAAAACAGCAGCCACCCCCCCACGCGAGCTGCTTTAGCAGCTCGCGCACGCGGCGAAATACTAGTTAATATAATATAAAACTGGAAGACCATCACTGACTGACTGACATATTGACAGAATTGATCTCCCACTTGGCGTTATGGTGGGGGGTAGTGTTTGGTACCGTTGGATAGAGGATGTTTTGAAACCAACCAGAAAAATCCGAAATCTATGGAAAGGTGTCTCCGAGATGGAACTGCTCAGGGGATCTCGGAAACTATAAATCGGATGGGGGTACCGCTTGAACTAAATATGCCCCAAACCTTGGGCCATTTTTGAAAATTTGAAAAAAAAGATGGCCGCCATACAAAAAAACATGGCCGCCATACAAAATAAAAATGAAAATATCTTTTGAATGGTTAGAGATAGGTATAGGGTGCTCGACCAAATGTTATAGAGGGCGATGAGGGAAATTTGAAAAAGTTGGAAAAATTAAAAAAAAAGAAAAAAAAATGGCGGCCATTTTGAAAGTTGCTCCGATCCGACTGTAATTTTGCATCGGGGGCTTTTCTGGGTCGTAGATTACGATTATGAAAAAAAAATTTGGATTCCGCCATTTTTCAAGATGGCTGCCATACAAAAGTTTTTTTTCCGGAAAATTAAGCCAAACAAAACTTTTGAACCGTAGTCGATAGGAAGCGTCTATAAAAGAAAAGCAACACCCCCCCACGCGAGCTGCTTTAGCAGCTCGCGCACGCCACAAAATCACTTGGATTCCGCCGTTTTCCAAGATGGCCGCCATACAAAAGTCATTATTCAGAACAACTGAACTTAAATAACTTTAGAACCGTAATCGATAGGGAGCTTTTATAAAAAAAGCAATACCCCCCCACGCGAGCTGCTTTAGCAGCTCGCGCACGCCACACAATCACTTGAAATCCAGCTTTTTTTCAAGATGGCCGCCATACAAAAGTTTGTTTACAGAACAAAAAGGGCAAACAAAACTTTACAACCGTAATCGATAGGAAGCTTTAAAAAAAAAACAGCAGCCACCCCCCCACGCGAGCTGCTTTAGCAGCTCGCGCACGCAGCGAAATACTAGTTATATTATATAAAAGTTAAATACCATCACTGACTGACTGACTGACTGACTGACATATTGACAGAATTGATCTCCGACTTGCCGTTATGGTGGGGGGGAGTGTTTGGTACGGTTGTATAGAGGGTGTTTTGAAACCAACCAGAAAAATCCGAAATCACCAGAAAGTGGTTTCCTTGATGGAACTGCTCAGGGGATCTCGGAAACTATAAATCGGATGGGGGTACCGCTTGAACTAAATATGCCCCAAACCTTGGGCCATTTTTGAAAATTTGAAAAAAAAGATGGCCGCCATACAAAAAAACATGGCCGCCATACAAAATAAAAATGAAAATATCTTTTGAATGGTTAGAGATAGGTATAGGGTGCTCGACCAAATGTCATAGAGGGCGATGGGGGAAATTTGGAAAAGTTGGAAAAATAAAAAAAAAAGAAAAAAAAATGGCGGCCATTTTGAAAGTTGCTCCGATCCGACTGAAATTTTGCATCGGGGGGTTTTCTGGGTCGTACATTACGATTTAAAAAAAAAATTTTGGATTCCGCCATTTTTCAAGATGGCTGCCATACAAAAGTTTTTTTTCCGGAAAAATAAGCCAAACAAAATTTTTGAACCGTAGTCGATAGGAAGCGTCTATAAAAAAAAAGCAACACCCCCCCACGCGAGCTGCTTTAGCAGCTCGCGCACGCCACAAAATCACTTGGATTCCGCCAGTTTTCAAGATGGCCGCCATACTAGAGTCTTTTTTTCAGAACAACTGAACTTAAATAACTTTAGAACCGTAATCGATAGGGAGCTTTTATTAAAAAGCAAAACACCCCCCCACGCGAGCTGCTTTAGCAGCTCGCGCACGCCACACAATCACTTGAAATCCAGCTTTTTTTCAAAATGGCCGCCATACAAAAGTTTGTTTTCAGAATAATAAGGGTAAACAAAACTTTAGAACCGTAATCGATAGGAAGCTTTAAAAAAAAACAGCAGCCAACCCCCCACGCGAGCTGCTTTAGCAGCTCGCGCACGCGGCGAAATACTAGTTTATAATATATAAAACTGGAAGACCATCACTGGCTGACTGACTGACTGACTGACTGACTGACATATTGACAGAATTGATCTCCGACTTGCCGTTATGGTGGGGGAGAGTGTTTGGTACGGTTGTATAGAGGGTGTTTTGAAACCAACCAGAAAAATCCGAAATCACCAGAAAGTGGTTTCCTTGATGGAACTGCTCAGGGGATCTCGGAAACTATAAATCGGATGGGGGTACCGCTTGAACTAAATATGCCCCAAACCTTGGGCCAATTTTGAAAATTTGAAAAAAAAGATGGCCGCCATACAAAAAAACATGGCCGCCATACAAAATAAAAATGTAAATAACTTTTGAATGGTTAGAGATAGGTATAGGGTGCTCGACCAAATGTCATAGAGGGCGATGGGGGAAATTTGAAAAAGTTGGAAAAATTAAAAAAAAAGAAAAAAAAATGGCGGTCATTTTGAAAGTTGCTCCGATCCGACTGAAATTTTGCATAGGGAGGTTTTCTGCGGCGTAGATTACGATTATGAAAAAAAAATTTAGATTCCGCCATTTTTCAAAATGGCTGCCATACAAATGTTTTTTTTCATGACAAAATAGGTGAAAATAATATGCAAATAACTTTTAAACGGTTACAGATAGGTATAGGGTGCTCGACCAAATATCATAGAGGGCGATAGGGGAAATTTGAAAAAGTTGGAAAAATGAAAAAAAAAGAAAAAAATATGGCGGCCATTTTGAAAGTTGCTTCGATCCAACTGAAATTTTGCATAGGGAGGTTTTCTGGGGCGTAGATTACGATTATGAAAAAAAAATTAGATTCCGCCATTTTTCAAGATGGCTGCCATACAAATGTTTTTTTTCATGACGAAATAGGTGAAAATAATATGCAAATAACTTTTAAACGGTTACAGATAGGTAAAGGGTGCTCGACCAAATATCATAGAGGACCATAGGGGAAATTTGGAAAAGTTGGAAAAATTAAAAAAAAAGAAAGAAAAATGGCGGCCATTTTGAAAAATGCTCCGATTCGACTGAAATTTTGCATCTGGGGGTTTTTTAGGTCGTAGATTACGATTATGAAAAAATAATTTGGATTCCGCCATTTTTCAAGATGGCCGCCATACAAAAGATTTTTTTCCGAACAAAGAGAATAACTTTAAAACCGTAATCGATAGGGAGCTTCTATAAAAAAAAAACAACACCACCCCACGCGAGCTGCTTTAGCAGCTCGCGCACGCCACAAAATCACTTGGATTGCGCCATTTTCCAATATGGCCGCCATACAAAAGTTTGTTTTCAGAACAAAAAGGGTAAACAAAACTTTAGAACCGTAATCGATAGGAAGCTTTAAAAAAAAAACAGCAGCCACCCCCCCACGCGAGCTGCTTTAGCAGCTCGCGCACGCGGCGAAATACTAGTTCTATATATATAAAACTGGAAGACCACTGACTGACTGACTGACTGACTGACTGACTGACATATTGACAGAATTGATCTCCGACTTGCCGTTATGGTGGGGGGGAGTGTTTGGTACCGTTGGATAGAGAATGTTTTGAAACCAACCAGAAAAATCCGAAATCCATGGAAAGGTGTCTCCGAGATGGAACTGCTCAAGGGATCTCGGAAACTATAAATCGGATGGGGGTACCGCTTGAACTGAATATGCCCAAAAACCTGGGCCATTTTTGAAAATTTGAAAAAAAAGATGGCCCCCATACAAAAAAACATGGCCGCCATACAAAATAAAAATGCAAATAACTTTTAAACGGTAAGAGATAGATATAGAGTGCTCGACCAAATGTCATAGAGGACGATGGGGGAAATTTGGAAAAGTTGGAAAAATTAAAAAAAAAGAAAAAAAAATGGCGGCCATTTTGAAAGTTGCTCCGATCCGACTGAAATTTTGCATCGGGGGGTTTTCTGGGTCGAAGATTACAATTATGAAAAAAAATTTTGGATTCCACCATTTTTCAAGATGGCTGCCATACAAAAGTTTTTTTTCCGGAAAAATAAGCCAAACAAAACTTTTGAACCGTAGTCGATAGGAAGCGTCTATAAAAAAAAAGCAACACCCCCCCCCACGCGAGCTGCTTTAGCAGCTCGCGCACGCCACAAAATCACTTGGATTCCGCCATTTTTCAAGATGGCCGCCATACAAAAGTCTTTTTTTCAGAACAACTGAACTTAAATAACTTTAGAACCGTAATCGATAGGGAGATTTTATAAAAAAATAGCAAATCCCCCCCACGCGAGCTGCTTTAGCAGCTCGCGCACGCCACACAATCACTTGAAATCCAGCTTTTTTTCAATATGGCCGCCATACAAAAGTTTGATTTCAAAACAAAAAGGGTAAACAAAACTTTAGAACCGTAATCGATAGGAAGCTTTAAAAAAAAACAGCAGCCACCCCCCCACGCGAGCTGCTTTAGCAGCTCGCGCACGCGGCGAAATACTAGTTAATATAATATAAAACTGGAAGACCACTGACTGACTGACTGACTGACTGACTGACTGACATATTGACAGAATTGATCTCCCACTTGCCGTTATGGTGGGGGGGAGTGTTTGGTACCGTTGGATAGAGGGTGTTTTGAAACCAACCAGAAAAATCCGAAATCCATGGAAAGGTGTCTCCGAGATGGAACTGCTCAAGGGATCTCGGAAACTATAAATCGGATGGGGGTACCGCTTGAACTAAATATGCCCCAAAACCTGGGCCATTTTTGAAAATTTGAAAAAAAAGATGGCCGCCATACAAAAAAACATGGCCGCCATACAAAATAAAAATGCAAATAACTTTTAAACGGTAAGAGATAGATAAAGAGTGCTCGACCAAATGTCATAGAGGGCCATGGGGGAAATTTGGAAAAGTTGGAAAAATTAAAAAAAAAGAAAAAAAAATGGCGACCATTTTGAAAGTTGCTCCGATCCGACTGACATTTTGCATCGGGGGGTTTTCTGGGTCGTAGATCACAATTATGAAAAAAAATTTTGGATTCCGCCATTTTTCAAGATGGCTGCCATACAAAAGTTTTTTTTCCGGAAAAATAAGCCAAACAAAACTTTTGAACCGAAGTCGATAGGAAGCGTCTATAAAAAAAAAGCAACACCCCCCCACGCGAGCTGCTTTAGCAGCTCGCGCACGCCACAAAATCACTTGGATTCCGCCATTTTTCAAGATGGCCGCCATACAAAAGTCTTTTTTTCAGAACAACTGAACTTAAATAACTTTAGAACCGTAATCGATAGGGAGCTTTTATAAAAAAAGCAAAACCCCCCCATGCGAGCTGCTTTAGCAGCTCGCGCACGCCACACAATCACTTGAAATCCAGCTTTTTTTCAAGATGGCCGCCATACAAAAGTTTGTTTTCAGAACAAAAAGGGTAAACAAAACTTTGGAACCGTAATCGATAGGAAGCTTTTAAAAAAAAAACAGCAGCCACCCCCCCACGCGAGCTGCTTTAGCAGCTCGCGCACGCGGCGAAATACTAGTTAATATAATATAAAACTGGAAGACCATCACTGACTGACTGACATATTGACAGAATTGATCTCCCACTTGGCGTTATGGTGGGGGGTAGTGTTTGGTACCGTTGGATAGAGGATGTTTTGAAACCAACCAGAAAAATCCGAAATCTATGGAAAGGTGTCTCCGAGATGGAACTGCTCAGGGGATCTCGGAAACTATAAATCGGATGGGGGTACCGCTTGAACTAAATATGCCCCAAACCTTGGGCCATTTTTGAAAATTTGAAAAAAAAGATGGCCGCCATACAAAAAAACATGGCCGCCATACAAAATAAAAATGAAAATATCTTTTGAATGGTTAGAGATAGGTATAGGGTGCTCGACCAAATGTTATAGAGGGCGATGAGGGAAATTTGAAAAAGTTGGAAAAATTAAAAAAAAAGAAAAAAAAATGGCGGCCATTTTGAAAGTTGCTCCGATCCGACTGTAATTTTGCATCGGGGGCTTTTCTGGGTCGTAGATTACGATTATGAAAAAAAAATTTGGATTCCGCCATTTTTCAAGATGGCTGCCATACAAAAGTTTTTTTTCCGGAAAATTAAGCCAAACAAAACTTTTGAACCGTAGTCGATAGGAAGCGTCTATAAAAGAAAAGCAACACCCCCCCACGCGAGCTGCTTTAGCAGCTCGCGCACGCCACAAAATCACTTGGATTCCGCCGTTTTCCAAGATGGCCGCCATACAAAAGTCATTTTTCAGAACAACTGAACTTAAATAACTTTAGAACCGTAATCGATAGGGAGCTTTTATAAAAAAAGCAATACCCCCCCACGCGAGCTGCTTTAGCAGCTCGCGCACGCCACACAATCACTTGAAATCCAGCTTTTTTTCAAGATGGCCGCCATACAAAAGTTTGTTTACAGAACAAAAAGGGCAAACAAAACTTTACAACCGTAATCGATAGGAAGCTTTAAAAAAAAAACAGCAGCCACCCCCCCACGCGAGCTGCTTTAGCAGCTCGCGCACGCAGCGAAATACTAGTTATATTATATAAAAGTTAAATACCATCACTGACTGACTGACTGACTGACTGACATATTGACAGAATTGATCTCCGACTTGCCGTTATGGTGGGGGGGAGTGTTTGGTACGGTTGTATAGAGGGTGTTTTGAAACCAACCAGAAAAATCCGAAATCACCAGAAAGTGGTTTCCTTGATGGAACTGCTCAGGGGATCTCGGAAACTATAAATCGGATGGGGGTACCGCTTGAACTAAATATGCCCCAAACCTTGGGCCAATTTTAAAAATTTGAAAAAAAAGATGGCCGCCATACAAAAAAACATGGCCGCCATACAAAATGAAAATGTTAATAACTTTTGAATGGTTAGAGATAGGTATAGGGTGCTTGACCAAATGTCATAGAGGACGACGGGGGAAATTTGGAAAAGTTGGAAAAATTAAAAAAAAAGAAAAAAAAATGGCGGCCATTTTGAAAGTTGCTCCGATCCGACTGAAATTTTGCATCGGGGGGTTTTCTGGGCCGTAGATTACGATTTTGCAAAAAAAAATTTAATTCCGCCATTTTTCAAGATGGCTGCCATACAAAGGTTTTTTTTCATGACAATATAGGTGAAAATAATATGCAAATAACTTTTTAACGGTTTCAGATAGGTATAGGGTGCTCGACCAAATATCATAGAGGACCATAGGGGAAATTTGGAAAAGTAGGAAAAATTAAAAAAAAAAGAAAGAAAAATGGCGGCCATTTTGAAAAATGCTCCAATTCGACTGAAATTTTGCATCGGGGGGTTTTTTAGGTCGTAGATTACGATTATGAAAAAATAATTTGGATTCCGCCATTTTTCAAGATGGCCGCCATACAAAAGATTTTTTTCCGAACAAAGAGAATAACTTTAAAACCGTAATCGATAGGGAGCTTCTATAAAAAAAAAGCAACACCCCCCCACGCGAGCTGCTTTAGCAGCTCGCGCACGCCACAAAATCACTTTGATTGCGCCATTTTCCAAGATGGCCGACATACAAACGTTTTATTTTTTCAGAACAATAAAGTTTAAATAACTTTAGAACCGTAATCGATAGGAAGTTTCTATAAAAAAAAATAACACCACCACCACGCGAGCTGCTTTAGCAGCTCGCGCACGCGGCGAAATACTAGTATATATATATAGGCTTACGATAAAGACTATGATGATAATCATAATTTCAGTATTGTATTGCATGAATTACCCAGTTCAGAAGTATGACACAGACGGAATTTGGATGAAATTTAATACAGTTTAGCAAGTCTATGGCACCAACTAGAATAATAAAAACTATAATCTCCTAGCAATAATTAAAAACTATGAAGTCGGCGCGCGACTAATGACGGGTTTTTATCAGGCGTTACTTTGTCCGAACATACTGGGTACATCGTTCGCATATCTTAGTTCATAAGTAAAATTAACAATAACAAGAAGGTGCAATCTCCTATAAGGTATACGGACCCCTTCAGCTTGTAACTTAAACCTGCGATTCTCACCGAGCTCGCTAATTTATAAGACAAAAAGTATTTCGGCTCAGTTCGCTGCAGACGTCTTGGAGTGAGACTTGTGGCCGCCGATCAATTCTACGGGCTTTAGGTTCTGGATGTTTTGCTTTGGTTTTTTGGTCGTTGTGAGTGAGAGGCGGTTGGATTCTGTTCTTCTGAAAGTTCATTGTACGCTCGTTGTTCATGCTGTTACCCACTAATTCGTCCGCGTGGCCATCAGAAAAAGTCCATAATCTTTTATTAACGACCATTAAAGAAAACTTTCTCCAGTACCTAAATTATTATGAGAACGCGAATGACAAAGAGGTTGCTTTATCATCGTTGTTGCCCAAACAATTTTGATGTAACTCAGTTGCTTAAACCAAAAGGTTCCTTATTCTTTAAATCTAGATATGGATATTTAGATTCCAGCAAAACCCGGCAAGTTCATCAATCTAATAAAAAAAACATCTATTTTCATAAAACTATCTATTTTTTTCACACCGAATTTGACTGGTTTTCTTTGTGTTTTTTATTACGTTTGTACTATCTTGCAAATTGTTCATGTTCAGAGCCAATTTTATTTTATATATTTGTTAGAAGCACAAAAGTGTGTCTCGCATGGCAATAATTCATTTTCTCTCTACAACGTCACATTTCTGATTTCATTCAACTACTAAGTTAACAAAGACATAATAGATAGTAGTGGCATACTCGTATTTTAGAATATGAGGAGCTAGCCTGAAACTGAAATATTTGAGTGGCAGACCATTGTCCAGCTGTAAGTCAGTTTCAGACAATGCTGAAAAGGCTTAAAAAGCTTCGTTAATCTTTACTATAAGCTAGCTTTTGGCTACATTCGCTTGAAATATTTGAGTATATTTCAACCAAAACAGAAAATAATAGACTTTTATGCAACTGAAACGTTCGCCTAATGGTAAGCACCACGCTTGCCCCAATTGCAATGCTAGCTAGAACTTTGTTTTGCAAAATCTTATGCGGCACTATATGGCACGCAGGATTTTGGCAAAAGTTCTGGGTAGCTGTGCAACTGTTATGGGCATGCGTATTGTATTACTATCAGGTGAACCTCAGTCTCGTCCCCCAATTATTAAAACAAAAAGTCATTCAGATTCACATTCAATTCAAATCTACGTAGGTTCATGATTCTTTATCACCATAGTACAGTTAGGTATTCTGTGAACATAGCAAAATAGTAAGTATTCCTACTTTTTTCAACTATTTAAAAATAAAAGTTTTACTAATGAACGACGTGATATAATTTAACTGGCAAGTAAGGCGCTGCGCAAACGTGGACATACCGTAGAAGCTGTGTCCAGTAGGACACCGATTGCAAATCATCCGTTTGCGCAGCGCTGTACAATTGTAGGTAATTTTGTTAATGTTGATTGTGTCTTCAACTGACGACTTAGTTTCCAGTTACCTACACCGAAAACTGGTTATATAAAAATCAAATATTTATGGGTAGCTTGTATCCGACACAAGACACAAATGTGTCCACGTTTGCGCAGCGCCTAAATTGACGGATCCGACACTACAACTTCTTTGAATATCCTAATCATTTGCGTCACGATGTCTAAACAGGCAAGTGATTTAATTAAGCTATAATCCTTACCAGAATCTAAATCTTTGCGAGAGACTAGGTACGTGATGTTAAGTTTTTTTTTATGAAACTGAGTGATGAGACGAGCAAGTCAGCAAGCCTGCCCACGCCTGCCTTTATAGGCAGGCGTCGCGCATACCAGCAGGCTTGCAATTGCAGTGCCACCCACAACTTTTAATACCATAAAAAACACTGCGTAGCACTGCATTGCGCTCATCACCCCGAGACATCAGATATTAAGTCTCATATGCCTAGTAATTTCGCTGGCTACAATGTTTTTCAAACCGGAACACAGTAATCCTTGCGCACTATTGCTTGTTGGCAGAATAAATGGCAAAGCTGTGAAAACCTACCTAGAAGGTCTCCGCATACGAGAGACCTACCACTAGTTAAGAAACGTGACAAGCATATTTTGTGACAGATCGCTACTCGTAAATCTCCCTTTGGCATCAATGTACTAATCGACTCTCCTCACCGCCACATTTGGTACCACAGTATACATAATAGTACAGGTAGTACCTACGTGTACATATGATTCATTGCAACTGTCCTGCTTATAATATGGAATGGATTGTCGTGTTGAGTCTTTGATAAACAGAGTGACGGTTTTTGTATATTCCGTAACACAGAATACAGATTTGAATATCTACTTTTTTTGAGACTTGGACGTTGCTCGTGACAGACAATTTCTAAAAGATCTTCTATCCATAAATTTTTATTATTATAAATAGTAGAGAGGAAAACGTTTGTTCATGGAAGATATCCTAAAAAACTAACAGGAACTTGCACACAACGTTTGTTCTGATCCACTGCTACACCACACAGGCTGTTTATATACATACATATAATCCATCTATGGATGTTTACTTCCACTACCACAGGTTAGTAGGTTTTCTTCTACCTGCATGTGGGAGCAGGTGCGACTTTCGATCCGACGCACCTGAGGTCGAATCCCACTGGCCCCACACCACTGACTTTCTTAAGTTATGTGCGGATTTAACACTCGCTCTAAAAACGGTGAAGGAAAACATCGTGAGGAAACCGGCACCTCATTCAAGGACATGTGACATCTACCGACCCGCACTGGGCTAGCGTGGCCCATACTCTCTCTAGGAGGGAAGGCCCGAGTCCCAGGAGTGGGAACGTGATGGGCTGATGATGATAATTCTTCTACCTCAAATATTTACAAATATCTGTCTATAGCAGTCCTAATCGCCCGCTGCGCTCGTGGTGAATAAATAAATCCGTTGTGTACAATGCGGCTGCCCATCGGATTGGCGTGTGTCACCCGAACAGAATAATTAATGTATTTACAAATGGACACGCGGGTCGAAGCTGTGGGAACATAGCTTGGAAATAGGAATACAATTGTTTGTTTCCAAAATATGTAGATTAGAAAGGTGCAGATTTGAAAAATACGAGTATCAGTATGATTATATTACTATAAGACAGCAACTAGAGATACCACAACGATACTACTAACTTCTATGAAATTTAGAAGAGGATGACCGGGTTATGCGGCCCGCATATTTTGCAAAAAAATATATAGGTAAAATATTAACAGCAGTGTCTTTGCAATCTGTCTATATCAGTCGGTCTTACCTTATATTATGCCAGTTCATGATATATACTTATAAATCAAAAACATTTTTTTTCTTTAGAGCTTATGTAAGCATTGAATTGTATTGTATTTAAATACTTAACTATAAAAATCTGTTTTTATAAATCTCATTAAGGAACAGTTGTGGTCGATCGACATCAAATAATAAATCACACAAATATTGTAAATGCAAGAGTTTGTATGTGTGTTCGCGTGTTACTGCGATAATGTGTTTGTTACTTTTTCACGCTCTAAGAGCTCAACAGAGTTAAGTAGGATTTGGAATAACGATAACTTATACCCTGGACTAACACAAAGACTATCTTTATATCCCGGAAAATTGCGAGTGAATCCGTGTTGCGCCGCTTGTTCTCAATATAACAAATTGAACGAAACTTACAACTCCCTTACGTAATTAACGCGAACAACTTCAAAGTTACCTTTCCTAGAACCACCCAGGTATCCAATACGATGACAATCAACGTAGCCCACGCAGCCTACGCAGCCCACGCAAATTTTGTTTAACTCGTGTAACTATTAACCACATTCGTGGTATTTCACTACCACCCCAGTGATTATATTCCTCTCAACCTATTCACGTTTCCATTAACTGGATCGATCTAATTAAACCTTATTGGGCAGATAAGTCCAAAATGACCTGATAAGGGTTGACACAAGTCGCAGAAGCGAAGTGTTTGCCTATCCGCAGACTGATTTAATATTATCTAACTACTTCGTCTTATCAAGCCAGTTTTATTCGCTAATAGATTCTAGCGAATTGGGGAAAAAACAATTTGTTCTGCGGAATAGGTATTTATTTGTATTGGGAGCTGTTTTTACTCTATTAACTGACGTTAATGCTGTTTCCGGTTTGTCTTTTATAGATAAGAGTTGGTCTTGTTATTCAAAGCTATAGATAGTTCTTGTGTGTCGGTGAAATAAGGTCCTTGTATCAACATTTCCCCAGCCAGAAGAGGCCAGCCCCTCTTGCCTTCCTTTTATTCTTTCTTCTTTCGTTTTTATACAAATTAATGACGAGACGAGCAGTTCGTTCAGTTAATGTTAAGCAACACGCCTGTCATAACAGTTGTACTTACCACCAACCAAAATTTTGTTTCTGTGTATCTGGCAGGATTCTGCACTGCGCTCGTCATTAGTAATTTTACTGGCTACAATGTCTTTAAAACCGGAAAATACCATTGCTTGTACACTGTTGCTTAAAGGCAGTATAACAAAAACGGTGATACCATGATGATGATACCATGAGTCGGACAACGTGGCCACGAGGAACATGTCTTGTTTCTGTGGTCAATACTTTTGCATCCATGTTTCTTTTTGGGTTCTATAAATTCTGATAGTGACAACCAAAAAATGTTGGAGCATGTCCTTTTACAAAAAAAATGTCTTTTAGATTTCCCTGGAAACCACGTTTATTATAAACTAGCTTTTTCCCGTGACTTCGTCCGCGTGAACGATAGAGGAAGCTTATTTTCGTATTTATTTCAAAACCATCTTAGCAAGACCTCCCCAGTGTATGGAAGCGCGTGCTACGAAGAGGTCAATCTGTATCTTTGTAATCACCCAACCGATTTTAATGTAACATATCCTATAATCTAAGTTGAAAATAATGCTACCAAACCCTGAAAACCACATTAATATCCGTTCAGCAGTTTCAGAGTCACAAACAAACAAACAAACAGAAACTCTTAAAAACCATAGATTCGTGTTCAGTACCTTCTAAATAGTTGATCCCAGTTAGTTTTGCAAAAATATATCAATGTACAGAAATGGCTCAGTTCAAATTTTATAAAAGTATAGAAAAGCAACCAAATACTTCAGAACTGTTTAGTTAAACGTGCGAACGTGTTACATCAAAATTCAAAACTAGAAACTATAGATACAAAAACACCATCAAAACAATTACACAGTGATTCATTTCCATTCTCTCCTGCACCGACATAACACAGATTTATGTGTTTGCTATTACGTTGGACCGTATTAACGTAGATGAAAATAGGAAGAAATGGGTCAGAGTGGGTCTGCCTTCGTTAAGTTTACAATTGAATGGCGTAAGAGAACAAGTCGATTTACATGTTTGACGTGAGACGCTTTCAAAAGATTATTGGAAACGTATTAACAAAAACTCTGTCAAAACCATGATCGCTGTGGCTAGACATTGTCAATGTTGGATCAAATTAACCTTTGTTTTTAATATAAGATGTAAAAAATGTTTAATAATAAATAAAAAAGAAATAAAAAAAGAGACAATTCGTTTGAAAATTCTAAAAAAAATATATCGATATATTTCATGTGGCACTGCGGGTGATGAGTTTTAGATTTGTTAATTTTTAGTTTTGTTAAATTACAATGAATTTATTTATTTTAATATTTTTGTTTGCATTTCATGTGTTAACATCCTTTTCATGGGTTCGATTATAGATCTATGTTTGGCTACTATCTCGCCTGATGTGAAGCGATGATGTGGCCTAAGATGGGGCACATAGATCTAGAGAGAGGCGGAGTTGAGCGGCTGCTCAGACCCATCTCCCCGATGGTTCACTGAACATCATCCTTCGGGATGATGTTCGGACACGACTAGGTCGCTTGACGGCATGGCTTTGTTCGGTGGGTGGTATTACAACCACGGCCAGAGCCTACCACTCCAAAGCGCGTAAGCGGGTTTCATCACGATGTTTTCCTTCACCGTTTTAGAGCGAGCGTGCAAAATCTGCACTTAACTATAAGTCATTGAAAGGCATAAAGGTAAGTTCTGTAATTCCAACACCAGGGTTGACTACACAGACAAACGTCCTCACGAGAGAAAGAGGGAAAAATAGAGATAAAGACTTCAGGGAAACATACTTCAACCGTAACAGAAACTATAATTCAACCTGAACAAACTAGAAAGTCAACATTTTCGTTATAACACAAGGGCAACAATTGTACAATAATACTTGTAAGCTTTGTTAAGCAGACTTCTCTACGTCCCGCCTTTTCCTCATTCACCTCCCTTTGCAGTATTAATTGGGATAAAGTTTTGGGAGATCCAATTTGCTATCACGATGTCTTCTGGAATGGTTGAAGACGGATCGTTAACACTGCCTGAATTAGGGGTCAATGACGCGGCAGTTTTTCTTTGTTGAGTGATGCAATGGTGTGAACAGTGAGCAGTGACATTTGTAACTGAAGGACTTGGTGTAAGGAGCCAACTTTCATTAGAGCGAGTAGTGGCCGCGCAGTAAGGTGGGCGCCTTACGATCTGAAGCACCCGAATTCGAATCTCAACTCAGTCTTGTATCAAAAGCAGTAAGTGTGGATATTTCAGGCCTGCTAAGTAACTTATAAAAGCAGTGAAAACATTGTGAGGAAATTCGGTTACGCGCTTTAGACTGACAAGTTCCAGCCACGGTTGCAACGCCACCTACCGAACAAAGGCTAGCATGATTGACCTTTTCGTGTTTCGGGATAATTAGTGAACCATCAGAGCTACGGGTCTGAGTAGTCCCTCAACTGCCATCTCAACTCTATTCAGACTTAACCATAATGCGATCAGTAAAGGAGTGGCACGCCGTACTACCGTCATTTGTATTTCCTGACACATACACGAAAAAAAACCTGGATATGTTCATATCTAGAGTGAATAAACACTTAGGTACAACGAACGTGTGCTACACCTTTGACCACATAGTCACTTCATATGTGGTGAGATTGGTAAATAAATAAAAAAGTACCTTTGCAGCGGTATTTTTTTTGAGCGATTGTTATGTATCTTCGAGGAAGATGGGTTCTTCTGCGTTTCAAAATTACTTCTCTTTTGTAATGTTGTGTTCAAATTGATCAATCTCACAAACAACAATTCAATGTTAAAACATTCCAAGAATCGATAACGGTTTTCAAAACTTTACGACACGGCGCTTGTAATTTCGCTTCATTCTGTAGACCTTGCAGTTGACAAATTCATTTGCGAATAATAACTTCTTTAACTGTCAATAAAGCAGCTCATAAAATTGAGCCGTCGAGAGAATAAATGGAAAAGTTGAAATAATTACTTTCCAAATCTTTAATTAAGAACTGGAATTATAATAACAAAACAACAAAAGTTTGTTGTTGTTTTTTCTTAACTACGCTGTAAGTCGTTTCCTTTGCCACTATATTTTTTAATTAAGTTTTCTATAAGTAACGTTAGATTCAACAACAACCTACATACATATAATACATCAGAATTAGACTAAATAATTTCATTACTTTTCATTCATAATCTCACATGTATAATCATAATTTTTTTAGGGTAACTTACGTTAAATCGTAGAACTACTTGGTCGACAATCATTTTTTTTGTGGGGGGTAGAATGCCGTCGCACTGCCCGTACTACTACTAGGGTTGCCACGAGGGTCACAGAAGTGGATGTGTGGGGCTCGAACCCACTATAAACCTCCCCGTGAGCAGTTCTATGACCGTGGTGGGGCGAGATAGGGTCGAGCTAGCATTCACTATCTCGCCCCGGCAGTAGGCCTGGATGTTAACCGGGCCACTTCGCCTATGGAGGGGTGACCTTGCTCACCAAGGTCACTCCCAGACGAGTGCGTGCAAGCTGGCAGGGAGTCCCCCGACTCTCCACTAGTGACCCCACTACGGAAGATGTTCCCCCGTTTGTCTGCGCCGGAGCGAGTCAAACAAGGCATCTTCCTGACCCGCTCCGCAGTCTCCTTTTGTGCCATAACCGCTTTGTCGAAGGAGACCACCGCCCGCTACGATCTCTCGCCACTTGGCGTTCACCACGCTCGGCAGAGAGAGATCCCGCCCTATCACCGCTGAAAGTATGTGCCACTGGGTTTTTTTTTATAAATGCAATTCAACATACATATCTTCCTCTAGCAAATTCAATGATTAACTAATTTCGAAAATAATCAGTAAAGTGTTATTTAAATTACATTAATCCGTTGGTTTCGACGTAACCAAATTGTAATTTTACTCGTCCATAATAGATGCAGTACCCTGATTGAGAGCACTCCACCTGTGCCAGGTTATAAAGCCCAGAATAACTGCATTGGCCATTAACTGAATAAATAGACCTGGAAACAATTCCCGTATGTTTAAATTATTTTTTACGAAATTTGCAAGCAAATTGTCATATCGCCTATCGCAGGATCCGGGTCACCAATAAAATTATCCAAATAATACCCGTCCGAGATTTTAGGGGGGGCGATAAAAAAGCAGTTAATTTGAATAAATACAGAAAAAAAAAACTGTATCATAACGGTAACATTTGGAATTCTCTCGTTGTTTTATCGCGGGCTCCATTAATGGGCCTTTAATATCGTGGGAGCAGTTGGCACCTCTTTCCAGTGGTCCTTCTTATCATTTTTGCTGAATGCCATTTGAATACAAAATTGTAGTGATGGACTGACCTGCTGGGACTCAGACGAGATACAGATCCGAAACAGTCTTGCTCTATGACAAAATATAAATGTGATCAAGCTGTTATGTCGTTTCTTGTAAAATTTGTAGCTTTTCACATATTTCAACCGATTTCAACCACAAAATATGATGCAATTAAGAACGATAAAAATATTTTGACAGTTCTTTTTTCTCATAAAAAACATATTGGTAACTACGAAAGGTTTTGACAACCTTCCCTAGCTTTTGGTAGCTTTTGGTGGTAACGGTTCATCCGCCATCAAGTCAACTGCAATTCGTCTTTTGGATTTTTTATTTTTAACAAAATGAGTCGATAATATGTATGATGAGCTTAATGTTATAAAATGAGAACATTCTATCAGTCTTGCAATCTCTTCCCATCCCTCCATCCCTAGAGAAGCAACCGTTTCTCGGAAACGTGTTTAAGTATGATAAAATGCAATAAATAATAGTTGGTCATATTTCAAACGGCGCAGAGGTCTAGACGGTGACATCCAGCTTTTAATGTTTTATGTTTTAACGTTTTATTAAAGTAAGTTGGGTTTGTTTTCCCTTTGTGCCAGTTGAGAAGAAGATCAAAAAGTTGTGAGAACCTCCATTCCGTGGTTGAGCGGTTTGGTTCTTAACATAAATAGTGCATATTCAATTCCGGCGGCTAAACTATTTATTTTTTATGGAACTCAGCTATTAGATGAACACGTTATGTATGCCAGGTGGTAAACGCCACGATTTCTTATGATAATTGCAGTTCCACTCAGAATATTTGATTCTCTGCCTTACTGCATAGCGCTGCATCCTGCCTGGCTTCAATGTATTTCCAGTCGGAACACAGTAATGCCAAAGAAAACTAACAAGCGATAGTAGGTGTGAAAGAGATACTCTTAGGTTGCTTACGTATATCGTTGTCCTAGTCGCGCTCGATTCGTATTAGCTCATCCCTACAATAATTACGCACACACACAAAACGTGCGCGGACAGGCCGGTGCGCCAGTAGTAGTACTAGACAGTTAGTTCGGTGAATTTTTATGGAGTGTGCAAAATAACTGCAAGAAAAGATAGATAGATAGATAGATAAAACGTTTATTTGTCAACACAACACACATGTACATTAAATAGCAATAGAATACTGTGTAGTGGATATAGAACGTCAATACACACCTAGCGTAGGTACCCCAGACATTAAGTACTTCCACCTTTCTTATTTTAATTTTAATTTAAATTTACTGGTGGTAGGTTTCTCGTATGCGAGACGCCGTCTGGGTGGGTACTACT
Organism: Petrophora chlorosata; assembly: GCA_951640565.1. NCBI lineage: Eukaryota > Metazoa > Arthropoda > Insecta > Lepidoptera > Geometridae > Petrophora > Petrophora chlorosata. Next base: position 19,573,941 of record OX621189.1, on the reverse strand, counting down.
GCTTTGACAGTTATTCAACCGCCAAGCAGTAGTGCGCAAGCATTACTGTGTTCCGGTTTGAAGAGCATTGTAGCCAGCGAAATTACTGGGCATTATGAGACTCAACAGCTGATTGTCTCAGGATGATGAGCGCAGTGCAGCGCCGCGCAGGATTTTGCAAAACAAATTTCTAGGTGGTGCTGTTATTGTTATGGGCTGGCGTATTGCTTACCATCAGGCAAACGACCAGCTCGTCACGTCATTCAGGTACATAAAAAAATTAAAAAAAAAATTACCAATCATCATTATCATCATTCATCATCTTTACCAAGATGATTGCCTGTCATCCTTTCTTTCCAGAACAATCTTAAGAAAAAAGTCACGAAAAAACAAAGAAAAAAATAACAAAAAATCATCTAAAGCATACCTGAAAAACAATCTTTGAGATCCAATTAATCATTCAATCTTTTCCAAGAACCTGGCCCCCAATGCATCACGTCCGAAAAAAGACATCGTCAGATTTCTCAGTAATCCGCTAAAGAAACAAGGCGTTCCCTTATTTCCTTTATTTCATATCAAAGTCGCCCAACGAGCATCTGCTCTAATCTGAGTGCAAATATTTATTGTGTCTCTCCCGACCCCCTTCTCCCCTTGGTGGGGCTTGTACACACTAAGTCGGATATGAAACCCACCTATGTTTAGACACTATCTCGCTATGTATATGGTTAGACACTATCCGATGTTAAACAATGATGTGGCCAAAAACGGAGTACTTAGATCTAGAAGAAGATGGCAGTTGAGTAGCTGCTCAGACCTGTCTTCTGGATGGTTCACCGAACATCATTCTGAAACATGATTAGGTTGCTTGAGGACATGTTTTTGCAGTCGCGACTGAAGTCACTCCAAATCGTGACTTCGGTTTCCTCACGATGTTTTCCTTTACCGTTTTAGAGGTAGAAATCCGCACATAACTAAGACATTGGTGCAGGGCCGAGTCAAATCAAATCATATCAATTGTTTATTTGCAAAAATACATACAATAAAGGTCTTAAAACTAATTACAACAGTCAAGTATTCTGCCTGCAAGCAAGCGTGCAATTATTATGTCAATTCCCTAATTACTATAAAATGTATTTAAAATAATAATTTATTTAATTTAATTGTATTAATTTAATTACGTTCACGATTAAAATATTCTGTCATGCTATAAAACGTTAAATAATTCTTGAGTCAAGTTTTAAATGCTTCGCCCTGCAACGATTTTATATTGTCGGGTAGTTTATTATACACTACAGTTACTATTATACACATATTAAAAACATTTTTTTCATTTATATATTTACGGCAAGGAGTATATATTAAATTTTTAAATTTGGCTCGTTTTTGTCTAATTAAATCTTTATTTCGTTTTGTAAGTGTCGTTGTTGATGTGTTCTAACGAAAATGCATAAGTCTCTTATATACATGCATGGAAGTGTCAGGATCCAAACTTGGGTGCTTTGCATCATAAGGCGCATAAGGTACCGTTCGGCCTTACAACCACACGAGATAGAAAAAATAGTCTCATATGAGTCTCTTGGTTGTTGTATTAAATAAATAACGCCCAACGATCACATAAATATGTACATACATAGATCCTGACCCCTAACTAGGATTCCCTGTATTAAGGGAACCAGGAACTATGAGGACCATGGTCCCACAACACAAACAAATGAATGTGCTTTTTTTTCTGTGCACAAACATTTGTCCCGTCGCGGGAATTGAACCCGCAACCTCAGTGATGTATGAGATTTGAACCAACCTGCCAAACCACTACACCACAGAGGCTGTCAATTCATTGTTTAGATTGACTAGATTAGATTTCACAAACATTAGACGTTATAGTGGGAACTAGCTTCCCTGCGGTTAGGCTCGGTGCACAATTATAGTGGATTTATCCGTTGTTTATCCTCTTTGCGGGATAAGAGGATGTTTAGAAATGGCTTGCTTTGGATTAGGAAGTTTGCGAATCGATGCGGGTAGCGTCTGGTCATTACAGCTTGTATTTTTGAATATTATTAAACAAATTAGGTGCTTATAACCAGGTATTTTTCTAGTGGCGTCGATAAGCTGTTTACATGGTCATGAAAAGAATATTGTGTGGAATTGTACCAGTTTATGATTATTATTTTATGTTACTGAACGACGAGATGAGCTGGTCGTTTGCCTGATGGTAAGAAATACGCCAGACCATAACAATAACAACACCACTCAGAACTTTGTTTTGCAAAATTCTGCGTGGCGCTGCACTGCGCTTTTCACCCTGAGACAATTAGCTGTTGAGTATCATAATGCTAAGTTATTTTGCTGGCTACAATGCCCTTCAAACCGGAACACAGTAATGCTTGCGCGATACTGCTTGGCTGCTGAATAAAAAAACTGGCAAAGCGGTGGTAAAGACGGCCTCTCGCATACCAGTGTAAAATGATAAAACCAATAGTTTTTTTTTTAAATGGCTTGCGTTTGACCACTATGTCACCTGATGGTAAGCGACGATGCGGTCGACGATCTAGCACGCTTGACAAGATAGTAATAAATAAAAGACAAAAGTTGTTCTCTCAATAGGTACATCTTGTACAATCTTCTAAGTAGGACTTCGTCTACATAGAATTCGGATTTTCGGAATTTGAATTGTTTCGGGATAAAACGTATTCTATTCTTAGTTCTATTTCAGGATCGGAAGCCATACCAAGTTTCATCAAAAAAGACATACCAAGTTTCATTAAAATCTGTTCAGTCTTTATGAAGTTAAGCCGTAACAAACATACAAAGAGTCTTTCACATTTGTAATAGGAAGTCGCAACAAACTTGACGGATAGTTGAGATACCGATCCTATTCCTACTATCCAACTTTCTACTAACATTATAAATGCGAAAGTTTGTGAGGATAGGTGGATGGATAAATGGATGGATGTTTGTTACTCAATCACGCAAAAAGTACTGAACGGATTTTTAAGAAATGTTATACGTAGGTTTTTTTGGTCCGGGAAAAGGACATAGGCTACTTTCTATCCCGGTAAACCGCGGGTGAAACTGCGAGGCTCAGCTAGTCAATTTATGACTAGAAATTAGTCTTCCAAGGTTGGAGCATGTTAACTTTCGCCAAAACAAAAAGAAATGGAACTCTTATGTTGTAAGCCAAAATTCGCTTTAAGTCCCTGAACCAATTGTTACTTATTAGACATTAAAACTACCTCTACATAAAACTCTTCACTCCGACATTCCTTCAAGTTTTAAAGTCGTTGTGTACAGACCGTTAGTCAGCTTGTCTGTCCGTCTGTACTTTTTGCAATCGATATCTCTGGAACATAGCAGCTGTGCCGTCTCAGGGTGTGCACTTGGATGTAGGTAGAGCGTTTCATTGACTGCAGAACTTTTAAATATAATTTCAAGTTATATCGATAGTTAATAACTTATATCCAAGTTAATTAATATCGCTCAAAATGCGTTACTTTACTTGGTAATGAAATTTGAAAATTCGAATAACAAGTCACCGCAATATTACAGCAGCGAATCACGTATCAACGAAATGTCAACACCACGAATAAATCTACAGCGAAACTTTCGGGCAAAGTCATACATAGGTACGACGACAAGTGAAGAAAGGAGTAGTGTTTAGTTACTGGTGCACCAAGCGATCGTGCCGCGGCAGTGGCCGATGATGCGCCAAAAGAACAATAAACCAAAGCCAATCACAAACTTTCGCTGAAGAATTATTTGTGGTCTTGAAATTTCGTTGTTACGTGATTCAGGCTGTAATAATTCGAATTTTAAGTAACGCAGTCGAAAGCAATTACAGGGCTCACCATTCAAAATTCAATTGTATTTATTAGAGGCTGACAGAGTAATAAATTCTTTGGTAATAGGTGCGCCTTTTGGAAACACAAACGATTAAATATCGATTTATTGATGGTATTTGTTTTTACTTCAGAATCTTGAAAGTGACTCCGATTCTAACCATAGTTTTGACCTTCATCATCATCATCATCATCAACCCGTAGTCGTCCACTGCTGGACATAGGCGCCCAATAAACGCTACTGATCCCGGTCTTCGGTTCTTTTCATCCAGTTTCTGATAGCCATCTTACACAGGGCGTCGCTCCGCCTATTTTGACGATAGTCACCATTAAAGGTTAAAATCTTTTAAATAGTTTAATAGATTAATTACTAATGCCTTGTATAATTCATCAGGGGATGAAATGTTGAAGTATATCAAAGAAACACTTCGTGGACGGATCCAGGGACAGATAGCAATGCGACTGTCGAGGCTGGAGTCGACTAGGACCACTAAATTCAAGTCCTATAGGCTCCAAGTTCCAGCGGTGCATAAGGAACTGTTCCTGAATTCTGACTTCTGGCCTGTAAGGGTAGTATACCGGAGATACAGAGAAGGAGCGAAATTTTTGAACCCTGTGAAGTAGTGAGTGTGGTTTATTTAATGTAATTTTCTATTTTTGTATGTATGTTAGTCTGTAAGGTATATATTCTATGGTCCTATCTTAATTTTACTTTGTTGTACTTTAATATTGCCTGAAATAAAGAATTTAAATAAATAAATAAAAAAAATTGTGGAACTATATAAATGGTTGTCGCTAACCGCTGTATATCCCTACAGAATCCATCCCCTAACCATGATGCGCGACAAACGAGGCGACTTTTTGCCCCTTTTGGCCGGACTCGTGATATTTCCAGAATGGTCGCTGAAACTCAGCAAATCTAAGCCGCGTACGTTTGTTTATGGTTTAACGAAACTATCTTCGGGTAATTTAACACAAGCTCTCAAGATTGCGCAAGGTAGAGAAGTGACTTTTTTATGTTCCAAGTTAGTCCGTCTCCGTAGAAGGTTATTTATATATATATAATAGTTGCGTATTTTACTATGGAATAAACGTAATTTAACTAAGTAATAGTTAGTTTTCTCTGTTTTAACAAAGTCATAGCATAATTTTGGTTTGAATTTGTTTGGGGTTTCGGAAGATTACAAATAAAAAGCTGCAAAACGACGAAATAACAGAGTTTTCCAATTATTCTTATTTTACTGTATACAACAAAAGTCATGGCACAACATTTAGATGGATTAAAGTCCATTTTATTAGCGACCCCCCATTCGTATACTGCGTCTACATCACGTTGGAGTTTGAGGCAGTCTTCCACGGACTTTACCTCGAAGATTAGCTTCAGATCATCTCCGTACATAAGGCATTTAGAATGCTTGATGACAGCTGGAAGATCGTTAACCATGAGTATGAACAGAAGAGGTCCGAGGATGGATCCCTGACTGACCCCAGATCTTGTATGATACGTAGACGATTCGTACATGCCTAACTTTACGTACTGTTGCCGATCCCGAAGGTAGTCTGCGGCAAAACGAAGGAGAACATCAAAAAAACGTCAAAAGAACATCAAAAATGTAATAGAAAACATCGTGAGGAAACTGGCATGTACAAGAATTATTCACAAAAATTCAAGGACACGTAACATCCACCAACCCGCACTGGGCCAGAGTCGTGGAATATGACCCATACTCTCTCTATGAGAGAAGTTCTGTGTCCCAGCAATGGGAACATGATGATCTGATGATGATGATAGATATAATATTTAGTGTAATACTACCGAATGTTGTATTAGGTCGAATAGCACAAATAATTCTAACGTAGTTGTTAGAGACGCAACGCACGAGGCATCTTAGAGTGTCAACTCGCCGAACGTTGTAAAGAGAGTCATCTCGTTACAACGTTCGGCGAGTTGACACTCTTTTGGTTTTTTTGTTTTTTTATTGCTTGATCGGCAATTATTTTACCGCAGTCTCACCTGATGGAAAGCGAAGATGCGGTCGAAGATTGATCATCCTTGCCTAGAATATACACAATAGAAGACTCACTCTAGACTCATTTGCTTCTAGATATGTCTAGGAATTACACCAATGTTTCGATTATTCATTTCATATTTGAGATGAATTTCGGCAATGACACGGATTTATAAGCATGTGTTTATTGAATGAATGCCTGATAATGAAAAAACAAGAAATATTTTAGCCGTCAATTTAAAAAATGCATTAAAACCTATCACGAACGTTTGAGATAGCCAACACTCTGCGGAGTCCACGAAAACCACGTAACGAGATTCAGATTTCCCGGGAGCGATCCCCCGACGCCTAGATTTGTTGCTCATTACCGTGTAGATAGATTTTATCGTCGGCACGTGCCAATGGGGAGAGTGAAATATTGAGAAGCTTTAAACTAAGAAGATGTTTTTAAAACGCTTTGCGGGTTAACGTCTTATAATTTTATACAGCTTTCCATCTGGTGGTCTTCTTTTTTATACAACTGAGTGACGAGACGAGCATTTTGTTTGCCTACCCACCGGCTATAGACGCGAGGTCTCGTATTCAAATCCATTTTCAAATTGTATGTATTTTTCCTTCGATTCTTTTTACAAGCTTTTATTTAACTTGTAATGTTTGGGTCAAATCTTGCAAGTTGAATCAGAACCACTTCCTCTTATCCTACGGAGTTGAAATTTTACACATTGTCGAAGGCCGATGACAATGCAATATTATGGTGATAGCCAGCCGATCTGATGATTGAGACGGAAGATGGGCAATAAAACTCCTTGAAGAATAATTGTTAACAAGTTTTTGTTTAATCTGCTTGCGGTTCTAATTACAAATTTGTTAAAAGCTTGTCTGGAAAAAAATATTTTCAACAAAAATCTTGTTTTAATTTGTTTTTTTAATAAATGTGAAGAAGAACTCTGTCGGCATTATATTGTAGTTTATGAGATTTCGTGATCGCGATTCGGGTCACTTGTTTTCAGTGATTAGAATAACAAAATAGTCCCGGAGGCATCAATTTTTTGCTACGATTACTTTTTATAAGAAATCTTAAACTTAAATTAAATTATTTATAAGCAAGAGAGAATTTCCAAGAAAAGCAAATATTTACGTCAAAATCTTAAGAACGCTCAGGGAATTTTATATCAAAGGACTTTAAGTGTTTTCTTCATGCACTTTCCTTGCAAAAACAAAGAGGATTTATCTCGGCTATAAAACGTACAATGCCATGTTTTAAGTTGAAGATAAAGGTGTGCATTTTGTGTCGAATCTCTTGTCACCTTTGTAAATGTTGCTTTACAGTAAGTGTGGTGATTTAATAGGTTACATGTACGCAAAAAGCACTCACTCATTTATTACATCATTGTATATTATTATCTTATTAAGAGCGAGTTAGTGATTTAAGAGCGAGTGTGGCTAAGCGGGAACTCGTGTGCCTTTCGATCCAACGCACCTGGGTTCGAATCCCGACTCGGCCCTGCACCCATGACTTGTAGTTAAGTACAGATTTTGCACGCTTGCTCTAAAACGGTGAAGGAAAACGTCGTGATGAAACCCGCTAGCGCGCTTTGGAGTGGTAGGCTCTGGCCGTGGTTGTAATACCACCCACAGAACAAAGCCATGCCGTCAAGCGACCTAGTCGTGTTTCGGGATGATGTTCGGTACTATCGGGTGGTCTAAGCAGCCGCTCAACTGCCGTCTCTCTCTAGATCTATGTGCTCCACATTAGGCCACATCATCGCTTCACATCAGACGAGACAGTAGCCAAACATAGATCTATTAAGCGTAAAAAAAATTAAAGTAAATGTATATTATTAAAGTAATGCGCAAGTATTATTGTGTTGGGATGTGGGTGAAAATGAAGCACATAGATCTAAAGGAAACCTGGTTACAGAATTGCAAATACGTATGATATTTTAGGAAATACGAATGCTGTTATTTCAAAGGGGATCTCTACTAAGCATTTTGCACCTGTGCTCCCAGTAAACATTTCAAATCAAACTCCCAAGTAATTCGTAAAACTGAACTCGGCTAACACGAGCGCTGACAGCCCGTCAGTTGTCACTCCTCGTCAGTTCTCGTAATGATCTCCCCTTGCCAAGTTTAGGAATATTTATGAAGATTTGCTATTAATAGAAACTAGATAAGTACCGTTTAGCACCATGTCGTAGTCATTACAACGACATTTTGTTTCTTTCAAAAAAGAAGTTTTATATATCGTTAGTCGAACATGATATTTAAATGTATACCTACCTATTTTCTATACAATCAGCAGCAATAATAAGTAGATATACATTCTATATCCCAAGTATTTAGAAAATATCAAACTAAAATAAGTGAGTGTGAGATGGTTACTAAAATGCGTAGGTGTATAACTAACCTTACAAAAAATGTACTTTGGTCTTGAAACAATGCTTAACTAGGTACTTGTTTAGTAAAACAAAGGAGTAAATAATTAATCTATTCTCAGTAACCCCAGGAACAGTCACGATGCTAATAAAGTTAATGTGTAATTTCAAAGTCATAGAATAGATGATGATCCAAAAACAATAAAACAACGCCAGTGCACGTGACGGGCTCAATCACTCACGGAACATTAGCGGTGCAGGCCATAGTTTTTCAATAATTGCTTGACCCATGCAGTGTTGTTTTACTTTAAGGGCTTTACAACATAGAAGTATTTTTACATGATTCTAGCTACATATTGCAGTTTAACTATGACCCATTTATATCCATTTGCCGTAGGTATACTAGAGTAATGTAGGACTACTGAAAAAAGCAGTTTATTTAGGTATATTCACTACCGGCCAATTAAAACTGCGCGTTTCCCTCTGACCCCGGGATGCAGTAGTAAGACGAGTTTCAGTATAGCACTTCATTGTACTTAATGTGATGGTTTTAGAATTTATACGCAAGTATTTATACGTGTTAACAATATCTTAATGTGTGTGTTAAGACTAGCAGTACACTTAGCAAAATCAAAACAAATAATGTAAGCAATCGCTACGCATTTACTACATTCCAACCCTACATGGTAGAAGTTTCACCTATTCGTACTAAACGTCTCAGGTCATTCTTTTTATTGTAAACGTCCAAGGAACGCCTTGCCGTCGTCTGTGTTTCCACATAATTAGGTACAATCTGGATGTGTTCAAATCAAGAGTGAACATGTATTTACTGGGCAAGCGGGCTACATCATCGGCTACATCGTCACTTCCCATCAGGTAAGATCGTAGTAAACGCTGACTACGCTTTCTTGAGTTGAATATAAATAACATTACTGTCACAAAAATGACGACGAAAAGAGGCCTGATGCAATGACACTCATTCCTTGGAAGATCATCATCATCATCAGCCCATCACGTTCCCACTGCTGGGACTCGGGCCTTCTCTTGTAGAGAGAGTTTTGGGCCGTAATCCACCACGCTGGCCCAGTGCGGGTTGGTGGATATCACAAGTCCTAGAATTTTTGTGATAAATTCTTGAACATGCCGGTTTCCTCACGATGTTTTCCTTCACTGTTTTTAGAGCGAGTGCTAATTCCGCACATAACTTAAGAAAGTCAGTGGTGCGGGGCCAGCGGGGTTAGAACTCAGGTGCGTCTGATTGAAAGTCGCACGTGCTCCCACTGAGCCACACTCGCACCTTGGAAGATGGGACGACTTTTTGTATGGGATGCTACCTGTGTAGATACCCTAGGTCCATCTCATCTTCCAGAGACAATTGTCCGGGCTGGTGGAGCTGCGTCCAAAACTGAAAACTTCAAACGGCGCAAATATACAAATTTCGACCGACGTTGCATGTTTGTGTCGTTTGGGGTAGAAACATTAGAACCGTGGGGGCCGAGCACCCATGAAATCTATAGGGACTCAGCAAAACGCCTGGTGGAAGTGACGTGTGACCACGTGTGGCCACGCGGCGACGCAGCCAGCGTTCTGGACGGTTTCCCGTACACTATAGGCCTTTTAAAATAATTTTATTAGAAATTATTGTATATATATTTAAGTTATATATGTAAACTAGAACTTATGACAATAATAAATTCAGAATATAAATCATTGTTATAACAATCACTTATAGTATTACAAGAATGTTTGCTGACTCATATTTTATGTGATAGTTTGATGATTCACTCGCGGCTAGACAAATAACATATTAAAAGTCGCAGCACATGGCGAAATTGTGCTATTTCTGGCACTGACGGTTCCGGGAATCAAAATGTGCTTGAAACCAGATTAGAACAAAAAGTACTTTAATCTTTAATTAGCAAGCCGCAAGAGTAGGATTCCTGTTTGACAGATGTACAAGAATGGAGTTGAATTAACTCTAGCTTTAGCTAAACGACATTGAAATGTATCTGACATTTTGAGTAGTTGCTGTTTAATTAAATCTTGATTAAATATTTTAAAGTAAACATAACCTTAAAGATGCTCGTGTAATATATAAACTACAAATACAAACACAAAACTCTTTATTGCATACCAGTTTACAAAATAAATAAATAGTAACGGCACAAAAGTTCTTAATATGGTAGTACAACGGTCTTATCTCTTAAATCTGTTCCAGACAACCTTAGGATGAACAGTATCGAAAAAAGGAGTAGACGGCGGTGTAAAGCTAGATTACAATAAGAAATAAACATACATTCCAACACATACATCATCATCATCATCTTCATCAACCCGTTCCCACTGCTGGGACTCGTGAGAAAAAAAATTCCGTAAACGCGCACGCAGTTTCCTCGTAGAGAGAGTATGGGCGATAATCCACCACGCTGACCCAGTGCGGGTTGGTGGAATTCATACATACTAATACATATATAAACTACGTTAGGATTCAAGTATTTTTTCATGAATATAGTTTTAAATTAACTAAATATTTATTTAAGCTAGATATTTATTATATTTCTTTTCAATAAATATGAACCTTCATTCATTATGATCCACAATCAGGCCTCATATATGTATGTAATTAGTAGATCCATAGGACACAATTTCCGCTTCTTTTATTTAGTCATACATTGTTTTAACCGACTTCAAAAGGAGGAGGTTCTCAATTCAACTGTATTTTTTGTACCTATGTGTGTGATTACTCCGTCATTTATAAACTAGTTTATAAAAATATTTTTTGCGTTTAAAAATGAATTATATATTTTTATGTAGGTATACTAACTAGATAGAAGAGTCTAGTCATTAATTGTTATTTAATTAACAAATAGGTACATAGGAATATATAATTCATTATTAAAAAAAAGTATTTATAAACGCAAAAAGAATTTTCCAAATCAGTTTATACATGACGGAGTAATCGCGTAAAAAACAAAAAAAACACACAATTGAATTGAGAACCTCCTCCTTTTTTAAGAGCCACGCTAAACTCTATGACTAAAAAATTATTATTTTATGCTTAAATACGTATAAGTATAATTTCGTTTTCAAAATTATTAATCTAATTCCATTGAATATAGTGTATTTATAAAGGTAAACTAACTAACTAAGTACATACCTTTAGTTAATGTGGTACGAAAACTATCTGAAGATAGAATGATCTATTCCGTAATTGGTGCCAGTCTCAACCATTAGTCTTCACTCAGCTTCCAGGAAAACCACTCTGTATGGCCAAAAATGGCAACGTGTGACGGGATGCATAAATCTCAAAGGAGATGAGGCATGCTGAGAAGTGGTAACTTAAGAAACGCAAGTAAAAAATATTTCTAGTGACTATCTATGCGATTTTTACTTCTTACTTTTATAATACAGTTTTCACTATCAGTTCAATTTCCAATTTCTTAAAGGAAGCAGTCTTAATTTTTAACGTATATGACGTTAAGTGCATTTTTTTTGTGCTTAATTAATAAAAATGTTTTGACTTTTGACTTTAAACTTTTGTTGTTCATCATGGTAATAATAAAAATCCCTTGAACACGAAGAGTCACTCAAACTATAGCCGCACACTATATACGTTGCCCGTGCAGCTATTTCGCGTTAAATGGGTTTTACCCCCAAGTTAAACAATGTGCTATACACTTTAAATGGCAAAACATAATAGAATCAGTTTATTATCTTACGCGCCATTGTTATATATATTTCTTAATATTTTATTCGAGATTGAGAGCGAGTGTGGCTCAGCGGGAGCAAGTGCGACTTTCGATCCGACGCACCCGAGTTCGAACCCCACTGGCCCCGCACCACTGACTTTCTTAAGTTATGTGCGGATTTAACACTCGCTCTAAAAACGGTGAAGGGAAACATCGTGAGGAAACCGGCATGTCCAAGAATTTATCACAAAAAAAAGTCAAGGACATGTGACATCCACCAACCCGCACTGGGCCAGCGTGGTGGATTATGGCCCATTCTCTCTCTATGAGAGAAGGCCCGTGTCCCAGCAGTGGGAACGTGATGGGCTGATGATGATGATGATGATGAATATTTTATTCGTATTCGAGCACATAACAAAAACTATGGGCCATTGATCATTCTGCTTTGATATATAAACATATTGTAAGTAGGCTAGTATTTTAATCAATGTTTGCAAGTTTTACAAAGTGAATTCAATTTAAGCGCTTTAGTCCACTTGTACGCAGCATAAATGACGCTGGATAGCTAAACGGGAAGTGCTCAAAATTTGATTTGCAGGATTCCACCCGGAATGACAGACAGACAGACAAACAAGAAAGTGACTTAATAAAAACGTGGTAAAAGTGACATTTACCTGTTCTGGTTTTATTGCCATGTCATTTATTCTCACATCTTTGTAAACTTATTTCTGCAAACACTAGCTCACGTAGGTATAATTAAATAGGAATAGTTAATGCTATTCGAAGGACAGTCTGATTTATTCAGATTGTAGGATAGAAGTAATTTGTTATTTATTTTCCTTTTATGGACCCTGTTTTTGTATAACTAATGTTTATCGGAAGACATTATTTACTGAGAAATATGATAAAGTCAGGTATTTTTGTTACCAATATTTACAAACGTAAAAGACAAATTTGATATTATAACAAGGTTTTTGTTTTTGCTTAATTTCAAGTTATAACTTTAATGTTAAAAAGTTACTATACTTAACTATTATTTCGATTTTTATTATGTTGCATTAGGTACTGCAAATTCAGCAGCATTTTTTTTTATTCATACGCAAGTAAAGCAAGCATAACTCTGGACAAACCCCTTAAGTATACGTTTCTCAATGCTACTATATATTATATAAGTGTCTGAGCAGTTGAAAACATTATATTACAGTTTTTATATTTTAAAAGCTAGTAAACAAGACGTAACACTTGTTTACTAGGTATTAAAATATGTAACCCAGTTCCGTTCACTCACTGCGTAGTTTTGTCATTTTCAAAGCCCCTTATTGTTATCAATTTCTTACAAGTATAGCGTAATCCAGGTGTTTACTACGTAGTCGCTTAGAAGTGTGTTGGCTTCCCAACAACCCCTATTTCCGAGTTCCCACCGGTCATTATCCGGATGTTTACAGTAGCACGTGTCGAGCGCCAGAAATAGTAGGGTAAGCCGCACCGTGCGTGTGCGCTGGCATACACGAGATACGTCCTGAAGATATATCTTGAGAAAAAAAGGTGGAGTGTCATCTATGGATGCGGTTAATCAGCTTTTAAACGACAGACATTCAATAGTAGATTTTTAACATGTAGGTAAAACATCATCCTGATAGTAAACCAATCTATTTAATACGAGATAGCCGCCCTTTCCGATTCACTCGTTTGACTATAGTTCAAGTATCAAAACTGTTTGACTTTGAAAAGCGATTAAATCGAATAAAAATAGGATTATTTATTAATTAATAAATTGTAAGAACAAAACAATTTTACTTTCGCGCCATCGTAATTTTCGTTTTTGTTTTGTTACCGCTCACAATGAAAATGCTATAATTTATTATTCTGCCGCAATATATAAAGATTTTGTATGCGGCCACGTTCTTTGATTCTTTTGGCTGAATGCAATTTTGCTAGTTGTTAAAACTAATTTTAGTTAAAAAAAGCCCCAGGGCCTAAAAGTGCTACTTTAGTCCGCCTGAACATAGAATATAAATGACCAACTTAGCAAGCATGAGAAGTGAAAAAAAAAATAGTCTACTTCATGAGTAGAAATATTAGTATTTTGTAGGTATTTGTTGTTTCAAAGATTTCAGTTTAATCTGATGAATGAATTGAGTGTATTTTTCTGCTACTCTTCTTTCTAATTTCTTTCTTTAAATTGCTAGGAACAAGTTTTCAGTACATTATTTGTAACTGAATAAAACTATTACTCTCTATCACTAGTCTTAAAACAACTTAACTTATAAGAGTATAAGTATATACCTACTTAGCTTTTGAACTCTCTTTACAAATTCCCTAACCATTTCGAATGCAAATCAGCACAAAAGAACTCTTTCCACATCGCTCGCAACTATCCCAAGAATCTTATCCCCTCTGCTTCACATACCGTAGTATTTCTGTATTAGATCGCGGCGACAACTTTGGACTCCATCCAGTAGCAAACACGCGGCATTGGAGCATACACGTTATCGATCGTTATAAGTTATCCTTATAGCAAGCTATTTTTGATAACAGTTATTTTTTATTGCTGCTATTTGTAGAATCAGACTCGGAAGCTGCTATTTGGTAGCTGAGCTGATCTTAGTAATGCCGTTGACAAAAGTGTTGGTGATAATGAGAACAAAAGTGATTGTGTTGTTGACAAACATGGTGATGAAAGTTTAAATGCTGACAATGAGATGAGTGAAAGAGAAACTAATCCTAAAGACAGTGATGACTCTATAAGTGAAGATTTATCTTAACGAGAAAAGACCAAAGAAAGATGTAAAACCAACACTCCTAACACAAAATACCGACCTGACTCACTAAGTACACAGCGTCTAATAAAACCAAAGTGCAAACAAACAATAAAACATAAACTATTTCGAGATCGGCGAGCATAAAACGGGAGAACCATAGCACATAAACAAAATGGCCACAGGCCGGCACGCGACTCCTTTTATAAATCACAATCTGTTTATTTGTGTTGCCATCTCGCTCGCTTTGCCGATGGTTGGCGAAGGAGCGGCGAGGATCTATGAAGATACTCGGAGTTTTCTCAATGATGATGGAGGAAGAAGGCTGAGTAGAGAGTACCATCTAAGGCAAGGTGCTTTGAGAGGGCTGATTGTGAAACCAAGTCGGCAGTATGACTTGCAGCTAGTAGAGATGTTTCTGGGGATTCCGTATGCTACGGCGCCAACTGGAAACTTGAGGTTTATGCCTCCAGGTTGGTATCAACTAATATGTATAAAACAAAGTTTGATATATGTTGGCGCTATTGACTATTCCTAGTAGTAGTAGTGACTCAGGATATATGTATGTGATCGTAAGGCGTTATTTATTTTATTTTATTTATTACATAAAACAATTAAAGAAAGTTTTGGAATTGGCGGCCTCATCGCTAAAAGCGATATATTCCAGATTGGATATTCAACCTTCCAGGTATGATTATATGGATGATTGAGTAAACTGAATCACGCAAAAACGGATAAGCGAGTTTTTATATTTGGTACCATATAGGTTTGGTAGGTAGGTCCTAGAATAGTACATAATATATTTCTAATCTCGAAAAATTTATCACACGGATGAAGGCCCTAGAATAAGACATAGTATATTAAGACACTCTCTATCTAGTTTACTGCTGCCCGTTTATATATCTCCTTAATTTATCTCTTACTGTTTATGATTTCCCTTAAGCATTTTTATCATCACTACATAGTATAAAACAAAGTCGCTTTATCTGTCCCTATATCCCTATGTATGCTTAAATCTTTAAAACTACGCAACGGATTTTGATGTGGTTTTATTTAATAGATAGAGTGATTGAAGAGGAAGGTTTTTATGTATAATAACCGTGCGAAGCCGGGGCGGGTCGCTAGTATATTATATATGTATTGTCATTATGTATATAATCTTAAATATATTACGTATATTATATCATTATACTTATAATTGGTATATATTTTTATAAATTATTAATAATAATTTACTGGTAATACTCACGTTTAAATTAGAGTAATCCAACTATGGTTTATTATTTATAATAATCTGTCTAAACCACGTCAATTTTAATAGTAATATTTTTATATATTAAGCATAGATGTATATGTAAGTAGGTAGTACATGATATTATAGTTTGTACTTATGTACATGTCACTATTATTATCTTATTTATGTTGACACCCCCGTCTCTTACTGTTTCTTTAAATCCTCTCAATCCAAAGGTTGTCTGGAAGAGATCGCTTTGAGCGATAAGACCGCCCATTGTAACACTTTCGTTTTTAATTTTTTCTTTTATTGTAATAATTTCTGGTGGTGTAACAATAAAGAGTTATCTAATCTAATCTAAGATTATCCCAGAAACTGAACTACGGAGGTAAAACCGCGGGACGCAACTAGTTAACAATAAACTAATTATACTTACAAATGTTACTATTACCAGGCCTAGCGCACTCCGCACTGTAGATACGAAGCTACAAGTACATAGCCGGACACCGACAGCGGGTCGCGTGTCGTTACACGTGCCGCGTCTGAAGAGATAAGAGCTATGCGATAGAAAGAGAGGCGCTCTGTAGGTTAATATGACTGGTAGGTATGCAGCGCTTCGCGAGCTGAATTGGTTTTTATTGCGTCATAGCAAGAGTCGCTATTTGTTTAAATTTCTTTGCGGAGTGATGCTTCTGTCCCTTAGTATTCTGTGCTATTACCTATGAACGTTAATAATAAAACTGTTGTAAAATGTTTGTTTATGTTTACAACATTCGTAAACACAGTTTTATTGTAATTAAAGCTGATACATAAATTCGGTTTACGATCAAACATCTCAATACTAACGTCGTTCTAGTGATTAATGAACTTACATCGGACGATGAGTTCCGTAAACAAGATATAATTTTTTTAATAGGTTGGTACATTTTTCTTGTGGGCAAAGGCCTCCGACTGTCTTCCGAAGCACGGTAGCGCTCAGATGTAAATACCACACAAACGGTCACCCATCCAAGTGGTGACCACGAACGTTGTTACGAATGTCTATTGCGAGCTAGGCTACAATCGCTACTAACATCTTCTACTACAAACTTTGAATACATTGAATCCTATGTATTCCATGTGGTTAAGCATTCATTTAAAACTTATTTATTATGAATTTTATTTCATTTAAGTTAATAAAATAAAATATAATGATTTTGTTTTTGATGGAACTGAGTTAAGAGACGAGTTGGTCGTTCACCTGATAGTAATCGCTACGCCTGCCCATAACAATTACAGTGCCACACAGAATGTTTAATACCATAAAAAGTACTGCGTAGCGCTGCATTGCGCTCATCACCCCGAGACATCAGATATTAGGTCTCATATACTATTACAATACAATATTATCGTTCAGTCTCTTTTGGTCGCGATCAGGAACAATATTCATCTTCCTAATTTAATACTTACTTCGCTTGCACTTATTGAAGAACTTATCATAGTTTTCTAAACCCCCCCCCCCCCTTTCCCAGTGACTTCACTGGCTACAATGCCCTTCAAACCAGAACACAGTAAAGCTTGCGCACTACTGCTTGACAGTAGAATAACTGGCAAACCTGTGGCAGGCCTGGTAAGTGTCTTTTTAACCGACTTAAAAAAAGTGTTTTTTTAATGTTTGGTACCTCAAAACTCCGTCACATATAAACCGATTTAGAAAATTATTTGCGTTGTTTCAGTGTAGCTACAATATAAATTTCATCGATATTTGCCTTTGAACTTCGAAGTTATATCAGAATTGATAACAAATCAAAACAAATACATGGTAAATATCCTGTTTCTAAATCAAACTCTAGTATCAGAATTGAATTCGGTTTTTTATCTATAAAATGAATAGGTATTATTTTAATATTAATTTAATGTCTAACAGAACATTTTTGGATGGTCAGCGGTCAGGGCACGAATCCTACGCCGACGGAGTCGCGGGTGTCGGCTAGTTCAGTATAATTGTTAATTTTAATTAATTTCATTTTACGAGCTATTTTGCTTACTTAGTGTCTGCTATGATCAAAATCAAGTAAGGATAAGGAAGGCTTAAAAATGTCGTAAAGCTGTCGGCATCGCGTTAAAATATCCTTGATGTTGCAGCTTTTTATGAGCCATTTGTCGCTACTTCAAAATTGATAACGCAGTCAGCTATTTCTATCCAACTATAGGGAAGCCAAAGGGAAGAACTTGAATTTCACACACTATACCTATTATATATTTGCAGTAGTAGCGCAACGTGGTGCCACAAGGGCGACATTAAAGAAATACACGGGTAGGGCTACTTCTCAGGAATCATAAGCAAAATTACATTTTAGAAATATTTTTAGAGTTAGAATTTTTGTCTTTACTTGGTGACTTAGCTCCACAGCCTCACTGGGCCTTAATTTTTTTACGTTTGGCTTCTATATTATATATAATTTTGTTTAAATTAGAAATAATTGATTTAAATATTGTTTTTTTTTGTTCCAGTGAGCGCCCCGCCTTGGCAAGGAGTGAAAATGGCAACGCACTTCGCTCCGGTTTGCCCACAGGCCCTGCCCTCTATAAAGAAGGGCAACCCTCCTTCCATGGGGCGTCAGAACTACCTGAACAAGATCCGGCCGTTCCTGGCGAACGAATCGGAAGACTGTTTGTATTTGAACATTTATGTTCCGTATCGAGGTGAGTCCTTTAAGTGAGTACTTTAAGTCATAGGTAAGTGTTAAGGTATGATTTTGTTTTTTTTTTACTGGTTATAGGCTTGCGTTTGACCACTATCTCACCTGATGGTAAGCGACGATGTGGTCTAAGATGTAACACGCTTACCTAGAAGATACCTGTTCACTGTCAATTAGCTCCGTAGATATAAATATAGTAGAAAAATATATAACCCGTGAAGCTTCTGTGGCTTACGATGATAGAGCCGTGACAATAGACGATCCCACTTGATGATTCATGGTCTTCTCGGAAAACGAATCCTTTGTACGTCAGCGATAAAATTTGCCGAACATTTTTAATAATTAATTATCCTGTACCTATTTTCAACTCTAATAAGAATACTGATTGTATTGTATAGATTGAAAGAAAATTTAAATGCTCAGCGCTGACTACGCTGAGTACGTACGCTGTACTCTACCGCTTTTTATAACATCGCAGACGCAAAGTATCTCAAATAAGATTATCAAACCAACATCAACAACCCTGTAAACACGTATATTAAAAATATTGAAGTGGAGCCTCCAGCTGACTCTAAATTAGTAAATATTTTATTATTTATTTTATTTATTTATAAGATGATCAACAGCTTATACAAGAATATCAGTTACAATTTCAAGTAATCATAATATAAGCCAATGAAAGATCTTCCTAATTATTACAATTATGCTAATTGCGCTCTCTAGCAGAGGATTCAAGTATGCGTAAAGGGTGTATGTATGAGGGTCTATGTGTGTGTGCATGCAAAGTTGACTGTGTATAGAAGTGTATGTATGTAGTAAATTTATACTCGTATATTAACATTATTGGTGAGAGGAGTTATTTGTTTTGGAGAGTTTTGAAGGCTTGGTATTTGAAAGAGGTTTATATTGTATTTGCGAACTGTATCGTTAAGTTATAGTTACGTGCTCCATCTTCGGCCACATCGTCGCTTAACATCAGGCGAGATGGTGGTCAACGTAGATTTATCACAAATAAAAAAATAGATATATTAATAAGTTTTAAGAATTATCTAAATAAATTAGTTAGTCAAAATAAACCAAAGAACCCAAAACATAACTTCGATTCTAAATATCTTCGCATGCCACGAGAAATTAAGCTTTCAAAGAATCCTACATCACAAAATACTTTCTCAACAGATACGAGTATTTTCTCAAAAATACTGCCTTTGATCTCAAAAAGTATTGATACCGATCTGTATTTAAAAAAGTACTTTGAACAAAATAAACATCTCCGTTGACTTTAGTTTGAGATGGTTTCAGAAAAAGATAAGAGACACAGACAAATTCATTATACCAAGTTCAGTGAGACGTAGCTTCGATCGAATAAGTCTTTTGTGTTTGAGCTCCGAGGTAAGAGAAATTACGATAAGTAAAAACTAAGACATTACGAAAAATGTTCAGGATTCTCTAAACAAAAATACACTCAGTAATCTTAAATTGGAGGTCTTAGAATAGAATAGAATATCGTTTATTGCGTAAAAACTGTGTACATAAGATGTTATTTGGTTACAAAAAAGTTTCAACAGCTTACCCATTTCGGGTGTACAATAAAAGTAGCAGCTAATTTAAATAGCTTGTTTTAGTATAACGTACCTAATTATTCTTGAAAGCTCGCTGCTACAAACCTATTGGAACTTAGTCGATCGTGAAAATAAGTAATTTTTAGAAAAAAACAAAAACCGACTTAAATGTGTCTTCGAAGTCTAAGGTTAAATATCGATGAAATTTATATGGGACCACTTCGTAGCTATGAACCCAACGCCAAAAGAATTGTCCAAATCGGTTTATAAATGACGGAGTTTTGAGGTAACAAATATAAAAAAAAGAAATACAATCGAACAGAGAACCTTGGCATACGACATGTGCTTCTCTATAGTTATTTGGAAAACTTTATTTTGCACGAGATTAAATTTTAATGTCCAGTTAATGGATATGAAAACGCTTAGGCATAGCGCATATATTTATTGACCGACCTCAAAAATGAGGCGGTTCTCAAATCCATTGCATATTTTTTATGTTTGCTACCTCATATATCCGTCATTTATAAACCAATTTGGAAAATCCATTTTGCGTTGAGTTTAGTATAGCTACAAAGTAGTCCCATATAAATTTCATCAAATATTTTTTTATAAAATGTACTTGTTTAAGATTGTAATACCAGATTTCATCTCAAATTCTTTGACAAAAGAAGCGTGAGCTGTGAGAAGTGACAATGCAACAATTGCAGACTACCACCACTCATCTACGTCTAAAGCCAACCTCTTAATAGTGACGTCACTTCTCACAGCTATGACCACCCCTGACTTTATTTCTAAGTTCGCAGCCCCAATGGCTGCCGTTTATTTAATTACTTTCATCCCCGACCTCGGGAAACCTGTCTGGCGCCTCCAATTTGGCACTACTCGCTATGTTGGCACACACAAAGAATTGTTACGTTACTATCAAATAAATTGGCACTAGTATGCAGATTTTTTGGATTCCCACATAAATTTTACAACGACCTTGCTCGCATAGTAACTGGCTGAAAAAAAGATTTAAATTGCCTAGGCTAAAATTAAGTAAGTTTATTGTTAGATTTATTATGCACGTTGAAGATGTGTCTTTTGTAACATAAATAAACGTTGAAACATGATTTTACCAATAATCTTTTCCTATCTATTCTTAAAGGCATTTTTTAAATAAGAAAGAAAATAAGATGAAACTCTAGCCACATTGTAACTATAACAAAACACTTAAAATTCTATGTGAGATAATTAATTCATTATTGATTAAAAGTATGATGGACTCGTCCAAAAACATACAAAATAAAAAGATAAAAACGGAAACACATTAAATTCACAATAAAAATTATAATACTTTTATTTCATCATCATCATCATCAGCCCATCACGTTCCCACTGCTGGGACACGGGCCTTCTCTCATAGAGAGAGTATGGGCCATAATCCACCACGCTGGCCCAGTGCGGGATGTCACATGTCCTTGAATTTTGTGATAAATTCTTGGACATGCCGGTTTCCTCACGATGTTTTCTTCACCGTTTTCAGAACGCGTGTTCAATCCGCACATAACTTAAGAAAGTCAGTGGTGCGAGGCCAGCGGGATTCGAACTCGGGTACGTCGGATCGAAAGTCGCACGTTCTCCCCCTGAGCCACACTCGCTCTATACTTTCTCTATCTCTGCAAAGACCTAAAGTCACGCTCGTCCAGCCGTTCGTAATAGATCTTCTAGGATAAGCAACGTTCGCAGCGGTCACAACTTGGATGTTTACATCTGAGTGCTACCATGCTTCAAAGAGCATGTTAAGCCATCGGTTCTTGTCTTAGAGCAACAGTCGTAAAGCCATGTCTGAGGCGTTTGGGCAGTCTAAAAACTCTGACACCAGCGTTAGCCACTCATTCACATAGAAGAAGGAGATCTTCAAAGACCCATTATAGGTGAATGAGTCCCAAAAAACAAATGAATGTACATTCTACAGCATATAGTACACGTTTAACAGCGTTCTATACTTTAGTGCCTTCTTTTCAGTTTTACGCCGCACTCACAAACGAAGAGTGGGAAACAGTGATTAATCTTTTTGAAACGACTGACTTTTAAAAACGTCGCGTCTTCATGTTTTCTCGTTGAGAATCCTTTTATGACTCTAGAGAGCAATTCTGAGAGCGACTGTAGCTCAGCGAGAGCTCACGCAGGTTGATGCACCGGATCCTTTTTGGAAAACCTATTTTAATTTTTATTGCGGACTTAATACTCGCTTAATGGCCCAAATCAACCGAACCTTACTAATCGACCACAACTATAATTAAAAAAAACACAATTTCAATGATATTCTTGTAGATAATAAATGAATCATCATGATACATTAGGAGCCTTTAGCAGGAGTTTTTATCTTTATTTCCTGAATGGTCTTAACCACTTACATGAGACCATGTCATTTATTTGCTCTTATACATTTGCTAATAGCTGTATACTCTTTTAACAAGACAAACGATAAAAGATTCACACAAATTGGTTCAGACCCGAGTAATTGGTTCAGACAAACCAAATCTTCCGAGGAAACGGTATCACAAACCTCAAATTGAGAACTTCTTTCTATTTGAAGTTCGGATCTTGAACCTAACTCGGTATATTCGTTCGTAATACGCTAGGTAATTTAAAGCTTTGCACGTTTCGCAGTCTATCTTAAACATGATTCAGTGCCATAATGGTGGGCGTCGATTTACTTTGATCTGAAAACACATACGAGTCTATGAGTAGGAAACAGTATGAAACAGTAGCTATAAGGAACATCGTACCGTTTATATTACATTCCAGCTGCTCGCTAACCACTATCTAATAATCTAATTAAAGTAACCGCCCGCTCAAGTGACGATCGAACTTTAGCACGACTGTTGTTAATGATACCCATTTTATTACCCCGTGAAAAAAGTTGAGCGTTAACAAAGCGTACCAACCTCTCAACTCTCGTACCCAATCGTAATTAGGACGCTGGATGCTCTCAAATTGTGATCGCAATTACTATTTTTGACAGCGGTTAGTTTTTTAAAAATTCAATAGTAGAGTTGGTAAGCTTATGCACTGTTATGTTTTACATAATAAAAGGCGAGGACTGATTGACGTTTATTTACTCTCGCGAATTAGGTTACCGGCGCCAGTTTTTCTAGTTCACATCAACTAATGCGCCACTGAAATAGTTGCTAATTGCAAATTTGGCTAGACTGTATTTGCTTTATTAACGGTCCTTTCTAGGTGCCAAGATTGCTGTGACCCAATTTTCGTTTCGGTTTTGAGATTGTCCCCTAAAAATAAACTAAACCATTTTTTTGTATTACAAAAATAATAAATTGTATTCTTTTTAAATATAATAAATTGTAGTTTTTATTACATTTATGTGATTAGAGTGTCCGTGTTTTTATCACTTGTCAGAAATAAAATTATAGATGGGCTATTACAACACGTTGAATCACGTCTTGGCTGTATTATATTATTATACCAATTGCTTGCCAAACGTTTGTCGATCGATGATTGACGGTTTAAATTGTTTTGTACACAGATTAGGGGATCGGACAACTTTTCAGAAAGTGTTTTTTATTAACCACAATTAATAAATATAGCCATGAAAAATACTATTTTAATTAAATGAATATTTTTAAATATTATGTTTCAAATATTGCTGCGCAAAAGGTCACCTCAAAACTTGTGACGTCATATGAAGGTAGAAAACGACAAACTCTTCGAAATAGAACTTGCAAAAAGATTTAAATATTTTTTGTAAAGTTTAGGGACGATATTGTAGTAATGGAAAAAATTAGCAAAAATACATTTTATGAAAAGCAAAAACGTAAATAAACACAAGCTTGACTCACGGCATTTGCCTAAAAATGACGTCATGCGCTGTGATTTGTGTTTCGTTTGCATGAAGAACAGATTAAAAATGTCAGAATTATTAGATTTTATTTATTGATTTAAAAATATAAATCATTATTATTTCACAAAAATATTGATTGAATGATCTTTCTGGTTCGACGAACATTCGTTCTAACTACATTTTAGATTTTTTCTCGATTACTGTCCGATTTGCCCCAGACGGTTATCTAAGTTTATAGTGCGTACTGCTAAGATATGGAACTCCTTGCCGTCTTCTCTGTTTCCTGATAACTACAAGATGGATATTTTCAAGACCAAAGTGAATAGGATCTTCTAGATCTACGTGATCCATCTAGATCTTCGGCCACATCGTCGCTTAACATCATTGGAATGGACGTTTATTACCAGTTTCATACCTAGACTGTGCCATAACGGTAAATCAATTATTGATTGTCTCGTCAATTTCACCGTCTAAACGTCGATTGTGTCTCCAAAACGTATGCACTTGCATATAAACTTGCATTTTGCATCGTTTAAATTATCCATACTCTTTGGAGTACACGGAGAGGTACCTTTTCTAAACTAAGATGATTATAATGTATCAGGAGAACTAAAATACGGGACTTTTTACTTCTGATTGGGGTTGAAACCATGCGACCGTGGAACTCTTTTTTACAAGCTTTTATTTAAGTTGCCATATTTATTATTTGGGTCAAATCTTGTATGCTGAGTCAGAACCTTATCTTATGGAGTTAAAATTTTGCACTTTTGTCAAAGTTAAATGACAATGCAATATTATAGTGACAGTCAGCTGATCTGATGATGGAGACGGAAGGTGGGCAATGGATTTCCTTGACTAATTGTAAACTACTAATGTTTGGGCTCGTTATAATCTGCTCGCGGTTCCGAATACGAATTTGTTAAAAGCTTGTCATGAAAAATAATTTTCAACCTTGATTTTT
This sequence comes from Petrophora chlorosata, assembly GCA_951640565.1. Classification (NCBI taxonomy): domain Eukaryota; kingdom Metazoa; phylum Arthropoda; class Insecta; order Lepidoptera; family Geometridae; genus Petrophora; species Petrophora chlorosata. Next base: position 19,549,012 of record OX621189.1, on the reverse strand, counting down.
ATCTGAGCTATTATACGATCTAATAGTTTGCCTGGTGTTAAGCGCCACGCTGGCCCATAAAAATAACAGTGTCATTCATAAATTTTAATATCATGCAAAGTACTGTGTAGTAGTGCATTGCGTTCATCACATGCCCAGTCATTTTTCTGGTAAAAGCCCTTTAAGTCGGGACACAAAATGGCTGCGCACCACTGCTTGGTGGTGGCATAACGTTATCTTGACATTTTATTTTTATTTTATTTTATTGCATTGTATTAATTTTTTTTTTTATATTTCAATATTATTATAAATTGTGTGATATGGTTTTTGTGACTGAAATAAAATGTGGTAATGTGGTAAATAAAATGTGGTACACAAGCAACTCTCTCTATTTTTATCCTCTCACAACCTCTTGAGTCCGTTTCAATCTGGCTTTCGGCCCGGCCATAGCACAGTTAGTGCCCTGGTTAAAGTATCAGATGACATACGCTGGGCTATGGATAACAAACTCCTCACTGTGTTGACTCTTTTAGACTTCAGCAGTGCATTTAATTCGGTAGACTATGACATTCTTCTTGGCATCCTGTCCTCACTCAACATCTCTTCCTCAGTTATATGCTGGTTCGACGCTTATTTGAGGGGACGGTCGCAGTGTGTCCGGCATGATGAGAATATCTGTGATTGGTGTGATCTCGCTGTGGGCGTTCCCCAAGGTGGTGTTCTCTCGCCGCTCCTTTTCTCAGTTTTCATTAACGCTATTACCTCTGTTCTCTCATCGCACTTTCATCTTTATGCTGATGACTTACAGCTTTATCGCCATTTCAGAGCGGATGACATAGTTGTAGCCATTAACCAGCTTAACACTGACTTGAGTAATATAAGTAATTGGGCTAAATCCTTTGGTCTCCTTGTTAACCCCTCGAAATCTCAAGTCATGTTAATTGGTAGTACACACATGCTCAATCTCTTAGACCACTCAAGACTCCCAGTAGTGAACTATGATAATATACCTATCCCTTACACGAACACTGCTAAGAACTTGGGTGTTACTTTTGACAGTCATTTGTCATGGACAAGTCACATTAATACTGTAAGTAAAAGGGTTAATTATTCTTTCCAATCACTTAAACGCCTCCAAATGTTCCTCCCCTTCAGCACTAAAATAACATTAGCCCAAGCTCTTCTCCTTCCTCTACTCGACTACGCTGATGTCTGTTTCCTTGATGCCACGGAGGAGCTTTTGAACAAAGTGGAGCGTCTTCAAAACTTATGCATCCGATTTATATACGGTTTGCGTAAGTTTGATCACATTTCCGAGTACAGATCCCAACTTAAATGGTTACCCATCCGCAAGCGTCACGATTTTCATGTTTTATCATTTCTTTACTTCATTCTTTTTAATCCACGCGCACCTCCTTACCTTCGTGAGCGCTTTGACTTCCTTGTACCTCGTGACATCCAGTGCAGGACTTCGAAATCGCTACTTCTCAAAATACCCACCCACACATCCACTCGTTATGGTGGTTCGTTCACTGTACAGGCAGTTAAGCTTTGGAATTCTCTCCCCCACACTATTCGCGCCAGTCCCTCATTCGATATATTTAAAACAAGAGTTAAAAAACATTATCTTTCCATATAGCTTCGGTTTATTAGTATTTATGTATGTATTACTCCTTATAGTTTTGTATGGTATAGTTATATTTATTTGTGTATTTATTATATTTATATATTTAGTTATTGATATTTATTTTAGATATTTATGATTATAGTTGCTGATATTTTCTTGTCAAACCGTAACCGTACACTGAAACCTATTTGCTCATGTGACAGTTCTCTTTCCTCAAGGGTTTGCTGGAAGAAAACTCTTTTTAGGGTTAAGCTCGCCTTTGTACATATATTTTATAAATCATCGATGTAAAATTTTTTGTGTACAATAAAGAATATAAGAATATAAGAAAATGAATTGAATTGAATTGAATTGAATTGAAAACGGTGGTACCCACCTAGAAGGCTTTTTGCATACGAGATAACTCGAATGCGTTAAACTGTCCAGACGAAATGACAATAGACCAAAGATCGTTTGCTTTGCATATAGCCTCCGTGCCATCGTGTTCAACGAGGTAACGTTGGTATTTTATTGGCACTTTACCCGCAGACCACGAACTAAACACTGTTTTTATATTTAGTAATTTTACGAGCATGTATTTTTTAACTTTAAATTTATATTATTTTTTTATTATTTATTTTGCAAGCCAGTTGCATCCCGCGGTTTCACCTTCTGTTTTCAGGGGTAGAAATATTCTTTGTCCTTTTCCAGAACTTTAACCTACCTAATACCACATCAAAATCCGTTCAGTGATCACGAAAAAACTTTCGTGATTTCGTAACAAGGATCCATCCATGCTCACAAGCTTTTGCAATAATATTAAGTAGGATGGGATATTTGTGGAGAAATTGTTCTTTATTCGTTTATCATCGTAAGGTTTTGCCTAAAACAACATAATAAAAAGCTTTAGTCTGTGGCAACTTCACCAAAACACACTGAATACTCGTGTCCCCTCTTTCTGTTTCAAACCATTTAAAAATACAGTGCAACTAACCCAACTAATTATAGCAAAACGACATTCCTAAACTGAAATAAATGTAGTTCACAGTTCCACACTTCGCTCAATGGAGTTTTAAAAATAAACGCTCTAGTCATTAAGTTCTGCCCGTGACTTCCCTCAGAATTCCGGGATTTGAATTCTTTTATACCAGAGAAAATTTATTTGAATTGGACATGTACCTAATAATTGTATATACTAAATACTGGGCAAAATTTGAATTATGAGACTTAATATCTGATGAAAATATCTCGGGGTGATGAGCGCAATACAGTGCTACGCAGTACTTTTTATGGTATTTGAAGTTCTGGGTGGTACTGCAATTGTTATGGGCAGGCGTGGCGCTTACCATCAGGTGAACGACTTGCTCTCTCTTAATACCATAACAAGCACTGCGTAGCACTGCATTTCGCTCACCACCCCGAGACGTCAGAATGTCCAGAAATTTCGCTGGCTACAATGCCCTTCGAACCGGAACACAGTAACGCTTGCGCACTACTGCTAAGCAGAATAACCGGCAAAGCTGTGGTACTTACTTAGACGGCCTCCTACATACGAAAGACCAACCATGAGTAAATAAAAAGTAAATTGGCTTTATTGGGTAGACAGTTTTAAATCACGTCAGAATTCCATTAGGTAGATACAGCTACCTACCTACTGCTATAAAAATTATGTGACGCGAGAAGTTGTTCTTTTTTTAATACCAATATATCAAGGCTTGTCTCGTCGTTATTTTGCCTAGGAAACAATAAAAATATAACTCGGGCTGTTTAAATTATAACAAAAGTTGTTTTCAGTTACTAATGTAAACAATACTTTACATTACGTTTGCTACAATAAGATGTGCGAAAGAGAAGGAATGAAAGAGTTACGCATAGGTTAGAAAGAGTGAAAGGATTGTAGATTAAAAACGGAACATCACAAAAAGTGTGAAAGAGATGCATAGATGTGAAGTAGTACAAGTATGAAAGAGTTAAGTACTGTTGATAGCGTGTGAAAGGAATAGAATGATACCTTAGTCCTAGGTGTAAGCAAGATAGAAAATAAAAGACAATTAAAGTGAACGTCTCGTTTAATTCACCCTTACACCACTCTTTACCGAAAATACTAGTAAAAAGACAAATTCTCGATTTCTCAAAGTATACAGACAAAGACACATCCCGTTTCATTTGTATATAGATAGCTATAGAGAACTGAACGGACAAACGGACGGAAGTGTCTCAAAATAACCTTCGTGTCAGTTTGAGAGTGTTGAAATGGTTTATTAGCCCAAATTTTGAGATTCATTGATAATTTTCAGGATCTATGGAGAAATTGGAGAAGCAATAAGAACTTAGTTCAATTTAGTTTAGATGTGAGTTTCATAAAAATGCCATTTTTTTCAGCGGTACAATATTTTGTGTGATATTTAACAACCTACTACCAAAAATACAACACAAAGTTCTGGGTAGTGTTGTTACTGTTTTGGGCAGGCATATTAATTGCTTACCATCAAGTGAACGACCAGCTTGTCTCGTCACTGAGTTAAATAAAAAAACAAAATAAAAGAAACAATAATAATTTTTACTAGGATTCAGAACGAATTAAGAAACTTGGTATTTTATACGAATTTTGGTTCATTGTTTGTCGATATTTTTATTTTGTGGTTTATATCTTTTATTCGACTTGCTAGACGTTATCAGTTTCAATCATATTGACGCGTGGGCTTTTGAGTTTTTGTTTTCTGTAAATCTTGGAAACATGTTGCAGTTGTATTTGAAAGGACAGCGGAACTTTTCCCACCAAATTTTCAGAATAGTCAACTCTATTTCCCCCCGCTTTTCATTTAGATACGGAACTGAGAAGGAAGTGCCACGCAAACAAAGCTTCGAGTTAGAAGATTATTTAAAAGAGAACAGATTAAGATTCCAATCGGATAAAAGAATTCTTCTTCTGACTGCACTTTTGTACCCTCAAAACTACTGGTCAACTTTACGGTCTTCGTAATAAGGTTGAAAATTGAGTATTGGCAGTTAAGTTGTAAAAACGGAAAAGACGGTCGAAGCGAAAATTTCACATAATTTTCCGACAAACAAAGCATTGGACGGAACAAAGACTGGATAAACAATAGGGCAGACGGAGCCCGGTGCAGGGACGTACTATTGTAGTACTCCGACTTTTTTATTGTGGAAAAACAATCTTTAATTACCTTTCTCCAGTTTTGTTAGAGAAAGTCAGCAGTTCTAGCCATAGGGGAACATTTTTAGCGAGCACGTTAACAGCTTTTAAATTCAATTTCAAACAATTTAGGCATCACAGACACACTTCATAATTATGTGTCTAATGGCAAATTTTCTCAAATATTTTTCCACCGCCGTAGCGCTTTTCGAAAAAACGAATCAAGAACTTTTAACAATTATAAATACGTTTCTGCCACTGCAGACCTGTTCTACCACTATCATATTGAAAATAAACAAATGCGGATAGCCAGTTGGCTACTTAAAAGGAAAAAATATTTCAGGTTGACCTAACGTAAAAACATAATGTGATTCCATCATTCGCCTCACTGTAACCGTTTGACTTTTCAATTTGCACTAACATAATAAACAGATTAAACAGTTACCCCGCGCATTGAATTTTAATTTCTATTTTCTAAAAGTTCATACCTACCTATTTTATTATAAGCAAATTAGCTGAAAAAAAATTAGCTATATTCAGATAAAAAATAATGACAAAGTTTTTCTGAGTAGCCTCTTAACCTATTACATAAATATTTTATTTCTTTTAAATTACTTATATTTACTTCACATACCACCTAAGCTTCAACACACGTTTTCCAGAAATTAATTTTTAAAACATTCCTTTACAATACAATACAATTACTCATTATTGCATTTAAAAAAAAAATCAATAAGTATAATACAAAAGAGGAAAATAAACAGAGAGCATCATATATATGTGGTATACCTACTATGCTTGCTGCTTAGTTCTTGATAAAAATGAACTCAATTTCTTCAGGAAAAAAGATCAGAATAACACGGGCATAGCTGCGAAGCGGGCTAGTCATTTAAATTATGCTCAAAACATTTATTTCCCAAGAGGTCCCACTCTTATTTTACTTTATTAAACATTTTCTAAATACTAGCCGACTCCGAGTCAAGTGGGCAACACGGTGCCGCCGTTTATTTGCTCCGAGCAGTTATTTCCGCCCCCAGCTACTTCAAAGGGCGCGTCCACTCGACCTACATAGTGCGACGCGAACCTGGAATCTCTCCAATAATCAACGTTTACTTGAATATTCACAAATTGATAAAACCGATTTAGGTTATCTACAAGTTATTTTTGAGGAGAAATTAATTTGGATTTCTTTTGGTACGATGATAATGTTGATTCCTGTTATTTATTATAAAAAATATATTTATAATAAGCCGATTTAAAATAATTATGTTCTTATTAATAGTAGTAATGCATGAGGAAATATTAAAAATATCGGTACAATGTTTAATATGTTATTTAAATAAAAGAATTTATTTTAGCGCCATCTATGGAATACAATTAGAACTACAAAGACTGGCAGTAAACTTTATCGTCCACGTTGTAGAAGTTTTCGAAGTTCAGCCACTTTAGTCGAACGTAGTTCGTAAGTTTCCTTTTAGATGTCGCTACTAGTACTGAATTTCATTGATATTGAGACATTTTATATAGGATTTATTTCTGCTCTTTTCAGAACAAAAATCAAAGAAGTTTCCGGTGTTGGTATTTATCCACGGGGATTCCTTTGAGTGGAGTTCGGGGAATCCTTACGACGGGCGGATACTGGCTTCGTACGGGAACATCATGGTTGTTACCATTAATTTTAGACTGGGAATACTTGGTAAGTTTTTCGCTTCCCTATAATATATTTTGAAGGTAAAATAAGTTAGCTAACTGGCTGATGAAATTTAATTAAAAACAGTTTCTAGTCTCGTAAATTTCTAAATGATATTCAAATTGGAATGGGGTGCCTAGTTGGTGGTATTTAAATTTGTTATAATTAATTTCTTTTTGACATTTGTATTATTATTTTTTGATTGACATCGCAATTATAAATCCTTTCATTATTATTATTATTATTCATAATTTAGTCAATGTCATTGTTGTTTTATTGTAATGTACTAATTAACTTGTGACCATGTCTGTATGCCAGTATGGCGGAACTAGAGGAACTATCCGTTTATAACAACTACATATGTATATACCTAGATTCGCAGACTAGACATAGACATAGGTACATTTACAGTTGGTTGAATTTAATAAAATTATGAGTATTCCCAGAATCGTCACAAGGGGTGTCCTACTACTTTACTTATAATTAGCTCATTTGTAAAATTGATAAAGTCATATCGTATTTTAACCGAGTTCAAAACGAGGAGGTTTTTAATTTGACTATGTTTTTTTATGTTTGTTACGCGATTACTCTGTCAATTATGATTTGTTTTTTTTTTTTTGGTATGTCATACTTCAGTGGTGGTCCCATGTAAATTTTATCGAAATTGATATAGCACTTTATGAAAAAATCAACAACACCAAAAATATAGGTAGGTATAGTCATGAAGTCGGTCTTTGTTTTTTTCTAAAACTTAATTATCAGCATCATCAGCCCATTACGTTCCCATTGCTGGGTCACGGGCCTTCTCTAATAAGAGTATGGGCCATAATCCACCGCTAGCCCAGTGCGGGTTAGTGGATGTCACATGTTCTAGATATAAATTAATTATAAAGAAAAATAATTATATCTTCACATGTACCTATCCATAAAAGGCTCTATCGTAAACCAGTGTCCATGGTGTTGTGGTTGCACAGTTTGACTAAAGCATGAAGATAGCGGATTTGAATCCCAGGAAAAGATAAATATTGAAGCATTGAAAGGCGCAGCAGGTATTTTTCCTATGTCTGGTTGAAGTGAGACAATGGATTATTTATTTACCTAGTTTGTGAAGTACTCCAAAAAACATGGTTCCTACCAACAATGATATGTGGTAGTGCCAGGTCCGCTCTTATGTCTCAGTAGACCTCGTAGGTTGCGAGTTCGATTCCCACTACGGGACATATATTTATTTTTATAGAATTAAGTGTTGAGACGAGCAAGTCGTTTGCCTGATGGTAAGCGCCAGACCTGCTCATAACAATTGTATTGCCACCCAAAACTTGTAATACAATAAAAAGCACTGCTTAGGCCTTCATTGCGCTCATCACCCCGAGACTTCATAATACTATATTAAGACTCATATATGCCCAGTACTTTTTTTATGCCTTTTTGTACACAGAAAAAAATGCAAATATTTGATGATTGATTATTCTGATTATTCTGTCTCTCGTATGCGGCAGGCCGTCTGGGTAGGTACCAACACTTTGCCAGTTATTCTGCTGCCAAGCAGTAGTGCGCAAGCATTACTGGTTTGAAGGGCTTTGTAGCCAGCGAAGTCACTGGCATATGAGTCTTAATATCTGACGTCTCGGGGTGATGAGCGCAATGCAGTGCAGTTTTATGGTATTTAAAATTAAAAGTGGCATTGCCACTGTTATGGGCAAGTGTGGCGCTTACCATCAGGCTAACGATTTGCTCATTTAATCACTCAGATCCATAAAAAAGGCGCTGCAGGACCTTCTAAGGTCATTCATTTATCTAAGTTATAATATATAAAACAACATCTATGTTACTTAGGTTTCATTCTTACTCCTTTTATTTCAGGGTTCATGAAGCCAAGTCTCACGGAGCACGACTACGGGAACAACGGTCTGCTGGACCAGCTGGCAGCTCTGCAGTGGATCAAAGACAATATTGAGGACCTGAACGGGGACCCTAACTCTGTCACGCTGATGGGCCACGCGACCGGCGCCGCGTGCGTTAACTATCTCATGCTGTCGCCTATTTCTAACGGTGAGTTGCTTTAAACATCCTTTAATATTTTAGAGGAGTGTAGGACTCTTCTTTGGCAAAAGTCCATCTCGGGAAGTACCGCGCCTTCGCCTAATATTCAACCACCGAGCTGTAGTGTGCAAACATTACTGTGTTTTGGTTAGTGGGGCACTGTATCATGTAAAATAACTGGGTATTATGAGACATAAAAGCTATTGCTTCAGGGTGACGAGGGCTGTGTACACAAGACTCACAATAAAGCGTTTCGCTTTAACTTTCATAATGCGAACAGCTAAGGAATGGAACACCTTACCAGCGTCTCTGTTTCCCGATACTTATAATCTAGGTGTCTTCAAGTCCAGAGTGAATCGGTATCTTCTAGGCAAACATGATCCATCGTCAGCCGCGTCGTCACTTCCATCAGGTGAGACAGCGGTCAAATGTTTGCCTATCAGGTGTAAATAAAAAAAACTTTGCAAGATAATGGTATGGGCGGTGCTGTTACTGATGGACAGGCATGTTGCTTACTATCAGGCGAATTATCTGCTCGTCGTGTAAAAAAATCTCTAAATACTTAGAGGGAAATGAAGACTGCTGGGGTCTTGCAATAACACCTACCGAAACATAATAGAAAAACTTAAAAGTGCAAAACATGTCAAACACGTCACCCAAATACGACAAATATTGCAAAATAATACAGATCCTAGTAATTTAGACGTGTTTTTTGATAAAGGAAAGAGAAAGTTTGTTTTTTCAGATTGATCAGTCATAGTTTAGAAGGTATGAACAATACGAGACAAAAGCAAAGGAAAAGCTATCTATATACTACATATACAAAACATAGAGGAAAGTGAACTGTTTCTCAGTATAATTGTGTTGAGACTATGCTTGGTATTGTTTCCGAGTTCCTAGGAACAGGGAATCCTAATGAACTAGTTGTGAAGCAAGAATTAATGCAAATTGTTATAGTTTAAAGACAAGCATCGCATTATTTAGGGGACTAGAATGCTATCTAATAATAAGAGCTAGTTTGACTGATTCGATTTTATAATTCATAATTCAATTTATTCATCCTTTGACATTTCAGAATGTTTTTAGATATGTCATAATTTACAAAAAAATAAATTAACATTTAATTACAAAATAATGGTTGATCGGCAAAAGTCTCGCCAATACAAAACAGCAGCCAATACAGCTTTTATTAATAGGATGTTTTTTTATGTAAGGCATAAGTTCATTATTATTATTATTATCATTATTCTTGTTTCCAAAGGCATCTTACTATAAAGTAGATTTCTCTGAGTTTAACCGAATGGAAAATCGTTTCACTTGACGCACCCGAGTTCAATTATTATTTAATTATTTTATACTTAAATAAATTAATATATTATAAAATAACTTACGTATAATAATGTCTTTGATATTTATTTATTTATTTTACAATAGTAAGCTAACGTTTTAACACCAAAACGCTAATTATATCAGGTAATTATTTATATGGGTAGCTAATGAGGTGAATCAAGGTCTGACGAAAACCAATGGTTAATTTCAGAAATAAACTGAATTGCAAAATCCTGTGCGGCGCATCGATCGCTTGTCACTCTGAGATGTTTTCAAATCTTCCTTTGATCCAACCCTGATACACTCGAGAGCAATGAATCCGGGTCACTTAAAGAATGTTAAAAATCTCGGAAACTAAAAATGATAGGTTAATGCAATAAATTGTATTTAATAGACAATGTAATACTCCTTAAATGAAAGTAAAAAAAATATGAGTCACCATACATTTTATTAACACAAAATTACATAAAGAAAAAAAACTGCTGATCTCTCCTTAAAACAAAAATAGGAAACATGAAATTTTTGAACTTTATTACGATTTTCTTGAATTTTAATACTTCGTATTGCCTCCTCGTGCTTCCATTACTGCGTTTACGCGGTTTGGCATGCTGTACACCAAGTTCCTTATACGATTTTGGGGAATATTCTCCCATTCCTCTGTGAGAGCAATTTTGAGCTCACGAAGCGTGATTGGGGGAGGGTTTCGTTGTTTTACGCATCTGCCTAGCTCGTCCCAAGCATGCTCGATCGGGTTGATATCCGGGCTGCGCGCTGGCCACTCCATACGAGTAATGTTCATCTCTTGAAGGTAGTCATTCACAATCCTACCTGTATGAGGTCGGGCATTGTCATGCATAAATATAGCATCCTCACCTAAATTGACCATAAATGGACCAACGTGATCATTGAGGATTTCTTCCACATATCTTACGCTAGTTAAAGAGCCGTTTTCTATGATCACCAGCTCTGTGCGACTTTCAGAAGAAATTCCGGCCCACACAAGTACAGACCCACCACCGTAGGCTACTTTTTCTTCGATGCATGCTTGCTTGAATCTTTCCCCTGGTCTTCGATACACTCTGTGTCTTCCATCGTGCTTGTAGAGCATAAATTTTGATTCGTCGGAGAACATAACTTTTGACCAATCTTCAATACTCCAATTTACGTGGCTCTGGGCATATCTTAGTCTCGAAATACGATGCCCACGCTCCAGTTTAGGGCCGTTTGCAGGTCTAAGGGGTTTTAAGTTAGATTCAGCAAGCCGACGTCTTACTGTCCATGCACTTGGGTTACTTCCTCCGAGGCGTCGAAACTGATTGGTGAGTTCAGTTCCTGTGAGAAAGCGATTTCGAAGCATGGTGTTCACCAAGTATCGGTCTTCTCGTGCTGTGGTACACCTGGTTCTGCCCGTTCCTGGTCTGCGTAGGTTAGAACCAGTTTCTTCGTAACGTCGGAGAACTCTTTGTACTGTTGACAGCGACACACCGACAGTCCTGGCTGTATCGCGCTGACTCCGGCCGGTTTCCAGCATTGTAAGTATTCTGGTGCATTCTTCAGGCGTAAGCGACATAATTTCAGCTTGAATAATGAATATAGAGCACTATCAACATGGTTTATGTACCCACATAAATGACAGATTACAAACAAAAGCAAAACCAAATGCTGTAATTTCGTAGTTCCATCTTCGAAAGTGGCCCTTTTTCAAATTTGATTTTTTTATGATATAACTTTACAATAACTAAGAAGTTTTAATACCTTCATTTAAGGAGTATTACATTGTCTATTAAATACAATTTATTGCATTAACCTAGCATTTTTAGTTTCCGAGATTTTTAGGATTCTTTAAGTGACCCGGATTCATTGCTCTCGAGTGTATAATAAATCATCAACATAAACCCATTATGTTTTAACGAATGAACATCAGAGCCATTCTCAGAGAAAGTATGGGCCACAATTTATAATGCTAGCCCATTGCGGAATGGAGGAGGTCAGATGTCCTTGAATTTTGTGATTGTTGGACATGCTGGTTTCCTTAACTCTCGAATGCCCAGTAATGGCATTCCATCGTCTATTCCAGGTCTTTTCCACCGAGCAATCCTGATGTCAGGATCTGCGCTGTCCGACTGGGCGATGACGAAGGACCCCACGCAATACACCTTGCAAGTCGCCCAGAGCCTTGGCTGCAACCCCAGCTCGAGGAACATGATGAGCTGTATTCAGAGAAAACCGTGAGTTTGGCAAAACATTCATTATTTAAAAATCATTCGAAAGAGATTAACGCAACTCCATGAGTGAATTAATGCGGTTATTGAAAATACTGTCATAAAATTACTTCAGAAAAATCAACTGTGTAAGTACTGATGATATTATCTTACAGACCTAGTCTAAGAGGTTAGGGGTTAGATTTCCGCAAAAGTACCACAATTTTTTCGTAAAAAGAGATTTTATTTTTTATCTGTGTTGTGGGACCATTATAGTCGTCGTAGTTTCTGGTTCTCTTGATATAGAAAATCCTAGTTAGGCGTGAGGACTTACGAGTATGTTATTGTGACCATCGGGAAATATTTATTTATCTAAGACTTCAACTTAGCTTTCACTAATAATTTTCTTAGCGATAAAGTTTAATGAATCACATTACACATTCATTTGAATAATTTCACATAAAAACTTATCAACTTTATAAAGCCCATAGGTAAGGCAAATGAACTTGTAACCCAGACATCTAAATAATCTTTGCAGTTTTGGGAAACTTCTGAGACAATATTCAAATAAAATTTTGCTACCCTAACCTCTGTGATATTGTAAAGCTGGCCTCATCTCATAATTGGCTGTTATTTCAACGACTTGCAATCTTATCTCCAATATTTATGACACAAGATTCCAATGTTTGCCTCTTTGTAACGTGGCCTATCAAAACACAACTCACCTTATCTCTCAAACTACCTTGCCGAAGTCTCAACTGTAATTCCATTAAGAAGTCTTGAAAGAGGTGTCAAATATTCTTAATTCGACAAAGTTCGAGAGAGTTTGTGTTTATGTAGTTGGGTGTACAGCAGTTATTAAGTTGTTAGGAGTTGGAAGGTTTATCGTTTGATAATTGGCGAAATACGGTCGGGATTGCAGCTCTTTGATGATTTTGGATCAAGGGAGGCAGTTTGCCGGTCAATTTGGGATAAACAGGTCGTTTTAGAACCATATAAACTTTGGCCTTTTGACATGTCACTTCACTCAACCTCTTGACTTCCAAAACGGAATCTAAATTTTCTGAAGGTTCTTCACTTTGTTCGGATGTACATTTTTAAATCAATACTGCATTGAAAAAGGTGTAAATATTAGAACCCTTTAGTCACTCCATAGATTAAAATTTGGTTCCTTTTAGTTCCGTAGTCATAATACCCAAACGGATCTCCATTGCTATACCTATTAGGTATACAATTATTTATTTCATTGATTTATGTAACACAAATACAAATACCCCGGAGTTTCACAGGATAAAAAGTAGCTAATATCCTTTTTTTATTCTTAATTGGCTTGCGTTTGACCACTATCTCACCTGATGATAAGCTACGATGCCTTCGATGTAGCACGACTGTTAAGATAGTATACCTGTTCATTTGAGATTTGAAGATTCCTAGCGCGCGCAGGAGGAATGTCCACCATATAACAGTGGCGCGTTGCCGTACATATAATAGTTTACCAACGCCTAAAGTACCTAAATATCATATTTCATAACGTTACAAAATACGTTTAGAAGTTTTGGCGTGATTGAGTACGAGACATCCATCCATCCTCACAAACATTCGCATTTATAATATTAGTATAGGATTAAAAACTTTACCTATATGCTTGTGGCCCATCTTTTTAATTAAAGTTTTTTACCTATCGTACATTTTATTTTTTCTAGAGTTGTTTACAATCTGGTGTCCAAAGTACGTGTGAGTGGATCATAAAAGTGATGATGAGGATTGTTTTAAAGCGTCTTATTTTATGTACAGAATATTATTTTAGTTTCTTCCTTTTCTACGTGCGTAGTGAACTTATCTTAGTTATCTTCTTTTTTCAATTCAGGCTATCAGAAATCAAGAAGGTCCAGATCTTAGCGCGCAAGTTTGAGACTCCACTTGGACCCACCGTCGCCGGTTCCTTCATCCCGAGTAAGCCGAGCAACACCATGGAATCGTTCCCCAATCTGTTGAGCAAGTATGCTTTATTTTTTTAATTACTTATAGTTCATCACAAATACCCAAAGTACCTACCGAATGTTACGACAAAGCTACAATTATAACCTTCTTTATCATTATGCATAAATAATAATTTGATGTTATTTTATAGTTTCTCTCAATGAGCCTGTGCTCAAATCGTAGCCGCACGCTTACTATATATTTTTTTCACGACCTGGAAGACTGGTATATAATGCTTATTAGCATTAAGTTATTTTTTTATTATTTTTGTGCTAAACCATTAAATAAATAATAAAATAAATGTGTATTGTTGACGCATCTGAGCACTAGTATCAATTGCTTCAGAAAGGTTAAATAGTAACTATTTAATAATCCATTGAGATGGAAATATAAAAGGTGAAAATGCGTATGTAGGTAGGTGTCAAGAACCGGAACTTCATGTTAAAAGATTTCTTTAAATTATAAATTTGTACTCAAAGATTAAATGAAAAGGTTTTTGACCCGCAAAATGAACTAATATATAAATAAACACGCCCAACGATCACATACATAGATCCTGGCCCCTAACTAAGATTCCCTGTATCTAGAGAACCAGGAACTACAAGGACCATAGTCCCACAACTCCCCGACACGAAACAGATGCATGCAATTCTTTTTTCTTTGCACAAACGTTTATTCCGTCGCGGGAATCGAACTCGCAACCTCAGTGGTGTATGAGATTTGAGCCAACCTGCCCAACCACTACACCACAGACGCTGTTACTAGCTGCGCCCCGCGGTTTCCCGTTTCCTGGAAATGGCCTTTTAAAATCCATTTTACCATCAGGTATTATATAGATTAGTAATCTAAAGATATCGTAGTAAAAACGTAGTTTCTATAATTTTAGATGTGCCTATACTATCAGTATAGCACATCTCAATGGATCATAAAATGTGGCCAAAGTTCAATGACTTTTTAGGTGACTTTTGTAACTAAGATACATCAAAGAAACAAGTTATCTTGTTAACCCGCCATTCTCCTTTGTTTAACTTTTGTCATCTGACAAAAGTTTGCGATAACGGAGTGAGGGAGGGATCGATGTTGTTGATAGAAAGTTTTTTATACAACAGTGTAGTAGCTGGGTTGAATCAACCGCAAAGAAACGCAAAAAATGTAACGCTCTTCTAAACATTCTGTTGGGTTAAGCAACATTCACTGCGGTCACCACTTGGACGGGTGACCGTTTGTATTGTTATTACGTCTGAGTGCAACCATACTTCGGAGAGCACGATCCCGGTAGTTGATTTATGTGGGAGGCCTTGTCAGTCTTTTTGGACAGTCTGTTACTCCGAAAGAGAAAGAAATAGGGGAGAGAAATGCAAAATAATTGAGTATATTTTATGAGATGACGTAAAAAGTTTGCGCATGTATGTACATACATATAAAACTCGTGTATCATCATCATCATCATCATCAGCCCATCACGTTCCCACTGCTGGGACACGGGCCTTCTCTCGTAGAGAGAGAATGGGCCATTATCCACCACGCTGGCCCAATGCGGGTTGGTGGATGTCACATGTCCTTGACTTTTTGTGAAAAATTCTTGGACATGCCGGTTTCCTCACGATGTTTTCCTTCACCGTTTTAAGAGCGAGTGTTAAATCCGCATATAACTTAAGAAAGTCAGTGGTGCGGGGCCAGCGGGATTCGAACTCGGGTGCGTCGGATCGAAAGTCGCACGAGCTCCCACTGAGCCACACTCGCTCTTCACTCGTGTATATGTATTTAAGATTTTGTAATAATATCTTCTGAGTACCCGAAGCGCCCGAAGCGTACGTTATGAAAATCGTAGACCGCTTTACTGTTTTTAAATTTAAAGACTTTGTCCATCTACGACTAGGTCAATAAGTGATCAGTCTATTGGTGGATAGGTACATAAAGCCCATAAATAGCTTACATTTTTATTTCTTTAACACATCGTACACTGATATGTATTCCACGTTTCTTTGCATCATAATTTCATGAGCAAAAATTGATTGTTTTTATACTAAACTCCTCTCAAAATTATTTCTTTATAATACCACTAGCAACCCGCCCCGGCTTCGCAGGGTTATTATACATATAAACCTCCCTCTTCAATCACTCTATATATTAAAAAAAACCGCATCAAAATCCGTTGCGTAGTTTTACTAGTGATAGTGATGAGGGGGGAAAGCACACACACAAACCATCCCTTACAGTTTCTTTGAGCCCCCTCCATCTAAAGGTTGTCTAGAAGATATCGCTATGAGCGATAAGACCGCCCATTGTAACACTAGTATTGTTTTGTAATTATTTATTGTCGTGTAACAATAAAGCGTTATCTAATCTAATCTAAACGGGAAGATTTTACTGAATTTGACTTATTTCATACATCCACGGCCTTAATATGACTAAATATCACTAAAAACTATTTGGTGTGTCACCCTGACTGTCCCATCATCTACGAGTATAGTTGCTTCAAATACCTTCGGGTATTTAATCACGTAGGTATATCTTAAATATCCTGCAAAAAAATGTAAATTTAGATTCTATATTCGAAAACTGATAAATGATGTTTGGAAAATTATTTTATTAGTAAATGAGATGTTCATCACTGTGTATTTTCCAAAAAAACAAATATCGGTCCTTATTGCCCACCGTCTCCACCATCAGATCAGCTGTCACCATAATATTTGTCATGGGACTTTGACAAGTATATACAATTTCAACTCCGTAGGATAAGAGGAAGTGGTTCTGATTCAACTTGCAGGATTTGACCCAAACAAATTTAACAACAAACATGGCAAGTTAAATAAAACGTTGTAAAAATAGGCAAAAAATATTGTCACACCACTAAGTTACTTCAGTACTCTGTAACGTCTGTCATCGAACAAAAGTTCCCGATAACGAAGTGGAATTGGCAGTATATCAACGTTATTGGTGGCAGTTTTTCATAGTCATTGTAACGCGAGTGTACGAACGGAAGGGTTCAGTGAATTGGGAAAAAAGTTGAGGTTAGTGATTTAATACATTGGATGGGATGAGTCTCGTTTCGTTTTTGTTCAAAAATCCTTCTTAGGGATAGGTAGGTAAGTATGGATACTTACTTACAACTACATTTGAATAATTTTGTCGTGTAACTTTTTTATTGACAGCATCTTAGGAGTACCTACACTCTAGCTTCTAAACAGTGGAAAAATATTATTGTTTAATGAATAATGAAAATAATAATTAAAAATAAATTCCAGTTATTTTGAATACATATGTACTTTACAAAATTTCATCAAAATCCGTTAATTAGTTTTTTGTGATTGACAAACATACATTCTCACAAACTTTTGATTTATATTTAATATACATTCCACTTTAAAGTGTTGACACAAATAGACATTTTTGTATTTTGATAGAACGCCTAATAAGCCTAGGTACTATAATATGCAGTAAGCGTATAGAGTTTGGACTCGTCAGACTTTTCTCGTTGAGTACTTCGGTTGTAAGAGATGGAGACACAGTTCATCCGTTTCAGTACATTTTAATAAATACTTGTGTTTTAAAAAGCTTTTAATACTTTTAATTTATAATAATACCGTTTAATTGTTATCTAAAGTAAGACGCATTTAAGAACCGGAATTGCGAAGTACTATATTTTTTTCTGAGACTAGCAAAAGCCACCCTTTATCAGCTGTCACTTGCACCAGACAACTAAATAGAAAATAAAATGATTTTTAACGAAAAAACTCCCGATTCAAGACAAGTCATAATCAGAAATCAGTGATTGGTGTGATTAGAGAAAATCAGTGGGCTGTTCAAAGTCAGTGAACAATTTTTACCCTTCCTCAGGCAAAATTTAATCCGCTCAGCATTTTCTTGACGATTACGATCCAACAACTTTCACGGTCCAATTAGAAGTCAGACATTTAGATCAATGAATTTCCCTTCCGATCAATTTTAATTAAGTACAGTCGGCGCCAAAAACATTTTTTCAAAAGAAATCAGACTTAGAATACTTCATTTTGAACAAGGAATGCAATGAGCGATTGAAATGAAACATGACGAAGATACGGCGAATTGGTATTCATTACATAACTTGGCTTTGATTTGATAATGATTTGTGATGCTGATTGTACAATCCGAGAAATGTTTCAGAAGGTTACTTTTTATATTGAAAAGACGTGGAATGAAGCGTGACAAAAATATACTACATGTTTTACAAATAAATGATCTTTATCTCTTTTTATTTTCAAAAACCATATTTTATATATCCGATACGTAGATTTATTGATACAAGATTAATTTTTTTACGATACTTATTTTGGACGATTTTTGTTATTTTACTTATATGTAGGTATATTTATTTTTCAGATATCAACTCCTCAGTGGAGTTACAGAACTGGAGAGCTACCACGACTTTGGAGTAATAGAACTAGACCACGGCATTCTGGAGAATCAGAGGGATGACTTCATCACGAAATATGCTAAGATCGTCTTCGAAGGAGCTGAGGATGAGGCATTGGTTGCTTTATTGAAAGAGTGAGTTGCTGATTTTTTTAATTATTTAACTTACTGACGCGTCTAGCATAATATCGTTTACTTCGATGGTAGCAAACACACCATAACAGTAGCAACAACATGCATATAAAAGTATGCTTATTGTATCAATCATTAATTTATTTTTTGCCTTTAATTTAATTTTATATAAATATATGTTAGTCTCTAAGGTATTTGTGATATGGGCCTCTGATATGATTATTCTGTGTTTTTTTATTAATGCCTAAAATAAATGAATTATTATTATTATTATTTATTTGATCCAACAAATAATTATATTTGCGAGAGTTTGTGAGGATGGAAATCAGGCAAAAAGTAAAACTGATTTTTTTACCAACTTCAAAAAGGAGCAGGTTCTCTGTTCGATTGTATTTTTTTAATCATGTTTTATGTTTGTTACCTCAGAATTTTAGTTTAGTTTAGTTTTAGTTTTGATATAAATATGATCGGTTTATTTAATAGCATCTTGGTTGCCCCTTTGTCCAGGGAAGCCAAGAGGTTATACAAAATTGTCAAATTAGGTATTAAGCGTAGATAAGATTTTTTTATGTGAAAGCCCCTATGAGGGTGACATGGTCTTACTGACCAAACCCTCTATAAACAAATAAAGATTTAAAAAAACCCTCAGAACTCCGTCATTTATGAATCGATTTGGAAAATTATTTTTGCGTTGGGTTCAGTGGTTCAGTTTGGCTTCAGCTACGAAGTGGTCCCATATACATTTCATCGATATTTGACCTTGGAATGCGAAGATACATTGAAGGCGGTTCCTGTTTTATTCTAAAAAATATTATAAAATATTAAATATATAAATTATCCTGGAAAATTATTTACGTGGGTAAAATTACGGGCGCAGCTATTTATAAATGTACGTATTGTTTATTTTTGGCAGATACTCTCCAACAAAGCTAGATCCACAGCGCTGGAACGTTGAAACGAACCGAGACGTCATCCTGAACCTATTCAGCGACGCGAGAACCTTGGCTCCGGCCATCAGATTCGCCAACTACCAGTCCAAAGCCAACCGGCAGTCTTACTTCTACGTGTTCGGACATAACTCTATTAGCAACGATTTTGCTGCGGTAAGTGTCATGGCAAGATTTCACTATTTTTACATTTAACAAGTTATGTTATATTATTTTTTTCCATTAAATCGATCATTGCAATTATTTTTCGATGGGTGGTTCAAAGAATTCGCGTTATCGCCAAACATTTTAGGCTCAAAACAAGATGAATGTCACTTTTTTGTAAATAACTTTACCACATTTCAGAGTTCAAACGTTCTTTTTTCAATTTTGGCATTACTACTCGTAACGACAATTATTACAATGACTACCATTAGCATTTTAGCCATTAGCAAGATACTTCAAGTATATTGTATGTCATGTTACACTGCAAGAGAAAGACTCTCTATCTAAACTTTTCCAACCAATCTCTCAAATAAGTCTAAGTCATCCTCGCCATCTTCTTATAGACCTACCACCGCACCGTGTTCAGTTTGGTGGTGGCCACGTGGTTTAACTGCATGGTGCCATTCATGATTCTCGAAGAATGTGAACATTTTTTTCTAGAATCAAACCACGCGGCCTACTAGATTCCGGACCCACGTCTATTATAAAAAGTTTTTTTTAATAAGTCATGTTTTTTCTTCGTCATTTTATTTCTCACTATTGTGTTCGATTTGAACAAACTGTTGAAACTATGCTAATATTAAGACCTATACCAATACACAGTGGAATTGAATTCGATATCCTGTTTAGTGAAATGTCTATTTCACTAAACAGGATACGCGATAATATTTTTTTGATCATATATTTTTAATTTAATGCTTCATATTCGATCTAAAGCTCACTCAGTCTATACTGAGTACATATATTTCGGAAATATATCGAATTCAATTCCACCCTGTATACATAGTTTTTACAATAAATTTTATTCTATTCGGATCATTTCAAATTCTGATATTACCTTGCCCAAATTATTTTTACCCTAAAGTGAATACATCACTAAAAGCTACATCATCTCCAACGAGACCGAACATATTCAATGCACGTCAATAGAATATTTTTGTTCACGGTTCATTGTCCCGGACACCTGTTGGAGGCGAAACTTAAAAACTTGCAATATTCGGCTCTCGGCTTCTGCTTCCGCACCTTTTTTCGATTTGTACGAAGGAATGGACAAAGGGAAACTTTTATGGCAGGATTTTTTGAAGCTGTATTTTTTGAGATTAATGAATGTTGATTTGTTGGAGTTCTGACAAACTTTCATGTTCGTATTAGGTAGAATTTCTTTTTCAAACATGGTTCAACACTATATCTAGCTTTGGAATGCTAGATATGGTATTGAACAATGTAAAAAAAACCATTGAAGCCATAATTCATAAAACTGCTAAGACTCAAGTTGTTTGAAATGAAAATACGAGAACATGTTAGGAAAGCGAAATTTAAGAACAAGAAAGAACATTTCAAGATAATAAAATTGTAAACGATTCAAATATTAATAATCTTTGTTAGAATGGGCACGTCGCAAAATAGCGGCGAGCGCTGTCAGAGATAGACACCGCTGACATGGTCAACCAAGTTTAATTCAATACATTTTTATGTAGGGGCAGAGATATGGCTACGTTCATTTGGTAGAAACGTTTATAATCCTTAGTACTAATTTTTATAATTATAATTAACAAGCTGTGTCCTGTGGGTTCACTCGCGGATGAAAAGAATCCTATGTGTTATTCTAGGATATAGACTCTGGATACTAGTGATACTCTAGATTATGGAGTATCACTATACCTACACCAAATTTCATAAAAATCTGTTTAGCTGTTCCGGTGTGAAAAGGGAATAAACACATTTACACACAAACTTTCGCAGTTATAATATTAGTAAGATTGAAAAGTGCAAAGTTATGCGGGTTAATTTGATACTCAAATATGGTTTTTATGGCCAAGTTGGAACGGCGTCATAAGAGTAGAGTTTCAAATTCACTCGAGCAAGTAATTTCTCGTTTTTAAACTCATAAGCACAAACTGCCTGATGTAAAAAGTAAAGCAAAACCAAGCAGTAGTGCGCAAGCATTACTGTGTTCCGGTTTGAACGGCATTGCAGCCACCAAAATTACTGGGCATGTGAAATATCTGATGTGTCGGGGTGATGAGCGCAATGCAGTGCTACGCAGTGCGTTTTGTGGTATTAAAAGCACTGCAATTGTTTTGAGCAGGCAAGGTGCTTACCATCAAGCAAACGACCTGCTCTTCACATCACTCAGTTCTTTAAAAAAAGCGTTTCAATCATGTAGTGATCAAAGTAAGTAGGTAGTTGCAGGTAGCATAGTTTGGAGTGGTGGGCATTGGACGCGGTTGTTACGACCCACTGAACAAAGCCATACGGTCATGCGACACGACAAAGTTGCGACCGTAGTCGCTCAACTGTCGTCGACCTTTGGCTCAATGTGTTATAAAGATTGATAACATATTCGTAGATCTAACAAATTAAATACGCTTCCTGTATCAGTACTGAGACACGTCTCTTTCCTTAAAATCTTTTACACCTTCCAGCTCAACAAAAGCGTCCATGGTGAAGAGCTGCCTTATATCCTCGGGGTGCCATTGGGAGGTGCCAACACACACTTTCACACAGAGTACACACCACAGGAGAAGCTGCTGAGTGAGGTTATGATGCGGCTTTGGACCAACTTCGTCAAGATTGGGTGGGTGTTTTGTCGTTTTTATGAAGTTTTTGACAGTTGTGGGAATGGCGACAGTCATCTTCGGCAGGCTTCAGTTCTGTTCATATTGCTGGGACTCGGGCTTTCTCTCATAGGGATAATATTTATAAATATGGGCCATAATCCACCACGCTGGCCTAGTGCGTGTCGGTAAAGTCACAGCTTTAATTTTTACTTCAAAAAGGAAGAGGTCTTATGTTCCACTGTATATTTTTTTGTTTGTTCACCGATTTCTCCGACAACTAGTGACCAATTTTAAAACTTCTTTTTGCGTTCAGTTCTGTTATAGATATGAAGTGGTCCCACTTAAATTTCATCGATGCCTTGGACTTCGAAGATACATTGAAGTTGTTTTTTTTTTTGTAAAATGTATATTTGATGGTCAGGTTTCTCTTGACCCGGAAGATTCTTTATACATTTTTTATAGTATATCTTGTTATGTATAGTGCAATGCTTCTCGTAAATAAATGGGCCAATCAACTCCCGTTCACGCAAATAAATAACCAATAATAAATAAACCAATCACTTATCACTTCGTATCCTTTCTGATACCTACAATTTATGGTTTTCTAAATCCACCTCATTTTCCTGTTGTTATTTTTCAGATCACCGAACACGCAGAGTGTAAACAAGTACCACACGTTAGACCACAAGCATTGGAACCAGTACAATGTAGAATGGCCAGAGTATGATGTTGACAACCAGCCTTATTTGCGATTTGGTAATATACAACAATCGATTTTTTTTATGTTATGTCAAATATGAACTTTTGAGCATTCAAAAAAAAGTAAAGTAAAGTAAAGCGTAAAGCGTAAGCGTGTAAAGTAGTAAATAATGCATATTATTTACTACTTTACACTCGCTCTTAAAATGGGCTAGGCATATAAAAATCCAGCCACCGCGAGACGAAACCGCGAAAGAGCAAGCGTAGTGTAGGACTCCCACTGGCTATATAGAGCGATGACCTGCGAAAAGCGGTCGGAAGAAACTGGATGTGAAGAGCCGAAGATTTTGGCGTTCATTAGAAGAAGCATTCAGAGTTCACTATATCCAGCAGAGGGCAGTCAACTGATGATGGTGATGATGATGATAAAAAATGTATTTAATCAAAAATCCAACATAAAATGGTTCTAAATTAATTTTATAAGTCATTTAAATTTCAGTTCTTTTACGTGATGCGATGCAACCGATGAGATGAACAATCTTTTCTCACTTTTTCATGCAAAATGTATTTTTTTTAGATATACCACCATCGATAAGCAGTCTCTACCGATCTAACTTCACCAGTTTCTGGATCGACGACCTTCCGAAGAAGATGAGCAGATTCATGATAGACCCACTCTTCGAATTCACTCCCACGACGACCACTCAAAAATCGAAGCCTACTCATAGGGCCATAGGTAAATAATGCATAATTGTTACTAAAGATACCATGTTAAATATAAAATCACTACAAATCTAGATGAACATTTATCAATACTTATCACAAAATTTGCATATTTTATATGAAGTTAAAAAATTTAAAATTTACACATCAATTAAAATAATTAAATTTATTAAAGCTCCTCATTTCAGCAAGTCTAACATTACCAAATATTTGGGCCAGATGATAATAAGTAATTACTGAAAAAAAAATACTAGCTTTAGTCCCATAGCCCTGTTCACTAGGTTTTCTAACAGACAAAACAATAATTAGCAAAGACATCAAAACTAACTTGAAAGTCTAACAACGAGAAAACACAACATGCTACTTTAAGAGGAATGCGACACCTAAGATAAACATTTAAGGTTTAAAAGGTGTTAGTTTAGAAAAGACCTTGTAAAATTGTTCAAAATTAAACATTTTTTAGTTAAAGCGATTCAGCCCTGTTCCTCAAAATTTTGATTGCAGTTTTAGATGATATACTGGCCCGTCATATGCTAAAAACAGAACTGTGTCCACGTTTGCAATAAAGAGTCATAAAGGTTATATTAAACCTAGAGCATAATATTTAAGATCTTGTGCCATCAATGACACGTCTCTAACTTTTATACTTACGACTTCGTTTTGGCAAAGATAAAAATCTAATTTCTTTAGGTTTCTGGAGTAGAAAAGTTTTGTTTGCGATGTCTTGGTTTGGCTAACTTTTGTTATTTGGCACTGATAGGACTTATTTGAACACGTATTCTGCTGAATCGCTTAAGTTTGTTAGTGCCTTGTAGAGTACGATAAAGTCAAATAGATCTAGGGCATATATAATTTTTTCCTATTTTCTTATTAAAAATTTAATATTAACTTAAATGTATGTAGTACAAGCACGTACAAGCTGAAATCAGTATCCCAAGTCTCGACGTCACCTTGCTTTTGACTGTGCGGTGACAACGTGACCCAAATATCTAAATTCATTCATTCATTCTTTCATTCATACTTTCATTCATTCGTTCTTTCACTCATTCTTTCATTCATTAATCATGATTTTTCTCTTACCGATTAAGTGATTTTATTGATTTCCTAGCATTTTTATTTCAACAAATTTTTAAAGAGTAGAGTATTTCGCTAATTTCGTTAAACCATTTCTGTTGTTTCTGAAATCTTAATCATAATTAGAAAAGCCGGTAATTAGGACATGCTTTGTTAATAAAGATGTTAATTATTGAAAACTAATTAAACTAAATGTTTTGCCTGAGAATGAATGAAACTAACGTTTTTTTAGCTTTACAGACTTATTAAAGTGTTCTAAGGAAAGAAAAATACAGTCTTAAATTTTTTTCCTACGGAACCCGTTTATTTGAATCACAATATGATTTTGATAAACTTCAAACATAACATATTAAAATTTGTTAAAATAACTGTTATAACCAATATGATAATTTCAGATACAATCCGAAAAATCTGGCAGCCGCAATTGGCTCCACCGCCGCAATACAGCCCGTCCATTTACGGTAGAGTGCGGCCATATTCCCAGCCAGCAGCAAAACCCGACCACGACACCATATACCGACAGATACAGTCAATAAAAACGCCGTCACGACCCGTGCCATCCGGCTTAATGGAAAAAGCCACAACACAAGCAACCACCGCAAAACCGAAGCCTAACATACCCGTTAAAACCTCCAGTACTACCATCACTTTAATAATATCACTCGGCGTTTTATTCTTGGTCGTTGATGTCGCTATCTGCTCAATATTATACTTCAAAAAGAGAAAACTGCGATTACGCGAGCAAACTCTGCAGAGTTCTCGACAGTCGAGAGCCGAAATAGGTGAAGTGGATTTAATGGGACAGAAAAGTAAGGAAGATAAAAGTGCGCTTCAAACACTCAAGAATGGCTGTAGTGTCATCAAATCGATGAGCTTACACAAAAAACGAGGGAGCATTAAAAAGATAAAGAAAAAGTCTGATGGATGCAAAACGCCCAAGTCCGATGACTCGGGCGGGTTCCGAGAAAGATTCCAACTTAGACGACATTTGTCTACAAGCACGTTGGATGCACATACTAAAGTGCGAGATTGGATCGCAAATGAAGTTATGCATAGATGCTCACCTGCTATACTGAGAAAATCTAATTCAGATCTCAATAACGATAAGCCCATGAGCGTAGCAAAACCTTTTACTAGATCGGAAGAGCTGCTCTCTGATACAAGAAGATTGCAAAAAGATGATCTAAAGCTTGACGACACTAAACCAAATAATACTGCATCTAAAAGTTACAGTGCTAAAGCAAAAACATCTGAAAAAACAACTTCTACATCAGCTCTAGGCTCGCATTCTTCTATAGATAGTCATCAGAAACATTCATTGAATAATATAAAACCTGCAAGTAAATCTACTGACTCACTGAAATCTAAAGCTACTGATAGTATGAAGTCTAAAAAAATATCAGTAGCAATTGACGCAACACCTGCTGCGCGAACTAGCGCTGTACTTAGACAAGATCCAATAGAACTTTCCAAATCATTTGACTACGGTGATCAAGAACATTCCAATAAAAATCAATTGCAGAAATCGAAAACAGAAGGAGATATAAACAATGATGATGTCACATATCAAAAAAGTAATGAAAATAAGACATACATTAATGTAGTAACATTGCCTGTTAGTCAAGAAAAATCCTTGCTTATTTCTCACAAGCATTCCAGGTCCGACCCTGTAAGTGATGTTAACTATGATCAACTTTTTAAAGAAAAAATGGAAGCGGGCATTCCTGTTATCGACATTTTACCTCCAGTAACGTTCAGAAATGATATAAACGTCACTTCGAGAGAAGACTCTTTAAACCAACCACTTAGCGCCGAAGAAGCGTTGGTAACTATAAAGAGGAGAAACTTTCCCAAGGTACTTCCAGATTTGCCTAAAGCTCAAAAGCGGTTGTCGCTGCAACCGACGGCTTTGCAAACTTTTCGCAGCTACTCTGCTAGCATTGAAAGTCAAGATCGATCAAAAGTTCCGCCGCAGCCTCCACCTAGAACTACAACTTTAGAACGTCGACTTGCTTATAAAAATACAAAACCCATGTCTTCTTTTGACGCTTCAAATGTGAAGAAAATTTCCGAAACTGATACAATTAAAAACTACGAAAATATAAATACACTGTCTCCAGACACTCAGTTATGGAATAGATCTTTTGAATCAACTGGAAAATGTTCTGACAGATCTGATCCGTCTATTATCATAACTTCAAAAGAACGCGAAATCCCCAAAGTCATAATAGCATCAAGTACCCCATCTTCAGATCCTACTATTGTCATAAAACCATCACCAAGTCAGGCAGAAATAGCTTCTAACGTTCCAAGAGTAAGACTACCAGATGATTTCCATTCTCAAATTACTAGTTCAGTGACATCATTCTCATCATTTTGTTCAGATGATGATGATGATGATGATGACGATGATTTAGATGATGCTTTCTTAGATGACATAGCCGAAGACAAACTGTTACAAGAACTAGTTGGAGGCGTTGAGTCTCCTACTAATATTGATGATATATTAGATTCAAAAGGGCCAGACGATTTGTTTGGAAACAAATTAGAGATTATTCCCTTTAAAATTAATGCGGGTAGTATTATGCCGAAAAATTTTGAAGATTATGTTTGTGTGACAGATTTGCATTTACCTGATGTAAGTGGTATAGAACCTACTGCCAAAATAAAGCCAAATTTTGGTTTGAACAAGTTACAACATAGGACTGAAAGTATAAACAGGCCGCCAGAAAAGGCGGTCAAAGTAAAGCCAAAGAAAAAACAATCGATTCTCAGTTCTTATAGTTTAAAATCTCGAAGTGTTAAAAGTGACTCTAGTAAATTAGAACATTCAACTTCTGGTTCATCCAATGATACTGAAACAAGTACTGGGACAGTCAAAAAAGTTGAAGTGAAAAAAGACACTTAAATATTGCTTGATATTATATATATATAATAGGAATAATTAATTATAATGCAAATGGGGTGATAAAAATATTTCGTATGTAAACGGAAATTTGTGTCATAGACTGTAAGTACAATTATAATTCGAATTAAGCTGTGTAATATTTATGAGTAGTATAAATAGCGTTTCAATGTGTAAACTTATTTTTACGGAGTGATAAATGTAAGTCTCACATAATATAGCACAGACCAAAGCTTTTATATTTTATACTAAAGTTACATTTACTGTAAAAGCATTTAGAAAAGTTTATTAAATTTTGTACGAAACTGCTGCTCCACATTTTATTTCACAAAACACCATCCAAATATAGGTCTTCAAACAAAAAACTACATGAGCCACATCTATGCATTTTTTACCAACGTGATGTAAATTTGAGTGCAACCTTTTTTTTCCAACTAAAAATATTACAATTGAAGTCATATAAAATGCACCTTTGAAGCCCAAATTGGATAAGAGACTTAATTTTGATGCGTCTAGAATAAAATTAATTTTATTTTTGAATAATACGCCTGTGCCTTTTACGTCTAAAACTTTATTCTTCAGATATCGGTGTGTACTTCGAAAACTAATAAAGACAGATTTATAGCTATTAGTCTGCAATGAAAAATGTATGACCTCTAAAATTAGTATTAAAGTATCAAGAAAGCAAATCTCAACTGAGATTAAAAACAGCAATCGAAACTTACTAAAACTGAGATTAAAGACGCAGCTGTAATAAACTGGGCCGGATAAAGCGATCTCTCTTAGCATCGCAAAATCTCTTATTGTCTTTAAAACATTACTTCCAAAGTGTCTTGCGCGTTTCGTTCTTTGAGCGTTGAGTGGTGCAAGTGAAGTGAATCGGGCTCGTGGGATTTTTAAAACAAACTAAATAACTTACAGTTATCATAATCTGCAAATATACTGTTAGGACACTGCGGTTATAAAAAAATTTGCAGGCAGGAATGGTGACTTAAAGCAGACTATGACGATGCGCGTCGCATTCTACAATTAAAAAAGTTTACCACTGATTGGGAAATATCTAGTATTGTAGATCTAGATGTGTATAAAAAAAGACAAATTTAAGTTCAATGACCTAATTATCTCTTGACTTTAAGTTCAAAGTTAGGAAGAAAGTCTCAGCTTCTAAGATTAAAAACAGTAATCGCAACTTACTGGATTAAGACTCTGTAATAAACTGGGGCGGGATTAAGCGATCTTTCTTAGCATCGCGAAATCTCTTATTGTCTTTTAAAACATTACTTCTAAAGTGTCTTGCGCGTCTCGTTCTTTGAGACAGAGCGTGGCTCAAGTTATAAGATTTCTTAATTTAAAGTTCTAGTTTAGTTTAAAAATATATTTGAAGAATGTTGTGAGTATCGTACCATATTGTACCTATCAATATGATATTATTAACAACTACCCATTCTTCTTTCTTTTGTCTAAGAGAAAGCAGTCACCTTCGTATATGCACCTTTAAAAAAACATATAAAAAGTTTGTCTTCTTCGTTGACCTGGCGTCCATCCGCTTTTAAGTTCTATAGACAAGAGATCGTGATATATCTAAACTTGTGTTGAGTAAACCGTATTCATAAAAAAAGAAATTTAAAGGTGATGGTAATAACAAGTCGTCATAATGGAATCAGTAACTCAGGAGTTGCGGCATCTGTAACAACAAAATAATGTTTTAAATTATTTGATAAAATATATAATATTTTTGATGAGAGATTTCAAATCTTGATGACCAATTTGCACGATGTGAAATGCTCATATATCAGTGTTACAGTTCAAAAAGAAGATGCTATAGATGTTTTGTACTTTTTACATACGAATATTTATTTTAAATTTTTGTATGGGTATTTTACGCCTGAAATAAAAACATTTATTATTATGATAGGTACTTGCAGACACGACCGCAGCAAATTTTTAATTCTCTCAACCGCACCTTCAAAAACCTATCTTTTTTATTTGTGCCATTCCCCGTGCTAAATTCAGTATCTAACTCGGTTATCAAGCCCAGGAGTTTGTTACTGTTATTCCTATTCATTATTTCCATTTGAAAGACTTCCATCATGATCTCCATGCCTTGATCCTCACTCCGGCCAAAAACTTCAACAATTAATGTCTTGAAAGGCTTCAGAGCCGGAATTATTCGCACAATTAGAGTACTTAGTCGGTTTATTTATAAGTTGTAAAGCAGAGCCGAGGAGGAGATTATATTTAATTGTGCCATTATGTAGGTACATTATGCATAGCGTTATAAAGTTCAAGTTGGGAAGGAAAACTGGATTAGTGGAAGATGTTTAAGTTGGTTGATATGACAGCTTTGTTGGATACCTAAAAGCTTTGTTGCTTGTCTGGTTCCGTTTAGATAATACTGCAAATTTAAAATTTACTTAATTTAATTGTGGAATAAAAACTTTATTTAATTGCGAGTTTGCGAAAATACTCACTGGTCGGGACAAGTTGGGTGTTTCAAAGTGAGATAAAAAATAATCTCTTAACATACGTAATTAAAGAAAAAAAAAACAAAATAATACTTAGTTATAGTGTTAGATATTCTATGGGCCTCTGTTAATTTTACTTTATTGTACATGAATACTGCCTGAAATAAATAAATAAATAAATAAAAATAAAATAAACATATCTCTGATGTTCTTCTACATTTTGAAGTAGACAAAAGATTCAAAAATTTCTTTGTATCTATGACAACAACAAAATTCTCTTGTGTCTATTTTACTATTTTTAGGTAAGTACGTATGTACAGTTCCAGACAAGCTGCGATATCTCAATGGTTCCGTGCAAATATTTTTTAGACAGCCCCATTCCCAAAACAAAAGTTCGGAATGCAAGCGCTCCCCAGCGATACTCAACGCTTTTGGTTCAACAACTCGCATACAGTCCTGCTGTTTTGGAAGGAACGACAGTGATTTAGGTTTAACTGCCTCATTTTAACTCGCATACCTATAACATGTATGTAAGTGTGGCTCAGCGGAAACTCGTGCCACTTTCAGTCGGACGCGACGCACCGGATTTCGAATCCCACTTGGCTCCAGACCAATGCAACGCTATGCGGAAGAAGACCTCGTTTAGGCATATATGCCTAGTAGTATTGTTTAGAACGTCCACCTTTCCCGGACGACTCCGGAAGTACGATGTCGATTTTAATAATTTATGATTGAGTTGGTTAGTTATCGGCTTATAACTGAGTAAGCCATAGCGACTATTGTAGTACATGAGCAAATATTTTCATATTCATATTCTTTTATTCATGCTTACATGTAATATACCAGACAAATACTAGAAATGTCTTATAGAATAAACACATTTGGCCTGTAAGGTCGCTGCACACGTTCTGAGTGGAGTTAATAACTTATAGCTAGTCATTTTTTAAAGAACATGATGGCATCATAGTATCCTATGAAAAGGGGTAAGTTTCACGACTGTCTTTTTATCTACTATGCAGTGCTGCCCCGAATCCGTTTTGTTTACCGTATCGCACCCGAGGCGACTCTTCCGGCTTTTTTCTGCTATAATTGTCCTCCAAATAAATACTGGAACGCTTCGCGAACGCCATATGTATGGAGATACAACATAGAAATCGGTTGTATGGCGCTGATTTAGTAATTATTTGTATTTCAATGAATGATCTGAGAGATTGATGAAATTGTTGACCTCATGGAACTACATTTTGAAAACAGAAGCCTTTCCTTATTATATATGATATTGTATCGCATATAGATCAATGTTTGGCTACCATCTCACCTAATGTTAATCGACGATATGGTACCTATTTTACCTATAACTTTTCCCATTACTCCTTGTAAGGTTCCTTGTTTCTACTTAGGTACTGACCTAGGTACAACTATTGCTACACTTCTCGGCTACAGTTGACTGTAGTTCACTTGATAAGTTTGAAAGTAAGGTGGTGCTCAAAGTTAGTCTGCCTCTGTTTACACGGAAACTGGAATAACCCTTGATTGAAAACAAACTCAGAACAGTTCTCTTTTGGGAACATTGCAGACGCTTCTTTGCATAAAGTTTCACTGTACAAGCCATAGACGTTAAATAAATAAATAACGCCCAACGATCACATACATAGATCCTGACCCCTAACTAAGATTCCCTGTCTCTAGGGAACCAGGAACTATGAGGACCATGATTCCACAACACCCAGATACGAAACAAATGCGTGCGCTTTTTTTTCTGTGCATGAACATTTGTCCCCGTCGCGGGAATCGAACCCGCAACCTCAGTGCTGTGTGAAAAACCGTTAAGTGAACTAGTCATGTGTTGTGCTGCGATGATGTTTGTTGAACCACCTGGGAAACGAATCGGAACCGTCGCTTAACTGCAGTCTTCCTTTAGATTTATTTGCTCAATCTTCGGCCACATCATCACTTAATATCACGGGTGGTAGTATCCGAATAAACATAAATAAATAACCTATAAAAAAAAACCTATAAAAAATAGAGTCTGGACCTGTTGTCAGGACTACTAAAAATTGATGTTGGATGCTAGTTTGAATCCATTTCGGAAAATAATGGATTTCCTGAACTCAATATAATATCTGAAACGCAATAAAAATATCTAGTGTCATTTCGCTGAATATAACTAGATATTTTCATTGCGTTTCAGATTTGAGATTAATTTCCGCCACGTCACGCCTGATTCCATTAGATGCAGTATAATATTATTTTTTTAGCTAACAATGATTATTATATAAGGGCCTTATTTATTGATTTCTGTTTGTTATGGGTAGGCGTAGCGCTTACCATCAGGCGAACGACTTTTTCGTCTTACCACTCAGTACAATATAAAAAAAGTACATTGAAACCGTATACATAGATCCTGGTTGGCCCCAAGCTAATTCCTTGTCTGTCGAACGCTGGAACTACGCGGACTATATAGTTCGATCCACAACGATACTGAACACAAAAACAACAAAGACACGAAATAAAATATTAAATATACAACTGTAAAAGATTTTCGTAATTCCAAAATATATTTAAATAGCTAGCTGCATGTTTCAGTGATTCCTCTGTTGTTTAGTGGTTGAGCAGGTTGGTTCAAATCTCAAACACCGTCGAGGTTCCGATTCCGGTGACGGGACAAATGTTTGTACTCAGAAAAAAAGCACAAGTATTTGTTTCGTGTCTGGGTGTTGAGGGACCATGGTCCTCGTAGTTCCTGGTTCCCTAAATATAGGGAATCCTAGTAAGGGCCCAGCCATGGGCCTATATGAGATCGTTAGGCGTTATCATTTATTATTATTATTGTATATCTACGCTTAATAGATCTATGTTTGGCCACTATCTCGCCTGATGTGAAGCGATGATGTAGCCTAAGATGGAGCACATAGATCTAGAGAGAGACAGCAGTTGAGCGGCTGCTCAGACCCGTCTCCCCAATGGTTCACCGAACATCATCCCGAAACACGACTAGGTCGATATCAGTAAAATGTAGCTTTGTAATATAACCATACCATTTCGTCTGCTTGAAACAATGCACATATACTGCCAAAATTGCAGCAGCATCTAATATATAAGTTTCATAAGGCGAACTTATTAAAATTTAAAATAGCCTCATAATAATGCCTTGCTTGAGTTATGAACACTGAAAACAGTGTCAGGGGTTCGTAATGAATTTTTATAAAAAATCTGCTTTGTAGGTTTAAGCTATACTATTATTTCGCACACGGCTTTCGTAGATTATGAATTTACTATTCTAGATCATAATGAATGGTTTTATAGATAATTGTTTACAATATATTTTAATTATTTAAAACTCAGTCCAGTCACTTCTCAAAATTGAAACTAGTACAAAACAAAAAAATATTATCATAATTATAATAATCATTTATTGCTAAAATCAAATTCAAGACAACAAAAAAATCATAATTATACATAACTATAGTAAATTGTAAATTTTAAAACATTAATAACAATTTATATTTATATTTAATTAATAATATAAATCAAAATCAATCGTGTCTGATCGTTTCCGTAGTTAAGTTATATCTACGTTGTAGTCATCATACGGCAGGTATCTACCTAAAGAAATACACGGTTCAAAAACCTCAAAATACGAACCTCATTCTAGACACTTTTTAGGAATTATCTTTATTACACATATATCATTCCCCTACAGTTTTAAATTACAATAGATTTTGGCAGCAACACAATATCTTGGAAAATATAAATTCTAAGTAAAATATGGAAGCGATATAAAGCCTTCAGATTGTGCTACAATATTGCGTTTTAAATGTAGTATACTCTGTGGTATGCTGCTTAAAATGCTGTGTAAATAACTGTAAAGGCTGCTTCAGGTTTATCAAGACATGGTTTTGGGCCAAGAAGTCGACTAGGTGACTGCAGCATATGCTGCGCGTTTGAATCCATGCCGGAAAATAACGGTCACTTCATCCTATCATCAAAATTAAAAAGATATTTTTAAATAGGCACAAAAAATGCACATTTAAATGTCATAAAAATGCACTTTTGAACGTCATACTTGTTTAAATATTACCAAACGATACTTCGTATGCGTAGAATTTGGTTTATAGTGTTTCTAAACTTTATGATTTTGAGTTTGGAGCAGTTTCTTAATTGAATTATTTTTATTTTATTTTCATAATCGTCATCATCAGCTTGTAGTCGTCTTTCCTGGCCTCTTCTAATGTCACTGAGCCCGGTCTTCGGCTCTTCTCATCCAGTTTCTTCCGGCCACCTTTCGCAGGTCGTCACTCCATCTGGCCGGTGGGCGTCCTATACTACGCTTGCCGATTCGCGGTCTCCACTCAACGAAACGTCTACTCCAGCGGTTGTCCGTTCTTTGTGAGATACGACAACCCCATTGCCACTTCAGCTTGCTAATCCTATGGGCTATGTCGGTTACTTTGGTTCTCTATCGGTTTACCTCATTACGGATCTTATCTTTCAGAGAAACTCCGAGCATAGCCCTCTCCGTAGCACGCTGAGCAACTTTAAGCTTGTGGATTAGTCTCACTGTGAGTGTCCACATCTCGGCTCCATATGTCATTACTGGTAGGACGCACGCATAAAAGATTTTTGTCTTAAGGCACTGTGGTATGGACGACGCGAAGACTTGGCGTATTTTGCCAAAGGCTGCCCAGCCTAGCTGAATCCTTCTGTCGTCTTTCCTCTCGAAGTTGTTTCTACCCAACCGTATTGTTTGTCCAAGATAGACATATTCTTCGACAACTTCAAGAGGACCGTTAACGACCGTTATTTTATTTATATAATATTTGGTAATTGTTTCCCCATCTACCATCATGCACCATAACGATTGCTTTAATTAACTAGGTCAGAATCTCTACCTACATTTATGGCGGTTCAAAATAAAACGTACAGGCCATTAAAAATGCCGTCTAACAAAGTTTATTTCACTCGAACCACACGGGAGTCGTTTGGCCGTGGCGCTGTTTTGAAAAAATATGAACCGATTAAAATAAATTCAGCGTGAATGTTTGAATTAATTCATCTGCAAGAGTTATTTTTATGCTCATACTAGCTGCGCCCCACGGTTCCACCCGTAGTTTCCCGGTATAATGTAGCCTATGTGCTATTCCAAGTCTTAAAGTACCTACATACCAAATTTCATCAAAATCCGTACGGTAGATTTTGTGTGAAAGAGTAACAAACATCCTTACATACAAACTTTCGCGTTTATAATATTAATAAGGATATTATCAACATTAAGAGTGAAGAACCTCATGGGCAAGCGTGCTCCACCTTAGACCGCAACTACGCTTACCATCAGGTGATTCGTTGTCAAACGTGTGTTCAGTGACATTATAATTGTAGCAGGATTTTTCCAAGCATCAAATTGGTGAAGTAAATTGTTGGATCGTTGTCAAAAGTTTTTGAAAGTTGAGGAAACTGGCATGTCCAAGACTCACAAAAGTTTAAGTATGTGACTTCTACCGACCCGCACTAGCCCAGAGTAACATGGGTTACTCTGGTAGTATGGAATCTATGAGAAAAGGCCCGCGTCCCAGCAGTGAAAACGTAATGGACCGATGATGATGGTGATGAAATGTTGCGTACGTGTGGTGTGTTCCTGTATGCAGCCAACCTTAGCGAACATGAAAACAGTCTCTTTTGCAAATAACTATATAATTGAAAAGTCAGAGCCGGTCAGAGCTCGCTGCTCAAGTACTGTAAAGCGGCGTTTGTTCCAACTGTAAACACGTGAGTTCTGGAACTTGTTCTCTCGCGGAAATTTGCTATTTCATTGAGAATATCTGTGGAGCTTAATTATGCTCCTTTAGGTATTATGGATGTCGAATTATTTTATTTTATTAAGGACATAATTTTAAATTAATTTATAATATGGTTTATATTAGTACACTTTATTCATAGTTGAATTTTTGGCTTAAAGAATGAAGAAGTTCTAGATATTACCCCTACAAACTTACTTAACATTTTACCTCTTTATAATATTAGTATAGTAATTCTACCCGTGAATACATTTGAGGTGTAGTATGTACTCTTAATATGTCATAGCGATCTAAGTAATCAGTAATAAAGAAGATACATAAGAGAACAGTCGTTTATAATTGTACCTATCCCCTCATGGCGACCCTGCCATATTTGGGGCACGTGACGCGGTTAGTTATAGTGTTACGGCTCCAAAGTAATTAAGTGAAGTCGACACGACTTGGATTTGAAACTTAATTGGAAAAAGGAAAAAATATTTTTTCATACGTCAGGATGTGCCGATCAAACGTTGAAAAGGAGACCGTCTTCTTGAACCAAAATGCAGCAGGTTCAAATTCAAACACCGAAGAAATGAAAATGCATATGTCGAATATCAGTATTATACTGATAGTAATTTGTCTGCTATTGGTTCTCGGCGTTATTTATCTTGTGTGGAGGCAGTACAAGAAATGCCATCATTCCTGGATCAGGAACCAGATTTTACAAAATAACTTGCGACGATCGTTCAGCCGTTCCAGAGCCGTGCGTGGAGAAGACCACGACCGCGACGTTCAAATCCAAATGAAGTAGAAAATAGTTGCGAAAAAGAGAAGACAATGTGCTGGTAAAATTAGTGGGATGAAATACTTGTGAGTGTTGTGCGGAATCAATTTTTTTTTTAAGTGTGAAAATACGTGATTTTAATGTGCGGTTTAAATAAATAAAAACATTCGGTGTGTCATAAATAAAATTAAAAACAAATATTAATAATTACGGATAAAAATGGACTATTAAAAACTTTAAGTTACAAATAATATTATAGTTGTTATTATCAAGTTGGTGTATTGTTTAACTCTGGTGTGTACGAGTGACGACCGCATTCCTATATTAATAAGAAAATATTTGGTGAAGAAAAGAAAATCGAGGTTTAAGGGTAATGTTATTAAAAATAAAATATCAAAAACGGAGGTAATATATAAGAAAAGTACGGAATTAATTCAATCATTGACTACAAAAAAAGAATTAAAAACTGATTTTTTGACGTCATTATCTTTAATAAAGGATGACATAAATTCGTGTTATTTACAAATTATTAATTTATGTTCGGAAAGTAACCAGGGTAGCGATAGTGAAAGTGATTTTTGTGAAACAAGTTCATATCCTGAATCAATCATGGAGTTCGATTTAAAAACGGCATGTAGTTTGATCCCTGTGATGAACGGTAATGAAAGTAACATCAAAAGTATCATTGACTCTGTAGAAATGTATGCAGAAATGTTATCTGAAGCGGGAAAGAAATTACTTATAACGTTTGTTATGAAAAGTAGACTGTCTGAGAATGTCAAACTGCGTATGCCCAATAATTACACATCTACAAACGATTTTGTCAGAGATTTACGTAACAACCTTTTAACAAAAAAGTCGTTTACTGCAATACAGTCAAAGTTACAAAATTCAAAACAAGGCTGGCGCACAATCGACCAGTTTGGTACAGAAATGGAAAAATTATTTACCAATCTGACAATATCGCAAGCGGATGGAAATTCTCAAAATTATGCTGTATTAAAACCATTAAATGAAAAATTGGCTATTAAACGGTTTGCAGATGGTTTGAGTGATTCCCGGCTCAGTACAATTATTGCTGCACGTAACTACGATAGTTTGCAAGACGCGATCCAAGCAGCGAAAGACGAGGAGTTGACAGCAGCATCGACTTCAGCAGGTGACAATGTAATGCAGTTTTCACGTCGAGGTCGAGGTAAGTCTCATCATAATAACTCTTACCAAAGGCAATTCAATTACCAGTCACGTAGTCGACCAGGATACTACCATCAACAGAATATGAATAATTTCAGAACAGGTAATTTTAACAATTATCCAAATAATAGGAGCAGAGCAAATTTCAATAATTCTCGTGGTAGATCGTTCTATCATACCCGTGGTAACGGTCGAGGTTCTTTTAGCAACTTAAATCACGGACGTGGTTACCAAATGTCGAACGAGAATCGATCGAGTTTTGGAACAAATGGTAGTGGTAATAAACATCGAGTATTCTATACCGATCAGAACGAACCTGTAAATATAAATACTAATGAAATGCAGTTATTTCGATCTTAAACATAATATTTTGACGTTAAATGGTAAAGCAAAATTTTTGGTTTTGTATATTGACAATAAAAAATACTTTTGGTTGATAGATACAGGAGCATCATTGTCTGTAATAAAGAGCGAAGCGATACCCAGTAACAGTAACATAATTAGAGATGAGACTATCATAAATGGTATCGGAGGTCAGATTCAATCAACTGGATTTATTCATCTTAACTTGACTCATCGCGATGGTGAACATTGTTCGGAATACGAAACCAAGCTTCATGTTTTCGATAACGTACCATTAAAGGCAGATGGAATTTTAGGTTTAGACTTTCTGCTTCGTTATTCAGCGAATATCAACTTGAGAACTAATATCATCAACTTGACCAATTACGGAATGGAATTTTCTCTGGAACTTTATGATACCATCGATTATACAAAAGAGGTGTTACATATTCCGGCACGAAGTGAATCAATTCACTATTTACTTTTAAATGATGTTTTAAACCATGATTTCGTCGTCCACAGCAAACAGTTGGCGGAAAATGTTTTTCTTGCGGGATGTATAGGAAGAATAAAAAATAATAGATTACCTGTAAAAATTTTAAATACCAATGAACATGATGTTACTTTACCAATGTTTCAGCCTGAGTTAGATTCGATTCGAAATTACGATTTATGCAATTTTAAATCTAACCGAAACACTTTAGAACGAGCTAAAATTTTATTACATACTTTGAAGTTAGATCATTTAAATTTGGAAGAGCGGAAATCTATTCAAGCGATAAGTGCTAAGTATTCAGATGTTTTCTTTTTACCAGGAGATAAATTAACAACTACAAACGTTTATGAGCAATCAATAACATTAAAACCAAATACAAGTCCGGTTTATACTAAGCAGTATAGATTGCCTCATTCGTTGAAAACAGAAGTAAATAAACAAATCGAAAAATTGATAGACATCGACATTATAGAGGAAGCAAAAAGCGAGTGGTCTATTCCTTTTTTATTAGTACCAAAGAAAAGCGTGGGAAATGATAAAAAATGGCGACTAGTAGTGGATTATCGAAAACTCAATGACTGCATTGTAGACGACAAATTTCCTTTGCCAAACATTACTGAGATTTTGGACTCTCTATCTGGATCAGTGTATTTCTCACATTTAGATCTTAATCAAGGGTATTACCAAGTAGCTCTAGATAAACACAGTAGAGAGTAAACGGCGTTCACTACAAACACTGGACAGTTCCAAATGAAAAGATTGCCGATGGGTCTTAAGACAAGTCCAAGTGCTTTTAGTAGAGTCATGTCTGTAGCTATGTCTGGATTAA
The DNA here is from genome assembly GCA_951640565.1 of Petrophora chlorosata. NCBI lineage: Eukaryota > Metazoa > Arthropoda > Insecta > Lepidoptera > Geometridae > Petrophora > Petrophora chlorosata. The sequence goes on along the minus strand of OX621189.1, from coordinate 19,509,506 downwards.
CGTACGATAAATGTTTCGTATATTTAGATGATTTAGTAGTTTTTGGAAGGAATTTAGATACCCATAACAAGAACTTGATAGAAGTAATGGAAAGACTGAGAAAAATTAATCTAAAGTTGAATCCAGAAAAATGTAATTTTTTGAAAAAAGAAATTCTTTACTAAGGCCATTTAGTTTCAAATAATGTAGTTCTACCAGACCCTGCAAAAGTGAAAATATTACAAAAATATCCCATACCAACAAATACAGACGAAGTCAAAAGATTCGTAGCATTTTGTAATTATTATAGAAAGTTCATTAAAAACTTTGCCGATATAACCTACCCATTAAATAAACTAACCAGAAAATTTGAACCATTTATATGGACAGCTGAGTGTCAAAACGCATTCGAAACATTAAAACATGCTTTGACAACCCCACCAGTATTAGCATTTCCTGATTTTTCAGAAAACAATGAATTTGTCATACAAACAGACGCTTCAGGTACAGCTATTGGAGCAGTCTTGTGCAATAATAATATGAAACCGGTGGCGTATGCCAGCCGACCATTCAATAAAGCTGAACTCAACTACCCAACTATTCAGAAAGAGTTAGTAGCTATTGTGTGGGCTGTGAAGTACTTCAGACCATACGTTTACGGTAAAACATTCACAGTAATGACTGATCATAAGCCTTTGATATATTTATTTTCAATGAAAGATCCATCAAGTAGACTTCTCAAGTTTAGATTAGCACTAGAAGAATACAATTTTAAAATTTTGTATGTCAAAGGAAAAGAAAACAGCGTCGCGGATGCTTTATCTAGGATTAGTATAACATCAGATACTTTAAAACAAATGAACGAGGAAATCATGTTAGTCATGACTAGAGCACAGAAAAGACGAATGAACGAACAATTAAATAAACCTATTTTTAGTAAACCTAACGAATCGTGGCCTGATCAACCACAAGTTGTTGAGGTGCTAAAAATACCAGATGATTCTGTGGAAATGACTTTTATAGGAAATGAGGAATTAAATAAAATTAGAGGACAAAATAACATAGATAACGAAAAAGAATGTTTTATTTATAGTCATCGTAGAAAAATGTTGTATATTAATCTTAACTTTAGGGCACAATTTACGCGAGCCGAATTTGTGACTAAGTTAGGAGAATTTTGCAAAAATACAAAAATAAATGAGCTATGCATAGTGAAAAATAAAGAATATGAACAATTTATTAAAGATGTATTAAAAGAAATAAACGGTAATAAGTATTGGACCGATCCACGAATTTATATATTAAGAGGAGTTAGAAGAATTGAAAATAAAGATGAAAGAAACTATATTTTGCACGATTTTCATCTACTACCCACCGCGGGTCATGCAGGTGTTCGTAGAATGACTAATAATATTAAAAGAAAATTTTACTGGCCAGGTTTAGATAAAGACGTTAAAGAATTTGTGAGTAAATGCATTAAATGTCAGAAAATGAAGCATTGTAGGTATATCAAGGCGCCCATGGAGATAACTACAACAGCTTCACAAGCTTTTGAAAAGATCTTTCTCGACATCGTAGGTCCTTTAGAAAAAGACATTGAAGATAACTGCTACATTTTGACATTACAGTGTGAGTTAACAAAATTTGTGGAAGCTTATCCACTGAAAACTAAGGACACGGTAAGTGTAGCAAGAGCATTAGTTCATAATTTTATTTTAAGATTTGGTATACCAAAAACTATAGCAACTGATCGTGGAACGGAATTCGTCTCATCAGTAATGGAACAGGTATGTAAAATTTTAGAAATAAACAAGTTGACATCCACAGCTTATCACCATCAATCTATCGGTGCGCTTGAAAATTCACATAAAAATTTAGGTGCATTCTTGCGCATACAATGTAATGGTCAAAAAGAAACATGGAGTCAATGGCTACCATTTTGGTGTTACAGTTTCAATAATACAGTTCATACAGAGACAAAATACACACCGTTCGAACTAGTTTTTGGGAAACCTAGTGTAATACCATGTAGAGTAAGTCAGTATATAGAACCATTATATAACCCAGATAGTTATCCTTTAGATCTTAAGTATAGGTTACAAGTAGCACACCGAGATGCTCGTAACAATTTACTTTTAAGCAAACAAAATCGTAAGTGTTCTTATGATAGATATATAAACAATGTAACGTATAATAATGGACAGTTAATATTAGTTAAGAATGAAACAGCGAATAAATTAGATACTAAATGGGATGGCCCATATGTTGTTTTAGAAGACTTAGGCGTTAACGTAAAAATTTTAAAAAGTAATAAAAATTATATAATCCATAAAAATAGAACTAAACCATTTATAACATAAATATTGTTAACCTTGTAATCTTTAAATTTATTATTATTTTCATAAGATATATAAAAAAAAAATATGTATTCATTGGCACATATTTTTTTTTTCTCCTGCCCCCGAGGTGAGGTGTAGTATGTACTCTTAATATGTCATAGCGATCTAAGTAATCAGTAATAAAGAAGATACATAAGAGAACAGTCGTTTATAGTTGTACCTATCCCCTCACATTTCAGTACAAAACTTTAATTTCCATTCAAGTTTCAACTACATTATTTCAGTCTCATTTTGAGAGATAATTAAAAATGGACACGCGTTACGAGTCAGGCGTTGCAAAACTGCAGAACAAGCGCGGAACCAACGCAGTACAGTTTTGTTCGCTCGCGGCAAATTGCTTATTTCCATGAGAATATTTCCAGTGTTCTGTCTCTAGAGACTAATTGTGTTCGGCATTCACTACTAAGGATACATAGGTACTGTAATTTGTTTAACTGTCAGAAACACATTGAATATAGATTCTATGTTTTGCTACTATCTCGCTTGGTGTTAAGCGATGATGTGACTAATATAGAGCATAGACCTAGAGGAACACAGATGGTTCACCGAATATCACCCTGAAACACAACTAGATCGCTAGACGGCATTACTTTTTTCTATCTATCTATGCTGGCGCAGCGACCCACAGTGTGTCTTGGCCTCCGATACTAAAGAATGTCACTTCTTTCGATCCAGTGCAAGTTGCTCCCAGGCATCAACTTGTAGCTCCCGTAGGTCTTTTGCCACCTCGTCCCTCCGTCTGTACTTGGGGCGACCGACCGGCCGTCGTCCAATTTGTTATCCCAAGTAGGCGCGTTTCACAGAACGATCCTCCCCCATTCTCTGGAGATGGCCGAGCCAGCGAAGTCTGTGGCATTTAATTTCGCCAATAATGTTGGGTTCGGACACTAGCTCTTCGATTTCTTGGTTTTTGCGGATCATCCAGCTACCGTCCTCGCGTTTAACAGGTCCTTTACTTGTTACTTTGTTTAGTTGTATTTATTTATTTCAGTTCAGATGCTCGCTGCACTTACAGTTTTAACCAAATCGTGCAGCAAGCTAAACACATAACAAAAACATAAACTTAAAATACACTTAAAAACTGGATACAGCTATTGACAAATAATTGTAACAATATAATTATAATAATCATATAATTATAATATATTGTAACAATTGTATATTACAACCGCGGAGCATCTTCTTTCTGCTATCTTGTCCTTCTGGCTATATGATCCTGCAGTTCCCAGGATGAAAATAAGCCTATGTGTTAATCCAGGGTATAAACTATCTCCATTCCAAATTTCACTTAAATCCGTTAAGCTGCGTGAAGAAGTAACAAAGACTCCTACATACTTCTTACTTTATTCTGTTTTTAGTGTGTATTTAGTATGTGTATAGCGGCAACAGAAATACATCTGTGAAAATTTTAACTGTCTAACTATGATACTGGTGACAGACGGACAGACAGACAGACAGATAGACGGATGGACAGCGGAGTCTTAGTAATAGAGTAATAGTTCGTTTTCTTTGGTAATAGGGTACCGTTTTACCCTTTAGGTACGGAACCCTAAAAACTATAAATCACAATTACATTACAATTTTAACTACATAAGATTAGATTAGATAACACTTTATTGTTACACAACAACAAGATCGAACAACAAGTCGAAGCAACTCGTGACCGAAATGCTGGCCTATATTTTGGCCAAAGGATAAGCATTGCCATTCAACGTGACAATGCTGCCAGCATTTTGGGAACGTTGCCCACTGGTAGTGGTTTATTAGATTAGTTTATTAGATAACGCTGACAATTTATTTAAATTTTTGTTTGTGCTAGGTCTACCTATACATGAATAACTACAAGACATAATTACGAAACAATACTAAGAGCTAAGGTGTAACAATGGGTGGTCTTATTGCTTATACAGCGAGATCTTGCAGACATAAATACATACTATTTAATATTAGTGTGATATGATTGTAATCAAGAAGCGGGAGTGAGTGTAGCTCTGTGGGAGCACGTGCGACTTTCGATCCGACGCACCCGAGTTTGAATCCGCTGGCCCCGCATCACTGACTTTCTTAAGTTATGTGCGGATTTAAAACTCGCCCTACAAACGTTGAAGGAAAACTTCGTGAGGAAACCGGCATGTCCAAGAATTTAACACAAAAAATCAAGGACATGTGACATCCACCAACCCACACCGGGCTAGCGTGGTGGATTCTGGCCCACTGGTCACTCTACGAGGTTAGGCCCGAGTCCCAGCAGTGGGAACGTAATGGGCTAATGATGATGATTGTAATACGTTTATCTAGTAGGCATATACGTACATAATAAATTAATTTGTTTTGTACTGACACAGTTATAACTATTTCAAACCCACCTCACAAATTCTAAACATGCAACGTTGTACAGCCACATTACAACTTGTAACTGAATCACTGAACTTCGTGAAGTAGATAACGGAGAAACAATGCAAGCAATGTAACCTTATTACTTTGCCGGAGCATTTAATGTGAGATTGGCTTTATCTTCCTCATGAAGTTGTAGAAGTCGGTTTGTTTGAAGCGTCTTTATTTTATGGATACGTAACATGAAATTGGAGGTTCAAGTCTTGATGCCTAATATTATTTTTTTAATTTTTATTTGAATCATTTAGATGAATATGTAACAATTTATTTATGGAGCTGAACGATATAACGCGCTAGTAGTTTTTTTAATGGTACTTAGTGATGAGACTAGCAAGTCGTTCGCCTGATGGTAAATGCTACGCCTGCCCATAACAATTGCAGTGCCACCCAGAACTTTAAATTAACCGACTTCAAAAAAGGAGTAGGTTCTCCGTACGAATGTATATTTTTAACATTTTTTTTATGTTTGTTACCTGAGAACACCGTCGTTTATGTGAACCGATTTGGAAAATTCTTTTTGCGTTGGGTTCAGTATAGCTACGAAGTGGTCCCATATAAATTTCATCGATATTTGACCTTGGACTTCGAAGATACTTAGTAGTCGGTATTTGTTTTTTTCTAAAAATTAATTATACCATAAAAAGCACTGCGTAGTACTGCTTTGCTCACATCACCCCGAGATGTTCGTCACCTCGAGACAACAAGTAATTTGGCTGGCTGCAACGTTCTTCATTCCGGAACACAGTACCTAATCTGAAGCAGTGGTAGTCAGTTTATGTATTTCTTGTCTGGGCCCGGACTTCAATTTGGGTACCTACCTATGTGGAAGACCATTTTTTCCATGTAGACGTAGATGAGTATGATGAGTAGACATGCTTAATATTTTTTTTCAGTCATGATAAAATATTTTAAGATGCAATTTTTTACGTATTTTAATTAGATTTGTATTATGTGTACCAATAAGACGTTTAAAAGTGCGTTTTTTATGCCTTTTTAATAAATATCTTTTGACTTTCGACTAATGTACTAGAGTAGGTAGGTACCTACCTACTACCTACTTTTCTTTTTTTGACGGACCTCCGTATACTCAGTATTTATAAGAAATTTAAGTAGAACTGAGTGACTGAAAAATTTATGAGGTCAGTTGGTCAGTGGTCCTGTCCTATCCTACTTTCTAGTCCTAATCCTCTATCTGACCATATCCTACTTATGTTAAAATTGCAAAAGTTTGTAAGGATGGATGGATGTTGGTTACTAAATCACGCAGAAACAACTGGTCTGATTTTGATGAAATTTGTGTAGATATCTAAGGTCTTTCAAAAGGACATAAAATACCTATTTTCCCGGAAATCCGCGGGAGAAACCAAACAGTCCTGACATTTGAATAGATCCCACTAATATTCTACTAATATCATAAAAGCGAAAGTTTGTAAGGGTAGATAGATGGATGAAAAAAAGAAAGAAAAGAAAGAAAAAAACATTTATTCCAGACATCACACAACATTACGCTTAACATACTAAATTAAGGACAAAACAAACACAATAAATACAACACAGTGAAATGTTGCGCGATGTCAGGAAAAGGTTCCGACTCAGCAAACGTTAACGTGTTTTAAAGTACCTTAGCGCTGATTGATGGATGATTGTTACTCAATCACGCAAAAACTACTTAACAGAATTTGATGAAATTTGTTATGGAGGTACTTTAGGTCCTGAAAATGGACAGGCTACTTTTTATGTTGGGAAACCGCGGGTGACACTGCGGGGCGCAAAAAATAAATGATAAAAATCCTTGGCGACTATGTCACGGTTTATATTGAACTAACCAAATTACAGTTAAACAGGAAAGTTAGACCGCTTAACCGTCCAACGCCAAACCTAGGTTAAGCACCCGACTTTGCCTTTCTAAATGTGGCTTTGAATATAGTTTTCCCCACCTGGCCACCACTCGGGCAACTTCGCTGTCCAACTAAAGTTAGCGACGCGACGTCTTTACATGCGGCGTTCATGAGTTTGTCCACCTGAGACGCAGTTGGGAAGCTCTGCAAGTTTCTTATTACACTTGTGAAGTGGATTTATCTACCTTTATTAATATCAAGTTGTAATGAGGTCAACTTTATGTTTAAATAATTAATTCTTTGTAAAAACAAGAACCGACTTCAAGACTAAACTTATATTTTTTGTTTATTGTAAATATTTCAACAAGTGCTGAATTTATTTTATTTATTTTAGCAATCCAAACAGCGTCTTAGCTAATTTATATCAATACAATATTTCTTTATTATAAGGCCAAAATAGGATTACACAACTAATGTACTTAAGTTAATACTAGCATGATTACATAATATAATAGTATGTTTACATATCCTTCATTGTGAGTTAAGTATACAGAATAGATGTTTGTATTATTATTTTAAATATAGTTGTAAACAAAAGTTGAGACATATCTCTATAATAATGTACGTATAAATGTATAAAATGTAATTTAACAAATAAAAACAAATTAAACAAATAAAAAATATTTAACAATTATGTATGTAAACTTATTATTATTATTGATTATTATTGCGTGGCTCCGTGTGTGGATGTGTTTGTGAACAGGTGTATGCGTGCGTTTATTTCGATAAAATGTATATGAGACCACCTCAAGACCTTCCACCAAGATCATCAAAATCAATTCATAATTGGCGGAGTAATCGCGTAACAAACATACAAAAAAAACATACCGTCGAATTGAGAACCTCCTTCCTTCTTTTTTTAATTTTGGTTAAAAATAATGATAATAATAATAACTTCTTATGTTTTATTTTTATTTTCTATGATTTATTCCACAAAGTGACTAAGATACTTAAGATGTTACGTCATCATCATGATGGTGAAAAGTAAGGAGTGACGAAGCAGACATGATTGTTTAGCAACTTTTAAAGCAGCGCCGCGCGGTTTTTCCGTATAAAAGAAGCCCGTTCTTTTTTAGCGCGTAAACAACCTACATACGATATTTCATTAAAATCCGTTCTGTAGTTTTTGCGTGATTGAGTAACAAACATCCATTTATCAATCTATCCATTCATCTATCCATCCATACATCCTCACTTTTGCATTTTTAATATAAATAGGATAGGATAATAAGAAGATGTAAGTGACAATGTGGCCAAAGATAGCAGATTTACAAGAAGACGACAGTTGAGCGAGTGCTTAGACCAGTCTCGAATAATAACGTTTCGCTGTTATTCATGACAAGAAATAACTCACTGGACGCATATCTCTCTCATTATCAGCCTATTGCAGTCCACTGCTGGACATAGGCCTCTCCAATTGCACGCCACTGAGTACGATCCCCGGCTACTCTCATCCAGCTGCTGTCAGCCACCTTGCGAAGACCGTCGCTCCACCTAGCCTGAGGGCGTCCTACACTATGTTGGCCAATTCGCGGTCTCTACTCAATAACACGTATAATACGCGTCAAACTTAATGGCGGCTGACAGACGCACCACGTGACCTGCGCATTAACTAATACACATACAAAATTGTATCTGCGCAGATCACGTGATGCGCCAGTCAGCCGCCATCAATTTTGGCGCGTGTTATATACGAGTATCTCTCTATACAACGCTAAAACCAGTTGAAAACAGCCAGCAATTGCATATTGTTCTACGAACTGATCGCCAAGTAGCATGATAAAAAAACATAATACGTTGGAAAGTCTAGAAATCACTACAAAAAGAATAAATATGTGGATTGCTACATACAGCTATTTAGTAGGTTTTCTTGAAAACAGAGCGTTTGTTAGCTAGAGCCTACGAGAAATTGCCAAGAACCTCGAGCCACCTACGCCCATAAAATATGACTTATGCTCACTAAAATATGAGCGCACACACCCGGACGTCCCGTACAATGTACCAACATTTATAGCTATGGGAAGCTTCTAGTTATTTATACTTGCAACAGGACCTTTTATGTGTACTAAATATTTTATTGGCCAGATTTATGGCGTGCCGTCTCTGCGACGTTATGTGCCCTTATCAGTGGTAGTTGTTTTGATGTGCTATTTTTGGTGGTTGATTCTTTTGACTTTTATATTTGCGAAGTATTTCTTTCGAACGCTTTTAATTTATTTTATTAAAAAAATTTGCAAATAGCACTTATGGCGAAGTCCGCCATAGGGCTTCCGACATGATCCTATGACAACATTTAGGACGGGCGGATTAAGGTGGTAGGTTACGGTACATTTTTCATACAAAATTCAACCATTATTAACTTGTTCACTGAATATAATTTTATATAATTTATTCGTTGTGAACTATTTACGGGTGGTTATTTACGCAAAATTATTACAATGGTACAATTTACATCAGGTTTTTGATATAAATTGTACCATAAATGGTACAATTAATAAAATGATGTAGAAACTGAAACGCAATGAAAATATATAGTGTAATCCCGCTGAATATTATGTTGGTTGTTGTTAGTTCCTAACAACAACACTCCTTGTACGACACGTGTTTCGCCGTCTGCACGAGGCATCATCAGGTGTCGACTCGCCGAACGCTAGAACGAGAGTGAGCTCATTACGGCGCTCCGTCGCTTTAAATACCCTCTCGCACGTCGTCTCTGCCACGTGACGCGTGATTGAAGATGCGTAATAATGGAGACGACACGTGAGTTTGGTCATTCAGCAGTGTATGAGCTTGGTTGTTGTGTTTTAAAATTTCTAATTGTTCCAGTACACACAACCGGAACCCTTTTTCACAAACGTGTAAAATTTTGTATGTATTATTGTCATTAATTAAGTGACCGGTGTCAATAAGATGTTTAGCAAAATGGGATTGATCTGGGTGGTCGTTTCTGTATGCAGCAATATGTTCCTTAAAACGTGTTTCAAAATTCCGCCCGGTTTGACCTATGTAAACCCCATTGCAACCGTCGCAAGTCAATTTGTAAACGCCTGACTTTTTATTGTTATTTAAATGATCTTTTCCGTTACAAAGGTGACGCATATTTTTAATTGGTACGGAACGCGACATGTACGTTGTTTTTCTTTAGCAGTTTAGCGATTTTTTCCGAGATGGTACCTAAATAAGTCAAACTACCTACAAATTTTGTGATATTATCGGGTGGAACAGCAAATAATAGTGAACGGACTCTATCTTTTTGTTTCTTTTTAATAAGGTTATCTACCATTTGTTTACTAAAAAATTTTAATTAAAAAAATTTAAATTTAAAAAAAAAATTAAATTTAAAAAATTTGTTTACTAAAATAATAGAGTCCGTTCACTATTATTTGCTGTTCCACCCGATAATATCACAAAATTTGTAGGTAGTTTGACTTATTTAGGTACCATCTCGGAAAAAATCGCTAAACTGCTAAAGAAAAACAATGTACATGTCGCGTTCCGTACCAATCAAAATATGCGTCACCTTTGTAACGGAAAAGATCATTTAAATAACAATAAAAAGTCAGGCGTTTACAAATTGACTTGCGACGGTTGCAATGGGGTTTACATAGGTCAAACCGGGCGGAATTTTGAAACACGTTTTAAAGAGCATATTGCTGCATACAGAAAGGACCACCCAGATTAATCCCATTTTGCTAAACATCTTATTGACACCGGTCACTCAATTAATGACAATAATACATACAAAATTTTACACGTTTGTGAAAAAGGGTTCCGGTTGTGTGTACTGGAACAATTAGAAATTTTAAAACACAACAACCAAGCTCATACACTGCTGAATGACCAAACTCACGTGTCGTCTCCATTATTACGCATCTTCGATCACGCGTCACGTGGCAGAGACGACGTGCGAGAGGGTATTTAAAGCGACGGAGCGCCGTAATGAGCTCACTCTCGTTCTAGCGTTCGGCGAGTCGACACCTGATGATGCCTCGTGCAGACGGCGAAACACGTGTCGTACAAAGAGTGTTGTTGTTAGGAACTAACAACAACCAACATAATATTCAGCGGGATTACACTATATATTTTCATTGCGTTTCAGTTTTGAGATGAATTTCCGCAACGTCACGCCTGATTCCATTACATTCAAAATGATGTAGAGCAATATGCTCTCTGAAGCGCAGTAGCGCTCATATGTAAATGCCATACAAACAGTCACCCACGAAAGAGGGGACTGCCGTAAGTGTTGCATGATTGGCTTGGCGAGATTCGCTAGAGCACTTCACACACAAACAACTGCTTTAGCAATATTCCCTTGACGTCAAAAAACCTTACTCGCAAAATTAATCATAATCTACCGAATTTTATAAAACGAAATGATATTTTATTTCAGATAATTGAAATTCATAGTTTGTTAGTATTAGTAGGCAACTTATGACTATGTTAGTAACTAATTAAATGATTAATATATATAGGAGAAACTTTAAGCACTTTGAGATAATCCGTACTCACACTATTTTGAGATCTAAATGCTCCAAATGTTTTACAAAATAAACTTTCTTTATCTTTATAATGACCATCAACAATCAGAATAGACAACTTGAATGATGGTCACCCCCATGAAATGTTTCATAAATGGAGAGTTTGTTCTCTCCGGCACTGTTTTCAGAATGCTGTTATGTCTTGCCCGTACTCTGTTCACCAACGATGATTTTTTGAGACTTATTTGCGACTTACTTTATAAGGTTATCCGTTACAAGTTTTAATATAAGACTTCCAACTTAAAGATAAGTTACGCGTGCGGTTCACGTGATAACTTTGAAAGCCTCAACTTTAGCTATTAGAAGTTCAATGAAAAGACAATACAGGTGGAACTTCGTACTTGATGTCAAAGTCATTTACAGGTTAAATAATAACTTTGATGATAGGAACGGTATTAACTTCGAGTTGAAATTAGTTTGAGATCAATCAATGCGTGCAGTAAGATGGCAAAAGTTGTTAAATGTGTTCGAGCTTTTGATCTTATAAACCTGTTCGGTTGAAGAAATAGATTGGTTTGCGGAAAAACTGGGACATGGGCAAGTGGGACGAGCTTACCACTTATAACATGTGCAACTTTCGATCCGACGCACCCGAGTTCAAATCTCGCTGGCCCCGCACCACTGACTCTCTTAAGTTATATGCTCACACTTGCTCGATATTGTTTTTAATATTATATTTTCTGACATTAAAACTTATTAACGTTTATTTTATTTTTAGATAAATTAAGTTTAACTTCCGAGAATATTATTCTCGGAAGTCAAACTAAACTTTACTATGTACCAACAGAAATTTAATTTTCTTCGTTTACTTTTTTTTTTTTTTTTTTATTATTTATAGGCTTGCGTTTGACCGCTATCTCACCTGTTGTTAAGTGACGATGCGGTCGAAGATGTAGCACGCTCGCCTAGAAGAAACCTGTTCACTCTTGTCTTAAAGACACCCAGATTATAGCTATCCGGAAACACAGATGCCGGCAGAGAGTTCCACTCCTTGGCCGTTCGCATTATGAAGGTCGAAGCAAAGCGCTTGGTGCGAGCAGGAGGGATGTCAACCATATATTGATGACGGCTTGCCGTACGCCTGGTCGTCCGGTGATAGAATGGAGATGGCGGAATAAGTTCATGTAATTCCGTCGCACACTCTCCGAAATGTATCCGGTAAAAGACCGATAAACTGGCAACTTTGCGCCGATGTTCAAGACTCTGAAGCTTAGTTTTAACCAGCGCATCGTCACCAATGAGCTTTTTGGCTCTTCTTTCAATGGTTTCCAAGGCTTCGAGCTGGTATTTGGCTGGTATTTTACTCACCTAAAAGGAACTTTAAACAAAACGTTTCATAAATACTTAACGAACACAATACCGCTTTTAAAACTTTTCGTGTAAGTCGACTTATTGGACAGCTTGTCGTATTAAAGTAACGCAAAAATGTTGCCGTCAGCGAAAATTATGACGCGTGGACGTAATAAAGAGGGGGCTAAGGGTAAGCCCCTGCGCTATCCCCATCTTCAAAGGTCCACTATAGATGTAGGTAAACTTTTTTCTTATGATAATAGTTTAATAGTTAATGTACCATAAAAACCTTGTGCTATTTTACAGTTTTTGATGCTTATATTTAACATTGATATGGTTTAAAGCCAATTTTACTAAAGCTAGTATTAACAATTTGAATGGACCTCTGTCTTACAAACTAGTTAGAAAACTGTAGCAAAATAAAGTGCAAATAGTAGGTTATAATTTGATACCAAGGAGTATGTACAACAGAGTACATGCCTGCCTGCAGTTGCAGCGGCACCCAGAACCGTATTTTGCTAAGTCCTGCACAGCACAGCACTGTCATGTCACCCTGAGACAATTAGCTCTTAAGTTTCAAACTGATCCCCTAAACCGGTCCCTTTCAAACCGGAACTAATGTTGGCGGTTGCAAACTATTGCTTGGCAGTTGAATATCTGGCAAAACTGTATACTTCCTAAGGCGGCCTATTGCCGTACAGGTTTGTCTATACCTCTGGTATAACGTACGCTAGAGGCCGTCTGGGTAGGTACCACAGTTTTGCCAGTTATTTTGCCGCCAAACAGCAGTGCGCAAGTATTACTATACTATATAGTTTGATGGGTATTGTAGCCAGCGAAATTACTGGGTATTGAGACTTAATATCGGATGTCTCGGGGAGAAGAGCGCAATGCAGTGCTACGCAGTGTTTTTTATGGTATTAAAAGTGGCACTGCAATTGTTATGGACAGACGTGGCGTTTGCTATCTGGCGAACGAATTGCTCGTCTCATTACTCAGTTCCCTAAAAAAATATTAGAATACCACTACAAAACTTTCTCGCAAATTGTTCGAACTCCTAGACATTATGTCTAAGGTATGAATTCACTTGTTTTATTTGATGATTTCGACCCCCCTGCAATCAAGCCCTGACTTTGCCCATATCACCAAGGCTCAAGTCTTGAAGCCATTAAAAGTTTCGGCAAATTTATTAACGTTGAAGAAACGTTAAGTGAACATGGCAGGATCATGGATGGTGCTTAAGATATAAGAAATAAGCGTTAGTTTGCTTTGACTACACTTTTTATGAGCATGTGATGAGCTGACGTTTTGATAATGAATTATATTTCTGACTGAACTCTCGATTGACTCTTTCTTTTATCTATCTAATCAGCCTGTTTTCACTCCCTGCTGGGTATTATTTTATATGGCCTCTTGCTCGCGCCACTCTTTCCGGACAGTCTGCACAGGGGTCCAAACCTCGTTTCTTCATCATCATCAGCCCATCACGGCAAACATATGTTTGCCAAATCTTGGTGAGTTTATTGATGAAAAACTTTCATTCTACAGTCACTATGATTATGTTGTGGAACGCAGCTCACGATTGCCAGGCTTTGTTTCGAGGTCCACAAAACATTTTCGTCGACCAGAAAGCTTTTTATTGCTACAAATATATTATAATTCACCATCATCATCACCATCATCAGCCCATCACGTTCCCACTACTGGGACACGGGCCCAGTGCGGGTTGGTGGATGTCACATGTCCATGGATTTTTTATTAATTCTGGAACATGCCGCTTTCCTCACGGTGATTTCCTTTACCATTTTTAGAGCAAGTGTTTAAGTCAAAGTGGTGCGGGGCCAGCGGGATTCGAACTCAGGAGCGTCGGTTCGAAAGTAGCACGTGCTCCCACTGACCCACACTTAATTAGCGTGACTTAATAATAATATTTTATTAATATATAATATCCCAAAAGAATTTCATGTACAATCAGCAATCTTGGCGATAATACAAACAAGATAAAAAAATGTCGCAACTAGTTGATCAATACTACTCCTGGCACATTTCGCACAGTTGCAATTTCTCAGGATGAGTACACGTCTATCCTTCAGGATTTAGAAGGGAAGGAGGATAGGGGGACAGGTGACTGATTGCATGCGGGGGAGTATTGATGGATGATGCAATTACATGCCTGTCACACTAATGGTTTGTAAATATCTATGATTCTGTTTGACTTGGGTTTTGCAAATTGAATAGAGCATTCGTGCTTGTGCATAGAGACTGCTTAGAATTTTATTTGAATACAATATAGATCTGCCCATTTTGTAGTATACCTGGGACTCTCTATATCTGTGAAGTTACTGGGCATTATGAGACTCAACAGCTAATTGTCTCAGGGTGACGAGGGCGGTGCAGCGCCTCGCAGGATTTCGTAAAACAAAGTTCTGTTGGTGCTGGTATTGTTATTGGCTGGCGTATTGCTTACCATCGGGCACGACCAGCTCGTTTCGTTATTTTATTACAAAAAAAAACAGCGTCTTATTTTTTGCAAACTTTTTAAGCCGGAATCAACCCTAGTTTTCATAGAAGCCAGAAGTTATCGCTTTCTCAATCATTCTAACGTAGGTTTCTGTGAAAACACGCAAAGCTAACGAAAGTAGTAAGAGCACGGCATATATATATATATATATATATAGTAAATTGATTCAACTACAATTTCTCTACCAAATAGCAGCTAATTCAGGGTAATGTACCTTCTGTACTTACTGTACCTTCCCTTAATGGTATAAAGCAGTCTATATTGCTGTTTCTCCACTTTCTCCGTTTTCTTCCAAACCACGCAATGTATTTTATAACGGTTATCAGTGTAATTTTTTTGCGGTTGGTTAATATGTACACTTTAAGTTTTCGTATATTTAAGAAAATTTTATGTTTCGTAATCAAGTCTTTAAAAAAAATTACACCACATTAGTAAGTTTCATCAATGTGCGAAGCAGGGGTGAGTCTCTAGTTTTTAATAAAGTCTTTAATATTTTCAATATTAAAAATTTATAAGTTTCCTAAGCCCAGAACGGTCTAACTTTCACAGAACAGGTAGACATAACCACCTTGATGCCCCAACATTTTGCGCTAACCTGTATATTGCTTTAAATTTAAGATTCAAGTTCAACCACCTTCAAACTGGATTAGCTTGAATATTTCACAAATTGCGACGTCACAATGTGTTTCACTTTCACTTGCTAACCTTCTAACGAGTGTAGTAAACACAAGACAGAAATGGAACGAGCTAAGATTTTGATTATTCAGTTTGAATCAATGTTCATTTTAACTCAGCTCATTACTTTCTCATTTTTTTTATATTATTGAGTAATGATATGAGCAAGTCATTCACCTGATGATAAGCGTCACGCCTGCCCATAACAATTGCAGTGCCACCCAGAACTTTTATACCATAACAAGAACTGTGTAGCACTGCAGTGCGCTCATTACCCCGAGACATATAAAATCTCTTTATAACTCATATTTCGCTGACTACAATGCCTTTCAGACTGAACACAGTAATGCTTGCGCACTACTGCTTAGCAGCAGAATAACTGGCAAGATGGTGGTACCTACCCAAAAGGCCTCATATGGGCCAAACTAGAGACCTACCACGAGTAAATGAGCCTTTCCTCAGAAAAAGAGTATCAACCAAGCAGTGGGTACGGTTATGACATTGGATCTTGTCTTCTCCTGGCTTCATTTATCATACAAAAGGTCCAGGTTTAATCTGCCAACTTCCAATAAGTTGGCAAACAAGCTCGTCATATTAAACACCCGTACAACTTTCATAATCCTTATACATTACCTCTCGTCTCTTCGCATCATTTTTTATTTGTTAATCTCTCGCGTTATTTCTCTTAGTTTGTGTTTATATAGACATTTATAAAGGGATGAAGTCGAATGCATTGTCCCGGCTTAATGATGTTTTATAGGGTATTAGCAGGGAGAATACGAAGCTCAAGATTAATGTAGTCCAAGTCAGTCTTAAAGCAAGACGTTTAAACTATGTTTATCGGTTAATTCAATGTGTAACGAAACTTGAAAACTCAAGGTGAGGGGTTTTCAAGGTTATAAAAGAAGTGCAGCGCAGATCTAATCTTTGCATTACAAAGCCTCCGAGTGTAGTGGTTGAGCCGTTTGGTTAAGATCTTATGCACTGCCAAGGTTTCGGGTTTGATTATGGAACCAATGTTTGTGCACAGAAAAAAGAGCAAGTATTTATTTCGTATCTCGATGTTGTGTTAATGGTCCTCGTAGTTCCTGGTTCCCTAGATACCTACAGGAATTCCTAGTTAGGGGCAAAGATCTACGTTATCGTTGAGTGTTATTATATTTTTATTTTATTATTATTGAGAAACAATAGCACAACACAACTGTTATCGATTGGAAAATTATAGAAAATGAGAATGTTTTTGTATTTCGCCTAGTAACGAAGACTGGCAATGAATGGTGACTTTGAATTTTACGGTAAAAAATAAAGGTAGTTCCACCTTAAAGTTAGTTTTCTGCTAAACTTAATTCCTCACTGTATTATAAAATACGAGGGAGCGAACACGACAAAGCTCTCACACGAATATGACTCGCATTCACTAACACAACGTTATACAGTTTTCACTAGATTTCATACAATAGGTATGCTAGAAATTCACGCAATTTCATTCGAAAGCTTTCATCGAAATCCGCAATATGTACCCCGCCTGAGCGGCACGATATTGTAAAGATTTCGATTTAGAGCTTGACAAAAGCCTCGATATCTCGATATTAGAGATGCAAAGGACAAGTTAACATTATAACTAGATGAATAGGTTGACAAAGGGAGCTATGAATGGAAGCTTTATTTGATTGAATGATTCAGTGTATTATTAATGTGAAATCAAATTCAGATTGAAATTTTGTCAAGCTTTGTTTTAAACTACCTAATACCTCTGTTAGCTAAAATACTGCCCTATTTCCCTACAGACGTTTATTTAACATTATTTTGTTCTTGTAAGGATGTTGTATAAAAATTAATATATTGAATAGCTTATTACCGTTAAATATCATAAGCCCCATATAATCGTCCCCGTAAGACGATATAAAAACGATAGAAGAAATTTGGTTGCTAAAGCAGTAGGCTCGGTGGCCCAGTGGTCAAAGTGTCGGGACGTTATTCCGAGGATACAGGTTCGATCGCTGCCTGAACAATTTTTTTATTCTTCTTTCTAAATCTAAATCTTATCATAAGCTATGTTCCCAAATTTATTAGAAAAATGTTATTATCACAAGAACATAGCCAACTTCACAAGTACAAGTAGAACTTTCTTTTATTTGCCGACTAAATTATTATTATTATTATAATTATGATTATTGACAAGTCAGTAATTTTTGTGATAAAAAGATTTTTAGGTAAATTAAAATGTTGAGTGTAGATGGTGAACTGTGGTAAACAAATACATATTATGGAATTTATTTACCACAGTTCCAAAGCTATCTCCATTCCACAAGCTTATCCATCATGTTTCTGCAGCCTCATTGCATCCGGTAGACATACATCTATAGCGCATGGGGCGTAGCCAGGAAATCGTTGAAACCTACTTTTAACAATAATATTTTAGCGCAGTCGGTAGGATACATTACCTGTGTTTGCAGGATTTGTCCACCTAGTTTTTGTGATTTTATGTCCAACAGACTCTCGGAAAGTATGAGATTAGCGAGAGGAGTTATATGTTTTGTTTATTCATCAGAAGCCTTATATAACTATTACATCTTTAAACAAAGAATATAAATAATAGGGTAATGGATGGATTTTGCTAAAGTTGGCTAAAGTTGCTCTTAAAACGCATCAAGAAATTGAGAAAGTGATTCACCATTCAATTTTCATATTAACCTTGATTACAGAAAGGCCCCAATATCGAATCCTAGCTACGTCCAAGCCGGAGTGTGTTCGACAAACAAACTAATTGGGCGAAGCTTCCTGCTCCGATAGCGATGCTTGCGTCTATTATGTTCTAATGGTTATTGATGAACAGGACTAACATCGATGTGGGGGTATTTAATGTGAAATGTTAGGGAAAATGAGGGTCTGCTTGATGACTTGCAAAAATTAATATCGGTACTAAGAGTAAATAATGTTTCATTAAATAAGACTGATGTTATTAGAATAGTTATAGCATACTCGAAGTAAAATAATAAACGTACGGAGATTTCAGAACCACGATAAACCTTGACACCTGAACAAAAGAAAAAAAAATATTAACACGCCGATAGCCCGCCTAAATGGAGAGGTTACTATCACCTATGCATCCTATACTCGGACACTTGCTTAACTCGGGGCGTTGCCTAAATCTGTTAATTTCACTAGCTCAATATCAGGAAAACTAAAAAAATCAGAATATAAACCAAACCGCTAATAGAGATATCATTTTACGGGACACTTACCCAGCCGGACATAATGGGCTCCAGCTTCAGTACCTACGTACAATATGAAGTATTACGTTCTTCTGGCATCAGCCTTCAGTTCCCACGTTAGCCACGGCTAATTGAACGTTCCAAGTGAGCGCATTAGACGCGAGTGTAACAAGGGATGGCAACGCACGGCGTTCGGGCATAAATCCGAAACGGCCCCTGTGTTTTATGGCCGCTTTGCGTTTTTGGTCCAAGGGATGAACTCAGGACCAAAAAAAGCGCCACGCGTGTATCGGTCGCGTACGTCATCGGTCGTGTGTTGTGATAACTTGTTTATTTCCTATTCCTTATTTTCATGTTTTCGTGCATGCTTAACACACTTTTAGTTACATTTAATGAAAAATTATGATATGCTATTGATTTAATGTGGTTTGAAGAATGCGAAAAATCAGGTACAATTAATCGACTTGCTTGAATAAAGCTCAAACTGCGTTCCGTTAAGCAGTGTGTTTGAACTAAATAATTTTTCCTTTTTATCTCGTCATATGCGAACGATTCTAGAATCGCTATCATTGATAACATTGACAACAAATGACGTAACATCATCGCTACAAAATAATCGTCATCTAGGTACTCATTTTTAGTTTAGCTATTAATCTTAGCCCGGTTTTCCCCAAAGAATACTAACTATTACTCACGGTTTTCCACACGGTCCCGTTATCAGAAACTATCTTGCGCCAGCTTTCAATTACTAACGTGCGGTTGGTTCTAACCAAACTACATAAATATTTTACTCCAGAGGCGACACTTTTGCCTGCATTTGGGCGCCGTGGTGCCAAAAGTAGCGCACTTATTTACTTGAGTTTAACAAAATTCTTTTCTCGCCCCGAAATATAAATTTTCCTTGCAATTTTGCGCTTTTTCGAGATACCTGGAATAATAGTCGTTATGTTATGCATTTTGTTGAGCTGTTGCATTTGAGTAAAACGTTTTGGTGCTCTTCCTAATATTAAGGAAAACCGTGGCCAAAATTTTTAAATTTTGCTTTCATTTCATTTATTTTCTTTTATATATTTTTTTGCTCGCAAATGAAGGTAAATTTCTACATTTTTGTTATTAGAAACGTTTTTGTTTTGAAAATCGTTGCCCATCGTTGGGCGCCAAAAAATTGTTTTTTTTTTTTATATATTTGAGCCGTTTGGTGTGGAGTCTTTAGGTCCGTCGGGACCGGGAGCTCATCGTATTTTCGAAAGTCTGACAGAGCGCCTGATCGATGCGACGCGTGAACTCAAAGCGTGAAACCCAAAATGCTGGGACTTATTTGGCTCAACGTATTAGTATTGCAATCCAACGGGGCAATACTGCCAACATATTGGGTACGCTGCCAACTGGTAGTAAGTTGGAGCATTTGAGCTAGCAATGGGCCTTTAATGGTCTATGGGTTGTCCAATTGCTTCTCCTTGTAAGTAGTTAGTTTAGTTTTAGTAAGTAGAGGGTAGAGGCATTCGCCCGTTTAAAAAAAGTTGCTTAAATTTTACTAGGTTAAAGGCCCTTAGCATTGCTTTAGACCTTCGATGGGCTTCATCACCATCAATCTAAAATAATACACACTCTAGTAATACACATTAGCAATTTTAGTATAGACCATGTAATTAAACTAAACACGTCTATATTTTCAAAATTGCTGACCGTATGAGGTTGAATATCTTTTAGTACTTTATTTTTTTCTTTACGTTTGTTATTTATACAATGTTTGATATGATATTATTTATGTATTTTTACTTTAATTATCGATAAGACCACTTATAATTAATTATTATTTTATTTACACCGCCGACCTCTCTCACTCTGCTATTTAACTCATAATTAAAATCATAAAGTTCTTTTAATCGATTTTGACCATCTATCCAAGGTTTTCTTGTTTCAGTGTTAGCTGGGACACATTATGTACTGTACGTGATGTCATAATAAAGGACATACAGCTTAGAACAATATGACGTAAAGGCAATGCGGTCCTACTAATGTATGATTCTGAATGCTGAAGCTGTTTCACCAATTTTTTTTGTCAGAGCTATGAGCGTTTTATTCAAATGTTAGATCTAATAATGTGAATGGGTTATATAAAGACATGTAGGTATCTGATCATACTTAGGCTTTTATATTATTATATACACATATAATAGGGCTCTCATCTGAATTAATGTAGATGATATTCGCGATGTGGTGTCTACAATATAAGTGGAAATATTATATGTGCAAGTGAAGTGAAGTTGTTTATACAAGGTGTGGTAAAATTTTAGGACTTTCAGGGTGCAGTGAGGAGGTTTTGTTTTTACGAAACATCGGGCCATTAGACGAACGACTTGCTCGTCTCATCACTCAGTACAATAAAAAAATGTAGTATTAATGAACGTAACTATTAGTTTCTTAGAGCCTCATTTATTCGAATCAATCGAAATCGGCTTAATGAATATGGATGATATTTAATTGAAACGCCACCTTGACGTCAAGACTTTTATTAAGCAACTAGCTGCGCGGTTCCACTCGCGTAGTATTCGGTTTTTAGTTGTGTCTAAATGATGTTTAGTTTTAAAGATTAGAACTAGATGGCGCTGGTCATCGCTAAAACACGCATTCGCTTGTCGCCGTAAATCGATGTGTCTGGCGCCAAATTTTGATTTTGGTAGGTTCGAAATACAGAACAATCAGAGCAAGATACTAAATGGTTTTATTGAATCCTGATAGTATCCCTTGTAAGAACAAATAGGACAAAAGAGGTAAAAGCCTCAAACATTGGTCCTTACCGAACCGAAGGACGGACAGCAAGTAGCCGAGGTCAACACGTACTCGCAGTGGATCGCTGCAACAAACCGAGTATTGTGTATCCTACTGTGGGCGAATTAGAAGATTCGTCTACCATTGGAAGGGGCACGCTGAGGCGGAAGAAGCTATTGAAGAAGGTACGCATCGCGGCGCATCAAGCTGGTTGGCAAAGCTGTGGGACCGGCTGGAGCTGTGTCAAGTCGGTTGGCAAACTGGACAACGGCTAGCGGCGCTGAGGTGAAGCGAGGACAAACCCAGGACACACTTGGAGTAACAAAGGGCAAGTGCGATACAATTCGTGAGTACACTTTCAAACATTGACTTTAAAAATTTCAAGCAAAATTGAACTTTATTTCGTGAGTTTCGAGAACTTAGTAAATTCTAGTGATCATAATTTAAGATAGAATAATTTGCTTTAATTTGAGACTTGTAATATTTACTTAGTATATTTGCATGCAGTAGACTTAGAATAATTTGGTAAAAAACGAGGGAACGGGAGATCTATGCCCAAAAATTTACCAAGTTATTTAAGTTTCAAACACTTGTAAAATTTTAGCGTTTTGGTAATTTCTCAGGACTTAGAATAATTTCGATATAATATCAAGTTGTTCGAAACACTTGTAAGTTTAAAGTAGAATCCGATATTTTGCAAGTTAGTATAGATTACAAAGGGTTTTATTTATTGTTTTAGTTTTAATCTATATTTTATATACAAGTTGTTTTTAGTTTTAATCTATATTTTATATACAAGGTGTTTTGGTTTTAATCTATATTTTATATACAAGGTGTTTTAGTGCAACCAAAATGGAAGGTCTTATTAATGTACAAATAGACTTGCAAAATAGTATTAAAAAGGCATTAGCTAATTTTAAGAAAAGTCCGAAAGAGAGAATTAATAAAGAATATGTAGAATGTAGATTAGAAAATTTAGAACGAGATTGGGAATTGTTTAGAACTAACAATGCAAAGTTGTACGAAACGTTGAAACCGGAAGAAATAGAGAAATCAAAATATGTTAGTAGAGAGGTTCAGGATGTCACTGAGGACAATTACTTTGTTTATAAAGCGCTTTTGAAAGAATCACTAAAGAAATTTATGTCATCCGAACCAAAAGTTATTAATAATGAAAGTGATAAGTCAGTCTCAAGTCTGCTAGTACGATTGCCGAAAATTTCCATACCAAACTTTAGTGGTCAATATTCGGAATGGACAACATTTCATGATTTGTTTGTATCACTAGTTCATAACAATGACACTTTAGGAAACGTACAAAAGTTGCATTATTTAAAGACTCATTTAACTGGTGAGGCAGCACAACTTATTCGGCATACCCCAATTACTGACGCAAATTACAGTCAATGCTGGTCACTATTAGTGAAACGGTATAATAATAAGAAGTACTTGGTTGATTGCATTTTAAAACGGTTATTCGGTCAGCGACGTCTGAACGTAGAGTCCGCATCAGGGTTGAAAGAACTAGTAGACACCACCATGGACTGTATAAACGCTTTAAAAAATATGGAAATTGACGTGAGCACGTGGGATATAATGATTATCTATATTGTCATGACTAAACTAGATCCGGAAACGCGCAAGCAGTGGGAACTGCACATTTCTGACACAAATGAGTTGCCAACTATGAATCAACTTCAATGTTTCCTCGAAAGTCGCTTTCGAGCGCTAGAGTTTGTCGATTCCAAAAGACCTCCATCGCATCACAGTGGTCCTCATACTAGGCCAAAGGTTTTAGTGGCCACAAATGTGTCTGGCATGACCTGTGAATTTTGTGCCGAAAATCACAAACTATGTTTCTGCAAAAAGTTCGCAAAGCAAGACACTGATCAGAGGCGTGAATTTGTGGCCAAAAATTCCATCTGCTTTAATTGTTTGGGCAGCAATCATATCGTGTACAACTGTAATAAGCCGACCTCCTGCAGGATTTGTAAAAAACGCCACCATACTCTGCTTCACGCGGAGCACAAACCTGATGCTGAACCTGTTGAGGGTGCTAGCTCATCAGCTAGTACTTCGCAAATAGTTTCGTGTTTGTCAACTAAAAGGGTTATGGGACGAGGACAGGTGCTACTAGCTACTGCGTTAGTAGATGCCGAGTCAGGATCGGGGAGGAATCAGATAGTCAGAGCTTTATTAGATCAGGGCTCACAGGCTTGTTTCATAACAGAGGCCGCAGTGCAACTTCTACGCCTCAAAAAGAATCCTGTTAGAGGAAGAATAACTGGTTTGGGAGGAGACAAAGGGTTAACGTCGAAGTATTTGGTAACTATCAATCTCAAGTCAAGAATTGATAAAGAGTTCAACCTGAAGATCACAGCTTATGTGCTAAAGAATATAACATCGTATCTGCCGGACCAAAAGGTAGAATCGATTGATTGGGTAGATCTAAAGGACTTGTGCCTAGCCGATCCACAGTTCAACACTCCTAACAAGGTGGATTTACTTTTAGGAGCTAATGTGCTTTGTCACATTTTGAAGGACGGTCTGAAACGGTGTCCCACGGGAACACTTATAGCACAAAACACAAGTTTAGGGTGGATACTCTCAGGTACTGTGATGAATGACAAAGTTTCAATTTCGGGGGACGAGCAAAACATCACAGCGATGCATGCACAGATCAGCGAAGATGATATACTGAAAAAGTTTTGGGAACTGGAAGATCAACCGAGAAATACTAAAATAGAATGGAATGAGGAAGAACAAAAATGTGAAGAACTATTCAATAGTACAACTAAAAGGACAAAGGAAGGCCGGTATGTCGTTAAACTACCGTTTCGGAACGACCAGCCGCGTTGCTTGGGAGGCAGTTCACGGCAAATAGCTGAAGCGAGATTCAAAGCGCTGGAAAGAAAACTATCAAAGGATTCAGATCTCAAAGGGAGTTATAAAGATGTCATGAATGAGTACTTACTCTTAGGGCATATGCGATCTGTGGACAAAAATGACAAGAAAAGAGAACAAGCAGTCTACTTACCCCATCACGCTGTAATAAGGAACGACAAGAGTACAACAAAAGTTCGCGTCGTTTTCAATGCGTCCAGCAAAAACAAATTAGGAGTGTCGTTGAATGATGAACTAATGATCGGACCTAAACTACAGGCAGATTTACGTCATTTGATTCTGCGATGGAGAGTACATCCGATTGTGTTGATAGCGGACATAATAAAAATGTACCGACAGATCAGGATTGCTGAAGAAGACGCCGTGTTTCAACGCATATTATGGCGCGAAACCCCTGAAAATGAAATGCAAGACTATGAACTGTTGACGGTGACCTTCGGAACCACCAGTGCTCCATACCAGGCGGTTAGAGCGTTGAATCAGGTCGGCTACGACGAAGGCCAAGATTATCCACTGGCTTCTGCAAGGGTTGTGAATTCCTTTTATATGGACGACCTAATGACAGGTTGCGTTGACGTCAAGGAAGGAGTAGAAGTTTACAAGCAAATGACGGAATTATTATCTAGAGCATATTTCAAGCTACAAAAATGGAATAGCAATAGTAAAGAGCTGTTAGCGGAAATAAACCTAAATGAAGCAAAGCGTAATAACATAAGCAATAAGCAAAGCGAAAGCACGAAAAAAGAGGACAAGCAGATACAGGAATATATTAAGCAAGGAGAGGACAAAGCAAAGGAAATCAAGAACAAAAAGGACAACACACAGGACAAAGATAAACAAATACTAAAGGAAAAGGAGAATTTTAAGGACAAAGCGGGAATAGAAATAAAAGCAGAAAATACAACAAAGATATTAGGTATTACCTGGGACCGTAGTGAAGATTGCTTCCAATACACGGTGAAACTCCCGACGACGACGGCTGGACCTGAAACCAAAAGAACAATAATATCAGTCATAGCAAGGCTGTATGATCCTCTTTCATGGCTCGCACCTGCAATAATATTAGCGAAAATGTTCATTCAAAAGTTATGGCTTGCAGGCATAACTTGGGATGAACCAGTATCAGCAGAATTGAAAG
Organism: Petrophora chlorosata; assembly: GCA_951640565.1. Taxonomy (NCBI): domain Eukaryota; kingdom Metazoa; phylum Arthropoda; class Insecta; order Lepidoptera; family Geometridae; genus Petrophora; species Petrophora chlorosata. Next base: position 19,483,783 of record OX621189.1, on the reverse strand, counting down.
ATGAATGGTATACTTACCGTAACGAGTTGACCCAACTTACAGCAGTTCGAGTCCCACGATGGGTAGGCACAATTGACACCAGCACGGAGTTGCACGGATTTTCCGACGCCTCAAAACTAGCATATGCAGCAGTGGTATACTTAAGGGTAGTCGACCACACTGGTCACAGACAGGTCTCTCTGCTGGCAGCAAAAACTAGGGTTGCTCCAATTAAGCAGGTCAGCATCCCTCGGCTAGAACTGTGTGGGGCGGTGCTTTTATCGCGACTGTTGAGAGAGGTAGCAGAAGTTTTTAAGATCGACAAGGGAAACATAAAGGCTTGGACTGACTCGACCGTAGTTCTTGCTTGGCTTAATAGTCATCCAAGTAGATGGAAAACTTTTGTAGCCAATAGGGTTTCAGAAATCCTGACAAACCTGGATTCTTCCCAATGGCACCACGTGATGTCCAAGCAAAATCCTGCGGATTGCGCATCACGAGGAGTACAACCAGGTTCACTGGCGGCAAATGAGCTGTGGTTTCATGGTCCACAATTTCTGAGAGAGCAAGTTATCTCGTATACGAGGCCAATGGAATTGAAAGTCCATTTAGAAGAAGCCGTTAAAGCTCATGTTAGCACCATGCCTGAGGACACGGTGTTTACGCGGTTTTCTTCTCTGCAGAGACTGTTGCGAGTAATAGCTTACTGTCGACGGTTTTATAAACGGGACAGTAGTAGAACGACATATTTGAAGAAGACTGAAATAGATGAAGCCCGGATCTGTTGCATTAAAAAGGCGCAAAGACAAGAATTTGCTGAAGATTACGCCCAATTAAAGGACAAAAGTCGTGTGCTAGCTAAAAGTAGCAAGTTAAGATCATTGTGTCCATATCTAGATGAGACTGGAATTATGAGAGTTAGCGGTAGACTGCAAAAGTCTGAATTGGCTGAAGAAACAAAACATCCCATATTACTACCGCACTCTTCGCATTTCACAAAATTGGTTGTAGCAAATGCGCATCAAGCTACCCTTCATGGAGGAACCCAACTGACGGTAAATTACCTCAGAAACACATATTGGATTGTTGGTGTAAGAAACCTTGTAAAACAGCATATTCATCGATGTGTCGTATGTGTGAGACAGGGGGCAAGGGTTCAAAACCAGTTTATGGGATCTCTTCCATCGGTAAGGTGCACACCCGCCAGACCATTCCTGCATAGTGGTGTAGACTATGCAGGCCCAATAAAGATCAGGACAACCAAAGGTCGAGGCAATCTATCGCATAAGGGCTACATATGTCTCTTTATTTGCATGGCTACTAAAGCCATTCATTTGGAGGTCGTAAGTGATATGAGTACTCAGGCCTTCTTAGCAGCATTCAGGCGTTTTGTTTCCAGACGTGGCCATTGCACTCAAATGTGGAGTGACAATGGAACCACGTTTGTAGGTGCTTCTAAGGAACTAGAGCAGCTTAACACTATTCAGCAAGATGTGGCTGAACATTTAGCAACGCAGGGAACTGAGTGGCATTTCATTCCCCCGCATGCTCCTAATCACGGCGGCTTGTGGGAAGCAGGCGTGAAATCCACAAAATTTCACTTGAAACGCGTGATTGGAGAATCAACTCTTACATACGAGGAGATGAGCACACTTCTCAGCCAGGTGGAAGCTTGTTTAAATTCACGTCCGATCACGGTGGATTATTCTAATCCAAATGAGCCACTTCCATTGACACCAGGTCATTTTTTAGTTGGAGGACCGCTGCTAGCGGTACCAGAGATCGAAAGTTATATGGAATCAGGCATAAGTACTTTGACCAGGTGGCAACTCATTCAAAAGATGTTGCAGGACTTTTGGCGTCGGTGGTCTCTTGAATACTTATCGAATCTAATGAACCGATATAAGTGGAACTCACGAGTACCGGAGCCAAATATTGGGGACTTAGTTCTAATAAAAGAGGACGACTTGCCGCCAAGTCGTTGGTTGATGGGTAGAGTCGTGGAAAAACACCCCGGTACAGATAATATTACCCGTGTGGTCACACTTCGTACTAAAGCGTCTACCTTGAAAAGACCCACGTCTAAACTGTGTATCTTACCGGTTAATGAGTAGCATATAAATGTAGTCTGTAGAAGTTAAAGTTAGAAGATCATTTGTGTAAATCTTATAGAAATCTAAATTTTAATTTAAAATAGTTTAAAAATAAGTACGTAAGCAAATTGTAAGTTCTGTCCACCAAGAATAGATCGTTTTAATCAAGCCATGGTGGGCGGTACTAAGTACATTTATGTCGTTATTAAATGTCCTTGGTGGGCGGAATGTCTAAATGATGTTTAGTTTTAAAGATTAGAACTAGATGGCGCTGGTCATCGCTAAAACACGCATTCGCTTGTCGCCGTAAATCGATGTGTCTGGCGCCAAATTTTGATTTTGGTAGGTTCGAAATACAGAACAATCAGAGCAAGATACTAAATGGTTTTATTGAATCCTGATAGTATCCCTTGTAAGAACAAATAGGACAAAAGAGGTAAAAGCCTCAAACAAGTTGCTTCCTCGGGAACTGTTAGTTTTTCCGGGATGAAAGGGTGCCTGATTCATCATAAGCCTATGCCATATTCCAGGACCTAAGGTACCTACATACTAGATTTCATCAAAATAAAGTACAAGTACTGGTAGTAGGTAGTAGTAGTATACTGGTGGTAGGTTTCTCGTATGCCAGAGGCCGTCTGGGTGGGTACCACCGCTTTGCCAGTTATTCAACCGCCAAGCAGTAGTGCGCAAGCATTACTGTGTTTCGGCTTGAAGGGCACTGCAGCCAGCGAAATGACAGGGCATTATGAGACTCAACAGCTAATTGTCAAACGACCAGCTCGTCTCGTCATTCAGTTACATTAAAAAAATAAGTTAAATAGTAACACACACACATTCACACAGAGGCTTTAGCATTTCTTACTGTGTATAAGTTGTAACTTATATTTCTGTGTAGAGGCCATAGATAATCTAATAAAATAAATAAATAAATTATATCAGTTTCACCCGCACTTTCCCGGAATAAAAAGTATTCTATGTCCTTTTCGAGGACATAAAGCATCTACATACAAATTTCATCAAAACCCGTTCAGTTGTTTTGTCATAATTAAGTACAAACATTCATCCATCCATCCTCACTTTCTCATTAATAATATTAGTAAGATAATATTGACGGAAAAGAATAGTTCAAATTTGCCGTGTTCATCGGTATTCTTGTCACACTATAATGACAGCCGTATAAACATTTCAAGACACTTTCGAAGACAGGCAAGTCACCTGTCATATGGTCAGATAGTGTCATACGTGGCAGGAAGGCAGAAATCGATTGACGTAGGGCCGGAAAGTTTGACGTGAATGTGATGCCGATATGTAACTAGAATAAGGTTGACGTGGGTTATTTTTAACCGACTTCAAAGAATGAGAAGGTTCTCTATTCGATTGTTTTTTTATGTTTGTTACCTCAGAACTCTGTCGATCATGAACCGATTTGGAAAATTCTTTTTGCGTTAGGTTCAGTATAGCTACGAAGTGGTCCCATATAATTTCATCGATATTTGACCTTGAACTTCAAAGATACACTGAAGTCGGTTTTTTGTTTTTTAAAACTTATACTTGTCTTCAGAAAAACGTTGCTATTTCCTGTGACTTTGCCTGTGTTTAATGTAAATTCTTGACTAGTCTCCAATATATTTAGTAACAAACATTAATTTAGCCAACCCGCACTGGGCCAGCATTAAGGCCCATACTCTCTCTAAGAGAGAAGGCCCGTGTCCCAGCAGTGGGAACGGGATGGGCTGATGATGATGATTAATTTACCTTTAAAAATCAAAAAGTAAGGTTAATAGTAAATAAGAAAGTAGTTCAAACGTTAAGATTTCGAATAAGACCAGCAGGGGAATCGTGTAACGTGATTTTGTGTTGTATTTTTATTTTATTTTTTTTTATTTTATTTATCTTACAAACACATAATTATAACTAAAGCTTAATACTAACAATGCTATTCGCAGGTTACTTGATAACTTACAATTGCAGCACCGCTAGAAGCTACTGACTACTAAATACATGAGTATATTAATAAATACATACTATATATAAATAGATAATATATACATGAATAAAAAGAATATACCTACATAAAATTAGCAAAAATATATATAATTATAATATAATTATAATAATTATATTTAACATATAATTATATTTAACAATTAAAAAGTTTATCATAAACAAGTTGTTTTAATTAACCTGTATTAAACAGGAATATATCAATTTCAATAAATAAGTTATTGTATGTCTCTACCATACGGCGGATTGGTGAGCGCAGGTCACTGTTTATATTGCACAATTGCGGTCGCCGCCCGCGCCTGTTCGCGCCACCCGCGCGCATCCACTCCGTTCGCGCGCACAACGCCTCTACTGCCCGGGTGATATGGTTATACAACTACATGCTCGCTCTACAACCAGGTATAGATCTTCAGAAGTGAACTTTTGACTTACCTTAATTTCGCCATTATCGATTGTTGATTTTTGATTATTGTCTTTAATTATGGTATTGATTATTATTATGTTAATTTCTGATTTTCAATTTTAAATTATAGTTTTCAAATTTTTTAGATTTCAATTTTCAGTTTTCAAATTTTAATTTGTAATTTTTTTATCTTTTTATTTATAATTCTTATTAAGTATTGTTAGCTGTCAAGTAGTCAGTGAGCAGTAGTAGAGCGCAATCCCTATAAAAGCCAGCGCGGGAAGTATTAGCGTCACTTCTCTCTTTACTGCGGTCGCGTGCGGAAGCTCTGTCGGTTTGAGATTCAGTGTGATTTGAAATAGTGATTTGTGAGGGTACCTAATTAAGTATTTGATTTGTTCTGTTGATTTGAGTAAACTGTTAATTCGGTGTTTGTTTTGCGATTTAAAATGTGATTGTGATAGTTTTTGATTAAATTTGTATTTTTTTATTGATATTTCACTTCTTACCTAAAATCAGAAGTGGGATCTCAATTTAAACTCATTGCTTTGACTGTTTTGGCCATTCAAATCTGACGTTTAAGTGAACAAACCAGAGGAACTAATCAGTACTTTCTACCCTACTTTCTGTAGTGTATGAGGGTAGGCACTGCCTTTACATATAATAATTGTACTAGAGGGTAGATCGTGGTGTCGTTCATTCGAAATACATCTGTGCTAACGTATACTGGTTTTTCCTTTGCTCGCTCCCAGGCTAGGTATTTCTCAGTGGCGACGAGTAATTTTTATTTAAAAACATTTAAAAACACCGTGCGTGCGTGATTTACCATGTCGATCGGTAAAATCGGCGAGTTCGACGTCAAAAATGGTACGTGGTCGTCGTACGTGGATCGCCTTGACATGTACTTCAAGGTCAACAGTGTAGCGGCGCAATTACAGCTACCAACTCTTATTTCCCTCATGGGGGACGAGGCGTACGAGCTGTTGGTGAACTTGGCCAGTCCCAAGAGGCCGGCGGATTTAACGTATTCCGAGGCGACGGACATGCTGAGTCAACATCTACAGCCGGCGCCTTCGGTGCTCGCGGAACGGTATCGGTTCCGACAGCGGAGGCAACGTGTGGAAGAGTCGGTGAGCGAGTATGTGGCGGAGCTGAAAAAGTTAGCACGATATTGCAAATTCGGTGACGCGTTGAATAACAATTTGCGGGATCAATTCGTGTGCGGCATAGCGAGTGAGGTCATCCGTCAACGGCTGTTCGCGGAGGCGGACACGCTGACGTTTGCGGAGGCGGTGAAAATCGCGAGCTCGCTGGAGGCTGCGGAGCGCGATGCGGCAGCTGTGGAGGCACGGGCGGTGCCGGAGGCGGCGGAGGCCAGTGCGGTGCATGCGCTGCGTACGAGCGGTCGCGGAGGGCGCGCGCGCAATTCGCGCGGGAACGGCGGCCGGCAGCACGGGGCTGCGGAGACGGCGCCGGAGACTAGACAAGGGCAATCAGGGCTGTCCAACTGCAAGGGCTGCGGAGCGACGAGTCATGACTACGGGAACTGTAGGTACCGTGACTACGTCTGCAGCCTGTGCAAGCGCCCTGGTCACCTGCGGCGAGTGTGTTCGGCGGGAACGGCCGGCACGGGCTCCGGTTCGGGCAGAGCCGGTTCGAAACAGGCCGGGGGAGCGCGGAAAGGCGCTGGAGTTCATTTCGGGAGTACCGACCCTGAGGAGCCCGAAGAACTAAACCTGTCTTGGGATGATTGTGTGGATTTACATCAGTTGAACCTGGGAGATTACAAACCGGTGAGTCTACCGATATGTATTAACAACAAAGTGATAAAAATGGAAATCGATACGGGAACGGCTATATCGTGCATTAGTGAGGCTACGTACATAAAACATTTTAAAGAGAATCCGATTATCTCTAACGACCTTCGTATTAAGTTTTATGATGGGTCCAGTATTCGACCGTTAGGTATCATAAAGCCTATGGTGAAATATCGAGACTCTATAAAAGAGCTAGAATTGTTTGTGATAAAAGGAGGCACGACGTCGTTGTTGGGTCGCCAGTGGCTCAGCGAGTTAGGTATCCAAGTTCCTATATTGAGTTGTAACAACATAAGTAGATTAGATAATGATATGAACAGGGAACTGAGAAATGATATACATGTTTTATTACACAGATATAAGCAGCTGTTCAACGGCAGTCTGGGAAGGTTCACGGGGGGCAAGGCGACGCTTCGGGTGCGGGAGGGCGCAGTACCCGTGTACCACCGCGCGCGGCCGATGCCGTTCGCGACCCGGGAGCGCGTGGACGCGGAGCTGGACGCGATGCTGGCCGCCGGCGTCATCGAGCCGGTCGACAGCTCCGACTGGGCCTCACCGCTCGTCCCCGTCAACAAGCCGGACGGCACGCTCAGGGTTTGTGTAGACTATAAGGCAACTCTAAATCCCGTTTTGCTGGTCGACCGTTATCCGTTACCAAAAATTGAGGAGGTACTTGTTGCGTTAAATGGTTCGCAATATTACAGTAAAATAGATTTATCGCAATCGTATAATCAGATTGAATTGGATGATTCGAAAAAGTACACGGTGATAAATACCCATCGAGGGTTATTTCGCTATAATCGATTGGTGTTCGGGTTATCGTCTAGTCCGGGAATTTTCCAACGTATTATGACAAATTTGCTGAAAAATATACCTAACATTGGCATATTTATTGATGACGTCATAATTGGGGGCAAAACAAAACGGGACCATTTAACCGCACTCGAGATGGTATTCGAGCGATTACAGTCTAGTGGATTGCGGTTGAAGGAAAGTAAATGTGTCTTCTTGGAGCGGGAAGTTACGTACCTAGGTTATGTCTTGTCTAAAGAGGGCATTAAGGTCGATCCGGCAAAGATAGAAGCTATTGAAAAAATTCCTAGACCGAAGAATGTCCCGGAACTTAGGTCATTTTTGGGCTTAGCAAATTTCTTCGCGAGGTTTGTAAAAAACTATAGTCTCCGGTTAGTACCGCTTTTTAATTTACTAAAAAAGGGTATAGACTGGGCGTGGTCCGACGAATGTGAAAGTGCTTTTCAAAGTATGAAAAAGTTGTTAGCGAGTTCACAGGTGCTAGCGCATTATAACCCAAACAAAGCGCTTATCGTAACCTGCGACGCGAGCGCGGCCGGCATAGGTGGGGTGCTATCGCAGCCGGACGCGAGGGGGGCGGAGCGCCCGGTCGCATTCGTGTCGCGCACGCTTACGAGCGCGGAGAAAAATTATTCGCAAATTCATAGGGAAGCATTAGCGATAGTTTTTTGTATGAAAAAATTTCACCAATATTTGTATGGTAGGCGTTTCACCTTACGCACTGACCATAAGCCATTGGTATCGATATTTGGCCCATACAACAATATTCCAGTAATGACAGCGAGCCGAATGTCGAGATGGGCCGTTATCTTGTCCGCGTACACTTACGATATTGAATTTGTTCGTACCGATAAAAATAGTGCCGATGGACTTTCGCGGTTGCCCGTGCCTTACAAGGAACCGGTTTTACCTATTGTTCCGGAACAGACGTACCTGCATTTCGCGCAGGATGCGTTGTTATTAGATTATAATGAAATTAAGAAAAGTACGGCGCGCGATCCGCTTCTAAGCAGGATATTAAGTTTTGTTCGGGACGGCTGGCCTTCGGAGTGTGAGGTAGTCGGTATGCAGCCGTATTTTAACCGACGAACGGAATTATATGAGGAGCTAGGCTGTCTAATGTGGGGTCATAGGGTTATCATACCGGAGAAGTGTAGGAAATGGGTTTTAAAAGTATTACATGAACCACACATGGGAATAGTGAAGTCCAAGGCCCTGGCACGCAGTTACGTATGGTGGGCTGGCATCGACGAAGCTATCGAAGTTTTGTGTCGGGGCTGCGAAACGTGCTCTTCACAGGCGGACGCGCCGCCGCGGCAGACGCCGCGGCCCTGGCCGTGGCCGAGCCGGCCCTGGTCAAGGCTGCATTTAGATTTTATGGGACCCTTATTTGGTAAAACGTATTTAGTAGTTGTTGATGCGATGTCTAAGTGGTTAGAAGTGTTCCAAGTACCTAGCACGGCGGCTAACTGGACCATAGAAAAACTAACGGAGTTATTTGGGAGATGGGGGCTTCCTAGGCAGATTGTTAGTGACAACGGACCCCCATACACAAGTGAAGCGTTTGCGTTTTTTAACAAAAGTAGGGGCATTGAACACATTTTTACCGCCCCTTACCATCCGGCTTCTAACGGTGCCGCGGAAAATGCGGTTAAGACGTTAAAAAGGGTAATTAAAAAAGCCGTTCACGAGAAGGAGGACGTCAACAAGGCACTTAATACGTTCCTTATGTATTATAGAAACACAGAACATACATCGACGGGTGAGAGCCCAGCGGTTCTGATGCTAGGTAGGAGACTTCGTACGCGCTTAGACGTCTTGAAACCTGACCGGGAGGCGCGGGTAAGCCGCTCACAGCAGCGGCAAGTCGAAGACGCGGCCGGCGCGGAGAGGGTTATTGACCCCGGGGATGAAGTGTGGTACCGCCAATATTTAAAAGGGGAAAAGTGGTTACCGGGCAGGGTCGAAAGTAGATTAGGTCCATCTAATTTTAAGGTTATAGGTCAGGAGGGAAATCAGGTACATCGTCATGTCGACCAGCTTAAACGTAGGAGCAGGAGTTCGCTGGTCTGCCCGAACCTTGACCGTACTTTAGCAGGTGGATCGAATTTAGTATCGAGTCCAATTCCAGAGACCCTAACCGGGACCGGAGCGGAAGGGGACCGGTCGAAGCTGGCGGCGGCGACTAGTCCAGTCGCTGAGCATTTGGATTCGCCTGAACCCCGTGAACCTTCTCCAGTGGCCCCGCCTATCATGAATACCCCCAAGGGTAGGCCACAGAGGCTTTGTAGATTGCATAAACCTAATTATAAGTTGTGATACATGTGTAAATTGTTATTGGTTGTTATATACTTAGTTACAATAAGTGGCTACCATATAAGTGCATATATTGTAAATAAGAACCTAGTTACCAGTTGCTACCACCCCAACCAACTTACTGTTCTAACCTAGAGTTAAGTTTATATCATTGTAAATACTAATCCATAATCTAGTATGTTCCTTATTTAGTGTGGAGGAATGTAGTGTATGAGGGTAGGCACTGCCTTTACATATAATAATTGTACTAGAGGGTAGATCGTGGTGTCGTTCATTCGAAATACATCTGTGCTAACGTATACTGGTTTTTCCTTTGCTCGCTCCCAGGCTAGGTATTTCTCACTTTCGTGTTTATTTTAGTTTTGTTTTGTAATCTTGCGTTTTTCCTCCTATCTTTGCGTAAAATATGCCGAAAGCACGTAAATCACGTAGCCGATCACGCCGACATCACATCTCGCATGACCGATCGCGTATATAGTAGGTCGCGTAAATTAGCTCGTTCGCAAAAGTAAGATCCGAACAGCAAAATCATGAGTCAGGTTAGACAGAGCTGGTTTAAGATCCACTTTTGGTAGACTTACTCTCTTCTCTTCTTACATCCCTGGTCCCGTTATTTGGGGTCGGGCCTCCTCACTTTTCTCCGCCGAGTTAATCTGCCTTAGGTTGTCGGTTCTGGCAATTGGGCTTGCTTGAGGTCTCTTTTTGTATTTGACCTCCAGTCTGTTGATATTTGACAATCTTTTTATGTGGTCGATAGCGGGCGGCATCTACATCTCCTGCGCAATGTTTACCACATGATCCTCGTTTCGCCTTTGAACGTGTCCATACCATCTGAGGCGGTTTTCAGTGATTTTATCCATGATTGGTGCAACTTTAAAGAGGTAGACTTACCGGTGCCACAAAATATAAAACGGGCCCGCCATTTTCTAGGAATAATTTAAGAGATGTGTAAACAAGTCAACCACAGAAATGCCGTGTGATCGATACACTTGGGAAGCTCAAGCTGACACCGGACTTCTCAAGGCAGAAGACGGCACAGACTTCCGCGCTGAATATCTTGATCAGAATTGACGCTACCACCTCAGTGATTCGGGCACTCAATCGTGACGCGACCCGTATCCAAACCAGTAACCGCAACTTTAACTACGTCGAATTCAGATTACTAAATTGATGTAACGAAATCAAATACCATCTAGCAGGACACATACGCCTACCAGAGAAGGCGTCTTCAACATTAACGATCTTGTATAAGTATTTGCAGTTAACGGAACGGCTAGATCCTGGCATGCGGGACGATCCTATTGGCAACAGACTGCGGGATGCTTGCCCTACATGTGTATTTTATATGTCAAGATGAACTGCAGGGCATCTTTAGGGAGGCAAACTGCGGGATGCCTACATGTAGAGGACGGACTGCGGGACGATCCTATTGGCAACAGACTGCGGGATGTTTGCCCTACATGTGTATTTTGTGAGTATGTCGAGATGAACTGCGGGGCATCTTGAGTAAGGCAAACTGCGGGGTGCCTACATGTAGAGGACGGACTGCGGGACGATCCTATTGGCAACAGACTGCGGGATGTTTGCCCTACATGTGTATTTTGTGAGTATGTCGAGATGAACTGCGGGGCATCTTGAGTAAGGCAAACTGCGGGGTGCCTACATGTAGAGGACGGACTGCGGGACGATCCTATTGGCAACAGACTGCGGGATGCTTGCCCTACATGTGTAATTTGTGAGTATGTCGAGATGAACTGCTGGGCATCTTGAGTAAGGCAAACTGCGGGGTGCCTACATGTAGAGGACGGACTGCGGGACGATCCTATTGGCAACAGACTGCGGGATGCTTGCCCTACATGTGTATTTTATATGTCAAGATGAACTGCAGGGCATCTTTAGGGAGGCAAACTGCGGGATGCCTACATGTAGAGGACGGACTGCGGGACGATCCTATCGGCAACAGACTGCGGGATGTTTGCCCTACATGTGTATTTTGTGAGTATGTCGAGATGAACTGCGGGGCATCTTGAGTAAGGCAAACTGCGGGGTGCCTACATGTAGAGGACGGACTGCGGGACGATCTTATTGGCAACAGACTGCGGGATGCTTGCCCTACATGTGTATTTTATATGTCAAGATGAACTGCAGGGCATCTTTAGGGAGGCAAACTGCGGGATGCCTACATGTAGAGGACGGACTGCGGGACGATCCTATCGGCAACAGACTGCGGGATGTTTGCCCTACATGTTTAGTGTTAAGTGAGCATAAGAATGTTAATTGACAGAATGACGTAAGAACGATGAATGTCTGACTCGTCCAGAGTTCATGGAATTTTAAGAAAGCTTACTCTTGACTTTCCATGAACCCTTACATTGTCTCTAGCTAAAGATCGCTTGAGGATTTATGTTTGAAGGCCTTGTACGATGAGTGTATGTGAGAAATAGGCATAACCTTTGCTTTAAATTTGTATTTAGTTTGACATTTGTATGGTTCACAGATAATAACGATGATGAAGACTTAACAGCTGTCATCGATGATGGTGAACAGCTATCGGCTTCTCTTCTAGTTGATGACGCGGTGGCTGGATCGTCCCGGTCTGCTGAAGCTTGAGGATGCTGTACCACTTCAAGCGCTCGCTCCCAGACATTCAAAACGCGGTCGAGGGCGACGCTCAGTCAGGAGAGGCCGTGTTAGCTGTCAAGTAGTCAGTGAGCAGTAGTAGAGCGCAATCCCTATAAAAGCCAGCGCGGGAAGTATTAGCGTCACTTCTCTCTTTACTGCGGTCGCGTGCGGAAGCTCTGTCGGTTTGAGATTCAGTGTGATTTGAAATAGTGATTTGTGAGGGTACCTAATTAAGTATTTGATTTGTTCTGTTGATTTGAGTAAACTGTTAATTCGGTGTTTGTTTTGCGATTTAAAATGTGATTGTGATAGTTTTTGATTAAATTTGTATTTTTTTATTGATATTTCACTTCTTACCTAAAAGTATATTATAAGTTTTATTTTTGTAAAGAATTCTAAGGAATAAATGGGCTTTATGAATTAATTAATTTCGCCATGTAATGTATTGGACTTAGTCCGTAAGTTACATGTGTTGTGAATATATAAATATATAGATATTGTTGTATTGCAGTTTAAAACATGCTAACGTCTCCTAAAGTTAAAATTGAAAGCGATTGGGCTCGGTGTTTGAGTTAAACGATTCCCCTGCTGGTTATAGATAGAGCTTACGAGAAACAAAATCCTACAACTCCAATCTGCATAAGTTAGCAACAAACTAATAACTTTGAAGTTATTAACTACCAAACTTCACGTTGGAAAAGTTTGCGGCGCACTTCAATCCGAACTTTTAACTCGTCGAGTATTGGCAAATTCACTTTTGAACTAATTGAGAGTTTTCTAAGTAAGTTTGGGTAAATAAATACGAATGGCATGCGAGTGACATAATTAAGTTTTATTTGTTAAAAAATTGATTTTGACACTACTTAGAGGCGTATCCCGATCCCTTTCCTCGTCGTCAATTTTTTTATGTAATTGATTGACGAGAGGAGCGGTTCGTCCTCCTAATGGTTAGCAAAACGCCTGCTTATAATCGTGGGTTGAATGCGGAACAAACCTTTATAACATTTACAAACCATCCAGAACTTTGTTTTGCAAAATCCTGCGCGGCAATACACTTCGCTAGTCACCATGAGAGAATTAGCTCTAATTATCAGTGCATTACATTTTTATTGCTGACATATATAGCCTTCGCTTATTGAGAGAGTAGCAGTCAAAATCCAACCCCAGGGCTCACTATTCGTTGTTACTTAGATCGATGAAAAACATTATCTGTGAAATGATCTAAGCCATATACAGCTAAAGATCTGTGACAGACAAACAGACAGACATGAGCAACAATCTGTTTGGGACCTTTGGTCACCTACACTAAGATAACTTATCTTTAACTATATTTTCTTAGTCAAAGGTCTACAGTACATCAAGCGCAGTAGCCATTTCAATTTACAAAGCAAAATTCCAACAAAATACTCCAACTGAGTGGAAGCTTCCAGATTAAGTAATAGAGGCTATAAATCTAAAGCAAGCCAGCCAGCTTCAGATACGCTACGTCAAGCGAGATCCACTGGGAAGTGCATAAATATCGCCGGAATAAACAGGAAGGATTCCACTTGGCGCGGTCATATCTTTCAGGGTTTGTTTCAAGCTTGATGGATATTTGCGATGGAGATAAGTATTTCTTTGCATTATCTTACTAGGTTTATTTGGAGACATTTATTAAGTTTTTATATATCAGCCAGTATAGATAGTCTTTTCGGTGTAAAGGTTGGACGAGTCAGCTCAATTATCTTATACACCTCGAAGGTTGCGGGTTCGGTTCTCGCTACTAGACAAAAGTTTGTACACAGACAAATGTGAAATTATTTGAGTTATGCCTGGGTGATGTAGGACCACAGTCCTCGACATTTAGGGTTCCATAGATACAGGGGATCCTAGTTATGGGCAAAGATCTATGTATGTAATTGTTGGGCGTTATTATCATCATATATATAAAATTCTCGTGTCACAATGTTAGTCACCTTACTCCTCCGAAACGGCTTTACTGATTTTTACAAAATTTTATATGCATATTCAGTAGATCTGAGAATCGGCTACTATCTATTTTTCATACCCCTAAGTGATAAGGGTTGTTTACCCTTAACTTTTTTTTAATTTATATGGCTAAACAACGTTTGCCGGGTCAGCTAGTATCATATAATAATTGAGTCTTTATTCTTTTTATTCTACTATAAAATTATTACAAATAGTATTTCTCTCGTCGTCTTTATTGCATTTATATACTCATTATAAAACTGTTTTGTGACAAATTTAGACCAGCCCACAGGTTTGAGTAAAGTAACCAGAACAGTGTACCAAATGTGTTCCACGGTTGCCCTTTGATTAATTAATTTTCATTTGATGACTGGTTAGCCATGGCTGTTATACCTAAGCGAGTGTGGCCGGTACTAAGTTTTGAATGGATTATAAATGTTTTATAATGAAAAGAAAGAGAGAAAGAAAGAAATAATTTATTTTTGACAAGACTGCACACAACAAACAATAGTAGATACACAAGTGTAGGATAACAAAATAAGACAAATTTATAAGACCAAGACAAACAATTACAGCATGTGTATGGAGGACCGCTGCCGTGTACAGTGCAGCCAAAAAAGGTCTGTGCTCAGCATAATGTTGTGAAAAATCCACAACGCTGGTTTTCAGCACAGGCCCTTGGTGACGTACGAACTTGTTGTATGATATAACGCTATAAACCATTAAATATATAAGTAAAGCTAAATAGAAATATATATTATGTTCTTAATAGTATAAATAGTATATATATACAATGCCTATCCGCAATACAATAAATAAAAAATAAATAAATATTGGAAAATATCAATATAAAATAAAAATAAATAAAATTGTTATGCAAGTGAAGTTGTTATAAATTGTTACAGTACCACACAGTAAATAAATAGTACACAGTAAAAAATAAGAAAATAGAAACCCGTAAGCAAACACATACATTAGGTAAATTAGGTATAATGATATTAGTATAATCAATTTATTCAGCAGAATTACACTCGGTATTTTCATTACGAGTCAAATTTGAGATGAAATTTGCCACGTTGCGCCTGATTCCATAAGATTGAAAATAATATAATTTTATAATTTCAATATATTATATATATTTATTATACATTGATTATTCTTATATATTGATACTAATAATATATTATTACTATACTAACTTATATATCAACTTACCATATAAATGATTATTTGAAAATTAAAACATTGTTAATTACTTAATATTTTTTGAACGCCTAGTATATGTTTTTTAAACTTAATTTTCAAACCAAATTTTGTTTGAGCTTTACGTAAAGGTGGGGGAAGTGAGTTCCAGCACTTCGTGGCACAGAAGCGAAAGCTACCACGAAATGCAGCGGTTCCGTGCCGCGGGGTACGCAATAAATAAGAGGACGCTCGGATTTCATATTTGTTATGGTCTCGAGCCCATACTAATATATAATAATGAAAATAAACGTGGTTTGGATAAATTAATAATAATAATTTACGGGAGACATTAACGTTTAAGTTGAAGTACTCCAACTATAGTTTTAACCACATCCGGTGGTCTTTTTCACGGCGAGTGCGGAATGCTCGCGAACGTGTCGCGCCTCGCTCTAATGACCACCGTAGGTATTAAAAGTATAGTTGGACTGCTCCAACTTAAACATTAGACTTGCCCATAAATTATTATTGATTACTAGCTGTTGCCCGCGACTTTGTACGCGTAGCGAAGTAATCTAACCTGTTCCTAACAATTTTCCATCCCGCCCTAATCCCGCTCCTGCTTTCGCTCCGCTCATATCCCGATCCCGTCCTCATCCTTTCCTTTTCTTTCACTGTTCCGCTCCTGCTTTCGTCCCGCTCTTATCCAGATCACGTAATTTTCTTATACCATTACCGTTCCGCTTCTATCCCCATTATATCCCGTTACCGACCCCTCCTAATTCGGAACCGTCCCCCGTCCCGCTCCTATCCCGTGACCATCCTCCTCCTATCCTCCTATCCTACCCGCTACAATGCCTCTAACATCTCCTTCGTATCTCGTAACCGTCGCGCTCCGGTCTCGATACCGTCCTATGTCGTTTTTGCTTAGGACTCAACAAAACATTTTATAGAAAACGGCATGTCCACCCATCCCTTAGTTCTCAAGATAAGCAAAAAACCAGTTTTAGCTAGGCCTTATGTAGTAAGGGTCCGATATAATCCGGGGATCAACTTAAAGTGGAAATACAGGTTCTTTTTTCCAAAATTGCGTCATAACTTCAATATTCCTGGGCCGATTTTGATGAAACAAAGTCTGTGTAGCGCTGGACTCTATAAAACATATTTTAAAAGTATGCATTTCGATTCGGGCCTTAGTTTCTGAGTTTATAACGGACAGACAGACAGACAAACAAACAAACATTTCAAAAACCGTATTTTTGGGTTCTGTTGCTCCCAAATACTCTGAGAACATGTTTTTGAAAATCTGTTATTTTTGTGCAAGAGCCGCCTCGTTATTATAAACAAGTATAGACACGTAAAGATAAACGTGTCATTCAATATTTATTTTTATTCTGATATTATATTGAAGTGCTCTTCGTTAAATATCTCATAAAAATATTTTTTTATTTGCTCAACATCTAGTCCTTGACGTTATAATATCATATGAAATTTAATACAACATTGTCTAGAGCACTTCAAACGGTTATTACTAAGATATCTTTATGCTAAAGTACCTACTTTAAGCATGTATTTTTGAGAAACAATTTCTTTGAAATATCTTTAATTTAATTTGCAAATAAAATTATAATAAAGAAGGCTCAAAAGTCTTGATGATATAAAATGATAATGCAAAATTTACATTTTATTACAAAAAAAAAAACGACTTCAATTCTGATGCTTAACAGCTAATTGTCTCAGGGCGAGCGCAGTGCAGCGCCGCGTAGGATTTTGCAAAACAAAGCTCTGGGTGGTGCTAGTTTAAAAGCCTTAAGATTCAATAATGCTATGAACCTATGTTCTTTAAGAGTCAATAAATTATTATTCATAGATTCGTATTTTCTACGTCGTCTCAGTAAATCTTTCTATTGTTTTCTAAAATCAACCTTATTTTGTTCTAACAAATTACTACAACCAAGGAGGTTTCTAATTGCTTTAAGTTCCGCACCTAAATAATAATTTAATCACTCAACCCAAAACAACAGCCCTCAGCTAGTGTCGCCAGTCTAAATAATGACGTCCATTTTGCTTGCCAGAGTATTTATTGTCGAGTGGTGTATAGTGGCAACCCAGGCAAATGGCGTATGATTGAACTGTTTACGAAATTTGTTTGTATTAATAAATTTGTTGTTAATTTTAATACTTTTGAATAGTAGAATGGTTGAAATATCACTGTGTACCGGTTACATTTAAACAATTACATAATTCTACTCTTAATTTTTCATTCAACCAAAAAGAAATACTAAAGTTTAAATTTTTTCATAAATTTAAGGCAGAATTTCACATATATTCCGTAACATGCTTCTTCGTGCCGCCACAGGGCCTGTTCACACCAGTATTTACAACTGAAGTGATCCGTTACCCGCGTGACGTATTTACACGTCACGCGGGACTGAGTCTGCACACGGCTTTATTTTTCAACTGGTATACTGGTTAGGTTATATGGCAATATGGGGGTTGTGCAATTCAAGGGGTGTTTTCAACTTACTTTTATTTAATTATTATTGTGTTTGAATTTTGCATTTGAAGATTAATAAACTTTTATTATGCAAAAAACGTAGTTTGGACACATTATCAATAATAATTTACGGGTGACACTCACGTTTAAGTTGGTAATCTAACTATAGTTTCAACCACATCAGGGCCCTAATTCACTATGACAACTTTGCGATTCCTTGCTTCAAGGAAACGTCGATTCCTTCATTAATAAACGACATGCTAATTTTGTATTATCTATGACGCGTCATATATATGATTGCGTCATAGAGATGTCGTTTATTAATGAAGGAATCGACGTGATTTCGAAGCAAGGAATCGATGTGATTTCGCCAAGTTGTCTTAGTGAACTGGGGCCCTGGTGGTCATTTTCAACGCGTCGCGCGACGCGTTTGCGAGCGTTCCGCACTCGCCTTGTTGGACTACTCCAACTTAAACGTGAGTATCACCCATAGATTAAAAAAGAAAATTTTTGAAAACAAAATATCTGGCAACCTCTGTAGTGTAGTGGCTGGGCAGGTAGGTTGGCTTTAATTTCATACATCAGTGAGGTTGTGGGTTCGATTACCACTTAAACTGGTTTTCAATTGATAACCGCATTGAAATAAGTTCTTTTCTTCTATAAAGCCACAGACGAACACACACAACGAACAGACAGACGTTAAACTTATAACATCTTCGTTTTACGTTGGGGGCTTACTTAAAGCTCACTAACTTTACTAACAGCTTATCATCATAAAAGTACGTAAATTGCTTTAAGAAAAACTCTTCAACCATTTTCCTGAGGTGTTTTAGTTTTAATAAACAGTTTATTAAGCTATCATCAAGCGCCGGGCTCCGCTTTTACCTTTACGAGCCGAAGCTGCGATAATCATGTTGTAAAAGCCTTTGGGTAGCATTTTTTAATAAAGAACATTTTTTTAGACAAGTAAATTATTACTTGATTGCTCAGCAAAATAAAGACACAATAAAAAATAAAAATTATAATATAAAGAGTGTTCCAAAATTAACGCCAGATTTGAATTTGCCGCCATTTGTGCCGTTGGCAACCCTGAAAAAACAATTTGATTTCGAGAGCTGAGACTCTAGGGTTAGTAAAAATGGAGCGTTACACGATACAAAAACGTGTTTTCATTATTGAACAATAATTCAAAAATAATGAAAGTTTCGCGGCCACAGTTCAAAAATAGCGGCAAATTTAAACCTTGCATTAATTTTGGGACTCCCGTTACATTGTAGGTTTGAGGAACAAGAGTTGGTCTCATCGCTTGGAGAAAGGTTTTACACTCTTATTTTTTAATATGAAGCATTAACGAATGCCAAGCGAAAACTCAAGCAAGAATTAATATGGGTTCTCGTCATCACATAGCAAATGTATTTAACTGCAACATTGATCTAGCTCGTAGTGAAACAGGTTCACTCCTATCTCAATAGATGGCGTTCATGTCACCCTTAAGATGGTAGCGGAAGAAAAAATTTGACACTCGTCTTGGTAACCACCGTAGCTCAATTGGGCAGAGCACTTCTCGCGCTGAAGATTGAGATGCGAGTTGAAGTCCCAGCCAGTGGTCGTATTTTTTATTTCCAAAAAACTTTGTTTAGGTTTTACACTGCTGCTGGCGATTGAATATGTAGTAACGGTGTTACTCTATTAATTTAGGTGCTGTAAAAATGCTGAACACAGCTTTAGTACTTATAAGCATCATAATCAAAGGTTAGAGCGACTGTGGCTCAGTGGAAGCACGTTCGACTTTCGATCCCATGCACCCGAGTTTGAATCCCGCTGACCCCGCACCACTGAAATTTTTTAGATAGTGCGGATTTAGCACTCGTTCTTAAAAAGGTAAAGAAAAACATCGTGAGGAAACCGGCGTAGTCCAAGAACGAATCACAAAATTTTTTAGGTTATGCGACATCCACCAATCCAGCACTGGGCCAGCGTAGTGGATTATGGCCCATACTCTCTCTGTACAAGAGAAGGCCCATGTCCCAGCAGGAGGAACGTGATAGGCTGATGATGATGATGAATCAAAGATTTAAGATCAGGCCTGGCAAGATATACCTATATTATTTTTTCATAATAATAATAATAACTCATCGTGGTTATAAAACGCGCAGCGGCTACATCAAATAGGTAAACGCAAACGTAGCATTTTGATTTCGTTTAAAAGTTACGGCACCATTTTGATTTCGTTCAAAGTTAAGGCGGCATTTTGACGTCGTTCAAAACTGTACCGTGTGTTTTGGAACAAATTGCAAAAGTGGCTAAAAGCCCCCATCGGTTCGCGATTAACATTCGAAGTTCACACTCGGGAGATTTGCAACTTTGAATTTGGAATATTGGAATTCTTGGCTTGTGACTGGAAGTCATTAATACGTGACAGTTTTTTGTTTTGAAAATGTGGAAAGTCACAAAGTTCTTTTTAATTGCTAATGTACCTAATTACATTGAATTATTATACCTATTTTCGCATAGATATGTTTTGAATTAGGTTTTTTCCTTTGCTATACTATTTCTGCCTATATTATTAAAAAAAAATTGTAATAATAGTCATAGTCATGTCGTTAGGTACATTCATATACTTTTTCAAGGCTATTTAAGTTTTTTTTTTTATGGAATTGAACAATGAGACGGGCAAGTCGTTTGTCTGGTGGTAAGCGCCACGTCTGCCCACAACTATTGCAGTGCCACCCAGAACTATTAATACCGTAAAAAGTACTGCGTAGCCCTACATTGCGCTCATCCCGAGACATCAGATATTAAGTATCATATTATTATGTCCTGTAATTTCACTGGCTACAATGCCCTTCAAAACTGGAACACGGTAATGCTTGCGTACTACTGCTTGGCAGCAGAATAACTGGCACAGCGGTGGTACCTGCCCAGACGGCCCCCCGCATACGAGTGACCTACCACAAGTAGCATTATTTTCAGGATTTCAAACCTAGGTAATTTATAGGGTATGTTAGTGTAGGGTAACAACTAAGAAGCTTGACTAGTATGCGCTTTTATGTTGAAAGATGATGTTGTAAAATATACGTATGCAATTATAATCGCAGGGATAAGCTGTTGGACAATAATAGTGCTTAAAATGTGCATTTATAAAGTGCTTATTACATAATAATAGTGTCTGTTTATATTCTTGTAAAGAAATTGTCAACCCATTTCTTAAGCCTATAAAAACGTTTAGGTTCCATAAATTCCAACCCGCAAAATACTCCGTTTTAATGCGTCTCTCCATTTTTAAGGGCTGTCCCTAAGAGTGCCATTTATTTAGAGCCCTAAAACCGTTGACAGTGGCATCGCATATTCATGACCCAATCCGTTGTGTATGAACAACCCTGGTGGCAGTGCAAGAGGTGGTGTTCATTATGAATGAGGTGCTTTCGAAAGTTTTTTTTATTTGGAAAGGAGATTTATGTGAGATACCTTCGACAACTCGTAAAACTGCGATCTTCTGGTTCACCTTATCAATTACCTTAATAATTTTATGAGGTTACGAATCTGCGGTACTAAATGTTGTATGCTTATACCACAACATAAATAATAGCAATATCAAGACATATTTGAAAAGTTGGGCCCGTGGGGCATTGGAAATTTATAAGGATTTGGCGGGGCGGCTGGTGGAGTCCACACGTGACCAAAATGCTGGCGTGTATTTTGCCCAAAGAATCAGCCTCGCTGTTCAGCGAGGCAACGCCGCCAGCATTTTGGGCACGTTGCCGGACGACGGACGGGTATCGGTTGAACTATCTGTAGGCCATTCAGTTGGCTCAACCGATACCCGTATGTACATACAAGTAGTATCTCGTAGCATTAAATAGTATTAGTATTATTTAATATCTTTAAGTTTAGTCTCATTTATTTTTAAAATTATTCAGCCTTTTATTTTGTTAGTTTACTAAGAACTTGATTGAACTATGTATGTGTACAATAGAAATCGTTTGAAAAGACAATGTTTAATTAATTGAACTTTATTTGGTCAACTGGTGACCGTGTAGTGATTATGAACGAAGATAATAATAATGCTTAGTTGATCTTATTTACTTCTAGATTTTGAAAAGTTTCGTATGAGTATTTTTATTTGGTACGTAATATTAAAAAAATGCTACAAAACGGCTGACGTTTTTATTATATTGATTTCAACACTTTAAGTGTTTTCTAAACAAACTGTTATCGTAACTATAACATGTTATTACTTAAAGTGACCGTCATCTCTTCACATTATGATGTCAAATTTATGCGCAACATCGAGTTATCGACGAAAGTTGTTCACAAGATGTTTACTGAGATACATTATTAATAAACATACGTGTGTTAAGATATTTATGAAACATGACAAGCTATGTTTATGGAAATGTGTGCTCATGTTTCCGAAAATACATCATAACCTCTCCACACTAATAAATAGAAGGGAAAGTTGGTGCGAGCAGGCCTAGCGCACTTCGCACTGTAAGTACGAAGCTACAAGTACATAGCCGGACACCGTCGAGGGGTCGCGCGTCGTTACACGTGTCGCGTCAGAAGATATAAGAGCTATGCGATAGAAAGAGATGCACTCTGTAGGTTAATATAACTGGTAGGTATGCAGCGCTACGCGAGCTGAACTTATTAATTACCTATTATTAACTTAATTATTAGACTTCTCACGTGCTTTTGACTGCATACACCCTGAATTACTGATAGCCAAGCTCTCATACTATGGGTTTTCCCATGACACATGCAATTGGTTCTAAACGTACCTCATGTGCAGAAGGCAGTATGTAGAGCTGGAAAATCAGTGCGGAAGCAAAAATGTATCTAGCGTAGAAACTGAAATGTGGAATGAATATGGCTTATAAGCTGGATGAACACATTTTGTACTTTTATCCCGGAAAAAACGAATAGTTCCAGAGAGAGCAGCTATAAACCATATTCTTTGCGGGTAAAACCGCGCGGCGCAGCTAGTACTCAAATAAACTTACTTGGCCTAGATATTCAGATTCCATAATGGAAATGGTAAACAATGGAAACAACGTTAAAATCAGCATTTCAGGCTCTCCGAGAAAATCTTTTGCTGTCAGAAAATACACTGAAATTTAGGTTATTTGAAGTATTTTACTATAAAAACATACCTATCAAAGAGAAGCAACCATCTCGCAACAAAAAATATAAAAGACTCAACATCTGACATTTATCTTAACCGAGTTGATAACTTTGTTTATCAAAATATTATCGCAGAGATGAAACATTTTTTATTCACGATTCACTCAAATTGAATCGTAGACTTGCCGAGCATCAGCATTATGACATCAGGCGACATTAACTTCCTTGTTGCGAGAAGTGGAGTAAGACACAAGATTCAAGTAGGATTTTAAGGTTCCTTCCAGAACCCTTAATGAATCACTTTGTTTTCCATCCGATTTGGACTATGATAGGGAAATTCTAAGACGGACCCTTCAGCCTAAATCTGTATAAATTTAAAATCAATTTTAAATAAATCCCTCTAAGCCCTGTTAAAACATGAAGCTTAACGTGGTCTTCAATTTCGCGTTTTTTACGATGTCGATGGGGTATGACTCGGGCCCTCTTCCCAAGCCTAGAAAAGTGATTTTAGAATATTCATGTTGAAATTTAAAACAAATATTTAGATTTTAAAATTAAACTTGTTTACGTCTTTCCTTTCTCCTCTTTTTCCTTTCTTTTTGCTCTATTACGTATAGTTTTTTTCACGGTTTGATTACATTAGAGATGAATTTGAATTGAGATGAAATATCGCCAACCTCTTTTGACTTAAACCCTAGTTAATTCATCCACTTCTTTTTATTGCCAATTTTTACATTTATGTGTTTTCTTTCTGTTAAATTAAATTATAGATGGTGGCGTACTTAACGGTACTTCCTTCGTGAAATTTCATTATATCATACTTTGTCGTACACCATCTCTTCGTTGAAGAAATCTGCCGTGACTATAAAACGGCTACATTTACGTTATGTTTTTATCGTAATAAATCCAATTAGGCTTCGGGTTTTTAGGGCATTAATTTTTCTTTAGACGTTTTAATATAGTCCGTACTATTGGAGTTATTCCATTAAAAACACATAAAAAGAAGCACGAACAAACAAACGGCATGTAAGATAACAAGTGGTTACCGTCGCATTTACTAAAACGTGGATGGATGCAAAAAATCCCTCCATATATTTATCATGGGTTGAAAAAAAATTTCAACCCATGATAAATATATGGAGTAGTCACTTGATTTTGAGTTAAATCCTTCTCTTAATTCATCCCCTTAAATATCCGCCAGGTCAGCAGCTAATTAACAATAAATTTAAAATTAAAATCGCGGAGCCGCTGCACAATATTAAGTTAACGCCGAAACAATAGGGCTCAGTGGAAATTCTCTCATTATTACGCAAATTGCGTGCAAGTGTGCTGGTCCTGTTGCATGAACAGGCAAGGTGTGTTTGTGTGCGTGCTGATCGAATTATTGGACCCGGTGTTATATCTTTGTGTTTTACTAACGAGTTGCTTTATTGTTTGTTTTGATATATAGTCAGAATAAAAAAATGTATACAAAACCGGGACTGACGACGGTTTAACGCGCCCCCCGAAACACAGTAGCGCTCAGATGTAAATAGGTCATCCATCCGAGTTGCTACCACTGCAAACGTTGCTTTATCTAAACGAACGGATAGGAGAACTACGCTACGAGGGCTACAAGGAGAAGAAGATTACTAGTTTGACATTTGCTTCTCTCAATTACCATGTTATTGAAATCTTTGTTACTACGTACAAGGTGATAACTACAATGTATAGCTACGTATTATCGATGCCTTTATCGTATGTATAGCGGCTTCGAGTACTTTATCTGAGTATAGCGGCCATCTTTAACCTCTGATTGACACAAACTAACAACCCATTCCACGACTGGGGCGCCACTACGCGCATGTAAACATCTCTCACGATTGATCGTCGTCGGTTGCGTTCGCAAATATGAATCCGCGCGGTCTTGAGATTTTTTAAAGTTACTCGCACTATCGTACATCGTCGGCTGTAAAAGGATAGTACAATAGTATCATATAATAGTATCTATACAATAGTATCATATAATAGTATCGTCTAAGATAATTACACTTAGAAGCAAGTGGCTATTAGCACCCACACCATCTGGCGTAATCCAGTAAAGACATATTTCCACTTTCATTCCCAAGACCAGGATAATTGTCGCGATTCGTCAGCACTGTGACAAATGTGGGAATGGTCCCGGGTATCCCAAGAAAGGTTCGGGTGGTGTGCCATCAATCAACCAGTGGGTTGCAACCCTTGATGTGGATTCGATCGGCTGGAACTTGAAACATATATAGAGTACTCAACCTGACACATTCTTGTTGGAAAATAAATAAGAGTTGACATTGATACTAGTGCATAATTTCGCACGCGGATACATGCTAGTTTTGTGTGTACCTTAATCCCACAAATTCATCTAGTGATTTACCGATGCTCCCACTTACACGCACTCGCATCATCATCATCAGCCCATTACGTTCCGACTGCTGGAACTCGGGCCTTCCCTGGTAGAGAAAGTATAGTAGTGCGGGTTGGTGGATCTCACATGTCCTTGAATTTTTGTTATAAATTCTTGGTTCGATTTCCTTAAGATTCTTTCCTTCACCCGTTTTTAGAGCGAGTTTTAAATCCGCACATAACTTAAGAAAGTCCGTGGTGCGGGGCCAGCGGGATTCAAACTGGGGCGCGTCGGATCGAAAGTCGCACGTGCTCCCATTGAGCGTCACAAGCATCATTTTAACTAAATATATAAAATGAATAAAAAAGTGAGTACACTTTACACATATATTCCCGCAATCTTATAAACAAGCATGTCTCACCCTTATACATACACAATCACATTCACACACACTCTTTGCTTGCTCATCAACTCTTCCCAAACTCTGTAATCATCATACCACATTCTATCACCTACTTATTGTTAGATACTGTTACAGTGGTGACCTAGCTCACTAATTATTCCAACACTACTAAACCATCTTCCAATACCAACTTAGATAAATTACTATCAACGCAAAATATACGATTTAAAATCAGCAAGTATGTATGTTAGTTTCAATATGGAATCGTATCTCATTCATTAAACTTTTGCATGCCAATTTCTGGTGAAACATGCCATATCATAAGTGTGATATCATATTTGTACCTATCATGTTTTAAGCAAATAAAATAATTTTATTTCATTTCATTTTTATACACATATTGACACACCAGATCACTAAATATTCCCACATTCTGTCTAAACTGAGTCACATCACATACCATCACCCACTTAGATTATTGTCGACGTAGTGACAAATGTGTGAACTGTCCGGGTATCCCTGAAAAGGCCGGATACTCCGGGTTCAGCCATCAATCAACTTGGCCCAGCCCTCGATTCCATTGCGATTGGCTGCTCGTCCATCATTCCGATTCATTTTTTCAACGGCACTATAACGACTATGAGAGGTTTGGCCAAATTAGTATGAGTTCATAAATTTCAGAAGGTTTATTCCATGGGTCAAAGAGTAATGAAAGGGAATGATCGCTACGTTGTGATATCAAAGATATAATATAAACGAAGCTTAACAGCTGAAAGTTACAAATACAGAAGGTCTTACTTATCGCATCCAGACAAACTTTAGAAGGGTAAGAACTTGAAGAAAGTGTAAGAAGTTCATCATCTTCATCATCGACATCAACACCTTCCGTTCCCACTACTGGGACGCAGGCCTTCTCTAGAGAGATAGAGAGAAGGCCATATTTTGATTGTATAGAACGTCGTCACGTTGTCGTCACTGCGTCCAGTGTATTCTTGATACAGCCTGAAAGCTCATGACGAGTGTGTTAAAACCGGCTTGCTGTTTCCAGTTTACGAGGTACGCGTCACTACTGGACTGATATTTTTATTTATATTATTTAGCTTATTTCAGATTAGTGTCATTCAGTAGATAAACCTGAAATTAATTTTTCAAAATTTTGCGTAGCATTACACTACGCTCATTTTTTTATTTATTTATTTATTAAATTACAATTGTAAACTTACAGGCCTCAAACTATGGCTCTTATACTGCTTGTTAGTTGAATATCTGGCAATGATGTGATACTTCTAGGTATTTCCAAGAGAGACTCTTATGTAAAAGGCATATCGCTACAAATCAATGGACAAAATTAAATAATTGCTCTTTATTCCTAAACAACGATTCTGCAATTTCAAATCTCAACCATGAACATGAAATCAGCAAAATTGGGAAGCAAAACCCAACTGGCCGATATCAATCGGTATAATCAAGTTGGGCCGTCACCGTCGCATCGTCGGGCTGTGCTGTGGTCATCGGGAATTACCCAGCCGTTGGTCTGCTTTCGTTTTGCATTTTGAATTAGCTGTTTAATTAATGTCTGTGGGCTAGAGGTGCATGTGAAGTGCATAATAGTGGACAAAAAATGTTTCTCAACGTTTAAAAATTAAATATATTAGCATATATTACATTTTTATGTAATTGAATGACGAGACGAGCAGGTCTTTCACGTGATGATAAGCAACACGTCAACAGTATTCCTATTTGTTAGAAAATTGATGATATATTTCCGTTCCAGGTTTGTTTCATAACAGCAACACTATCAATAATTTCAATTCTTGGCTAAAATTAAAAAATATATTGTGTATTTACCAAAAAAGAAACAGGAACTCTTCTGTTTCCTATGGCTACAGATTACACTATTGTAATCCATAACATCCAATTTTGAAACAATAAAATAATTTAAAAAACATCAATTTTCAAATAATTTTCCATTCAAACTAAAATAGTTATCGATGATGTATGATGCTGATGATAATTATAATTATCACTTAAAACTGCAGCAAGAATCAATATCATTATCCTCTGATAATCATCACAATGGCACTTCAAATAAATTGAAAATAGAGAAGGTTGATTAACTACCCATCGGTACCCCTTTCGGCGATATTGCAGGCGTCTGAAGGCACTACGTAGGATATGAATTATTTCTGTTGACAGGGGTATGACGAGGGGCAAGTAACGAATATGCACTATATGAGAGCTTGTAAATGAAATTAACTTTTGCTGTGTCAAACGGAAATTATTTATTATTTTTTTCTTTTACTAGTCATAAAACTAGGCACTTGATAAAAAAGCTTATTAAAATTTGATACTGAATGCATTGGCTTTATTTATTCATTGCTTTATGTACTTATAAGTCACACTTATAGATGCATATCACCACCGCTTTGCCAGTTATTTAGTAGTCAAGCAGTAGTGCGCAAGCATAACTGTGTTCCGGTTTGAAGGGCATTGTACCGAGCGAAATTTCTAAATGAGACTCAAAAGCTAATTGTCTCAAGGTGTCGAGCACAGTGCAGCGCCGCACAGGATTTTGCAAAACAAAGTTCCGGGTGGTGCTGCTATTGTTATGGGCTGGCGTATTGTTTACCATCAGGCAAACGACCAGCTCGTCTCGTCATTCAGTTACACTAAAAATATATATCCTGCTATGGGCTAGGCGAAATGACTGATGGTGAAATTAATATCAGAAACAATTTTGCAAACTCTCCATTTTGACTTGGTTACACACAACAACATAACAGATTAATATACTTCCAGAAATCTGAAATTCATTACGTATACGTTCTACATCTGTTATTCCGTCAAAATTCTCGGCATGCAAGCTCACTGACAAATACGCTTTATTCTGTTGAGTAATTCACTATATTCTACCTACTACGTAATTCAGCATTCCGACAATTAACAAGATTTAATAGACACGTAGACTAATTTTGAGATTTGGATTACAGTTGCAAAATGGATACTAATTCAACACAAAATGGATACTAATTCAACACAAAAAACTATTTACAATTGTAACAACATAAGCTTTTCGTTAAAAAATATATATTTCAAGACAAGCTTTTAACAAATGCGTAATCGAAACCGCGAACAGATTAAAATGAGCCCAAATACCTACTAGTAGTTTACAATTACCCGTCAAGGAGATCCATTGCCATTAACATGATTAAAAAATATAGAATATGCTTATGTCTATGGAGAAAAACGGTCGGCAAATCAAAATAAATTGGCCGAAATAAAGTTTCTGTACGGGGAAAAACTCTACCAGAAACATTTTCTTTGTGCGAGTTTCCCTTAGTGCCAAATAATTCAATGTAAAACGTTGTTCGTAACGCTTTTATTGGAGGAATTATAAATTAATATAATTAAGTTAATTAAAACAACGTTAAATTAGATTTTCATTCACAAGATCGGTGTGAGGCCTTTAAATAAAACTTTCAGTTAATTTACCATTAGAATTTGTTAGCTTTTATAAATTATATTTTTTTTACTTTAATTTTCATGGTGAATAAAAATCCATTTGCGATATTCCAATATAAACGATTTGAATGCTGTACTTTTTTTATATAATGACGTGTCTCAGAATTATACTTTATTACAATGCAATCTAGCCTTATATGGTTATTAACTAATTTGTCTTTAACTTGAACTGCTAACTGCTAATTGGAATTGTAAGACATTTTTATTCGCAAGTGTGGCTTAGAGGGAACTCGTTATTTTTTCGATCGGAAGCACAGAAGTTCTAATCGCACTAGCCCCGCACCAATGACTTTCTTGAATTATGTGCGGATTTCACACGCGCTCTAAGACAGTTTTTTTTTTATAATGTCATGTCACAATATGACACTTCATTAACATTAAGGCTAATAAGTAATTTGAATTTAACTTAAACTGCTAAGTAGAGTAAAACTAAGAATATGTCCATCAACACTTTTCTTATTGTCTCTATTAAGGCGAAGTCGCTATGTTCTTGTGTTCTTTACGGGTATCCGGGGATACGGGCTCTAAGACAGTGAAGTAAAATATCGTGAAAAAATCGACAAGTCCAAGAACAACAAAGTTTAAGGACATGTGACAACCACCAATCCGCACCGAGCCAACTAGGTGGATAACAGCCGATACTCTCTCTATGAAAGAAGGCCCGTGTCGCAGCAGTGGGAACGTAATAAGCTGTTGATAATGATTAAGTAATTAAAAAAGATCTCGACTACTAATTTCTGAAGCTATAAACTATGAAATGCACTTAACATTTATCAATGTGTAAATTACGTAAATTTACACAAATTATTACAGTGAACGCGTAATTCTCAGACGAATTATGATAATGCCCCATTACGCTTACACAAGTATCTCTTTATTAATTCTACCGTCGTTTTCTCACATATAAATTTAATTTAACGAGACATCAAACACTTATCACACCGCAAAGCAACAAGTATCTTATTAATTTCCTCGTACATTATGTACTGCACTTTACATAATAGGAATAACTCTACAAGTACGAGTACCGATACTGATATCAATACGATCAAGTACCAGTATCCAATACTGATACGGATACCAATAAGCGTTAATAGCAAATTTCGTTTCAATTCAAAGTACTTTCCATGGGTTTGTCCAGGGAAATATGTCTATTTAGAAATATGTCTCAGTTTACCTGAAGGCGTCAAAAAAGTCACATAGCGCTCAGATGTAAATACCACACAAACGGTCACCCATCCAAGTTGTGACCGCTGCGAACGTTGCTTAACCTAGAAGATTTGTTACAAACGTCTAAGCGAGCTACGCTATGAGGGCTACAGCATCTTTATAATAATAATGATATACTAAATACTTACTACTTTTCAATTCAAGTATCGAGTACTAGTATGGAAGTATGGATATTATTACGTTGCGCTTAATTCAAGTACCAATTTTAACCCCTAACAGTACATCGTTCTGGCCAATATATCTTTCGTAATAAGATGGCGACATATTTTAATAATTAGCAATGAAAGTTTAGAACAAAAGTCGTTACGGAAAGGATTTAACTGTTAATAATACCTTGTGAATATAAATTTTATTTAAGTGCTAAGATTGAAATTGGTTTCGCGGTAATACGTTCTGGATTTATTTGGGGAGTTGTAATATTATCTGTAATTTTCTGGGTTATTGAATGATCCAATTATTTAGGGTTAAATTGGAGTGTTCCCATATACCTATTATACTATTCTGCATCATATAATTCAGCTGATATCATATTTTCTGTGGTGTTCGGGTTATTAGTTGAAATTGTAAAATGAATATTGACTTTAAACAAATTTTATCGAACGTTGTTCTTGCTTTAACTTTCTAATGCTAGTTAAATAATTTATATTCAATTCAATTCATTTATTCATTCAGATAAAATACAATCCAGTTTTGTTAGTAAAATCAAAGTAAAATTAAAATGATGTTAGTAAATCTTAAAATAATTTCCATCAATAAATAATAATAATAAAAATAAAAATAAAATTGATATAATTCATAAATATTATTACAATTATCATTTGGCTTGACGTCACCGGTTTGACGACGGTACCAGTTTGACGTCAGCACATGGTCCAGTGCCTGAGAACAGGCCCGTCAGCCCTCTCTGCTGATATTATATGTTATTATTATACAATATTATAAATTAACTTACTAAAAATATGTACAAGGTTTTATGAATAAAAACATAACATAAGATGTTATGTTTTTATTTTATTTAGCCCACATCATCGCTTCACATCAGGCGAGATAGTAGCCAAACATAGATCTATAAAGTGAAAAAAACCACCATGCGGCAGGGTTCCCAGAATACTGGCGGCGTTACCCCTTAGTATTAAAAGGCTTCATTTTTGGGCAAAGTACGCGCCATCTCTGACAGCCCTTGAAGCGAGGATCAGTGTCGTCGAAATATCTTTATAATTTTTTTTTTGTATCGGACGGCTACGGACCTAAAGTTTCCACAGCCAGCTGTGCGCTGAGCTGTGAATACTTTCGCTGCTTTAAAGTTTAGGCCTGTTCGGCCGCCACCGCGGCATTGCATACGGAGCTGCTGACGTGTGACGGCGCCAATGGGTCCACGCAGGTGACGTCCCAGACTAGCGCTCGTCCGAGGCACCAAGGTACCAGAGAGGCACCGTCTGGTTTCTTGCCGTTGTCTCTGAGCAAACCGGTTGGTTTTAGTGTCGAGGGCACGGAGGCTGTGGCTGTGCGCCCGCTGGACTAGATCGTTGATGGCCCAATGGCGTTATAGGCGGCCTGCACTCTTTATGCACGATAGCACTTGCTGTCCAAATTAGTCGACGCTTCGCCCTCACTGGCAGCAAAGGGGCTCGCACAGTTTAGCACCTAAACGCAGCCCCACCACTATGCGCAGAAATATGGGGCCGAGGACCGTGGCTAGGTTGTCAGAAGGGAGAGCAAGAAGCCAGTGGCCTGACTCCGGTTCCGACACGGCTATGATATACAAAATAAAATATCTGATAATCATTTGCAAAGCTAAAAGATAGAGGTATTTTTAATTAACACAAATATTATTACTAGTATACATCTACTCGCATTTACTTATTTCGATGTCAGTGACTGATTGCTAGAACTCTGATTATTTATTTAATCTTTATTTCAGGCATAAGTAGTTTTATTTATAAGAAATACAAACAAAAACAAATTAAAAATACATTATACACCTAAACAAACACAAATTAAATTAAATTGCGTTATCTATCAAAACTAATCTAAACTAATCTAATCTAATAAACCACTACCATTGGGCAACGTTCCCAAAATGCTGGCTTGACCAAAGGATAAGCATTGCTATTCAACGTGGCAATGCTTATAAAGGATAAGCATTGCCACGTTGAATGGTCAAAATATAGGCCAGCATTTTAGTCACGCGTTGCTTCGACGAGAAGTTTTGAAGTACGAGTATCTTTGAAAACTGAATGCGCTCCCGGTCCCCACGGTCCTAGCGTCTCGACCCCAAAAGGTTCAAATATGTAGCCACTATATTATAGTAGCACTCGTATTTACTAGGATAATATTATAATTAACCACTCCGTCCCTATAGATGAAGCTATATTCACACTACCCTCATTTCATAATACAGCCCAACAATTCACGTCGCAAGGGCCTAATTATATTTGCAGCCAAAGGTAAAAGGGCTCTTTTCCTGAGCAAACTGGGACTGACGGGACAACAAACTGGGACAAAGTGGGACGCCAAACGGGGTAATTTATGTATGGTGTCATTAACTTTGTCATTATGCGTATGCATTGAGCTACTATATTACAGAGTTTGCATGATGAACAAAATACAACGATAAAATAGGTATGTGACCATTTCTAGTATTATTTTCTTCTACAGTCGTTCTCATGGGGTGGTTTTATTTTGAGGATATTGGATCTGAACTCTTAAAAAAAAAACGTGAATATTGCTCTCTTTCCTGGTGAATATAAAACTTTTTAAAGATCTGTTAAATGCAGTTTTCAATTATTTCGACAAAAATATAGAGGTTAATATTTTGCTGTAGTCACTTTTCAACTCTCCACTCTATATATAAGGATCAAAACCCTTGCCTTTAAGAGTCATATATAAGTCTCGTTTTTGGTAACGCAATATCTATGTTGTGTACCATCAATCTACGGCATAGCCCGGTAGTCTATGGGGAGATTGTTACAAAAAATGGACATAAGTAGATTTATAATTGATATAAAACGGCTAAGACTCACTGTAAATGTCGAAAATTACTCCGACCAGGTTTCGGACATTTTAGAAGTCCTTCTTCTGGGAGTTATGAGATCAAGCCGCGGCGTAGGTCGCGAGCGCTCGCACGTAACTGGCGGCGCGTGCGCGGCTCTGCAGACGCGGCGGGCGGCGTCGGTGGAGTCCGCGCCCGCTCGGCGATGTTCGTAAGTTCGGTGGTGGGTGAATCATCACTGCCGCTACTAATGTCTGCTGCATTAGGGTCTAAGCAAACTGCACTAATTGTGTCCATTTCGCACTCGAGTAAAATCTTGGTGTTGATCATACTGAGTACCGGTTTCCACGATGGTGAAATGCTCCAGCCCTGATCCCTATTAAAGGTAGCATGCCGTCCTATTTCGATGGCCTCACGCACCTTCCTAGGGACGAAGAACTTCTCCCTGGCAAGAACGGACACCTTGTCGAAACGGATGTAATGTCGGGAGTCCGAGATGTGAGCATGCTGAGCAAGCGCTGACCGATCGGTGTCCAGATTCCTGATGCTGCGTATGTGCTCCGTTATCCTAGTCGATATGTTTCGCCGGGTTTCACCTATATAAGACACCCCACAGTCGCAAGGAATCTTGTATACGCCTGGTCCGCTAAGTGGTTCCTTGTCCTTTGGAGATCGCAGAAAACGCCGGAGTTGTCCTGGTGGGCGGAACCTCGTCTTGATACCATACCTCCTGTCCAGGTAGTGACCGATTTTATCGGTCACCCCCTTTACAAAAGGCAGATAGATCGGAGATCGTTCCACTGTGTCTGGTCGTTTCCGCTCACTCTTACTGGCCCATCGGGTGCACTGGCGCCAGTTATACCCATTACTTTCCAGGACACTCTTGACGTGCTCCAACTCAGCGTGTACATGCTGGGGGTCACAAATGCTCAGAGCCCTGTTTATAAGAGAACGTGACACAGCAGCCAGGTGCGATACATGGTGATGGGAATCTGCCTGCAGGTATCTGTCAGTGTGAGTCGGCTTTCGGTACACAGTATGTGCCAACGTACCATCATGTTTGCGTGTGACTAGGACATCCAGGAACGGGAGAACGCCATCTTTCTCTGTCTCAACCGTGAACTGGATTTTACTGTGTACAGTGTTGAGGTACGAAGTGAAACTCTCCAGTGCATCTTTCGTAATAACAGCGAAAACGTCATCGACATATCGCCACCAACAGCGTGGTTTCAAAGAAGTGTTCATCATTGCCCGGTTTTCGAACCACTCCATGAAGATATTGGCCACGACTGGGGCTATCGGTGATCCCATGGCCACTCCGTCTACCTGTAAATAATACTCGTCTCGCCAAGCGAAATATCCACTATTGAGACAGAACTTCGTCCATTCAATGTACTCAATAGGTAAGTTATTGGAGTGTATTAAGTCAGTGATCACATTAATAGAGTCTTCTATTGGCACATTGGTGAAAAGCGAAGCAACGTTGAAGCTAACCATCATCTCGGTGGGTTGAATACAAGTATCAGCTAGAAGGCGGACAAAATGTCTAGAATCTCTCACATGACTACTAGTTTTTCCAGTCAGAGGGTGTAGGATGGCAGCAAGATATTTCGACAGCTGATATGTAGGAGCGTCTATTTGACTCACAATAGGTCGTAGTGGCCAGTCAGGTTTGTGAATTTTTGGCAGCCCGTAGATCTTTGGAGACGTAGGATTATGAGGACGTAGGCGTGTGACCAAATCATCGTTCTCGGATTCCTTTAATAATTTTATCACTTTTGCTGTCACCCGAGAAGTTGGATTGTAACTTACCTTCTTGTATGTACTGGCATCACTAACCAACACACGCAAACATGATGGTACGTTGGCACATACTGTGTACCGAAAGCCGACTCACACTGACAGATACCTGCAGGCAGATTCCCATCACCATGTATCGCACCTGGCTGCTGTGTCACGTTCTCTTATAAACAGGGCTCTGAGCATTTGTGACCCCCAGCATGTACACGCTGAGTTGGAGCACGTCAAGAGTGTCCTGGAAAGTAATGGGTATAACTGGCGCCAGTGCACCCGATGGGCCAGTAAGAGTGAGCGGAAACGACCAGACACAGTGGAACGATCTCCGATCTATCTGCCTTTTGTAAAGGGGGTGACCGATAAAATCGGTCACTACCTGGACAGGAGGTATGGTATCAAGACGAGGTTCCGCCCACCAGGACAACTCCGGCGTTTTCTGCGATCTCCAAAGGACAAGGAACCACTTAGCGGACCAGGCGTATACAAGATTCCTTGCGACTGTGGGGTGTCTTATATAGGTGAAACCCGGCGAAACATATCGACTAGGATAACGGAGCACATACGCAGCATCAGGAATCTGGACACCGATCGGTCAGCGGTTGCTCAGCATGCTCACATCTCGGACTCCCGACATTACATCCGTTTCGACAAGGTGTCCGTTCTTGCCAGGGAGAAGTTCTTCGTCCCTAGGAAGGTGCGTGAGGCCATCGAAATAGGACGGCATGCTACCTTTAATAGGGATCAGGGCTGGAGCATTTCACCATCGTGGAAACCGGTACTCAGTATGATCAACACCAAGATTTTACTCGAGTGCGAAATGGACACAATTAGTGCAGTGTGCTTAGACCCTAATGCAGCAGACATTAGTAGCGGCAGTGATGATTCACCCACCACCGAACTTACGAACATCGCCGAGCGGGCGCGGACTCCACCGACGCCGCCCGCCGCGTCTGCAGAGCCGCGCACGCGCCGCCAGTTACGTGCGAGCGCTCGCGACCTACGCCGCGGCTTGATCTCATAACTCCCAGAAGAAGGACTTCTAAAATGTCCGAAACCTGGTCGGAGTAATTTTCGACATTTACAGTGAGTCTTAGCCGTTTTATATCAATTATGAATAATAACACTCACGAAACTTTTCAAAATCTAATAAGTAGATTTATTTCCATGGGTCATAATGCTCTTGGGACTAACTTGAGGCATGAGTGAATGAGTGTGTTTTTTAACTTGAGGCTCGAAATTTGAATTCCACTTGGGACAATCACTTATGTTATACAGGGTTAATTTTAAATGACCACAACCCTAACCGAAATTTTAATTTTTTTCCCGCCCTGCAGCCCCCTGTATATGTAAAATTATTTAGCCGATTTTACTTACATTTGAACCTATAAATTGTGATTAGGTATATAAATTACTAACTTAAAAAATGTGTAAAGAT
Organism: Petrophora chlorosata; assembly: GCA_951640565.1. NCBI lineage: Eukaryota > Metazoa > Arthropoda > Insecta > Lepidoptera > Geometridae > Petrophora > Petrophora chlorosata. The sequence goes on along the minus strand of OX621189.1, from coordinate 19,447,224 downwards.
CATATCAACGGTACGCAAGTTATTGTCAAATAAACATACATATGCCGTTGTTCCAGTAGACTTGGAAACTTTACTTTGCTTGGGCAACAAATCCGCATAAAATATATAATCACATGCAGAATTATTACTTTTTTTCACTTTTAATAGATCAATGTTTGGCCACTATCTCGCCTGATGTGAAGCAATGATGTTGCCTAAGAAGGAACACATATGTAGATCTAGAGAGAGAAGGCAGTTGAGCGGCTGCTCAAAAGACGAAGATAAACATAGAAAAATCATGATAGAATAGTGTCATGGTAAATCCTAGCAGTAGGACATTCTAATGTTCCGTTCATAACTTACTGGGAGGTCAATAAACCTTGACATTATAAACGTGGAAAATACTTCGTCAGTACACAAGGAATGTCAACAATGTTAAACAATAGCTCATCGCTGTCCGTCTGTTTGTTCAATAATGAAGACAAGGGAATTTAATTTTGTACTCAATTGTTCGCTATCCGAATTATGTAGGGGAAAGAGTTGTAGGTACTATTATTTGAGTGATTTACTCTTTGGAGTAAATTATTTAAACAGTAGTGCGCAAGCATTACGGTATTCTGGTTCAAAGGGCATTGTAGCCAGCGAAATTACTGGACATATGAGACTTAATATCTGATGTCTCGGGGTGATGAGCTCAATACAGTGCTACGCAGTGCTTTTTATGGTATTTAAAGTTCTGGGTGGCACTGCAATTGTTATGGGCAGGAATGGCGCTTACCACCAGGCGAACGACATGCTCGTCTTATCGCTCAGTTCAATAAAAGAAATACTCGTAGCACTAAATTTAGACGAATGCCATGAACAGAGCTTAAGGAGAACATATTATTTTAAAAGGTTTCTTTGGCATTTTATCTCAAATTCCTGCTGCGTAGTAGATTCCAATTTATATATGTTCGCCATAAATACACTCATCATCATCAACTCAAACACAATGCACGATAAAATATATCATTATATTTTAATTACGGGAGCTCGACAATGATATGACATAAATTTTCCGCACCAATGATGGGAGAGGAAGGGGACTCGGTTCGTACGCAACTTGAACGTAGTTCTATTCTCAGATAACAGATGCTGTCTTTTATAGGATTCGACTTAATATTGTTGAGGCAAAATCAACCCTATCTTAATATAAGCTGTGCCCGGAGTGCCTAAAGACGACAAAAAAATATTTGAATTTTGATTTTTGTAGCCCCTGAAGCGTAGCTCGCCTAGCCGTTTGTAACATATCTTCTAGGTTAAACAACATTCACACTAAACTAAACAACTTGGATTGGCGACCGTTTGCTTACATCTGAGCGCTTCGGAGGGCACGTCAAGCAAGTCCCGGTTGTTGTCTTAAGACAACAGTCGTTAGGTCATGTCAGAGGCCTTCAGGTGGTCTAAAACTACGACACCAGGGTTAGCCACACACCGATACGAGAGAAGAAGAAAAAGATTAGTTTTTTGTCGATTTGTATGAATATTATGAAATCGATATTCATGAAGTTGTAGTAACTTTGGAATTAAAAAAAATTGTAACTAGTAAAGCAAAATCATTTTCGCAAACAAAATTGGACATTTTATGCAATTTCACCAGTGTTAATTCTCAATAGGCCGATGTAGTCTATATCAAAATGAAAAAAAATAATGTACTCGTAGAAGATATATTTTGTTGGAACCCATCTTGTAAATCCAAAACAACAATGGGTATTATTGATCAATTTGAAGAATCATTATAAGCAAACAATTTTTCTTTTGATGTTACTGAGTGACGAGACGCTGGTCGTTCACCTGATGGTAAGTAATACGCTTGCCGATAACAATAACAGCAGTCAAGAAATTTGTTTTAAAAAATCATGCGCGGCGCTGCACTGAGCTTGTCACTCTGAGACAATTATCTGTTAAGTCTAACAATGCCCAGTAATTTCGTTGGCTACAATGCCCTTGAAACCAGAACACAACAATGCTTGCGCACTACTGCTTGGCGGCAGAATAACTGGCTAAGCGGTGGTATCCACCCAGATGACCTGTCGCGTACGATAAAGCTACCACCAGTAATGATTTATAATTAATTAAACAAATAAAATCGTATCGCAAACTCTAAAGTGACGTCCAAAGGAGTGAATTTCTCGGAGACATTAGGCGGAATCGCACATCTCGGCCCCGGAGATAAAGAAGCATAAAATATAATGTCACCCGACTTTCATTTCAGATAAAATTCCTCGCTTAATTCGAGCTGAACTCTATAAGGGTTAGTTTATTTAGGATTATTATCTTCTGGAAAATAATGAAACCTTAGTTCGTAAGTTATTTAGACGTAATTGAATTTAAATTAAATCTTTATATTTATCTGCCTTCCGCTACTTTTCTGTACACATAGTGGACATGAAATTCATTGCATTCGAAAGGTAAAAAAATACATGATGATTTATTTATTACTAGCGACCCGCCCCGGCTTCGCACTGTTATTATACATATAAACCTTCAATCACTCTATCTATTAAAAAAAACCGCATCAAAATCCGTTGCGTAGTTTTAAAGATTTAAGCATAGGGATATAGGGACAGAGAAAGCGACTTTGTTTTATACTATGTAGTGATAATATATAATGATTAAAAAATTTATAAGCTCTGAATTCGAAATTGGACTACCGTATTTAAAATTATTTCCATATTTAATTCAATTCGATTCTTTATTGCAATCTATAATCTATTTAAATAAAAATACAGTTCATTATGGACCCTGTGGGGCGCAGCAATTAGGAGAGAGGAAGACTATTTGTGCATTGTATTAAAACATGTAAAAATAATTAAATATTTAAAATATACTAAAAAATATCATAGAAATAGATAAATATATATGTAATGCTATCATAATTTACTCAAAATACAATCCGAAATCGAACCCTCAACAAAATTAATATTAATTCGAACCCGTTTATAATTCCGATCACGTCGCTGTACAGCGTGTTAATCTTTTTTAAAGGAAATGAGAAAACTTCGGCGCACTTCCCTTCGGTAAATGTTACGAACGTTTTTCATTTTTTCCTGTTCATTGTATGAATTTTTTGCCCTTCTTTTGCTTGGGGCTACACGCAATTTGGGCGAAGTTTAGAAGTGTTTAGAGAAGAAATGGATAATGATTATTTCAGATAAAAAAGTTGAAGTTGAACCTTTATTATTGAGAAAGCGTAGCTATTTCAAATTTTACTGTCGTTATGTAGTAGGTACTTTATAAGTAGCCACTATGTATACTACAATAACTTCGTAACAGTGTCAAGTTACTAGTATTACGCATGTTAACAAACTTGTGACCACAGATTAAACTATATAAAGTTAAATGATGGGAGCTAAGACAATTTTATACAACTGAGTAATGAGAACAGTAAGTCATTCGCCTGATGTTAATTAAAACTGGCTCATAACAGTTGAAGAAAGCGCTGGAAGAGATCGCTCTTAGCGATAAGTCCGCCCATTGTACTTTAGTTTGTAAGTTGTTTTCATGTACTTATTTATTGTTTTGTTTGGTGTACAATAAAGCATTTTGTAATTTTAATTGTAATTGTAACAGTTGCCACCCAGAACTTTTACAAAAAATAATTTTGAAGCTGAGAATTATATCTTTGTATCAGTGTATCACTGCATCATTACATCATTAGATCATTGGATCATTGGATCATTGGATCATTGGATCATTGGATCATTGGATCATTGGATCATTGGATCATTGGATCATTGGATCATTGGATCATTGGATCATTGGATCATTGGATCATTGGATCATTGGATCATTGGATCATTGGATCATTGGATCATTGGATCATTGGATCATTGGATCATTGGATCATTGGATCATTGGATCATTGGATCATTGGATCATTGGATCATTGGATCATTGGATCATTGGATCATTGGATCATTGGATCATTGGATCATTGGATCATTGGATCATTGGATCATTGGATCATTGGATCATTGGATCATTGGATCATTGGATCATTGGATCATTGGATCATTGGATCATTGGATCATTGGATCATTGGATCATTGGATCATTGGATCATTGGATCATTGGATCATTGGATCATTGGATCATTGTCTCATTGTCTCATTGTCTCATTGTCTCATTGTCTCATTGTCTCATTGTCTCATTGTCTCATTGTCTCATTGTCTCATTGTCTCATTGTCTCATTGTCTCATTGTATCATTGTATTATTGAACTCGCACCCTCCGTGTCATGAGCCGGCCTGCCAATCCAACACACCACAGTTCCTTATTGAGATTCCGTTGATGTTTGCCGATATAAACAGCAACATTCTTCCTTTGTAATAGTATAATAGGTATGTATTACAATATAACATTAGTTACCTATGTATTAATTAATTACTCCAAGCAGTATTCCAGAATAAACCCATAAACAGTGTTTGTTACGCCCACGTTTGTGACCTTGTTAGAATTCCAGAGCCATTGTCAGAATTCTAGCTTAATTAATTACGCGTTTGTTTGTGTACTTAGGTACATTCATGGACAAAAGTCACAGAATATGAAAAAATAAAATAAAAACTCTTTACACAACTAATATAGATGATTTAGGCGTGTATCAGGTTATAGTTTAGGTGTAGGTTATGTTTTTTATGTATTTAGTTTGACGTGTCCCACTGCAGGGATGCCTTCCCATTTCTTTAGACTGTTTGCAATCCTATGCTGTTATTTGCCAGAGGTGTCAAGTTCGTCCCATCATTTCAGGCATGGAATGCCACGACACTGTCTTTTTTGCTAGAGTTTGATTTTGTAAAAACGTTGGTCCACAATTCTTCGGTCATGCGGCTGACGTATCTGTTACAATTCTACTTCAGCTTAGCGGCTTTAAGGGATACATCAGCAAGAATAATCGTTAGTTTAACACTGAGAATGCTTCGTTCCAATGCCTTTTGGCAAACCTTAAGTTGTGTTGCAAATTAATTCATTTATTTATGTTGGTACCCGCATGACTCAATATCGACGACCATCTCCCGAATAAAGGGGTATGCTGAAAATCATCCTTGCGTGAGCTGTTGGACTTACGCAGCTTAGTGCTGAGCTTACCTCTATTGCTGCTGTTTTTGTATTTTTGTGCTAAATAAATATATGTATATATATGTTTCATAATAATAATGTGTGTTGTTATAATTGTTTAGAAAATAAATGTGTCGGCAGTCGGCTTTTGGCTTGCAACATAAAAACGTTTTTTTATTAGGTTATGGGCACAGTACGCCTTTTAGTTAGTCTAAAAAGTATTTTAGATAGCTAGTTTTACGTTTTGTGTTCAGATTAAGTCAGAAGAGTTATTTTAACGTAGTGATTGTGTTGGACAGTCGGGCACCTAACAGTGTTAACAGAAATGGCGACGAATTCGTTTCTCACCAATGTGCCCAAGTTACGAGGGCGGGAAAATTACCACGAGTGGGCTTTCGCAGTGGAAAATTTACTCGTACTCGAGAGCATGGAGAAGTGCATCAAGACTGAGCACGCATCCAGCGTAGCAGTAGCGGATGATGCTAAAACGAAAGCCAAGTTAATTCTGACCATCGACCCGTCGCTTTATGTTCATATTAAGCAAGCTTCATCTACTATGGACTTGTGGAATAAGTTACGGCAAATGTTTGATGATTCTGGGTTCTCAAGAAGGATAACCCTGTTGCGGAATTTGATATCAATCCGTCTTGATAGTTGCGAGTCAATGACTAGTTACGTCACGCAAATCATCGAGACAGGCCAAAAACTTTCTGGAACAGGATTTAAAGTGAATGACGAGTGGATTGGCAGTCTGTTATTGGCAGGGCTACCAGAAAAGTATTTTCCAATGATTATGGCCATAGAACATTCTGGTATAGCTATAACAGCTGACGTAATAAAAACTAAATTGATTGACATGGCTGGGAATGACAGTGAACCGGGCAGTGCATTTCTGAGTAGAGGGCAGCAGCAGCAGCGTGATTTTCATAAGGCTGGCAATGCCAATAAAAATGGCAACACGAACTCAAATCATGGTTCCGGTTCAAATGTCAAAGTCATCAAATGTTACCGATGTAAACAGATTGGTCATTACAAAAATCAGTGTCCTCAAAAGCAATCAGAGCAAATAAAGAAGATTAATGCCTTTTCTGCAGTTTTTCTCAGCGGAAACTTTAATAAGATGGACTGGTATCTGGATTCAGGTGCTAGTGTGCACATGACGACGGAAGTAAACATTATTCGGAATGCGTCATATCAATCGAGTATTAAGGAGATTATAGCTGCTAATAAGAGCGCTATGCCAGTGTTATGCTCGGGCGAAGTTGATATTGTGACTTTAACCCCGAAATGTAAATACGAAGTCACACTTAAAGATGTTTTATGTGTTCCTAACCTCACTACCAACTTAATATCGGTCAGCCAATTGATTAAAAATGGCAACAAAGTGGACTTCAAAGAAAAATGCTGCTACATTTATAACAAACAAAGTGAGTTGGTGGCTATTGCAGACTTGATGGAGGGTGTGTATAAACTAAGAATGGAATACAAGCATTGTTTGCTTACATCATCGGCTGGTGCCAACAGTGAAGTGTGGCATAGAAGATTGGGCCACTTAAATAGTAGTGACATGAATAAGATGAGAGACGGCGCAGTTACGGGTGTATCATATACTGATAAGGCAGTGATTGATAAGAGTACATGCACAGTATGTTGTGAAGGAAAACAATCACGTCTACCTTTTACTCATGTAGGCACAAGAAGCACCAGTGTATTGGACACCATTCATGCAGATGTGTGTGGACCTATGGAAGAGACTTCCATCGGTGGATCAAGGTACTTCCTTATTTTTATTGATGATTTTAGCCGCATGGCATTTGTCTATTTTATGAAAGCAAAGAGTGAGGCATTCAAATTATTTAAAGAATTCAAGGCTCTTGTTGAAAATCAGCACAGTAAAAAGATTAAAATATTCCGAACAGATAATGGCTTAGAGTTTTGTAGCAACGAGTTCGAAAATTACCTGAAAGAATCTGGTATATTGCGTCAAAAAACAAATACATATACTCCTGAGCAAAATGGCATGAGCGAACGCATAAATCGTACTATTGTTGAAAGAGCTCGCTGTTTGTTGTTTGATGCAGGACTAGATAAGAAGTTTTGGGCGGAGGCAACACATACCGCAGTATATCTTAGAAACCGCTCTACAGCTTCAGGTTTGAATAATAGGTCACCATTTGAGGTTTGGACTAATAAAAAACCAGATTTAAGCCATGCTCGAATATTTGGCAGCCAAGTAACGGTACATATCCCAAAGGAAAAAAGGCTTAAGTGGGATGCCAAGGCTAAAAAACAATTGTTGGTTGGTTATGCTGATAATGTCAAAGGATACCGAATTTATGACCCTGTTAAGAGATGTATAAATACAAGTACAGATGTGATAATTCAAGAAGTCTTAAAAAGAAATATAAAAGATATTGAAGTGTCAGTTTCAGTGGAGGATACTTCACCATCTAGAGAAACTTCTGATAACAGTGAAGATGTACATATATGTGAAAGTGCAGATGAATATTCAAATACGTCTTTAGAATCAGAATATCTAAATGCTGAAACTGATATAGACTCCACATTACAGAATATAGAAGAGGAAACCAAGCCTGAAATCGAGAAGAGATTAAGACGAGCTCCTGATCGTTATGGTTACCATGTGCAATGCGCTTCACATCACAACAAGTTAACCAGTGATCCTGCAAGTCTTCAAGAAGCTCTGAATAGTAAAGACAGAGAGAAATGGATCAAGGCGATGCAGGAAGAGCTGCAGGCATTTGAGGAAAACGATGCCTGGGTTGTTGTGGATCAAGTGCCGTCAGATAAAACTTTAGTGCAGTGCAAATGGGTATTTAAAACAAAAATCGATAGTGATAACAGTGTACGGTATAGAGCGCGATTAGTGGCAAAAGGTTTTACACAGAAACCCGGAATTGATTATGAACAGACATTCTCACCTGTGGTTAGGCATTCGACTCTTAGAATTTTATTTGCTTTATCGGTGCAATTAAATTTAGACATTACACATTTAAAATTTAAATTAATTTAAATGGCTTTCTTAAAGAAGATATTTACATGGCTCAACCAACTATTTATGAAAATGATAAAAGTTCTGTTGTTAAATTGACTAAAGCCATTTATGGTCTAAAGCAGTCATCTAGATCATGGTATGAGAGAGTTGATCAATGTTTAAGTGAGTTAGGTTTTAAGAAATGTCATTTGGAGCCATGTGTATTTACAAAAATAAATAATAATGTTAAAATTATTGTGGCTCTCTATGTCGATGATTTTTTTGTGTACTCAAATAGCAAGGTTGAGACTGAAAGTTTAATATCTGTACTAAGTTCTAAATTTAAAATTAAAAATTTAGGTCAAGTTCAACAGTGTTTGGGCATGAGAGTAAAAATAAATAAAGATTTAAATGTTATTACCTTAGATCAAGAGCTCTATATAGAGCAGCTGTTAAATAAATTTAATATGTTAGACAGTAAAATAGCTAGCACACCAATGGAATGTAAACTAGAGATAAGTAATGGTGACATTTGTGATACAAATATTCCTTACCAACAATTGATTGGCAGTCTGACGTACTTGTCCGTGTTAACCAGACCAGACATATCATATAGTGTTAGTTTTTTAAGTCAATTTAATAGATGTCATACTAATGTTCATTGGACTTATGCAAAACGTATTTTAAGGTATTTAAAGAAAACTAAAAATTATTGTCTTAAATATGTAAAAGAAAAGACTGAACTTAAAGGATTTGCTGACGCTGATTGGGCAAGTAATTGTATTGATCGCAAATCCTATACAGGCTATTGTTTTGTTATGTCAGGATCAGTCATTTCTTGGGAGAGCAAAAAACAAAGAACCGTGGCACTATCAAGTATGGAGGCAGAATATATGTCAATTGCAGAAGCTTGTAAAGAGGCTATATACGTAAGAGCTTTGCAGTGTGAAATAACAAATAGTTTGTATCCTGTTGTTTTATATAATGATAGCCAGAGTGCACAGAAGTTGGTGGCTAATTATGTATCACATAGAAAGAGCAAACATATTGATATTAGGTATCATTTTGTAAAAGATGCAGTTAATGACAAATTAATTGATATTAAATATTTGCCAAAAACTGAGATGCCAGCAGATGTTTTAACAAAAGCTCTGAGTCCTATGAAACATTACAATTGTATTGAAGGTTTAGGAATTGTACCTATGTAAGTTTAGTGTAAACTTTATAATAATAATATTGCTTATTTGAAGTAGTGGGGGTGTTAAAATGAAGGTACTTCAAATAAGTTGTTGTTAAACGAACCTGAGGGTGTTTAGAAAATAAATGTGTCCGCAGTCGGCTTTTGGCTTGCAACATAAAAACGTTTTTTTATTAATAATGTATGTTTGTTTTAATGATATAATATATGTTTCGTTTCGTTCCATTCCGTTCCGTTCCGTTCCGTTCTGTTTCGTTTCGTTTCGTTTCGTTTCACTTCTTTATTTCCTTATGTTTAGATTAATGGATACCAGTTATGACCGGTAGTCACCAATGGCATGACACGGCACGGTAAAGTATTCATGAGAATGCCCAAAGATGCTCAGGGATCCTTAGGATACCGATATATCCCGTGGCACGCCGAATGGTGGCCTTTAGGACCGCGCCACCCGCACTCGCTCTTGAATTTTACCAACTACGTGTCGAGGCAAGTCGAAACCTACCACAGCATACCGAATCCTTCATCGGCGTGCTTAAAACTTTTTAGGACGATATAAACAAAATGTTGATGCTAAGAGTGTTAAAAAAAAACATTTTCACAAAAAATCTATGCCGTGCCGCCGTGGCGTTGCTAACCGCCGGCCATGAAAAATCAACCGTTTTAGCAATTTGTTTCGTTTACTGTACTCGAGTGTTCCAATTGTTTTGTAATTGGGAATATAATATTCAATATCGTTTTCGAAATGTTACACATTTCCTTAAACTTATTTATTTATACCTTACCACAAAACAGTTTGTACATGGAGGACTTAATGCTAGATAGCATTTTCTACCAGTCATCCAGGACGTGCAAGAAAAAATGGTAGCGGTGCAGTAAAATGCTTAATGGGAAATTTAAAAACAGTCTTAATTTGCCTAAATAAAAGTTACATACCTACATTACTTATTGTCAAGGTATGGCAAAATATAAAATATAATGCATGTTTTTGTTAGCCAAGTGATAATAAATTTTACCTACTAAGTGGTATATATTAATCAATATTGTTTACGCTCGGTAATAATCTAAGTTCCATTAGTAATTATGGTATTGGCAATAAATTTAATTAGATAGACTGATGATTGCATTGATTGATTAGCATTTGAGAGTTAACTCGTGCGAATTGACTATCAAATAATTTGCAATATGTATTCAATTATTGGCTCTCTCCAACCAAAGGTTGATTGAAAAGACCGTTTTTAGTGATAAATCCCTCCGTTGTACTTTATTTTTAACCGACTTCAAAAGAAGGAGGAGGTTCTCTGTTCAATTGTATTTTTTTATGTTTGTTACCTCAGAACTCCGTCATTTATGAACCGATTTGGAAAATTCTTTTTCCGTTGGGTTCAGTATTGCTACGAAATGGTCCCATATAAATATCATCGATATATGACCTCGGACTTCGAAGATACATTGAAGTCGGATTTTGTTTTTTCTAAAGATTAATTATATAGGTAAGAGTACTAGCTACTGCCCGAGACTTCGTGGAATGGAGGATCCTATTGTATATGCAAAATAAAACGGCTAAAACCATGGGCAAAATTTAGTCTTCCATATTAACCCCATCAAACATTTACAACTCTCCCCTCTGCGCCTTACTCTACGTTCTGAAGCATTAATCTGAATTAAGGGTCAATTATGTGCGAACGAAATGTTGGCGCCACTAAACCCTGTGTTGCCGTTAGTCTTGATTCGAAATGTCGCAACTTTATGTCGGGCGAGTGTGATGCAGTGGGAACTTGTACGACTTTCAATATGATGCACTGGAGTTTGACCCCTGGTTTGGCACTAATGGCTTTTCTAAAGCTACGTGCGGATTTACTCGTCAGTATGGGCAATAATCTCCACTGGAGCCTAGTGGTATTATTGCCTATACTGACTCTCTGCGAGATGGCCGGAGTCCCAGCTGTGGGACTTAGGCCATCTCTCAGAAAGCACCTTACTTACTCCCAACTCTTGGCGCTATATTTTTCTGTGACTGTTACGCTTAGGTGACTCTTCACCCACAAAAAATCTCACCTATGATATGTGAGTTTACTCCCAGATAGCACGTAAGCTTGCTGAAAGTTTGTTTCAACTTTAATATTGATTTGATAAGTAAAATTTGTCGCGGCAATGGAATGTTAGCTTGCTGCAAGTTTGTTCCAACTTTAATATTGATTTGATAAGTAAAATTTGTCGCGGCAATGGAATGTAAGCTTGCTGCAGGTTTGTTTTTCTTGTATACTAATTTGATACGTTATGTTTGTCGCGGCAATGGAATGTAAGTTTGCTGCAAGTTTGTTTTTCTTTTATATTGATTTGATACATCAAGTTTGTCGCAGCAATGGAGTGCCAGCTTGCTGCAAGCTTGTTTTTTCTTTGATGCGTCTAACACATATAGTTTATAATGCAAACGGCCAAGGAATGGAACTCTCTGCTAGCATTTGTGTTGCCGGGTAGCTATAATCTGTGTGTCTTTAAGACGAGAGTGAACAGTTTTATTTCAGGTGAGCGTGCTTAATCTTCGACCGCACCGTCACTTAACAACAAATGAGATAGCGGTCAAACCCAAGCCTATAATGAATAATATAACCAGCCATGTGCGAGTCGCACTCGCACACGAGGGAGCCCCCTTAAATATTTATTTTATTCTGTTTTTAGTATTTGTTGTTATAGCGGCAACAAAATTACATCATCTGTGAAAATTTCAACTGTCTAACTACCACGGTTCATGAGATACAGCCAGGTGACAGACGGACCGACAGACGGACAGCGGAGTCTTAGTAATAGGGTCCCGTTTTACCCTTTGGGTACGAAACCCTAAAAAATAAACTCGCTCGCATGATGGCTCGCCATGGTTTACCGAACATCATCCCAAAACACGACTAGGTCGCTTGACAGCATGCCGTTGTTTTCAACATTGGCTTCGAACATTTATCTCTACATCGTGTTTTGAGGATTTTTATTGAACTGAAAACAGTTAAGTCCATCAAATACGATTTAAAATATTCCTAGAAAGTATCAAAGGCGGAATTTGGATCGAAAATCAGAGTACAATAAATTTCTTTTACTGGCGGGAAAAACATGTTGACTCAAGTTTTCCCACGACTGCCCGCGTCAACATGTTTACGTCTTGTGGGCGTGGCCTTTTAATTAATTTTAAGTACTCGTGGCATTTGCAAAAGAGTGATGAATGATACTTCAAACAATAAATGGAACCGCCATTTATATTTTAAAGTAAAGTTTTAAACGACACTTGTAAAACTCGGCCTAAACACGGTACCTACTATCCACAACATTATCAAAGAAGTAAGGTATTTTTTTTATGGAACTGTGTGATGAGACAAGCGAGTCGTTTACCTTATCGTAAGCGCCACGCCTGCCTATAACAATTGCAGTCCCACCCAGAACTTTGAATACCATAAAAAGCACTTTGTAGCATTGCATGTGTGCATTGCGCTCATCACCTCGAGACATCAGATATTAAGTCGCATGTATATGCCCAGTAATCGCCGGCTAAAGTATCTTTAAAGCAGGTAATGCTTGCGGACTACTACTTTGCGGCATAATAACTGGCAAAGCTGTGGTACCTACCCAGACGGGCTTCCGCATACGAGATTCCTACCACGGCTAAAACGTTCACAAATCTGATGTTCAATTTGTTCTTTTACTTTATTTCTTCAACTTTCCATCAGGCTATAGTGCCGGGCTGTTTATGTTGGGGTATATTTGGTTATTAAAAACATTTTCTTGCCCCGTAACTGCATGGAATCCTAGGCTTGGATGAGGATGTTGCGAATTCGATCCGGTGAAACCTCGGCCATGTGGTATCCGTCAAGGGGATCTAATTGGTGCCATAGTTTAAGAGGGAACGGCATGCTGAAATTTTCATGCAAAAAGAGAAAACTTTTTTTACCCCTAAACATTAACTAAAATCGATGAAATTTGGACATGTAAGAGATGTTACTATTATTAAGGTTTGTAAGTTTTTATTTTTTCGATAATTCCTATAGAATTTGAATAAATGGACTCAATAAATTATTTTTCAAAAAAAACTAAACCGACTTCAAAACCACAAATGGCACTCAAAAGTAAAAAATAAATTAATATAATTATCATAAGCGCTACCCACTCATATATTTGAAGTCGGTGCCAGCCAAGTCTAATAGGTAGTAGATAAATACTATGTATATAGTAAGTACTACTTGTAGGTAGTATTTATCTACTACCTTTTGTATATAGTAAGTACTACTTGTAGGTAGTATTTATCTACTACCTTTTAGACTTGGCTGGCACCGACTTCAAATATATGAGTGGGTAGCGCTTATGATAATTATATTAATTTATTTTTTACTTTTGAGTGCCATTTGTGGTTTTGAAGTCGGTTTAGTTTTTTTTGAAAAATAATTTATTTTAACCTTTTTAGTGAAAAACAAGTTTTAATTAAATTAATTCAAAAAGTTTTTAAAGACAAGCTTTTATGATCTAGAAGCCACATCATGACGAAGTTTAAAACGGGCTATCACAATTAAATGCATGTACAAAAAAATTTCATGTCTGTCCTATTCAGTTGTCAGTGTGTTGTCAGTGTGTTGAGGAGTTCCCTCGCCGGAAGTTAATCCTGGGTGTATCTGCCATGTCATGATGGAATTTAGAACAGGCTATTATGGTTAAATCCATTTACGAAATGTTGTGTCTGTACTATTCACCGTTGAGGAGTTCCCTCACCGGAAGTCAACCCTAGGTGAAGCAGGTGAAGCAGTCGAATACAAACCTCCACCTTTAGAAAGTTGGTTACGAAAAAAACAAGAACCGACTTGAAGATTAAACTTATATTTTTTTGTTTTTGCTATTTTTTTCAAAAACTACTGAATGAATTTCGATAAAATTTATATGGGACCACCTTTGAAGTATTACCTACCAATCAAAAAAAGAATCATTGAAATCAATGCATAATTGGCGGAGTAATCGCGTAACAAACACACACAAAAAAAAAAAAAAACGAACCGTCGAATTGTAAACCTCCTCCTTTTTGAAGTCGGTTAAAAATAGTGACGGTTGCCTACCCATACCTCCATCAAGCACTACATTTCAGGCGGCGAGGGGTTACGAAGATGTAGAGCGACGTATGCTTCCTCTAATATTAAGCTGGGCGGTCACAGTCCATAAACTACAGGGGACCACCCTCGAAAGAGCTGTGATCGATCTCGGTAAATTATTAATTCGACCACACGACGACAGAGCGAAAAACGAGATAGCGCACCTGCTCCTTTTTTAAACTTTAAAAATAATATTCTAAATTGGTTTATAAATGACGAAGTTCTGTGATAACAAACATAATAAGAAAAAAAACTCCTTTTATTAATTAGTCGGACCACAATGCGACGATTCTGAAAGTACATTCATTCAAATAAAAATAGAATTTTCCAAATCGGTTCATAAATGACAAAGTTCTGAGGTACCAAAATAAAATATTTATACTCCTCCTATTTTAATTCGAAGTCAGTTAATAATGGGACCAATCTAGAAGTATATCCTTACAAATAAAATAAGAATTTTCCAAATCAGCTTGACGAAGTTCTAAGTTAACAAACATAAAAAAATATACTCCTCCTTTTTGTAGTCGGTTAATGATGGGACCAATTTGGAAGTATGTCCTTTCAAATAAACAAAGAATTTTTCCAAATCGGGTAATACATGACGAAGTTCTGAGGTAACAAACAAAAACAAGGAAAAAATATACTCCTCCTTTTTTAATTTGAAGTCGGTTAAAAATGGGACCAATCTGGAAGTATATCCTTTCATATAAAAAAAGAATTTTCCAAATCGGTCCATAAATGACTAAGTTCTGAGGTAACAAACATAAAAAATAAAAAAAAAAAAAAAAAATACAACCGAATAGAGAACCTCCTCCTTTTTTGAAGTCGGTTAAAAAACACGATATTTACTCGAATTTTTTTTTTTATATTTGAGGGCTGTTAACTTTAAAAATAGACATAAACTTAGAAAAAGAAAAACTTATCAACCTAGTTTATTCTCCATTTAAGAAATTGCGACCAAAATTACCAAATTCGGTTGAGATTTAGTGTGGTAAAAACGTTTACTCCCGAAACGTTAATTTTAACAAAAATCTGAAGAAAAGGAGAAACGAATTTTGTTAAATTGTTATTATTATTTAGTTAATTTATTTAATTTAATTTTCGCATTTAATTTTTTATTATATTTCGCATTTTCTGCGAGACCGTAAACCATTATTCAAATACCTAGTGATCGCTGGCCACGATTGTGCCATATCCTCTTAAGCTGAGCGTTTGTGATGACTGCCCTTTCTGGGGTTCGGCAGCTCTATCTCAACTAAACATGTCGACAATACTAGGAATCAGCTTTCTATCAAGAAGATTTGTTGTTTTCCAATCTTTTACTAAAGAAAACACAATACTCACAAAGAACCACGAATGCATTCTAAATATTTGCTATTTTATTGTGTACTAAGAAGGCTTAATTTTTTTTTTTTAGGCTTTTAATTTTGCAACCACTGCTTAAATTACTATTAGTATAACTTCTGTTTGCCTTTGTGATACCTACACTGTGACCTAAACAATAGTGATTCAAAAATCCAGGAAATAAAGGGCGTTTTTCTGAGATTCCTCGCCATAACATAAAAACGGTAAGCGTTATTGCCATACCAACTTTCACAACGAGAATATCGTCTACGCCCTGTTTGAAATAGAAATGAGGTACATAAGTCTTTGGCCGGACCATTTCATTTGTTTATTATATGAACTTCTTTGTGTACTTAATTTGGACTAAATACCATGAGGCGCTTAATCATGTCAACTTTCCGATATAATCTGCATTCCAATGTATTATTCCACGTTTTACGATTTAAAAAATAAGAGAATAAAAAAAAATTGGAATGCGAGAATAAGGATAATAATAAATTCTTTTTCAAAAAAAACTAAACTGACTTCAAAACCACAAATGGCACTCAAAAGTGAAAAATAAATTAATATAATTATCATAAGCACTACCCACTCATACATTTTAAGTCGGTGCCAGCCAAGTCTAAGACTCAATACGTACCTGATATGTGGAAAGTTGCCTAAGTCATAATGATAGCCAAACCTGGTAAACCACCTAATGAAACTACATCATACAGGCCAATTTCTTTGTTACCAATAATTTCAAAGTTATTTGAAAAGCTTCTGTTGAAACGTATAAAGCCCATTATAGAAGAAAAAAACCTGTTTCCAGATTATCAATTTGGATTTCGAGAGAAACATTCTACAATAGACCAAGTACACAAAATCACCAACTTAATCGAAAAATCGTTAGAAGAAAAGAATGTTTATTCTACTGTCTTCTTGGACGTAGCACAAGCATTTGACAAGGTGTGGCATCAAGGCCTTGTATACAAACTTAGAAATATGCTACCAAAACAGTTTGCAGACCTCTTAGAATCCTATCTTACAAAGAGAATGTTCAGAGTGCGACAAGATGATGCTTATTCGGAACTTAAGCAAATAAAAGCTGGAGTACCACAGGGAAGTGTCTTAGGTCCAGTCCTGTACTTATTGTACAATAGTGATATTGCAGAATTAGAAAACAATACCATAGCAACCTTTGCAGATGACACAGCTATCATGGCTACAGGAGTCACTCAAGAAGAAGCTGTGGAAAAAGTTCAAACAGCCATCAACACCATCTTTGATTGGACCAAAAAATGGAGAATCAAACTCAATGAATCGAAATCTATTCATATAGATTTCACGAACAAGAGACCAAACTATCATCCGGTGTTCATCAATAACAAGATAATACCATACGAAAATACTGCCAAGTAGCTTGGCATGACCCTAGACGCAAAGCTTCGCTAGAAGGCACATGTCAAAAGAAACGCGACGAGTTAGAGCTTCGCTATAGGAAGATGTACTGGCTACTTGGGAGGCATTCTACGTTGTCAGTGCACAATAAAATACTACAAACAAGTACAAACAAGTCCTCATGCCAATATGGACTTATGGTATCCAACTGTGGGGGTGTACCAATCAAAGCAACGTAGCAATCATTCAACGATTTCAAAACAAAGTACTCAGGGGTATTGTTAACGCTCCGTGGTACATTCGAAATGACGACCTCCATCGGGACCTGAAAGTGGACCTCGTCACTAGTGTAATAAAAAAGTTCGCCGAAGCTCATGAACGGAGACTTCATCACCACGTGAACGTCGAGGCTATCCAGCTCCTTGATAGCACAGACATAGTGAGAAGACTCAAACGGACAAAACCTTTTGAGTTAGTGTAGTGAAGTGACAGTGTATTGTAGTATAATAGTGCTACCCATAAAGAAGACAAGAACATAATGTCTTCGCCTTAATAGAGACAGTAAGAAAAATGTTAATGGACACATTCTTAGTTTTACTCTACTTAGCAGCTTAAGTTAAATTCAAATTACTTATTAGTCGTATTAAGCTAGATTGTAATGTTTTTGAGGTGTCTTATTAAGAAACTGCAATAGAAAAAAAAAAAACTTTTGAGTGCCATTTGAGGTTTTGAAGTCGGTTTAGTTTACTTTGAAAAATAATTTATTTTGCCCTTTTTAGTGAAAAACAAGTTTTAATTAAATTAATTTAAAAAGTTTTTAAAGACAGGCTTTTATGATCTAGAAGCCACATCATGACGAAGTTTAAATAGGGCTATCACAATTAAATGCATGTACAAAAAAAATCATGTTTGTCCTATTCTCTGTTGAGGAGTTCCCTCACCGGAAGTCAATCCTGGGTGTATCAGCCATGTCATGATGGAATTTAGAACAGGCTATTATGGTTAAATCCATTTACGAAATGTTGTGTCTGTACTATTCACCGTTGAGGAGTTCCCTCACCGGAAGTCAACCCTGGGTGAAGCAGGTGAAGCAGTCAAATACAAACCTCCACCTTTAGAAAATTGGTTACGAAAAAAACAAGAACCGATTTGAAGATTAAACTTATATTTTTTGTTTTTGCTATTTTTTTCAAAAAGTACTGAATGAATTTCAATAAAATTTATATGGGACCACCACTGAAGTATGACCTACCAATCAAAAAAATAATCATTGAAATCAATGCATAATTGGCGGAGTAATCGCGTAACAAACACACAAAAAAAAAACATACCGTTGAATTGTAAACCTCCTCCTTTTTGAAGTCGGTTAAAAAAGAACTAAGATTATTTGATAATGACAAACAAGATTTTTATTTTTAAGTAAACGTCTTCCAAAATCATGTAGCATTTTAGTTGTTTTCTATATTAAGCCTAGCTACGTTATCCATATGCTATACTCCAGGTCAATGTCGAGATCACTATGCCTATGACGTCGAAATACTTAGTTGAAACATGCCGATGCAAGAAATCGGTCGGAATAGACCGTTCCTACATATCTAGTTTCAATTTTTCAATGCGGAATGTTTCCTATCTCCTGGGAAATTAGGTATAACTCGAGGTCTCACCGCTGTCGCAGCTAATTCCGCTTCTTCATTAAAGGCGCAAAGAAACTGAGAAAAATGTACCTATTTTATTCGTTCCCATAATACGTGATTACTTTTTAGATGAGCATTCTTTGACTTATTTCGCAATACACTAAGGAATAGCTGCATTACTGGAACTTTTTTATTATGGCATAGCAAGAGCAATTGGGTCAATGTCAACAATATCTTATTAAGATAAGACGTATTTGTGAGATTGGTGAAGTTGCGTCAGAAAGCGTCAAAGGCGTTACAGATTTTGTTGGGGTGTCATATTCTTGCGATGCGACTGCGATTGTGTTGCAGTAATGGGTAATTGTTTATTCTATTTAAACTTTAAATAGCGCGCAGCAGGAAATTTAGTATAAATAAACAGTATTAGGAGTCAACCTAAAAATATTTTTTTGGACTTTTAATTTGCGTGGTATATATTTGTTGCAATTTATTCTCATGTAGATAAGTCTGGGATTAGTAAATATCCAACGGATTGCACGGAACTAATAAATAATTTGTATTACTTTTTAAAGTGGCACTTTTTTGCTTCTAGTTGACTTATTCTATACTATTTATGAAACTGTAATTAAGCCATTAAATACATAAAATATAACTTAAATATAAAATATTTATAACAAAATAAATACGCCGAACGACTACATACATAGATCCTGATGGCCCCTAACTAGGATTAGATTACTTAGGGAACTAGAAACTATGAGGATCATGGTCCTACAACACCCAGACACGAAACCAATACATACGCATTATTTTCATTACGTTTAATTTTCTTTTATTGTCATTATTAATATTTCATTTAAAGCGCCCGTGTCACACGGGACTTGTCTAGGACACGGACGTCGCACAGTGTAGCAAAAATATTCGTAAAGTTTTAAATCCGTGCCTCGTCCGCGCCTCGTAATGGGCACGGCTCGCACCCGGCACGGCTAGCATAATGACCTTTAATGTAATATTTTCTCGAAATATAAACAGCAGGGGTTTTAATTAAATTCAAACGTTTGAATCAAACATTATATATTTGTTTCGAACAAACACTAAACTACATCACGCTTAGAACTACGTGACTTGTCACTAAAGTCCTCTGAGGTCTAGTTGTTCCAAAACTAAGCACTAGAATCACGTCCCCACCTGTCCCCATGGTCATTGCTGCATCCAAAGACAAGAGGTCTGTAATTACTTAACCACGCCGTTTGGGACTTCTTGTTAACTTTGGACAGTCGCCGAAGTTACTTGTTAAGCAATGAACTTGTTGGTGAATGCTTTAATTAGAAAATAGAAGTTTCAAGTTATTTAAAGTTCCTGTTTTTTTAATTATTACAACACCTGCGATTAATAATTTAATTTATTTTGTGGTTATTGTGATGAGTATTGAGGCCTTGTTACTTAATTAAATAAATATAAATATGAATATTTATTACAATAATGATGTAACTAAGTCTTTTACAATTTTGAGTTACAATAATAATAATTGACTTCACGTGGGCGACGACAAGTCCATTTTAGGATGACCATTTTAGCAAGACCTGTCTAGCATATGAGAGCGTATACTACGAAAAGGTCAAGCTGTATCTTCTTAGTCACCCAACCAATTTTGATGTAGGTCACTTACCGTATAATCTAAGTTGAGATTTATGCTAAAGATCGAAACCACATTAAAATCCGTTAAGCTGGGTTCAAGTCTATAGGTAACACACATGCAAAAGAGACAAATAGTAACCGAAGATTTATGTTCAATACCCTCTAAATAGTCAATTTCAGTTTTTTTTTATGTAACTGGATGACGAGACGAGCTGGTCGTTTGCATGGTAGCAATACGCCAACCCATAACAATAAAAGCACCATCCAGAACTTTGTTTTGCAAAATCCTGCCAATCTATATAATAAAAGAACAGGGTTTTTTTCTACAATCATCGCACAGCCAAAACCGCTTAACATAGAAACCTGAAATTTCGACCACGTATTCTACAAGTAGTGAAGGCGTCATTTAAGAACGGATTTTTTGAAATTTGACCTTTAAGTGGGTCAAATGGGGTCATAAAGGATGTATGGGGAAAAATAATTCTTTTGTCGCACGGACACGACACTTTAGCAGTATACTATGCAAAAGAAATAAAGGTATACGGGTATCACAGTTTTTTGAAAATCAACCCTTAAGGGGGGTTTAGTGTGGTTTTTTAGATTGGAATGCGGAAAATATAATGTATGCTACGGTGATTGTTTCTTGACCAGTAGTTATCGAATTTTGTGTGAGCATTAAGCATGTGAATACTAGGAATTTGTTTTCGGCATTTTTTGAAATTCGACCCCTAAGGTCATTTCTTGGGGTCGTAAAGTTTTCATGGTGTAGGTTTTTTCAGTAAAGTTATGAAACTTAGTAGATTGACTAAACATAAGAATATAAAAATACATTTTCAGTAACTTTTCAAAAATCAACCCCTAAGGTCATTAAATAGGGCCGCAAAGTTTGTATGGAGTAGTATTTTTTATTAATGCGACACTGTAGCTATAGTAAAGAAACAGGGTAAATAAATTAATTTTGATCAAGTTTAAAAATAAGTTTTCAGCGTTTTTCAAAAATCAACCCCTAACAGGGTTAAACGAGGTGGTAAAGTTTACATTGAAAATCTTTGTTTATAGCGATGAAACTTGTTACATACCTAACAAAACATTATTAGAATGTAATTTACCATTTTTGAAAATCATCCCTTAAAAGGGTTAAACAGGGTGGAAAGTAAAGATTATTATTTTTAAGGTACAACGATGAAATGTGGTGAACGTGGTAAGCTAATGAAATTATAGATGTGTATTTCACCATTTTTTGAAAATCATCCCCTAACAAGCCTAAGCGGGGTGGTAAAATTTGTATAGAAAATCTTTGTATATGAAGTTTCGTGGCTATGATAAAACTTGGTAAAAGAAGATAGTTAAAACGTGATTTATAATTTTTGAAAATCATCCCTTAACAGGGTCAGGGTTTTAAACAGGGTGGAAAGTGAAGATTATTATTTTTAAGCTACAGCGATGAAATGTGGTATATGTGCTTAGCCAATAAAATTATAGATATATATTTCACATTTTTTTAAATCATCCCCCAACAAGCGGGGTGGTAAAGTTTGTATAGAAAATCTTTTTTATTTATGAAGTTTGTGGTTATGATGGAACTTGGTACACAAACTAAGAAAAAGGAGATAGTTAAAACGTGATTCAATTTTTTTTAAATCTACCCATAACTAGGTTTAATAAGGATGAAATGAAGTTACATTTTTTGAAGCTACGACGATGAAATTCGGTTCATATACTCAGACAGATAAACTTTAAGCACCTGTTTTACCATTTTGCTGAAATCATCCCTAAACCGGTACAAACGGGGTGGTTAAGTGTATATGGATAATCTTTATTCATGAAGTTATGGCAATTAAATTTGGTACACAGAGTAAGCAAAAGAAAGAAACTTAAACGTAATTCGCCATTTTTTTGAAATTCACCCTCTAACAAGGTTAAACAGGGTGGAAGGTATCAAAAATTTGTTTATGCTACAATGTTGAAATTTATTATAATTACTTAGCCAATAAAATTATAAACACTTATTTCACCATGTCTTGAAATCATCCCCTAACAGAGTGGTAAAGTTTGTGTGGAGAATTTTTGTTTATGAAGTTGTAGCAATGAAATTTCGTATACAGACCAAACAAAAGTAATAAATTAAAACGAAACTCGCTATATTAATTAACCTCTAAAAACGTTAAACAAGGTAGATAATAATTTTATTTCTAAACCTATGACTATGAAATTCTTTACATATATACTAATCGAAGATACTATACGCACATGTTTCACTACTTTTTAAACATCTTAAAAGGTCTAAACGGGATGGCAAATATTTGTGTGGAAAACCTTTGTTTGTAAGGTGAAAGCGAAACTTTATATTATAGACTAGGCAAAATAAATGATTTCTAACGTTATGCAATTTTTTGCAATTTCCTTATTCGTACAGGATTTTAAAAGACTTTTAAAATGCAACATTCAGAAAAATAAGGAATACTAAACTTTTGTCATTGACCGTACGTGTCGCAGGGAAATGAGAATATCTGGGATTTCGCGATATTCCTAGGGATACGACAAAACCATGGTATAATCATGTATTGTAAGGACCACTTCTCCGCGGTCCGACTAGCATTTACCCCTAGAGTGTATATAAAAAGCGCGGAGCCAGGAGCTCGCGAGGAGTTCCTGAGCAGAACGAGTGCGCAAGGCCAGAACGAAGCGAGGGGGAGAGGTGGCGAGCGTAGCGAGCCGGCGACCTCCCGAGTGGAGTGATGGTCGAGTGCGCGAGTGGAGCGAAGGGATGACGAAGCGAGAGTTCTGGCGAGAGCCTATTTATTAAAACTGTACGTCGTATCCCTAGAGATTTCGTGAAATCCCTGGTATCCTCATTTCCCTGCGACATACAATATTTTTTCTGGAGCTACGACGATTGACTTTTGGCCGAAATACTTACATATACTTAGCCAAAAAAACTATTGACACATGTATTATTACGATTGTTTTGAATACCATCCCCTGATAGATTTAAACGGATGGTAAAATTTGTAAAGAAAATATAGTTTTATAATGTAAGTATTCTGTCTATTTAAAACGAGATAAGAGCTGAAAGAGATCGGAATAGAAACGCGATGAATTCGGGATAGGATTGGGATAGAAGCAGGACAAAATCGGCATAGAAGCGAGAGCAGCCGGAAATAGCCAGGAGCAAAATGAAGTATCTTATTACGCGTACAAAGTCGCGGGCAATAGCTATGTATATGTTAATAGGAGATTTAGGTTTCAAAGATTTCTGTAACTCAGGCTTCATGTATGTACATGGCGCCGGACCGGCACTGCCGCCGCACCGTCCGTCCGTTTGTACGTATTACTGGTATTACGAATCGTAAAGGGTCCGTGGTGGTTCCCCCCGACGACGTTTCATTTCCACCCGGTTTCTATAGTCTGTAATATGTTTCAAACTACTACGCTAGCATTTTGTACGTTTAATACTTGGTCAAAGAAACTATAAACACATGACTCACAAATGAAGTTAGGGCCAAAAAATTTGGTAATTATGTCGGGACCGGAGTGGGATGACAAAGGGACAAAAAGGGGATGATAACGGTATAGGAGGGGAACTATAACACGGTAGGAGGTTCGCTAGGGAGAACGATAAAGGGTTAGGATCGGAATATGATTGGTAGCAGAGCAGGACGATAATGATATAGGAGCGGGACGGAATCAGGACCAGAGCATTACGGTAACGCTATAGAAGCGGGAAGATAACAGGATGGGAGTAGAAGATAACAGGAAAGTAACAGAACAGAAGCGGTAAGGTACAGTAACGAGATAGGAGCGGGACGGGAACTGACACGTGAATATGATGGGATGAAAAATGTTCGGATGCAGGATGAATACTCCACTACGCGTACGAAGTCGCGGGCATCAGCTAGTTGGTTTATAAAAAGAAATTCAATATATAAAATTGGCGGATTTCGTAATATTTTATTGTTATTTATGTACCTATTTATAAATAATTAGGGCATAAAAATAAAAAATAATGTAATAAAATAATGTAATAAAAATAAAAAATAATGTAAAAATAATGTAATAAAAATAAAAAAATAATGTAATTTTTTTTATATTGCGCGGAACCAGAATATAATATATAAAATGTAATAAAGAAATAATTATTAGAAAAAGTACGGATCCTTAGATCTGTAGAAAGTAGATTCAAAAAATGAAAAAACAAATATTTCATTATAGTTTTAAAAATAGTACCTATAGAAGAGGTCCACTGTGCTTTAAAATACTAAGTAATTTATTAACAAATGGGTACTTTAAAGAACAATAAAAAACGACTAAGCGCAGCTGCACGCTACATAAATTCCAACTCAGTTTTTGCTATCACATTAACTTGAACCTAATTACTCTTGAAATTTACACTACCTTTCTATTCGCCAGTCAAACATCAATTAACCGGAATCATACCCATTAAAACTCTGGTTAATCCCTAATCACTCTGAAAACTGTATTAAGTCACTAATCACTCTGGAAGCCTTAAAAACGGAATGTACTCGAACAATTACATTCACTTCAAAAGTTTACTCAAAGAGTAATCACTCCGTTCCTCTCTTCTCCAATTCGTGTAACAAAAAGATAATGGACTTTTGTAATTGCAATTAAAGTGCAAGCAGCCAAGCACTTTAAGTAAGTAAAGTTGAAGTTATTGCCGAGATATTTAAGTTGAGAACTTAGCTTTTTGTTGTTTGAAAAATGATAATTATATCAGGACTCGTAGCACTCGTATCGTAGCTCGCCTAGTCGTTCAAAACACATCTGTTAAGTTAAGCAACGTTGCGGCGGTCACCATTTGGAGCGTGACCTTTTGCCTTATTACATTTATTATTATTTATTTATTTATTTATTTCGTACTTCTGAAGGCAATTTAAGCCGTCAGTTGTTATTTTAGGACAATATTCGTTAGGCTATATTGAAGGCTTTCAGGCAGTGATGGGGCAGTCTATAAACTCCAACACCATAGTTGACCACAAACCAAAAATGAAACGAAAATGCAAGAAAGAAGGGTAACATGGTTTGGTGGTCGCACATCGTTTACATTACTTTACGTACTGCCTGTGGGTTCAGTTCTAGCGTCAGTAATATTACTTTTATTCCAAGAGTGATCCTAAAAAATAGCTGCAAAATTAGCACAGCACAGTTTTATTTTTTTGTCAGTGGATAAGTATCATGATGACGAAATGGGCTGATGATGATGATGATAAAGTATCATGATGACGAGATAAAGCCTCTGCACACAGCAGGCTCCATCATCAGATCAGCTGGTTGTTACCATAATATTGCATTTTCATCGGTCTTTGACAAGTTTGCAAAATTTCAACTCAATGGAATAAAAGAACGTGGTTCTGATTCAACTTACAAGATTTGACCCAAACAAATAAATAAACATGGCAAGTTAAATAAAAGCATGTAACAAAACACAAACGCCGCCGCCGCGCTGCGGTTAAGTCACGTCCGGTGTGTGCAGAGAGAGGCCTATAGTTTGAGATGTGTTTATTAATAACATAATAAATGCCAACATAACTCTTCAGTCACAACAAGGCCAACAATAGACTAATGAACACAGGGAATGCAGCTGAACTTCATGCAAGATGGGTAGCACAAATAACAAATATTGCAGCCACGGAGCATGAATATGCATATTGTTTGTGTTGTAGTCCCGCTTAGTTTATAAAACATTTGTGTTAAGTTATAAGCGTGTTACGTATGACGTCGTGGTGCGAACTGCCCGCAAGAGCGAGTCACGAGGCGCTGACGCAGCATATCATGCCCTCTCTTTCTCTCTTTTCATATTGTATTGTTTCCTCCCGACCATGACTTCCTGTTTTCATCAGGTTATTAGCATGTTGGAAACTTAAGTTTGGTTTTCTGTTTTTTTTTATTTGTTTATATTTTATAAGTTAACTGTTGCACTCAAACGTTTCTTTCTTTATTTCTTCCTAAATGTAATTTTTATGACACAAAAACTGACTTCAATTCTGATGTATCTTCGAAGTCGAAGGTCGAACATCGATGAAATTATGGCACCACATTGTAGCTATACTAAACCCAACGTAAAAAGAATGTTCCTAATCGATTTATAAATGACGGATTTCTGAGGTAACAGACATAAAAAATAAAAAATAAATGCAATCGAATTGAGAACCTCCTCCATTTTTTGAAATTGGTTACGTTTCATGCGGCATGGTTCTTTTAGTAGATAATATTACAACTACTGCCGGAGCCGTCCATTCCAAAATCATAATCAGAATAATCTAGATAATCAATTTATTGGTAAAAATGTATTACAAGTCAAAATAAAATTTCAAAACCATAGAACGCCTTCTGTTCTCTAATCTGATCTGTAATGACATGAGAGAAACAGACACGGTTAGAGAATCATAATTATTAATTTACTTCAACAATCCTATACACAAACATTAATATTTTAAACTTTATTAAATTAAACTTAGACAAATCAACAGATCACAACTTTACTGCATTTATAATTTTTAAGTATATAATTTGAAGGGAATTTTAATTATAAATCAACGTGGCCATGAAATAATGTTCAGCATTATTTCAGGCTGATACTTTTAATACTTAATGTTGACACTACGCAGCTACTAAGCAGATGTTGTCTCGGCGGTGGTTGGAGTCAAAGTCAATTTTTATCTAGGGTCAAAGTGAGGCGCTCCGTTCGGATCGCCAGCTTGTTGTGAAGTTGCCGCGTAGCACTGACGTCACGTCCGACGTTGTTCGGAAACGGAAATACGAGTGCGACAACAGACATATCATTAAAATTGCTTATGTCTGTATTTAATATTTGACCAAACCCAGAGGGCATTGTATGGAGAAATGTTTTAGTACAAGAAAAAAAACTAGATGGCGTCAGTGGCAAAATTAAAACGCGCAAACGTTTGGTTCCAATGTCAATGTGTTCGCAATAAACTTTGCATTTTTCTACGATACAGTGTGTTGTTATTTATCATCGAGTCAATATTTCTTCGCTGTTGCTTATGATTTAGAACCTTAACATAATAAAACGGAGTTTGCAGGATAGAGTTACTTACAAGGAATCTTTAACGATGCCTCATTTTGATGAAGACAGAGTAGGGAAACATGATTTTGCATTGTGCCCGAGGAGAGATACCTTTTTGGTTTAGTGGCTTTTATATAACGGTAAATATTATTCTTTGGTAAGGTTACGGTTATCTAAAAAGAGATTTAATATCTGAATGTTAATGGGCATATATGAGACATAATATCTGATGTCTTGGCGTGATGAGCGCAATGCAGTCCTACGCAGTGTTTTTTATGGTATTAAAAGTTTTGCGTGCAACAGCTAATTGTCATAGGGTGATGAGCGCAGTACGGCGCCGCGCAGAAGTTCTGGGTGGTGCTGTTATTGTTATGGGCTGGCGTATTGCTTACCATCAGGCAAACGAAACGCTCGTCTCGTTATTCAGTTACATAAAAAAACCTACGAATCCAACTAATATTATAAATGCAGAGGTTAGTTAGGATGGATGTGTGTATGTTTGTTACTCAATGACGCAAAAATTACTGAACTGATTTAGATGAAAACATACATACATGCTTTAGATCCAGGAATAGAATAAATAAAAAAAAGTATAATAAAATTAAAATTGACTATTTTTGCGGAAAATTGTTTACGGGTAAAATCGCAGGGCGCAGCTAGTGTATAATAAATCAAAACGCTGTTGGAGCAAGTAATCATCATCATTAGTCCATCACGTTCCCACTGCTGAGATACGGGCCTTCACTCATAGAGAGAGTATGGCCATAATCCACCATGCTGGCCCAGTGCGAGTTGAAAATGTCCTTGCATTTTTGTGATTAATTCTTGGGCATACCGGTTTCCTCACAATGTTTTCCTTCACTGTTTTTAGAGCGAGTGTTAAATTCGCACATAACTTAAGAATGCCTATGGTGAATTCCAACGTCGGATCGAAGGTCGTACGTGCTCCTACTGGGCCATATTCACTCAAGCAAGTCATTCTGTTGCCAAAATCGTTGGCACTGATGTTTGTCGTCTATCTAAAGTTCGCATTAAACCACGACAATACCTTGACCACAATACCACCGCAATTCTGCCAATAAACGCACACGACAACATACAGGTACAGTCAGCAGCAATTAATTATATATTTAATTTGTTTTGTATATATTTTATATAACTTTAGTTTAAGTATTTTGTTAGAATACATTCCTACGTTCTTATGTCTGCACTATCGTCTATAATTTTTATATTGTCTTTTTATAGCATACGGTTGTCTGGAAGAGATCGCTGTTTAGAGATAAGACCGCCTATTGTACTTATCTTTTTTTTTATTACCTGATAGGCTAGCATTTGACCACAGTCTCACCTGATGGAAAGTGACGACGCGGTCGACGATGGATCATGCTTGCCTAGAAGATACCGATTGACTCGGGACTTGAAGACACCTAAATTATAAGAATCGGGAAACAGAGACGCTGGCAAGGTGTTCCATTCCTTAGCTGTTCGCATCATGAAAGTTGAAGCGAAACGCTTTGTTCTGGCAGGAGGAATGTCAACCATAAACGGATGCCGAGTTTCCGTACGTCTTGTTGTCCGATGGTAGAAAGGAGATAGAGGAATTAACTCGTTTAATTCCGTCGCACACTCTCCGTGATGTATCCTGTAAAAAACCGTTATCATAAGAAATTATGTTCAAATGTTATTCCTTCTTAAGTGCAATAAAGTGTTTTCTATTCTATTTTATACCTACGTTTGTATATTGGTACAACGTCCCAAAAGCAATCCTTCTTCATCATCTATTCTACTAATAATACTACTAATATAAATATACTTGTGGTAGGTCTCCCGTATGCGGGAGGCCGTCTGGGTATGAACCATAGCTTTGCCAGTTATTCTGCCGCCAAGCAGTAGTGCGCAAGCATTACTGTGTTCCGATTTGTAGGACATTGTAGCCAGCGAAATTACTGGGCATATGAGACTTATATCTGATGTCTCGGGGTGATGAGCGCAATGCAGTGCTACATAGTGCTTATTACGGTATTAAAAGTTCTGGGTGGCACTGCAATTGTTATGGGCAGGCGTGGCGCTTATCATCAGGCGAACGACTCGCTCGTCTCATCACTCAGATCCATAAAAAAATAAAATGTGAAATTTTGTGAGGATGGATGGATATTGCTACTTAACTACGCAAGAACTAGTGAATGGATGTTGATGAAATTTGGTGTGTAGGCACTTTAAGTCACGAAATAAAGTACTTTTATCCCGTAAGCTACGGGTCAAGCCGTGAGGCGCAGTTAGAATTTCTATAAAGGTCTTAC
This sequence comes from Petrophora chlorosata, assembly GCA_951640565.1. Classification (NCBI taxonomy): domain Eukaryota; kingdom Metazoa; phylum Arthropoda; class Insecta; order Lepidoptera; family Geometridae; genus Petrophora; species Petrophora chlorosata. The sequence continues at coordinate 19,417,495 of OX621189.1, read as the reverse complement.
TAAACGTGGCCTTAATTGGAGTTAATAATTTCTTTTTTCCTGGCCTAGGGGCCAGGGTAAATGGACGGGAATCTCAGTTAGGACTAGGATTCCCTATACCTAAATAACTAGGAACTACGGTCCCACAACATCCAGACACGAAACAAATGCTTGCGCTTATATTTTTCTGTGCACAATCATTTGTCCCGTCGCGAGAATCGAACCCGCTACCTCAATGGTGCATGCAGTTTGAGTCAAGATGCCCAACCACCACACCAAAAAGGCTGTCTAATTAGTTATGTACTACAAATTTTGACATATTTTATACATTCAGAAATGTCCTTGTCACGCTATCTATGTATCTAAATATGAAACCCTATTTCCCTTAGTCCAGGCATTACGCATGAACGGCTGGACCAATTTCGCTAATACTTTTTTGTTGTGTTTGTTATTGACAGGAGAAGGTTTAAAAAAAAATAAGAAAGTAGAGCGGAACATTAGAAAATTTAAGAAATTTAACGACCGTATTTAGACAGATAGACGCCTCCGTGGTGCAATGGTTGGGTAGGTTGGCTCAAATTTCATACACTACTGAGGTTGTGGGTTCGATTCCCGCGATGTGACAAATGTTTGTGTATTGAAAAAGAAAAGCTCAAGCATTTGTTTCGTGACTGGGTGATGTGGGACCATGGTCCTCATAGTTTTTGGTACCCTTGATACAGGGAATCCTAGTTAGGAACCAGGGGGCATACTCCGAGTTGCTTTCGTTCGTTCGTTCGTGCGGACTAAAAGAGACACTCTTATGCCTGTTGTATAGCGCTGTCCCTTTCATTCGACAGAACGAACATCGTAATTACTTTTCAGAGTACATGGGCAGGATCTATGTATGTGATCGTTAGTCGTATTTTATAATGTAACCTTATGGCGCTTGACAATTTATTGTCAGTTGTTTGACAGTTGGTAGTTAAGACAGGACAACGTCTGTCGAGTCAGCTAGTATAAAATAATCTTGCTACTGAGTGTACATAGAAGCAACACCTGGCTCCACAACGCTGGACACGTCAATTATTCCGGTGAATAATCCGTCAGTGTGGTCCTGCAGCGATGGCTTATTGTTTATTGAGGCAGTAGATAAATGTTCAGATACAATTAACTCTTTAAATACTGTTTTATTTTTTTCATTCATATATTTCAAATTTATCTCATTACACATAAACCATATAAATTACACTTCCGCTGGCCCTGCACCACTGAATTTCTTAAGTTATATGCGGATTTAACACTAGCTCTAAAAACCGTGAAGAAAAACCTCGTGAGGAAACAGGATGCGCGAGAATTAATCTCAAAAATGTAAGAACATGTGACATTCACCCACCCACCCTGGGCCAGCGTGAACCATGGCATTTCAAAGTTATACGATATTGTATGATGTTGTCTATACACAACTATGATCATGGCCTATACTCTCTTTAATCAATCAATCAACCAATCATTTATTTGCCAAATAGTACATAGTAGATCTTATTAAATATATTCATTGTCATTTGTATTCAGCAAGTAACCAGGCAAGCAAAGGCTAAAAAAAAATTGCTCGTCAATTCATAGGTAATATTAATTAAAATTACAAATTGAAGAGAAATGGCCCGTCTCCCAGCAGTTGGAACGAGATGTGCTTTACCATTTTAAGAATAAATTTACCATTAAATCAAAATTAATGGAAATAATTAAAAACCCAAGTAATTTTCCCCTGGTGGTTTCCCACAATATATATTATCTAAGAACCATGTCTAAAAATATTCTAAGCTAGTACCGCAAATCGCATCGAAATAAGTTAAGCCATTTTGGAGATGGTAACAAACAAGTATACATTTTATAAAAAAAAACCGACTTCAATGTATCTTCGAAATCCAAAGTCAAATATCGATGAAATGTATATGGGACCACTTCGTAGCTATACTGAACCCAACGCAAAAATAAATATTATTTCATAAATATGAACCGATTTGGAAAATTATTTTTGCGTCATTTGACGGAGTTCTGAGGTAACAAACATAAAAAATAAATAATAAAAAATACAATTGAACAGAGAACTTTCTCCTTTTTTAAAGTTGGTTAAAAATGCGCACACTCCTCTTACTTCAAACATATCCTTAAATTGAAGGTCAAAACTGAGTAACCCAAAATCTCAAACAATTTACCTTGAAGTGATGTGCTACGTTACCATCAATGGTTGACAACACAGCAACAGCTGTCCTCGTCGCTCCTTCAATATCCCTGATGGATAACCATCATTGTGGTCACCCTACACGGCTAGCCGTTGAATCGAATATTTGGAGGGAGATTAAATTGTTTTGCCCTTGAATTAGTTTAGTACGCTTAGACTTAGTTCGGGAAATGGTATTATTAGAAAGCTAACTATTGGGTTTGCAAAATGTATAAGTCATTGGTGCAGGTGCATCTTTGTGCTCTACCAAAGATCAAAAGTTCTTTATTCAGTTTTGGCATCACATACGCACTTATAAACGTCAATTATTAAAATGACTCTACCACTGTATCAGAAAAAGAAACCACTACTCAGAAGATACGGCAAGAACTGAGGGTTTTTTTTTAAATCTTTTGCTACTTTATTTTGTTTGTTTTTGAAAATATTATGTTTCTTATGTACCAGTTGGCTACTTGGCAGAAGCGGAATGTTCCATGCATCTTTGTTTTCTATGTAATTAAATGTAGAGTAAGGTTTTTTAATCTACTTTCTGTGACCATCGGAATTTTATATTAAAAACGTACACAATTGCCCATGAAGGACTTACTCGTTTTAGTCAGTCTAAACCTAGGTACAGTAACGCTATTCTTATATCTTCGGCAACATCGTTGTTTTTCATCAGGCAAGCGATAAAAATATTTCACCTGTTAAGCAACCATGTAGCCAAAGATAGGAACACGACAACCTTTTTTTATTTAATTATGTACCGAGACAAGCAAGTCTTTCACCTGATAGTAAACAACACTGCCCATAACAGTTGCAGCACCATCCAGAACCTTGTTTTGCAAATCTGCGCGGCACTGCAATGCGCTTGTTACCCTAAGACAAAAGTTTTTAAGTCTCTGATACCCATAATCGAGTTCAATTAGTATTTTGAGCAGTATTAAATAATGCCATTAATACGGTCAATAGTCCTACAACAGCAAACACTAGTTATATCAATTATCCCATTGAATAATCCGTTAATATGGTCACCCTGCGACACTCTGGTATTGAGCTAGAGATTAAATTGTTTCGCCTTGCTGAGGATATTAATTTAGGTCGGTTAGTTTGGCGTGATATATCCCTGGTTCCGGGACTAGTAACGTATTGAAACACCCGACAGTTCTGACACAGGTTCATCAAGTTTATGAGAGTATTTATATCCTAATTCTCCCTCAAAATGTATATAATAAAAGTTTGTTTGTTTGGATGATGGTATTAATACAATGGTTTGAATTAGCATATAATTTTTTCTGTTATTTTTAAACGTCTTATGGGATATGTACATGTACGCCATCTATTGATTTAGGTGCGAAATTTTTATTTTACCAGTAATCAATATTTTCAATTTCAAAAATTTTCTAAAACATTCTTCATGTATCAAAACGAAAAAAAATTATATTAATTTGACAACCAAAACTTAATAAAAACAATGTTAAACAGGGAAAAAAGATTACGAATAAGAAAAGAAAGAAAGTATCATTAATTGACACCAGAAGCTGGTTTTCAGCAAAACCGTACAGCAAAAACGTAAGCGTACGAATATTTAAGGCTTTCAATTTAAATAAATCTTTTCAGGAAATTAAATGTGATAATATTTAGGTACTTAGCTGCAATAATAATGGTTTAACAGAACCCACCTATTCTACTAATACCTCTTGAACCACATTAGATAATTGCCAAACGTCTATCAGTGCGATATTGGGGCAGGTGCGGACGCTCTCAGGTGTTTGAATAGGGGATATTGCGCTTGGTTGAGAGCTGACGAGTTTGAACAGCCTCGGATGGAAGTAGGCAGAGTTAACAACCAATATGTATTAAGTAGATACCTATAGTTGTAATGAAGAGGTAAAGTGAATGTCCAGGCCAATCCTAATGTGATAATAACGGCTAAAGTTTGTGAAATTGGATGGATGGATGTTTGTTACTCAATCCGCAAAAACCATGACTAAACGTATTTTGATGAAACCTAGTCAGTAGATACATTAGATCCTGAAATGGGACATAATAAGATACTAAACTTTTATCTCGGAAAATTGTCCACGAACGTAAAATACTCACATTAAGGCTGGCTGAGGTAGGTTATGAACTCCTGTACGACTGATCGGAAATCTCCAGAGTAATCGCTGAGCTACACTCGCCAACAATCAATCATTTTTCTTTACGTCCAACCATTTTAAAATGTAACCCTCCTTAATAACTCATGCCATCTCCCGATCCAAACACCATAATTCAAAGGTACAACGCCTATTTATTTTCACAAAAGGTCGTAAATAAGCTTAAAACAACAATGCAGTGTTATCAACACTCTATCCCTTTTAAAATACAAGACGAAAAGCCAGGAGCTGCGAAAAGAACATCAAATCCTATCAAAATGCCTTTTACCCGATTTTAACCGACTTAAAAATGGAGAAGGGTCTCTGTTGGATTGTATTTTTAACCGGGTGAACGTTTTGCTCGTCTCGTTGCTCAGTTCCATAGAATAAATAAGTAAACGTTTAAAAAAAAACCCGACTTCAATGTATCTTCGAAGTCCAATGTCAAATATCGATGACATGTTTATGGGACCACTTCATAGCTATACTGAAACCAACGCAAGAAGAATGAAGAGAAAATAATTTTGCAAATCGGTTCATGAAAAACGGAGATCTGAGGTAACAAAGATAAAAAAAAACCTTCTCCTTTTTGAAGTCGGTAAAAAAATATAGATGCCTTCTCCTCCCAATATCACATCCATAAACCTGTCCAACAATGCCCTTTAGAAACCTCGGCGGTGATACAATAGCGAACAAAAGAGTTGAGCGTGAGCGTGACGAAACCCTAAAGTGATTTACTGCGCTCGCGTGACGCTGTAATGTACGCACTTGCGCGGTTCACTGTACGCTGAGTTTATCTTGACGGGGTTTATTTATTTATGGTTTCAGATTGTAGTGGAGGGACATAATGGAGACAAAAGTGGACGCCTTAGAGAGATAGTTCTAGCGACTAGCACGGTAAGCAATGACCTCGCTAAGTATATTGAAAGATAATACAAAGATGACATATATATACTAAGGGACTGTAGTGCGGAAGCATAAGTGTTCCGGTTTGAAGGGCATTGTAGCCAGCGAAATTACTAGGCATATTATTATGAGACTTAATGTTTGACGTCTCAGGGTGAACGCAATGCATTTCTAGGCAGTACTTTTTATGGTAATAAATGTTCAGGTTGGCACTGTAATTGTTATAGGCAGGCGTGGCGTTTACCATCAGGCATTCGTTGCTAGTCATTTTTTCAGTTCCATTAAAAAAAAGTTATAAACAGAAACATTAAGTTACAGACACAATTTTAAAAGTACTTTCGATTTTGTAAAGTAAATAAAAGTGTAAAAGGAATAAAGAACTAACTCTTTAGGTACTTAGTCATTGAGGACGTATGTGAAAAGCCCCCAATATATGCCCGCCTTCCTTATATACTGCATTTTTATTACTTAGAAAAAGCTTAGAAAAGCGATAGAGTTTCATTTTTCCTATAATTATATCACGCATTATCGTTGGAAAGCTAAAACTTGGGGCTAAATAATGTGTGATGTTTGTAACCACGTATCATTTTACTATATCATGTTTTATTGATGAAATTTGGAATATAGATAGTAACGTAAAAATTAGGTAAAAATATTTTATTTTTATGTGACTGTATGACGAGACGAGCTGGTCGTTTGCCTGATGGTAAGTAATACGCCAGTCCTAAACAATATATAGTCTCATAATGCCCAGTAATTTTGCTGGCTACAATGCCCTTCAAACCAAAACAAAGTAATGCTTGCGCACTACTGCTTGGCAGCTGAATAACTGGCAAAGCGGTGGTACCCACCCAGATGGCCTCTCGCATACGAGAAACCTACCACTAGTATGCCGCTTTATTGATTAGTTTCATATACGTTTCGCGTAAAGTTTAACAGGCGCCGCCACAAAGTAGAACGACATTAATCCGCTGGTTGATTGGATATTACCTGCTATCCAAACTAAGGTAATTAGTTTTTGTAATATATCCGCTTTTGGTATTTACACGTTCAGAACAGATTGGTTGTTAGGAATATTTTCGAGTGAGACTCGAGAAAGGATGTAGGATGTTTAGGAATATTCTAAAGTAGAATTTGTTTTTACCTAATTATATATTTTTTTTACGCCTAATAGATCTATGTTTAGCTTCTATCTCGCCTGAAGTGAAGCGATGATGTTGCCTAAGATGGAGCACATAGATCTAGAGAGAGACGGCAGTTGAGCGGTTGCTCAAACCCGTCTCCCCGATGTTTTACCGAACAATCTATCATTATATTATATTATGTCGGAGGCAAAAACGTGAAGTCATCACGGGCGCTCCGGCTTCGCCCTCCCGAACGAGACAGCACGTCGATCGTGCGACTTCGTGTTTACAGAACGTACACCGAGTGGGGCGGCCTGTCACCTCCCCACCGCTTTGCTATAAAAGCGGGCGTTCGGTTCGCCGCAGCTCATTCCCTAGATAAAAATTGCTCATTCTGATACCGACTCGCTGCACGGGCGGTAGTGTCGCTCGGATTTACATGTAATACTTTAAAATTAAATTAAATAAAACTGGTGTAAAAATCTAAAAATTAAATTAGTTTAAATTATGAATGACCCTGATCCTATATATACATATATTCATAATTATTATATCCATCATATATTCTTGCAAGCTAGCTCCAGGCACCGTATCTCACCAAGGAATACATTAATCATAACATTTTAACGGTTTAACGTGTCCTCCGAAGCACGGTAGCGCTCAGATGTAAATACCACGCAAACGGTCACCCATCCAAGTTGTGACCGCTTCGAACGTTGCTTAACCTAGAAGGTATATTACGAACGACTCGGCGAGCTGCGCTACGAGCGCTACATTGGATTTTTATTGGTATCCTTTCAGGAATTCAGGAGTTTCCAGGTACTGAAAAAAGACGGTGAGTTAAAGTGTGATTAGATGTTTTCTGATCACAGCGTAACCGAGCCAAAAAGTACTTGTTCGAAACCTAGACGAGTGAACAGGTACTAAGTTGGCAAACGTGGTTTGGTGATAAAATAAGTTTTAAACTGAAAATTTTTTTTCAAGAAAAGCTTTTAAAAGAATCGTGATTGGAACCGCAAGCAGATTAAAATGAGCCCAAACACTAGTTGTTTACGATTATCTGTTAAGGAGTTCCATTGCCCACCTTCCGTCTCCATGATCAGATCAGCTGGCTGTCACCATAATATTGCATTGTCATCAAACTTTGGCAAAATTTCAACTCCGTAGAATAAGAGAAAGTGGTTCTAATTCAGCTTGCAAGATTCCACCCGGACAAACATACCTACATAAATTGCAAGTTAAATAAAAGCTTGTAAAAATAAACATCCCGCAGAATTTCTTGATGCTATCTTCCCTAACGGGCGTATTTTCGAAATACTGATAGAGTCAGTTTTCGCATTTCTTTTCAGGGCCCAGACTTCAATTTGAGTATGGGAAAGAAATGAATAGACATGCTCACCTGTTTTTGCAAAGTCGTAATATCTTTAGTAAACATTTTTAACGTATTTTGAATTGATTTGTATTATATATATGACGTTTAATAGTTATTTGTTATACAAGAGTGCAAAGTTGCTTTTTAACCGCGTGCTCAATTTTGATGACCGAGCAAGCGAAGGATTCTAAAATTGAATCACGACGGCAGCGAGTGATTCTAAATTTAGAATCATAAGCATTAGCGAGGGAATCAAAAGAGCACGAGGTGAAAAATCTTTGCACTCGAGTGCAACACGTTTTCATCCCACCTCAGCGAGGAAATGACTATATGCAAAAAAAAACATTTACAATCACAAGATACACCAAGGAGGTTCCGAGTCTAAGTTTTTAACAAATTAAAAAAGTTGTATGATGAATTCGGCACCATGGAGGTAGAAGTAAATAGGTTTAATGATGTTTTGAATTCATAAATTTAGTGCACACGATGTTCTAAATTCAAATTTACCTTATCCTCTAGCCTAGCGGATAAAAACGACTTTTGCACTCAGATATCGAAGAGCAAAAATACTCTTTCCAAGATGGGGGGATGAAAAAGTAAATTATTTGTGCCTATTTAATAAATATATTTTTACTTGACTTGATTTATTTATCGTGAACAGCATCGTCACTTACCATAATAATATCAATTGAGGTTGCAGTCTACAATAAACGAAAATGGAATGAAGTTTACGAAAACTTACAAACAGTTATCAAATATTGCCAAACATACAAAGCTTTTCATATACCTAGGTATATGAAATACTTACTCCATCAAACCTTAAGCTAGACTTAATTAACACAAGTCCCAACTCCATCAACGTAACCGCATTCGAGTCCCTAGCGCTTATTAAACTTTTTGTGAGCTGAAATTCGTAATTTTATATTAATAAGGGTCTTCTATGTTGAAGCGGTCGAGACGGGTCGCGTATATTGTTTCGGACTATTCGGGGTGAATGTGAAATTTTCGTCATTAGTTTTGGGTTAAAAGGGAGAGATAGGAACTCGTCCCTTCTACAGCGGCAGCGATATGACAGTGTAGGTAATATGACTTATAAAACTACCGGTAGAGCGCGATAATCTGAACAAACGCGAACAACATTCAAAAGATTTCGTCTTTTTTTGCCAACGATTACATAAAAATAGAACTAGAGAACCCCTGAAACGAAAGATATTTAATTTTATTCAGTTTTTATTAATTACGTTATTCAATCAGGTAACATAATCTTTAAGGCGTCGGGACGGTATTCCGAAGACGCAGGTTCGATCCCTGCCCGAGCAATATCATTTTTCTTCTTCCTAATTATTTAAAATCTTAACATAATCTTTATATGTTATTGTATGTATTTAGTATTTATTTATTTTAATGTTTATGTATGTTTATTAGGTTTTAATTGTACTGTATATATAGTAAGATTATTTACTATATTTGTGTGTTTTTCATGTAATTGGTTTATGTAAGTGTAATAAGTAATTGAAAACCATTAACTTCGCCGTCCATTACTTTTGCGTTATTCTTCTCCCTGCATGGTTGTCTGGAAGAGATCGCTTTTAGCGATAAGACCGCTTTATTTGTACACTTTTAAGTTTGATTTTTGTTGTTGTTCTATTAATCATCTGTAGGTATTTAAATAAAGAGTTACTTCGTTTCATTTCATGAGGTAACAACAGATATTTCACTCCCGATGATGGCTATGGAAAATTAAAAAACAACACATAGTTAAACACTGAAATCCGGTTTCATTTATAAATAAATATTCATACAAAACAATATTATACTATAACAATACCAACATAAATTGCATTGTATTTAAGTTACATTCTTAAAAAGCGAGAATGAACTGTATTTTTTAACCGACTTCAAAAAGGAGGAGGTTTACAATTCGACGGTATGTTTTTTTTTTTTTATTTTTTTTTATTTTTTTTTTTTTTGTGTGTTTGTTACGCGATTACTCCGCCAATTATGCATTGATTTCGATGATTCTTTATTTGATTGGTAGGTAATACTTCAAAGGTGGTCCCATATAAATTTTATCGAAATTCATTCAGTAGTTTTTGAAAAAAATAGCAAAAACAAAAAATATAAGTTTAATCTTCAAGTCGGTTCTTGTTTTTTTCGTAACCAAACTTTCTTAAGGTGGAGGTTTTGTATTCGACTGCTTCACCTGCTTCACCCAGGGTTGACTTCCGGTGAGGGAACTCCTCAACCGTGAATAGTACAGACACAACATTTCGTAAATGGATTTAACCATAATAGCCTGTTCTAAATTCCATCATGATATGCCAGATACACCCAGGATTGACTTCTGGCGAGGGAACTCCTCAACAGAGAATAGGTCAGACATGAATTTTTTTTGTACATGCATTTAATTGTGATAGCCCATTTTAAACTTTGTCATGATGTGGCTTCTAGATCATAAAAGCTTGCCTTTAAAAACTTTTTGAATTAATTTAATTAAAACTTGTTTTTCACTAAAAAGGGTAAAATAAATTATTTTTCAAAAAAAACTAAACCGACTTCAAAACCACAAATGGCACTCAAAAGTAAAAAATAAATTAATATAATTATCATAAGCGCTACCCACTCATATATTTGAAGTCGGTGCCAGCCAAGTCTAAAAGGTAGTAGATAGATACTACCTACAAGTAGTACTTACTATATACATAGTATTTAATAATATAAGGTAGTAGATAGATACCACCTACAAGTAGTACTTACTATATACATAGTATTTATCTGCTACCTATTACACTTGGCTGGCACCGACTTCAAATATATGAGTGGGTAGCGCTTATGATAATTATATTAATTTATTTTTTACTTTTGAGTGCCATTTGTGGTTTTGAAGTCGGTTTAGTTTTTTTTGAAAAATAATTTATTTAAATATAAATCGAATGTAACGAACATAAAACGGATTTAACAAGCATAAATTGAATTTTTGTCAATGCAGTTGTAACGAACCGTCAGCAAAAATGTCTCACACGTGACGAAACATCTCAGAATTTTAACAAGTCTGTATTTAAAGCCTCCCATGTAGAACAGAGTGAACATTTGCATGAAAACTCAGCGGATTTACATCTGAAACGAAATTCGGGCTTTGTCAGGACGAATTCAGAGACTACTGTGAATGGCGAAAAAAAGTTTGCCAACTACTGTTTTGTTTTGGGAAGTGTACAGGAAGGATCTGTGACTCAGTGTAATTTAGCACTGTTTTTTTACAAAAGTTCATAGTTCAAAAGTTGTTATTCATTTTTGGCATCACAGACGCACTTATGGACGTCAATTATTACTATGACTCTACCACCGTATCGGAAAAAGAACCACTACCCAGAAAATACTGCAAGAAACAGAGGAAATTTTTTTAGAACAATTGTTACAATATTTTATGTTTATTTTTGAAAATATTATGTTTCTTATTGGATTATGTGTTGAAATGAAATGAAATGAAATAGTTTATTTTGCACGTAGTAGCCAGTTGGCTACTTGGCATATACGGAATGTTCCATTCATCTTTGTCTTCTATTTAATGACTAACTGTATAGTATGCTTTTTTCATTAGAATAGTTTTCACACGCAATTTGAATCTACTTTCTGTGAGCTCCGTTATACATATCGTAATTTGATTGTAAAAATTGACTCAGGAAGTGTACGATTACGTACGAATCGTACACTTCCTGAGTAGTGAAATGTTCAACTAATAGTAGTAAATCAGCATTCTAAATCAAAAGAAAAGTATCATTTGAATATTCATATTAATAATCATAATATACGAGTAGCTTATAAGAATTCCATAATGAAGTTCTTTCTTTAGGTATAAAAAACTTAACTATGGTATGGGTAAAAAATGTATCTTTAAGGCCCTTGTTGGACAAATGGTATAGGTAGGAGTCAGACCAATAATTTTAAGTTATCATCAACAAGTTTTTCACTTAAATTTTGTGTTTTTGAATCCAGTGTTCCTCGCAATACGATCTTGTATTGTTAGACTGAAGACTGAATTGCAAGTAAATACTATTTTTTTTTTGCATATATAGAGACGTAGATCCCATAGCAATAGTTCTGAATTCATACTTTCAGAATATCTCTTCAACATTATTGAAATGTTTCCGGTTGCAAAGTTGCCGAGGTCGAACGTTTGGACATTCTGCGAGGCTTTTATTGTATTTGTGTAAAAAAACAGAATGTCCAAAATATGCAGACTCTGTTATCGCCGTTACGTGGTGTCGCGGTATTGCAGACAGTGCAAAAAACTGTTTGCCATGTAAAAAAGGGATCTCGATTGTTACGCAAATATTTGTTCAGAGAAATGCTTCGCCCGCACATTTTTGTGATAACTGAGACTTGAAGTTTCAATATTTTCTTTTGAATTGAACGGTTGATTGATGAGTTTGTAAAAAAAGGATAAGTGTATTGATTAATAATTATCATTTAATAAAATGCACTCCCCATCTTCAACGTGGGTTACGTGTTTTCCGGGATATAATATATCATGGCCATTTCCAGTACTTATCAAAATCCGTAAATGTTGCGTCATTGAATTACAAAAATCCATAAAATATATATTCATATAGATCCTCACAAACTTTCGCATACAATATTAGTAGGATCAAACCGCGGGACGCAGCCAACATTAGAAAATTAATTAAATACGGCCAATTACAAGATAGATTCAGAACTCTGCGCGAAGTTTGATTCCACAAGTTCATAAAATACCTTTTAGTAAGGCTAGCTATTTGTGAACAAGGATCTATGTATGTGATTGCTGGGCGTATTTATTTATTTACCAAACGTTATATGCACTCAAAATCCGAAAGTGCTATTTATCTTCAGCTGCGGTACATAGAGCTGCCTATAAGAACATTGTACTTGTAATAAATATCAATTCCAGTAAAGATTCCTAAGTACTCCTCGTAGTGGCTGCGACAAAAAACTAAGTTTCCTTTGTCACAAAAAACATTGTTACAAAACACTCAACCCCAAAGTTACTTAGGGGTGAGTACAAATTGTACAAGTTGGAGCATTTTTTTACAAGCTTTTATTTCACGTTAATTATTTGGGTGTAAAGCAGTTCTATCTTGCACAATAGCTGCTACCTATGCTTCGTCTACTGTTGTTAGTATTTATGTTCTCACTTGTTATTTTGTATGTACATATGTTTTATATAGGTTTATTTATTTGTACATTTTATATTAATGTATTTATTATGTATATTTTATTGTTATGCTATGTATTTTATGTAATGACTATAGTTTATGTACATTATATTTATTATAATGTTAATTAATTAAATTTTTTGTTGATAATACCGTTCATATATATATTTAAGACTGCCCATTGTGACGCTAGTATTAAGTTAATTGTTATTTTATTTTTAATTGTTTCTGTATCATGGTGTTATAATAGAGAGTTATTCTATTATGTTATGGTGACAGCCAGCTGATTTGATGTTAGAGACGGAAGGTGGGCAATAGTGTTTGGCTCATTTAAATCTGCTCGCGGTTTCACTTTTTTGAAAGCTTGTCTTGAAAAATATATTTTTTCGACAAAAATCTTGTTTAGTAGCTTATAGATCTATTTTGCGACTGCTCAGACTGGTCTCTGGTGGTCGTCTCCCTGATGGTTCACTGAACATAATCCTGAAACACGACTAGGTCGCTTGACATGCCGTCAAGGCGGTTTTGTCGGTGGGTGGTATTACCACTTTGGGTAACCACGGCTGGACCCACAAGAATAGACAATAGTGTAATGTTATTGTCTATTCCCATGCCGGAACCTACCACTTCAAAACATCAATTTGTATAAAGCGGGCCGCATGAATCATCATCATCAGCCCAATAGATTCCCACGGCTGGGACACGGGCTTTCTCTAATAGAGATAGTATGAGCCATAATCCACCACGCTGGGCCAGTGCAGGTTGGTGAATGTCACATGTTCTTGAATTTGACTCCTTGGACATGCCGGTTTCCTCATGATTTTTTCCTTGATTGTTTTTAGATCGAGTGTTAGATTCGCAAATAACTTAAGAAAGTCAGTGGTGCGGGGCCAGCTGGATTTGAACTCGAGTGCGTCGGATTGAAAGTCGCATGTTCTCCCACTGAGCCTCATTCGCTCTACCGTAGGCATATATGTATGCTACTATTCTACAAAACGTAGACACTGGTTTAGACTCACCTTTACTTTACCATCTCGTCGTATATAAACATCAACTCTGAAAGCCTCAAATACTTTCTAAGGGGGAAAAGGAAAAGTTTCACAAAGTTTAACGGCGACAAATAACTTTGCTTACACTATAACAAGGTTTTATTTAACTTCTGGGTACAATAAGATTACTACTTTGTAACACTCCTCAGATAGCCTCTGTGCTATAGTGGTTGATCAGCTCAAATCGCTTACACCACAGCAGTTACAACTACAATTTGTGTCTTTAATTCTAGTATGAATGGGCATGCGTGCTCCATCTTAGGCCGCATCTTCGCTTTCCATCAGGCGAGATGTAGTCAAACATATGCGCAATAAAAATAATAATTGCGGGTTCTATTCCCGGTATGGAACAAAAATCAGCGCCGAGTTGTGTAAAACTCTTGGCATTTGCTGCTGAGCTGAGCCCATTCGGCACAGAAATATGTTTATTATTTAAGTTATATTTTTTATTTGTCGTTTTTGTGTGCCGAGTATATGGTTTTTCTTTCATTCTTTCTTTCTTTCTTGAAAAATATATTTTTCAACAAAAATCTTGTTACTTCATTATGTTTGAATTATGGTTTTTAGTGGTAGTCTTCTTCTGCTTAGGGAAAACACGCGGGTGAATTCACGGGGCACAGCTAGTAACGCATAGTATGAAGAAGTTATAGGAACAAGGCGGCACCTGGTGATTAATCACACCCACTATTGTTAAGTTCCCGATGCGATGCAAGTCACGCGCGTTATTACACTTTGAACCCCTATTTGTACGCTGTAAATCTTGGGGCTTGAAACGTGAAATATTTCTAGTTTAGTTAGTTCTGATTAGTTTTGTGTTTTCTTGGAATTGTTGTTGTTGTTTTTGCTGATATGATTTTTTATGGAACTGAGTGATGAGTCATTTGCCTGATGGTAAGCGCAACGCCTGCCAGTAACAGCTATAATCTGGGTGTCTTTAAGACAAAAGTTCTAGGCGAGCGTGCTACATCTTCGACCGCATCGTCACTTAACAACAGGTGAGATAGCGGTCAAACGCAAGCCTATAAATAATAATACAAAAGAAACAATTACAGTGCCACAAAGAACTTTTAACACGATAATAAGCACTGCGTAGCACTGCATTGCGCTCATCACCCCAAAACATCAGATATTAAGTCTCATATGCCCAGTAATTTCACTGGCTACAATGCCATTCAATCCGGAACACAGTAATGCTTGCGCATTATTGCTTGGCGGCAATCTTACAAAAATTAAGTTGCAAAATTTTGTAGATTGTTGGAAAGCCAACCTATTTATTACCTGAATCGACTGAGACCTAACACAGAATAAAGTTAATGTCTAATCTCATAGCCTCTTGGTCTGCTCTCTTGGTCTTGGCGGCTAATGGAATAGAATTCCAAGGATCCATCATTATTTTTGGTGCGAACGTCGAAGGAGTGGAACGCCTTGCCGTCGTCTGTGTTTCCACATAAATACAATCTGGGTGTGTTCAAATTAAGAGTGAACAAGTACTTACTGGGTAAGCGTGCTACATCTTCAACCACATCGTCGATTACCATCGGGTAAGATCGTGGTCAAACGCTGACCCAGTCAGAAGTAAAAAAAAAAAATGTCTTTATTTGGTCATATTTTTTTAATTGTTCATATTTTCACTTTGTCAACAGACGCTTTAAAATACATGGTTACGTGATTTCACAATCTAGATTTCTATAGAAAACCACATTTTACTCGTAAAAAGAACATTTAGTTTTAGTTAAACACTAAAATGCAGCCAAAATCCGTCCACAAGTCGCACACTCAGTTGTAAAACCTCGCAGCGGCGCATATCTAGTTATTTCGCACGCTCATACATTCGGTTTGAATGTGCCTACTCGCCATGTGATAAGTGCCCTTGGGACGCGCGCCGGTTATACCGTAGCACTTGTGGTGCCGCAGTGTAACCAAGCGAGTAATCTCACTTTGCATATATTAGATAATTTTAATTCATAAGTTTTAAATTACGTGAACAGCTAAGGAATGGAACACTTTACCAGCGTCTCTTTTTCCTGATACTTATAACGTTGGTGTCTTCCAGAGTGAATTGGTATCTTCTAGGCAAGCATGATCCATCGTCGACCGCGTCACCACTTTCCATCAGGTGAAACAACGATCAAATGTTTGCCTATCAAGTAATAAAAAAAATATTTGTTGCGTTGCATTTATTTGTTTTTTTCTTATGTAATAGACATCAGAATTAGATATTCACGCTGCCACATGTATTAGCAAATTTTTTGTCAATCATTGTTTTAGAAATTAATAATTAAATGGTTTACAATTGTTTGTTTTAATTTTTTTTAATTGTGTAGTTATATTATTTTCTAGAAGCTAATTCAAAGAACTTAAACTTCATATACCTACCTTTTGTTAACTAAGCTTCTTTATCTATTCCCTGAAAGTACTCTTAGGGATTACGGTATGCGTTGTCATGATAAAAATTGAAATAAAATAGGCTTATTACAGCTTAAACTATATTCCAAAAATATCACCCGAGTAGTTTCTTGTATATAATAAAAAATAAATACCAGTTAATTACAAACTTTTGACCACTGCACTTAACCTACCATAAAATGATTTACTGTGGCCAACCAAGTATGAAGCGAAGTTCGAACATGGGAACGATTTCAGTGAGATTGTGAATATGATTTGTCGAGACGCGTTTATTGTTGATTCTTTACCATTTTGTCGGGGATATATCGAACCTTATTAGCGTGGGATTTGAAAAGGTAGGCTCTATGAATAATGTAATGAGGTTCAAATTCAAGTAAACATTTTGTGCAATACTAATTGGGTCATTTTTATTACGTTTCAAATGCTTGAGAGTGAGTGTGGCTCAGTGGGAACATGTGCCACTTATTTAAGTCATTTGCGGATTTAATACGCGCTCTAAAAATGGTGAAGCAAAACTTTGTGAGGCAACCAGCATATCCAAGAATTAATCACAAAAATTCAAGAACATGTGACATCTAACCCACGCTGGGCCAGCGTGGTGGATTATGGCCCATACTCTCACTATGAGAGAAGGCTGTGTCCCAGCAGTGGGAACGTGGGCTGATGATGATAACGTTAATATCGTTAAATTGTCGTATTTGATGGTGTTTTTGTACACTTTAAATTTTTGATTATATTTCGAAAAGTCACAAACATTTTTATCGCGTTACTTAAACTTTACTATGGTACTACGGTAAAGTAAACTTTAAAGGTACTACGAATTCTCGCTTCCTTACTTGCTTAATCCTAATTACTTTCGAGTTAATTAAACAACCGTTTAGTTTTGACCCCTCTTAGCTATTACCAATGTACAGAGAGCTGTACATTGGTAATAGCTGAGATGATTTTGATGTCTTCATTGTTAATAAAATGACGTTTAAAGTATTTATTTAATGTTAAAAGGATTCAGTAGTAAAGCAACTGTTTGTAGTATTGTAAAATAATATGGTAGGTAAAAGCAGCACCAGGTTAAGCTGTACCCGGCTTTGCTAGATATTTTTCCGGCAAGCAATGGTATACATTACTGTGATCCGTTTTGAAAGGTGTTTTAGCCAGCGAAATTACTGGGCGTTAAAGAGTTTTGTCTCAGAGTGACGAGCGTAGTACAGCGCCGCAGAAGATTTTGCATCACAATTTTATTTTTGCATCTAAATTGCTACCTAATTAGCATACCAGTAATTGATGGCTCTAATGGAATCAGGCGTGACGTTGCGGACATTCAGGGAAATATATATAGCCACCAAGCGAAAAACTCAAACAAGGTTTTTATAACGGAAGAAGAAATTCGACACTCGAGTTAGTGCCCACCGTAGCTCAATTGGTAGAGCGTCCCGCGCTGAGGGAATATTGGGTTGTGGGTTCGAGTCCCAGCCGGTGGTCGAATTTTTTTTTTCCCGAAAAACCTTGTTTGATATATATATATATATTAATTATTCATTATACATTTACTAAATACCGCCATACATATTATATTATTCGACAACAACCTACATTATTTTCAGTGGAATTACACTACATATTTTCATTTTGATTTGAAGGCAAATAAATTATATTAAGCTAATATTAGTACAAGCGATAATTCATCAATTTGTGCTACAATGAGTTTATGTATAAATATGTAATTATGTATGTTAGACTAGTCATGTTTTGAATATACGTATAATGTAAACATTTTAACAATGAATATGGCAAATACCAGCAGTCGAGCCAGTCGTATTTTACCATGCTGTTGATGGTGGAATGTTTATTAATGCCAACAGGATGTAGTTTATTATTAGGTACGTAGTATTTTATCAATACGATGAGAGCGACGATGCGATTGCTACGCTCAAACGTAACTACGCACGTACGTATCTATGTAGCAGCCGCGTAGACGTTTGTAGCGCTTTCACTACGCAGCCGTTGTTAGATAAGTTTAATCGACTACGTCCATGCGTAGCTATGAAGTTGTGTAAACATTTTGTAACGGTATCTATAGATAGTCTCAATAATATGCCAAGGCGTAGCTACGCAAGTGCGTAAGTATTACATACTCTTAATTGTAATATAATAATCTGAATAGCCAGTCTAATACATAAAGCTAATAACAAACTTATTAAAGCTCTGAATTGGATTGGATTGGATTGGATTCTCGGCAATTGCAAAATGAACTAAATACTTGAAATTG
The DNA here is from genome assembly GCA_951640565.1 of Petrophora chlorosata. Lineage (NCBI taxonomy): Eukaryota > Metazoa > Arthropoda > Insecta > Lepidoptera > Geometridae > Petrophora > Petrophora chlorosata. Next base: position 19,398,860 of record OX621189.1, on the reverse strand, counting down.
TATTGATTATTGTTAATTGGCTTGACCCGCGGCTCTGTTTGCGTGAGTTCCATAGAGCTAAACAATAGGCGTTGTTTGAAACTATCGATATTTAATTAATGTTTACTAATTATAAAATTATTGAAAGTTAAAAATATATGTATTTTTCATTTACCGTTATGTTTACAGATGATTTCTAGGTATGTGATCCTTGACTCAGGGTAACGAGCGCAGTGCTGTGCCGTGAGATTATGAAAGAAAGAAGGAAAAAAACTTTTATTTGCAACAACAATTCACTTATAAACTACAAACAGATGACAAAAAATAAATAAGCAGAAAATAAAAAACAAAGCATTAAGTATTAATTAATATAATATAATTATATATAATTAATTAATTTAAATTATATATGTAATACATTTTGCATAAAGTTCTGGGTGGCACTGCAACTATTATGGACAAGCATGTTGTATTTCCATCAGGTGAACAACAAGCTCGTGTAATAATACAATTAAAAAAATTGAGAGTTTCGATTTAATATGTTTTTAAAATGGAGTTTATCGTAATTATGAAATGCTGGTCAACTTGACTACTCATTTGTCTTACTCTGGTAGTTCTACAGTGCTACATTCGTATTACTAACGGACAAGTATTACCACGGGTAAAGGGTAAATACAGACATCGAATATAAGTCACATTATGGAAATGTAAACACGAAAAATTATATCCAATGTTTTGAAAGCTTCAATCATATACTGCGGAGGTTGTAGGTGTAGGTTCGATTCCCATAATAAACAAATGAACAGAAAAAAATTGTTTCGCATTTTGGTGTTGTAGGACCATGATCCTTGTAGTTCCTGGTTCCCTAGATACAATAAATAATAAGGTTCTATCATCTAATTATATTTTGAGCTGTGCATTATTTGTTAATAATAATTTACGGGTGACACTCACGTTTAAGTTTTAGCAGTCCAACTAAAATTTCAATCCACATCCGATGGTATTCAACTTGCCTTGCCTTGAAAAATACCACCGGATGTGAAACTATAGCTGGACTACTCCAACTTAAACGTGAGTGTCACCCGTAAATTATTATTAATAATGTGCATTATTTATTAATTTATTTATGAAACTGAATCTTTCGACCGTGTTTGCAGATAAAATAATAAAACTATCACAAAAAACGCTACCAATCATGACTCTCGCACTTTCTCTTCCCAAAAAGCATTCATCTACTCGCGATGGCAGTAACTCATATAATAAGAGCATTCCGTTGAAACTTCCTTATCTGCTGAAACAACACTCTAACATAGTATAATATATAGTATGGTAACCACGAGAAATGCGAGCCCTCCCGAAGGAACCCGCTCAATTGTGAGGCTCACTTTTTCCTCATAACACGGAATGAGGCCCATTTATCCGATGGTTTCGTGGACGAGTGAAAGTATAGACGCCTTAGTTAACTTTTATCTAGTTATGTGACGAGACGCGCAGTCGTTCACCTGAATAGTAAGCGACACGCCTGCCCGAAGCAGTTGTAGCACCATCCAGAAATTAGGAATGCAATTTATTTTTTTTGGCACAGCTTTGCGCTCGTCGCCGTACTGCTCTAAAGTCTCATAATGCTCAACATTTATGAGTGATGAATGATTCATGAAAGTCAATATGTAAACATTAATAAGTTGTGCTTCTTAACGATAATATTTTTATAGTGTAACAAAATGAATTAACACGTGTGACATTTATGTGAGGTGCTACTGTTAACTTTGAGGTGACTTAAGTCGGTAGGGCATTGTAGCCAGTGAAATTACTGGGTATTGTGAGACTCATCAGCTAATTTTCTCAGGGTGACGAGCGCGGTGCAGCGCTGCGCAGAATTTTGCAAAACAAAGTTCTGGGTGGTGCAATTATTGTTATGGGCTGGCGTATTGCTTACCATCAGGCAAACGACCAGCTCGTCTCGTCATTCATTCATGAAAAAAACTGCTCGTTTATCCACCTGTGGTTCTGCTATTTAATAATAGTTTTAGAGCTGTTGCGGTGCTATTAACTTGATCTAGCAGGATACCAATTTGGAGACTATAAAAAAATTGTCTCAGTAGGATGCAATACCATAGCATTTTGTCAATAGTAGAAACAGAACTTGGATTTAGATTATTCTAGTTCGACAATGAAAAAAGAAAATTAAACAAACAATTATGTACAATAATTAATTTTTAGAAAAAAAAACAAGAACCGACTTCAAGACCAAACTTATATTTTTTGTTTTTGTTATTTTTTCAAAAAGTGCTAAATCAATTTTGATAAAATTTATATGGGACCACCTCTGAAGTATGACCTACCAAACAAAAAATCACCAAAATCAAATCAAAATTGGCAGAGCAATCGCGTAACAAACATACAAAAAAATTAAAAAAATCATATCGTCGAAATGAGAACCTCCTCCTTTTTAAAGTAGGTTAAAAATACATCGTAGTTTAGCCAAATACTACTATGTAGGTATTATGTTCAAATACCTACAAAAATATGTAGTTTCAATCACTTGTGTCAGTGATACTTTGCTGTAGTCCTCATGCGAAGTCTATTAAGCTAAGTCAGCGATGAATGTAGGTACTTATTACATCAAAAAAATGTTAGGAAATTTTGTTGGGTCAATTTTTGCGATGTTTAACTTGCGTTGTAAATGATATCTTTAAAGCGTTAATAAATTAGACCCTGCGTTTAAGCTGCAGGGGTGCTTGTTTGTCTACGTGATAATTGATATAGCTCGAAATACGGTAAATAGAAGTACACTGTAAAAAAGATGAAAAATAAAACCGTCCAAGTGCGAGTTAGACTCGTGCACGAAGAGTTCCGTACCATTATCTATAAAAACGGCAAAAAATCACGTTTGTACCTCCTTAAATATTTGTTTTATTTTAATTTAATTATTTATTTTTTAACTGAATATATAACTAAATATTTTGTGAACATTTCAAGCCTGTTGCCGTTATCAATATCGAACAAAAAATATTTTATTCTTTTTTTAGCATTTCTTGTTATAGCGGCAACATAAATACATCATCTGTAAAAATTTCAACTGTCTAACTATCACGATTCATGAGATACAGCCTGGTGACAGACGGACAGATAGACAGACGGACGGACAGCGGAGTCTTAGTAATAGGGTCCCGTTTCACCCTTTGGGTACGGAACCCTAAAAAGTGGAAGATACAATTACTCTTCTCTTGAGTTAATCTATACTGTATTGAACGCTTGCAAAAAGTAGTTTACCTATTTGAATTGTATTTTATAACTCATTCTGTATAATGGTAATACATAATAGTTCATCATAAAACAAGCTTTATATATATTATACTTTAATTGCTAATTGTTTGCTGTAAATTGACACTCACCGATCATATCATTGAATTATAAATATTCAGATCAAAGTTTGTTTGAAAACGATTTTATTTTGAACGATGAAACCACCTAATGTTACGCTGTTCACAGTAAAAATGTTCTTGGTTTTCATGTGTTTTAGTGAATTGTTTAATTAATACTTACTCATATATAAATGAATGTCTATATAAGATACATACAATACCGTAAGAAATTGCTTGAAGCGATAAGACCGCTTATTGTATAACCTCAGATAAGTCTTTACTTTATATATAAAATATGGTGTTTTGATTAGTTAAAGGACGGAGACGGGGCAGCCTCGTGAAGTAACTCATTCTTATATCATGCTGAAAGGGGCTGGATTATTTAGGTGTTAATGTTGTTTACTGCATTGTAGGGACTCCTTGACATTACTCATCTTTTGTTTGTTTGGCATTATACAGAATGTGTTTACTTTGCTATTAATTTACATTAATAATGTTATTTTGTTATCTTAATCCCAACATTTCGTTACATGTATATCTATCTGTGGTCAACGATGTTGGTTTCACTTATATTAAGATTTTATTTTTAAGTCTGTTAATTAAGGTACTAGTGAAACTGTTTGCTGATACGTAAATAAATAAAAAAAAAAAAATAAGATATTTAACTTATTAAATACTAGCCAATGGGAATCTAATAGAATCGTGTAAAAGGCGTGACGTACGGAAATTCATCTCAAAACTGAAACGTAAATTCATTGCTTTTCAATAACGAACCAAAAATAAAGTGACTTCTTTCTGGGATGAAAAGTATACGTTGCTCTGTTCCAGGAACTAAAATAACTACATACCGCATCAAAATCCGTCCAACCACTACAAAACTAAGTGGTAACATATACAAACGCACACTTTTGCATTTATAATATTAAATAAGATTCAACTCAATGATCAACTGAACTAGTTTGAAAGTTAACACATCCAATTTGTGTTTCTCTAAGTTCTCATTCGTAACTTGCCACTCGTTCCATCTACCCGGAGGGCATCTGACACTACTATTTGCAAGTCACCACAAAGGAAAATCCACAAACTTCTATACACCCCTCTTTGGAAGTTTGGAAGAAAAAAGTTGGCTTATACAAAGTTTTCATTGTATTTGAATTGTAAAATACCTTGGACAGGGAAATTTTCAATTGAATTAAGTTGGGAATTTGTTCCGTACTGTTTTGTACTTGTTGTTTTGTACGTTCATAGATTCCTGTTTCGGATAAATGTGAGAGGAGCTAGTCACAATGCAGAGCTAGACAGAACTAGGCTACATAATGAAAATGGCGAGTACTTTTGAAATCTCCATCTATCTACCCGAATATCAAAATAGCAATTACATTTTTGGAACTTTCATTGAGGCAATGTGGTCCTTATAGTACATAGAAACAGAATTCTAGGGGTCAGAATTTGATATCGATACGTGACCATATCAAAAATATTAACTTTTTTAAATCTGCTCCAAGACAGCATAGCACTGTATGATATGCATTTATGAACGTTTATTTTTTTCTGCAGTTATTTAAACAAAGGGCCGATGCTAGTTCTTGCCGGTGGCATACCATAATTATAAAGCTATAACAAGTATAATATTCGACCGCAGCATCGCTTTCCATTAGGCGAGATGGTGGTAAAAAAGTAAATCTATCGTATTATTTTGCACCGTTTAAACAAATATTGTTTTACAATTAAGGTTTGTAACTAGAAGAAACTTGCATCCTCTAAATTGGCCGTTAATTGAAAATAAAGAAGCGTCTTTTAAATTGAGTAGTTAAAAAAATTTCTAGCAGACTTTTCACTTAGAATGAAGCTATCGTGAAAACATCCTGCAGTGGAAATGTTGTTCGAGGAACTTTGTTGCACAAAATAAAAACCTACGACTATCTGTACTTTCTGTATTGGAAGAAAAGAGCTCGTCTAATGCGCTGCGCAAACATGGACACTTTTTGTTACCGACACGGCACACCATCACAGGAAACCGTAGTTGCTGTGTCAGGTTGCGGCAACCGGATGCTTTGTTACCAAACGGCACACCTCACAGAAAACCATAGTTGCTGTGTCCGGTAGAACACCGATTGCAAATCATCGGTTTGCGCAGCGCTGTACAATTGTAAGGAAATTTGTTAATGTTGATTGTGTTCTTCAACTGACGCCTTTTAGTTTCCAGTTACCTACACACTTTTTTGCTTTTTTTGATCGGCGACGATTATGTGTCAAATTGAAGCAACTGGACACAAAAAGTATCTACGTCTGCGCACGGAGTGGCTGATTTGATACTGGTTATATAAAAATCGAATATATATTGGTAGCTTGTATCCGACACAAGACACAAAAGTGTCCAGCACAGCACGTTTGCGCAGCGCCTAAGTAAACATTTTAACATCTGTTATTCCGTCTTTTTAGGGTTCTGTACCCACCCAAAGGGTAAAACGGGATCCTATTACTAAGACTTCGCTGTCTGTCCGTCTGTCACCAGGCTGTATCTCATGAACCGTGATAGTTAGACAGTTGAAATTTTCACACATGATATATTTATGTTGCCACTATAACAACAAATACTAAAAAATGATAAAATAAATATTTTGGGTGCTCCCATACAACAGACATGATTTTTTTGCTGTTTTTATAGATAATGGTACGGAACCCTTCGTGCACGAGTCCGACTCGCACTTGGCCTGTTTTTTATGTAAATGAATGATAAAACGAGTAGGTTGTTCGCCTAGGCGTAGACAACACGCCTGTTTATAACAGTTGCAGCCCCACCTAGAACATTGTACTGCAAAATTCAGTACTGCACAGCGCTCGTCACCGCAACACAACAATAGCTCTATATTCTCTATTCCCAATAATTTCCCTTGATACGTAGCTCTTCAAACCGGCACACAGTAATATTTGTGCACTACTGCTTGGCAGCCAAATAACTAGCTAAGCGTTGTTACCGATCCAGACAGCCTCATATGTGCTATTCCTGGACCTAAAGATACATACTGAATTTTATCAAAATTCGTTTAATGGTGAAGTTCTGGTAACACGCACACATGTGCATTTACAATATTAGTAAAATTACACATAAATAGAAACCTAACCAAATATTATGTTAGAACAATGTTTCAAACTAGCAGAGTGCTCACAAATCATATGAATAAAACATACAACTTAGTGCCAGAGGCTAACACTTTGTGCCACGTTTGCGAAGACACAGGTGGTTTAGTGCTCAACATTTCGTTCTCTAAGCTGCGAGTGTGATTACTGAGCTGTCGTACTATTTCAAGCTTACGGGAATACATTTTGGTAACATGAAGAATTACTTGAAGTTTAAAGTTTTAGAAGAAGAAAAATTTTAAAAATTGATGAAACAGGTTATATTTTCCGCAATAAATTGCAGTCTGTAGGTTTTATTTTGAGTTCAAATACAAATGTCTTTATTGCAAAAAATTGTGTAACATTATTGAAACTCTCAAATAACTCTCGGTACTATTAAATTCTACTCTCTCTATGAGAAAAGGCCCGTGTCTCAGCAGCGCGAACGTGATGGGCAGATGATGACTATTAAATTTGAAATCAGAAAAAAACTAAATCCAATACTGTGCATTCAATGGAATACCTATCTGAATAAAACAATTTATATTCATTGACCAAAATTGACCATGCAAATTCAATTCAATTCAAATGGCTCAAAGTGATAATACCACCATAACATAACGCAGACACATTGTTTTACGTATTAGAATATTTTTATAGTGTTACAAAAGCTCTCCCTCCGGTGGCATCGAAAAAAAAAAACAGCCGCAGTATCTATTTCTTTACCAATTTAATAATACAAACCATCAGTGTCTCATCCCTTTTCATTCGCAGAAGCATTCGCCTCACGTACGGTACCCCAAAAACGTAAATTCTGGATGTAACCGGTTTCGAACAATTTGAATCAGTAAAAGGAAATCACATCTTTCGTTCTTTTCAGTGCTCATTGGTGATCAATTTAATTACACTGCTTTTTTATAGATTGTTATTATTTAATTTAGATGAAGATGAAAAAACTACAGACATTAATACTTGGGACACTTTAAGCCGCGTATTTGCTACATGCAATGAAACGCGAACGTCATGGATGGTCCACGAGCACGTTACGCGCTTCACCTGCTAATACTCGCATTCGTAGTGAAAGCGCTTCTACTGCAATAATAAAGTAGGGTTCGATAGCCATTGCTTTTAAGTGGTAGAATGAGAAAGAAGACTTCATGGGGACCATCATTTGTTCAAGTCACTTTGTTAGGTACCTTTGAGCTATTCAATTATTTATCTCTTCAATACATTCCCGATTTTTGTCTATCATACGATTTTCAAAATAGTTTTGAGAGTGAGTTTTATCATGGCCTGTCTGAGTATAAGAAATCACAAGTTCTTGTTATGTTTTCAAATAATAATATTACTCTCTTACTGTTATATTTCACTTCACATCGGTCCATGAAAAAAATCAGGCTGCAAAATATTTTTTCATCCCCTGAGCCTGTCACTAACCCCGGACGCCTGAATCGATCTTAATTCGAGACGAAAAATGAATTCGCCTTTTCTCATCCCCGTGTTTGTGACGGAACTGATTTCAAATTGCAATTTCATTGACCTTCGATTTTTTTGTCGATGTTTCAATCTCTTTATCTGTAAATTCCTGGTGAAAAGGATTCTCGAGTCAACTCTAGTACTAATATTTTTTCCGTTATTATATCAGCATTATTAATGATATAGATATATATTATTAGAATGTCATATCTAGGCTCGCATTGTATATGGGTCACTATCCCTCTTAGTCATAGATTATTGAATAAAAGCTGACCTGAGATTTGACATTCGGTTTATCGGATCAAAAGCTGCACCATTAACCGCTCATCCACACTCGTCTCGTTTTCGTCTCAACGATTTTGTCTTAGCAATATTATTGAATTTATAACCTACCTTTAATTCTGCACATTATGGAATAACCACAAGTTGGCAGAGCGCGCGGTGATTATCATAACTGCCTATCATTAGCAGCCTCAATGCTTGTGGTCATATCAAATCGATGGTTACGCTGACTGCGGAATGATTCGCGGCAAAATGATTTCTGTCGGTACTGTTTGCCGTAATGATGCAGATGTTTTTAGCGATAAGCAAAGTATGCAGTTTAAAATGCATTTTGGTTATTAGAAACGTAATTCATAATTATCAGCCTATTACATTCACATATTCTTAGAGAAACAGGGAGAGATGGAGAGGGAGTTGTAGTAATAACGTGACTTAGATGGATATAAAGAAAGTAAAGGGAAAAAAGGGTCAAGAAAAATTAAGAGAGAGGGAGGGAGAGATCAAGAGACATACCTAGAGGAAGTAAAAAGGGCGAGAAAAAAAAGAAGAGGGATTAAAATAAAAAAAACAGAAAATACAGAGATAAAAAGAGATTTAGAGAGCGAAGGGAGGAATGAAGAAAAGAGGAAGAGGAAAGGGAAGAAATTATAAAAAAGGGATATAGAGGGAAAGGGGAGATAAGTAAATGGAAAGAAATAGAGCATGACAGACAAAGATATAGAAAGAGATAAAAACAAAAAGACGAAGGGGAGAGATAAACCTCATGCTATATAAGTTTTAGTATTGCTGCTCATTTTTAAAATTACCCAATACTCCCTATAGATACGGCAGTGTTTGTATAATGATTCCGTATTAGTTATAACGCAAAGTCGTACAGATAGCAAAGCGCGGTGATTATACAAACTGCCTACTAGCCTAATGAGCAGTCATATCAAATCGATGGTAATGTTGAGCGCAGAATTGTTAGCAGCGGAATTGTTATCGGTGGAACATTGTTATGGTTTTCTGAAGTACTAATAGTGTTTTAGTGCCACAAGTACAACCTAGAGCTTTCGCGATAAGCGAATATAACTCTACAAACGACGCGATTGTTTGTTCTCCTCAGATGGTAAAAGAAAAACAATAGAGACTACATCTGAAGAATTTTTATTGAATAATATATGGAACCATGAAAAAATGTTTATTAGGTTAAAGAAGAAAAGTTGTTTAAAGGTGTGGAGCACGTGGTCTCACACTTGGCTCGAGACCCTCACTATAAGAGCAAGGTCTCTTCCGTCGTAAGTACAGCAAGTATTTTTGTAAGTATTTGTAATGTTTTGAGTATAAAAGGGTGAGTGTGTGTGATATAATAGCTAAATACGGGGTATGTTAAAATGATTGAGATCTTCAGAGAAGGTACCAAAGGAAGTATTTTTTAGGAGGGAAATACATATTTTGATACGGTTTTATTGAGAAACTTTCATTTTTGGCCCCACGCAAAGCCGGGTCGCTAGTAGTGAAGTTTTGTTTTATCATCTCTTTTAAGAAAAGAGAAATAGAGTCCAAATTACTTCAATCAAAATGTCTCATTACGTTACAGCCTTATTAGCTTCCTAATTGGAAAACATAATTTCATTACCTTAGCTCCATTTTTCACGGAGATTAGCGCAAGATTGGTGCTGTTAGCGTAGTATTATCAAATTATTTAGGTTGCCTCACTTCAAGGTAAGGCGTGAGACGTTGCACTCCCTTACTACAGAAAACTAGAAAAAAACAGTTTTTTTTTACTTGACTTAGTAATTTAACTAGCTTATGCTGCGGCCACTATCTCATGAGAACAAATATGGAGCAAAAAGATCCAGAGGAATAAGGCAGTTGAGTAACTATTCAGACTAGTCTCTCTGATGGTTCTCTGATCATCCTACCTAAACACGAGTAGGTCGCGTGGCGGCATAGCTTTGTTTGGTGAGTGGTGTTACAACCACGTCCTTAGCCTACCACTTCGAAGGCACCTCGCATTCATTAATGTACAGCATGTACGAAAGGCACCTATTTGAATGGTATTTTGATCACCCTGATCTCTCTTTACCATAATAGTATATAAATATTGTAGTTATATTAAGTTATGTTAAGTTATTGGCAATAAAAAATCATTTTCTTTCTTTCTTTAAATATCTATTGAGTTGTGAGCCAACCTTTTCCACTTAGTAGTTATCTATCCTGATATATCCTTGATAACTAAGTGTTTGTCATCTTCCCGTGTATTCACAAACCATAAAGTAATTAGGTATTTACAATTTTTCAATTGTCAATAACACCAAAAATATACAAATTACATGCAAGTTTTTGCTATTTCCCTATTTGCACGGGATATTAAGAGACTTTTTAAATGCGAAATTCAGGGAAATAAGATATATATTGAAGGTGTAGTCAATCAAAGATTCATAAATGTTCAGCTACTTTTGTCGCTGACTGTACCTAGAGATAACATTAAGAGGGTAATTCTAGACCACCCTGTCAAGGTCTTCTATAAATACGCGTGCTCTCTCTCAAAATAATAAGCTTATTAATTGAGAAGGTCAAATTTATTTCACATCAAACTGAGCTGTGGTTAACATTTATATTTTATTTTTAAAATCGCATACCTAGATAGGTACTGACCATAAAAAGCATTGTGCGCCGCTCCATTCCGTAAAATATGAACTGTGAAAACTCTGCTGAACTCCGAATAATAGAACTTGGATCCAGCGTGTACCCGCTCACACAAACTCATCCCAATTCGGTACAATCCTAGTTTTCCCTCAAAATGTTGGCATAACGGAGAACGGCTACGCCGAACTGGATTTTGGACCGTATTTGGCTTTGGGTGACTGTTTTCGTGGTGAGCATCTGAGCGCTACCGTGCTTTGGAGAACACGTTAAGCTTCTTCACGTAATCTAGAACTCCAAATACCAGCGCTGACCACACGCCCGTGCCACACAACAAAAAAGCGGATACAGATACAAAAAGCGGTTCATAAGCTCTATATAATATGTGTAATCATATATATCTAGGGGACCAAAAACTACTAAGGTCATTGTTCTACTCACCGTCACCTTCGTTTTAAATTAATTTTATTCATTTATTTGATTTAATAGACAAGTAATGTCTCAAAAGAAAATGGGCAAATTATTCTTCTACAGGTAAGTAATGGCTAATTCTAGACCCCCTTGGTAGGGTCCTCTATAAGTACATTACCCGCGCTCTCCCGCGACGCGATGAGCAGATTATCCTGGCTCATTCGATTACAAGCGGAGGTCAAACTGTGCCACTTCAGTTCAATCTGGACTGTTTTATACGTACCATGTAATATTAAGATCGTACTAGTACACTACGTTACATATGTTACCAACTGATAATCCCTATTAATGTATCTCTCTTTTTTGTTTTTTTTTCTGTATCTCTTCAAATAGCACTAAAACTTTTGATATTGAATGCAATAGCGCATGCTAGGCAAAAATCTTAAGATTTTAAATAATTGGAAAAAGAAAAATGATATTGCTCGGGCAGGGATCGTCCCCGTAAGACGATATAAGAAGGATAGAAGAATTTGGTTGCTCGAGGAGTAGGCTCAATGGCCCAGTGGTTAAGGCGTCGGGAAGGTATTCCGAAGACGCAGGTTCGATCCCTGCCCGAGCAATATCATTTTTATTCTTCCTAATTATTTAAAATGTTAAGCACTAAAACTGTTAGATTACTCAAAATAAAAGCAAAAGAAAAAATATAAAAGGGGAATTGTTAGTATTATAATGTCGCTCTTTCGGTCGGTTATACATCGCTATCGTTATCGTATTTCTTATGCGGTCTGAAGTCTGAATACTCATGAATATGTGCATTCTTCCTATCCTCACCTACGGAGCGCAGATTTGGTCTTTGACGGACCAAAAGAAGTCCGAACTCGGGGTTTGCCAGCGAGCCATGGAGCGCAGTGTCTTGGGAGTCAGACTTTCAGACCGCATGAAAATAGAAAAACAATAAAAAAAGACGTGTGGCACTCGGAGACTGCCGCGGTAAAGATATTGCATAGCATTCGGAGTTAGGTTATTTTCGTTACGGAATTTCTGGATTCGGTCTCCACGCTCAAGGCCCGCGATAGAAGCTATGCAATAGCTTAAAAAGTTAGTGTCATTTTGTTTTCATAATCTTTATGAGAGACCGCTACATAATTGATTCGGTTATGATGGCACACAGGCACAGTCAAGTCAAGTTTGACGATGTTACAAGACTTGTACTCTTCTGACTTCTCTCTTCTATTCTTCACTGTCTGACTAGTAAATTCTAATCTAAACTACCTGCATGTCATCAAATGTGATCAGTCCAGTGTGATCAGATAAGTGATAACATATACACACACACACACACACACACACACAGAGAGAGAGAGAGAGAGAGAGAGAGACTCGAATTCATAATATTTAAGGAGGATGTGCAACCGCTAACAGAGCCTCAATTTAGGATAAAAACCTTTTTTCTCCTATTTCGGCAATTAAGTGACCTGTAAAAGTTCCTCTGCCGGTTTCTCGAAATGTATTACTTTCAAACTACGGTAGTAAGACCGATAGAAATGATGTAGATTTGTACTTTCAACAAGGTGTAAAAGACTTGTAAGTTTTGAGTAACTAAGCCCACGATGTTATTATTAAGTTCGAGCAGCAAAGGTCGCCGATATTATGTTTGTCAGCGTTCGGGTTCGATAGGAAACGTTATGTTTCTTTTTTATTTCCGGACAGGAGCAATATTTGGTGTGAAGATATGAAATAAAGTATAGGTGGTATGAGTACGAGTTTTATTTCATACGGATTTGGAGTGGTGTTATGTTGTTTCATGGTAAAGGTATGTTACAACTAGTTTAGTTTTTCGTATAACCAAGAATTTATTATGTTTCCATAGTAATTTACGAAACTCTGGGTTTGCAAGATGCAAAAGTGGCGTAACAAAAAAAAAAGCGCTGTATATTTTTGTTACGCCCTTAATCCATCATTTAGAAACTGGTTTAGAAAATTCTTAAAACTTTTTTCGTTGGGTTCACTATGGCTTCAAAGTGGACCCATATATATTTCATCGACATGCGACCTTGGACTTCGAAGATACATCAGATTTTGTGTCAGTTTTTTTTTTAAATGAATTATCACCACAGAGTAACTTGTTAAGGGGCTCATTACTAAACAGTTTATTATTCCTACAAATATTATGACAAATAATAATTATAATAATAGCTGATGACAGAGATAGATTTTAATATCTTGACAGACGTGTGCGGGAAAAATGGCTCCTACAATGATAACCCAATAATTACCCGACTGGGTAAAGATTGAGCCACAGAGTGAGCAAAGATTGAATTTAAATATATCCTTATTTTTAAGCATTGGGTTAGTTTTAGGAATATTGTTTTTGATCACCTATGTACTGCTTGGTTACAATCTAGCATGTAAGCGACGTTGTGGGTGAAGATGTGGCACTGTGTTCTTTAATTAATTTATTTTATTTATTTAATCTTTATTTAAGGCAACATTTAAATAAGTTACAAATGTTATTTACTTATTCTACGGCCCATATATATAGTTGAGTTTTGAGTTTTGGCCCCAAGGCATAGTATTCAGGCGCTACAGGGAGGTGAAGCCGAAGTTAATTCCCTAATCGTAGCTTTAGTTTTTATAAATTGTATATATGCTAGTCTGTAAGGTATATATTTTATGGGCCTCTGGTACTTTTAATTTGTTAACTTTATTATTGCCTGAAATAAATGAATGTATTATTATATAGAATAACATACATATAATTTATATTAAAATATTTATGTAACACGTTTTGTCGGCGACGTGTGACGCAACTGCGCGGTGTCAGCTTGCGGTGTTAGCGGTGACGCTTGCAGCCGTCTTCTGAATCGTCGAAACACGACACCCTTTGGCCAGAATTCCTCACTGAAGTAGGTCGACAGATGTTCAGTAGGAACTCGCATCACAAATTAATTAAAATTGACGTTGTGGCGCGACTCCAACCGCACGATCCTCAGAGGAGCATTGGTCTTCTTCACGACGTACTCAGTAACATCTTCAGCCTTGATGGAGAAGTGTAGGCGGGACAATTAGAGTAGCGTCGTGGGCGCAGCAGGTGGCTCGGTCCGGTCAATGCGGTGCCGCACTTGTTCTGGTTCTGACGAGTGGGCTTCTTCTTCCTTTCACCCTTGAAACCCTCCTCGTCACACTGATTCGTTCAAACTGAAGCCACAGGTGCACCCTTAAGAACAGGTGCGCCGCGACTCTGCTAAATATGTTCATATACTCTGTATCTATTCTATGCTCTGTTTTAAGCAAATCATGTGCTCATCTCGCGACTACGGTACATAATAAATATATAATATCTAGGGTGAAACTGAATTCGGTGTTTTTCTGAAATTGTATGTACTTAGTTCATGCTTTAAAATAAAACCTATAGGGTTAAGTTAATTAATTAAATATAAATAAATGAACAAAAAAGAATTGATAATTAGCTGAAATGTTTATTTCACTAAACAGGTTACGCGGGGCGACGCAGTGGGGCGCGGGCGCATAGCACGGTGCCTACTAGCCTCGCCACCTCGATTATTTTTTGGTATTTTTATTTTTTTACTAACTCTATAGACTTATTTAAAGCATGGACTTCGTGTAGTAAAATCTACCTATCGACCCATGCAAGAATATAGTACAAAACTAAAGAAAGACCGTTTTAATGCGTTTATTGCACAAATCCAATCAATTTCACCACAATCTCCCCTTTTCCACACCTGACCCGTTGCAAGCCCAAAAGCCATCTCTCCTCCTATCCATTTTGTTTTTTTTCTATTGTCTTGATGTTTTGTTCCATTGGTGTTACCATTCTAAAACTAATTAAATTTTACTATAAATTAGTACAACAATCGTTCAAAATCTAGCACTAGTACAAACATTACCAGTTATTCAGCCGCCAAGCAGTAGTGCGCAAGCATTACCGTGTTCTGGTTTGAAGGGCATTGTAGCCAGCGAAGTTACTGAGCATTATGAGACTCGACAGGTAATTGTCTCAGGGTGACGAGTGCAGTGCAGCGCCGCGCAGGATTTTGCAAAACAAAGTTCTGGATGGTGCTGTTATTGTTATGGGTTAGCGTATTGCTTACCATTAGGTAAACGACCAGCTCGTCTCGTCATCCAGTTACATAAAAAAAATATCTTAAAAAATATTGAATTCAATTCCATCCTGTATAATCATAAAGTATACATACCCCTGTAAGATATTATAGTGAATTTTCATGGAAACTATTCCAAGCTATGATATTTTTTCGTGACTTTGAAAGCAACTCGCCTAATGGTCCTCCTTTACAACTTGGTATTCACGGAGCTAGCTATCATTTTCCACACGAGTTCGTTCTGGCCTAGTTCCTCTTACCAGGTTCATTTACTTATAATTGTCGCTTTACCTTTTGGATGGTTAGGGAGACCTTCAAGAGGTCATCGACCTTTGATAGGGGTGCCTACAGAAGGTGGATAAGATACGATCTCGGTCACGACGTCTTGTTCACCAAGTTTGCAAGCAGCAAGAATGCAAATTGAAAAGAAAAATGTTATTACAACAGGGATTTATATTAATTAATTTTTAGAAAAATAAAACAATAGCCGCCTTCAAGACTATACTTATATTTTGTGGTTTTGTTGATTTTTTTTAAATCTAATTCGAAATTTACATGGGACGACCTACCAAACAAAAAAATCAAATCAAAATCAATTCATAATTGGCGGAGTAATCGCGTAACATACAAAAAAACACAAACCGTCGAATTGAGAACCTACACCTTTTTGAAGTCGTTTAATAAGAGCTTCCTTGAGCGGATTTCTGATATCATTTTAAACCATAATGCATGCGCCGTAACAAACAAGACTAGCACGAATACCACCGCAAAATCGTTAAAGCTTTTATCATCATTTGTTTCACAAATGCATTCAAAATACTTTCGCGGTTCGCATTCTAGCCCGGCAGGTAAGTGTGTATAGGTATACCGTTCTTCATTACCAGCTTTCGAATGCAATCACCGCAAATGTGATCCTTTGGACGAGTGTTCCATCACATCAGCCTCTCTCTTTGCCGTCTCTCTCTAGATCTATGTGCTCCATCTTAGGCCACACCATCGCTTCACATCAGTGATAGTGGCTAAACATAGATCTATTAAGTGTAAAAAAAAGCCTGCTTCCTAGACGATTTTTTCTACAAATGACGCACAAATATTGACACATCAAGTAAGAATTTTACTTAGAAAATACTCGTGTACTGTGTGTTATTACCGTGTTCTGGTTTTAAAAACAATGTTATAACGAAAATTACTGGGCATTATGAAACGAGCTTCTTTGGGTGACTATAGCGCGGTCCGTGAAGTTTTGAAAACCAAAGTTGTGGATGGTGCTGAAATGGTGCTGCATGTTGCTAATAATCAGGTGAACGATACGCTCGTCTCTTCATTTAGTTGTATAAAAACGTGAATAAACAAACTCACACCGTGCCGATGTCAAGTTTAGGAAAAAAATTAACCGACTGGACCGGAGGAGTTTCTCCATTCGACAGTATTTTTTTATGTTTGTTACCTCAGAACTCTGACAATTATATCAAAAATCAAATAAAAATCATTTAATAACAGATAACTGTGATCCATATTGTGTTAGTACAAAGGCATTACTTAAAAACTGATTTGGAAAATTATTTTTGTCTCTAAATTTTAATATATTATAAGTTAATGTCGGTGTTCAGTTTACTGCACATTTCGTAATTAGCTTTATGTTTGTTTTATCTGAGATCATCTTTATGTGGAAGAGCGCCATTAACCGGGAGTAATTAGACGACAGTCCGTGAGGAGAATTTTTAATCATTCAGGGGAAATTTATAATGAAATAATTAATTACTAAAAGGTGACGACACGTTTTCTAGAGAAGGTTACACTCCGGGCGCTGGGTAATTATGTTTTGTTGTTGATTATTCTGTTTTTGAAGGTGCTTTGTTTGGAAACTTTGCAATTATATACGGGGGAAGGTAAGGTTGAGCGGTAAGATGTGTGACTTTCGATCCCACCCACGGGGGCTCGATTTACAGCTCAATATTGATATCCCTTGATAGTAATTTCTCATTTTTGTTAAAAAGAACATCGTAAGGTCAACTACACACTCACAAGGAAGTAGATTATCGAAAGAAAATTACGTCCAAGAATCGAAAATTGAGAATGTGTGATATATAAAACAACCATAGTGAATATGCCATCTAGTACATCTCTTTCTTAAAGTTTTAAGTAAATTCATAAAACAAATAAGAAAATCGGAAGTGCCTACATATATATATACACAACAGAAAATTTAGATAAACTAAAACTTGAAAAACCCTCAAAACTAACCTGAACCAATTTTGATAAGCCACTAGAAAACCTGCTTTCAAATAAAAAAAACGCAACCAAATTGGTTCACCCGATTAAGAGCTACGATACCACAGACAAACACACATAGTGGTCAAAATTATAACACCCCTCCTTTTTGCATCGGGGGTTAAAAAAAGCTCATTATGACGATCACTTTAAATGATTTATTTGAGGAAGGTAACAATAATAAGATTGCAAAGCAATATCAGAATAAGATCCAATCATCACGACTTAAAAAGACCATGATTAAAACAAATCCACTTACTAACATACTGAAATATTCTTTATGAAGGACCAATTTACATACATATTGTCAAACCTGGATGAGACACGGAAACTTTGGTTGAGGAGGGTCGACAACTAATTTGAACGTCTTGGAACAGTTGGAACTTCTGAGATGGAAGGACGTGACAACGGCGCGGTAGTATTTGGGAAATGAAGTGGCTTGGAAACCTTAAGGTCTTGAAGGAGATATGTTACCTGATCTTGGGTATTTACTCAGCGTTAATATGACTCATAGTTGCTTAATGGCAACTAGTTTGAATTTTGGGATAGCCGATACATGTTCCTTGTTGTTCACCATGCCAGGCGTTTTACTAAATATTCAAACAAAGTTTAACCAAAACAGCAAAATTATTGGGCATTATAAGACTTATGAGCTGTTGTCTCTGGTATATAAAAACAGTGCTGTTGGTTGTTATCTTAGGACAAGTCTCGGGCGGTCTCTAACTCCGATTCCAGTGTTGGCCACACCCCAACACGAGAGTTAGTGTTTATCCAATAATCACTTTCGGCGTCACCAAATTATGAAAAGCACAGTGTTATGCTGTTGGTTATCTTAGGACAACAGTCAGAGGCTGGTCTCTAACTCCGATACCAGGCTTGGCCACACACCAACACGAGATTTAGTGTTTATCCAATAATCACATTCAAGAACACCTAAATATGATGGCTGCTGTTATACAACACTTGCCGGACACCCACAGCGTAAAATACTGCAAGTTTATTCATATATTCGCAGCGGAACACATAATCCGCAGGAGGCTTCTATGTTTTGCTTGTACCAGACAATGTTTGCAACGGTCGGTTCGAAATTTAAATTTAAATAAATTGTGTGTTGAAATGTTTATTCCCTGTGACTATTTAAGTGACCTATGTGTATTTTTTTCATACAGTTACAAAATAATAAAACTGTGATTAATAAAAAAACATAATTACGGTTTTTGCTACTATTAAGTACTCTGTGGTTTTAGTAACGAAGTATAATATAACAGGAGGATGTGGAGACGAAATCAGACGACGCTGTGCCATCACTAGATCTGCAGTAGAGAGTCTGGGAAAAATTTGGAAGGACAGGAGAATAGCCAAAAAAAAAAAACAAATGTTTGAGTAATGAAATGTCTTCTCTTTCCAATCTTTCTCTATGGAGCCGAAACTTGGTCACTGAGGTTACAGGATCGCCGTGAAATTGACGCTCTGGAGATGTGGTGCCGGAGACACCTCCTGAAGATCCCCTGGACGGCTTTCAGCACAAATTATTCCATCTTTAAAGATCTTCATATCAAAAACAGACTTTCGTCGCCTGTACAACTACGAATACTGAAGTTCTTTGGTCACATCTCCAGAAATGAAGATTCAATAGAGAGACTGGTCCAGGGTCAGGTGGCAGGAAAAAGAGCACGCGGCCGATCACCTACGCGTTGGATAGACCGTATCAAGACTGCAACTCAAACCACCATAGTCCAGTGTACTCGCAATGCTACCAACCGCCAGAAATGGAGAAGCATTGCGATAGCAGTAACCCTCGCTAAGGAAAACCACGACGCTGAAAAATCAACGCATACACCATCTTTTATACCACGTCCACTCTGACAAGAGTGCCCGACTTAGGAAAATAATATAACAATTTGGGATATTTGTTGTTATAGTCAAAACCAACACACAAATGTTTTTATCAATTTTACAGTTTATATACACAGATTACAGTTTATAGGTATATAATTTACAGTTTATATAACAATTTTGTGAAGTATAGAATGAATTTGGCTCATTGTTGATAAATGTACTAAAATAGCTCAATAGTCGCACACTTATAGACATAAATCGATATTGTTTTATTACCACCACGCATACTTGGCCAAAAACGTAGAACAGTGTTTAAAAAAAGTTAAAGCATGTCTACTTACTGGTGAGTAGAACCGGCGTCACAAAAAAATTCTAGCCACGAAAAGGGCTCAGCCTAATTTATCTGCAATGTTAACTTAGTCAAGTCAAAACCGTGAATGAATGCTAGCGAAAAACTAAAACCTAATACAATTCAATTCAAAAGTTCTTTATTTCAGTTTTGTCGTCACAGACGCACTTATGAAGGTCAATTATTACAATGACTCTACCAACGTATCGGAAAAAGAACCACCACTCAGAAGATACGGCAAGAAATTGAGGGCCATATTTTTTAGACCTTTTGTTACAATATTTTATGTTTGTTTTTGACAATGTTATTTTTCTTATGTGCCAGTTGACTACTTGGCAGAAGTGGAATGTTCCATGCATCTTTGTCTTCTATGTAATGACTAACTGTATAGTATGATTTTTTCATTAGAATATTCCCTTCAAATAACAATAAACAAGCAGCATAAAAAGAAAAATATATCTACAAGCTTTCACAAATTGCTACCATATTCCGAACAAGGAGAAAATGATACTAAAAATACAACAATAGAAATGCAAGTAATCACTATTGCTCATAACAAACCTGAATACCGAGTAATCCTAAAGAAATATAATGCCTATCCGCCTCAGAAAGATAATCCTAGACCCGAGACCGTACATTTTCCTAGGCGATACATCAAAACCCGCAAATCTTTGAGAATAACAGTGTCAAAAATAGAAATCCTTTCGTAAAATACAAGGTACCTTGTATTTTGCGAAAGGATTTCTATTTTTGGTGAAATGACCATACTTTTAGAACTTGCTAGGATTATCGAAAAAATTGTCGTTTTATGTTTAAATCCAAGTTTTAATTTGATTAAGTAAACAATTTTGTGAATTCTTGGGTTACGTAACAGCAGGCCTTGCGCACTCCGCACGGTAGAAACTAGAAACGAGCTACAAGTACATAGCCGGACACCGTCAGCGGGTCGCGCGTCGTTACACGTGCCGCGTCAGAAGAGATAAGAGCTATGCGATAGAAAGAGAGGCGCTCTGTAGGTTAATATTGAATTGAATTTTATTGCGTCATAGCAAAAGTCGCTATTTGTTTAAATTTCTTTGCAGAGTGATGCTTCTGTCCCTTAGTATTCTGTGGTAACAGTTATTGTACCATACCAGTTTTAAACAAAGAGATTGGTAATGTGAAACAAAGATAGACGTGTCTAAATAGCACTAAAAAAGTCTAATTCTCGTTCGTTTGTCTTAATTTCACACAGTTTCTGTGGTGTAGTGGTTGCATGGGCAGGTTGGCTCAAATCTTATACTGTGTTCCGGTATGAAGGGCATTGTAGCCAGAGAAATTACTGGGCATTATGAGACTCAACAGCTAATTGTCTCAGGGTGACGAGCGCAGTGCAGCGCCGCGCAGGATTTTGCAAAACAAAGTTCTGGGCGGTGCTATTATTGTTATGGGCTGGCGTATTGCTTACCATCAGGCAAACGACCAGCTCGTCTCGTAACTCAGTTACATAAAAAAAAAAAACACTGAAGTTGCGAGTTCGATTCCCGAGACGGGACAAATGTTTGTGCACAAAAAAAAACC
Source organism: Petrophora chlorosata (assembly GCA_951640565.1). NCBI lineage: Eukaryota > Metazoa > Arthropoda > Insecta > Lepidoptera > Geometridae > Petrophora > Petrophora chlorosata. The sequence goes on along the minus strand of OX621189.1, from coordinate 19,377,459 downwards.
GCAAGCATTTGTCTGGGTGTTGTGATCATGGTCCTCATAGTTTTTGGTTCCGTAGATGCAATCCTAGTTAGGGGCCAAGATCTATGTATGTAATCGTTGGGCGTTATTTATTTATTTATTTCCGTTTATGTACTTTTAAACTACATGTTGGATTATTAATTTTATGTGTACTATTGTGATAATTATTATTTTACAGAATAGAAGTTTAAGTTACAGTGCGGGCTATCAAGATACCTCAAGCTTTTTGTAAAATTTTTATAAAATTATACAAAAAGCTATTTCTAAAACCTATACAGCCCTTCTAAGCAATTGCGCAACATTATTATTTAATTTTCCAAATCTTCAAGCTTAACGTGACAGTGACAAAAATAGAAATCCTCTCAAAATGTGTAGCAAGTTTGAGATAACCCCATTATCTGCCTTAGCCTTTGAGGATGTATTTAAAGAGGTGGCAAGCACTGTTAAAGCATATGGCCACATTTACCATGCAAACTTCATTTTGAACTTATAAAATTTGATCGTTATTCAACCTATAGCCTGACCAGTTAAATAAAACATAAGCCACAAGCATATACAAGCCAGCTTCTGTCGAGATACTCCAATGGTTAAACGTGTTTTATTAAACGACTTAAAAAAAGAGAAGGTTTTCAATTTGATTGTATTTTTTTTGTGTTTCTTTTTTTAATGCGTGTTACCTCAGAACTCCGTCATTAAACTGATTTGAAATAAATCTGTTTTTGCAATGGGTTCAGTATAGCTAGTGGTTCCATAATAAATTCATCCATATTTGACCTTGGACTTCGAAGATACATTGAAGTTGTTTTTTTTTTGATAAAATGTATACTTGTTGTGTTACAACTTACTTTTAGTGTGCGATTTTTAAACAGGATTTTATTTTGTTAACCTGCAAATGTATGTCATGCATGGCATTCAAGTAGCAGAACAGTTTGCGTATTATCGTTTATCCATTTCGCTAGTACCTCTATGGCAGAACCCTTCATAAACCGGGCAGAGAGATGTTTTAAATCCATTTTCGCGAAGATGGCGGCCTACTAGATTATCGTTGGATAGAAATGGCGGGCGGTGAAAGTGAATCGAGTTTGCCAGAACTCTGTGATAGTTAGGTGGCATGTTATTGTTAGGATTCTGATAGGACCGTAGGTTATGTTAGGTTTTGTCGTTTATTCGCCTCTCGCCGGTAAAGTGGCAATCAAGTGTAAGCTTTGTCGTGAAAAGAATAGGAGTCTCCATTTCCTTTTTTTTATTTGTAGTACCTACAAAACGTCTCTCTGTTTGAGATTTGGAAATTGAAGTCTCAGGTTGACGAGCGCAATGCGCACAGGAATTTAGTAATCAAGTTTGACAACCTTTTTCATAGAGCTGAGTAACGACACGAGCAAGTCTTTTGCCTGATGGTAAGCGGCACGCCTGCTTACAGCAATTGTAATTCCACGTATAATATCATGGAAAGCACTGCGTAGCACTGCCTTGCGCTCATCACCCCGAGACATCAGATATTAAAAGTCTCTTAGGTATTCCCAGTCATTTCACTGCCAACAAATTTCCTTCAAACCTACATGTGATTCATGTTTGTAATTCTAATTACAGATATTTATTATATCATAATCAAGTCCTGAGAATCAGACGTTCTTTTTTTACGCTTAATGGATCTCTGTTAGGCCATTATCTCGCCTGATGTGAAGCGATGGTGTGGCCTAATATGGAGCACATAGATCTAGAGAGAGTCGGCAGTTGAGCGGCTGCTCAGACCCGTCTCTATTTAATGACGTTGCCTAAAACACTTTATCATCCCCAACAATGACTTAGTGCGGGTTCGTGGATGGTAGTTGTTTCTGTTCCGATTAAAAATCGTAACTGAAACTAATTTCAAACAAGTTGTACAACCATTGCCGTAATTAATAAAAATGGTTTTTTATTTACACAGAGTAAAAGTTAATATTCATTTTTCTTGGAATACTGACCAACTAAACAACTTTTGTTCCTGTTTTCTCATAGCTGCGTAAACGTACAACGCCATGGGTACAATCCTAATCTTTCTTAACAATCTTCCTAATGATCATTGTTAAAATTTTCGTAACAAGATTAGAGTTTTTTGCAAAGACTTGGACTTTTCTTAAAGAATTGTGTCGTACAAACTCCGCGGAGATTTAGGGGATTATGCTAAGGAGACTTGGTTAGGAGATTATGTTTTCTGAATTGAGACGCGGGAAACATTAAGATGTACTTTGGTGTTTACGTTTTTGGAATAGTGAAGTATTGAGATATTTTAATGACCTGACTGTCTAGTAAAATGTTTACATTTTAAAATTTCAGTGATATAGACTAAATTTATACCTATAACTAGAAGTGCATGACAACACTCTGGATTTGATCAGTAATCACACTATTGTAGTATGATTACTGATCGATCCAGGGTTGCATATAATATATATAATTATGTACTAACTGACTTGACAGATGCCATGTTCAAACAAAAATTTAGTAGAAAAAAGTAATTCCAGTTTGTCCTGAATTCCCCAATGTATTAGGCAATTTTTAAATGTTTCTTTCAGTAAAAGCCTAATAGTTTTATAAAACAATAAAATAAATTGGCCAGGTAATCTCAAGTGACGCGCCTACCAATAAACAACATTTAATTTGTATGTTTATAAATTATAAAATATAATATTTCTAAGATATTGTTTTTGTCGCCAGCTAATTCAACAATGTTGAAAAATCGAGTTATAAAAAACACCTTTTTTTCAAAGTCAAAGATTTCAAATTTAAATTATATTTCTTAGATTTCTTATTTATTATTTTTTTTTTTTGTCTCCAGACATAAGTATTTTTTGTCTTATAAATATTTGCCTCCTGAGTCGATTCGGCTACTTTCACGTAGCGTTTCCAGTGTAACTCCAAACCAATTTACAAACTGAACTTACACCAATGGCCCCATTTCCCAAATTAAAAGAATCGACCCAATCTTCAGGTAATGAGAGCAAAAGCGCCACTTAATTACGGGACTTCCCTTTTGTTCGCGTTACGTAGAGTCAGCGTCAATAATAAACACAATTTAGTACCTTGTCATAATCACTATAATCTAACATTTGCTTCTGTCAAATATCAAGTTTTTTTATGGAACTGTGTAATGATTCGAGCACGTCTTTCGCCTGATTGTAATACGCCACGCCTGCCTATAACTATTGCAGTGCCACCCAGAACTTTTAATACCCTTGCGTAAAGGCACTGCGTAAGATTGCATTGCGCTCATCACCCCGAGACATCAGATATTAAGTCTCATATATGCCCAGTAATTTTGCTGGCTATAATACCCTTCAAACCGAAACACAATAATGCTTGCACACTACTACTTGGCGGCCGATTAACTAACGAAGCTGTGGTTCCTATCCAGACGGTGTAAGAGTGACCTACCAGGAGTAGGTAATAGTCTGACAATTGCTTCTCTCATATACCTTGGTTATTTATTATTTCCAAAATCCACAGCTCTTATTCTAACAAATATTATACACAACATATCAATATATCTACAACATATAGCAATTATCGGATTTACATTATGTAATTAATAATATTTTGTAACAACAGTCAGGACAATACATTTAGGTAATAAATAAACTTTCACCGTACATGTATTGTATTTGGGTTGGGGATGTGTGTGTATCTGTTGTGTGTGTAAAAAGGGGGTGCATGTGTTTGTGTATATGATGTGTGTACGCGAATAAGTGTCAGTTTTCGTATGTGTGTTGTGAATAAAATCATCATTGCGACAAAGTACTAACATGTCTGCATATTATTGTCGCTGTAACTTAGCAATAAATTAGCAGCTAAGTTGCGTGTAAACACTCCATAAATACTTATTCGTACCTGTCAATAACCAGGTAACTTTCAGCAGTTTTCGTGACTTAGTGAGCAATCATTGAAGCTTAGTTCCTTTAAATGCTACCCAATTTTCGCATAATTTTGCAATATTGGGATTGTAATTCACAGACAGCCTCTGTGGTGTAGTGGTTGGGCAGGTTGACTTAAATAACATACACAATTGAGGTTGTTCAATTCCCGCGCCGGGACAAATATTTGTGCATAGGAAAAAAATAAGCGCAAGCATTTGTTTCGTGTCTGGGTGTTGTGAGACCGTGGCCATCTAGATATATGGAATCCTAGTTAGGGGCCAGAATACAAAAAAATCTTACAGAGTAGCAATAAACTTAATTCCATTTAAACGAATTCACGAGTGTCAGCTAATTCCTCAGTAATATACGTCTTCGATAAAAGGCGAAGGAAATTTTCCCAAATCTTTTAAAATAGAGAAACCTTGAAGTACCCCTTAGGTTGTTAACCTTTGCCCATCCCTAGTATCGAGTCGATAAAGGTTCGCAGAGTGCTACCTAAACAAACACTTTTGTTAGACGTTACTGAAAAGAACTGCTGATGCTAGTTAAAGCTTTCTGTTGAAATAGTTTATTTCTTATTGGGCTATTCTAGCATTATGTCTCTAGCAGCTTGTAGTAGTGTGCAAACATTACCGTTTAAAAGGCCAGCAACTTACTGAGCATTATGAGACTTAATGTCTGATGTCTCGGTGTGACCAGTGCAATGCAGTTTACTTTTCATGGTATCAAAAATTCTGTGTGGTACTGCAATTGTTTGGAGCAAGCGTGGCGCTTATCATCAGGTTTATGACAGGCATGTCTTTTATGCATGGGATTTGTTTATATCGTGAACCCTCGGGAACCACTTGTTTAATTGGAATTAATATTATCCTATGTCCTCCGGGCTACAGGTTGTTTGAGCCAAATTTCATCAGGCACCTTGATGGCCTGATGTGACACGGTGGTAGGTTTGATTCCCACTACAGTACAAATAAATTTGCGTGACGAATAGATTTACAGAAAACAAACAAATAAAATCCAAAATATCTATTTTTCATGTTTGACTTATTTAAGGGGTCAACTTTTTCGTAATTTATGATATTTGTACCTACAGTAAAGTTGTACCCGGTAAGGGTGTAAGGCTATAGGGCCATAGGGGGCGAATTTGCTAAAAAAATATCAAAATAAAATACCACGTACCAAAGCAAAAATTTCTAATGTGTATCATCAATCCCATTACAATATAAGACCCAACATTTTTAGGGGTAGAACACATTTATCAAGCTTAGATACCGCCCATCGGTCTTCGTAGATCCGCTTCTGATAACGGTTCAATTGAGACGATATTAAATTGGTGGACGATAATAATGGGGCTTAGTGTCTTGAACGAAATCGATCTGTTGCTCAATCGTATAAAAATGCAAGGTGAGGAGGAAAAGTCGTTTGGCGTAATGTTGGGTAGACTTTGCAATGGTTTTTTCTATGCAACGAGACGAGCAAAATTTGCGAACGAGTTTGGCTCAGTGGGAGCACGTGCGTTTCGATCCGACTCACCTGAGCTCGAATCCCACTGGCCCCGCACCACTGACTTTTTAAGTTATGTGCGGAATTAACACTTGCTCTAAAAACGGTGAAGGAAAACATCGTGAGGAAACCGGCATGTTCAAGAATTAATCAGAAAAATTTTATGACATGTGACATCCACTAACCCGCACTGGCACGGGCCTTCCCTCCTAGAGAGAGTATGGAATCTCTCTAGGAGGGAATGCTCGTGTCCCAGCAGTGGTAATGTGATGGGCTCATGACAATGATGATGATGAGCAAGATTTTGTAAAACAGAGTTCTTGGTGTTGCTGCAACTTTCATGGGCAGCTATTTTGCTTACCATTAGGTAAACGATCTGCTTATCTCGTTACTTAGTTACTTATAAAAAGCAATAACAAAGCCACTAATAAGTCTACTATTGTAAAGCACTGGCTGATTTTTGATCTTGGGAAGACGCTGTATTTTGTAACAACGTTAATATTTACTTAAACAAAAGGCAGAGTTGCAACAACCACATGTAACACATATTGCAATAAAGAAATCTGTGATTTGTTGTAATCATATCATACGTACGTATTATACGTATATAATAATACGTATATAATATTATGTGTTATTAGTACGTATTATATGACACATGAGTCATGACAAACGCTAGCCAGTCTTCAACTCTCCGAACAGATGCAAAACGTACTTTGCAATGAGGTGACTCCAAAGTCGTCGCTAGTGCGACATTCCTACACTTCTCTGTTCCTCAATTAAATCGTCTCAAACGACATCGTCCGATAAAGTCGGCGAATGCCAAGACATCTCAATGCGAACTTGAACTATGTCGTACCGGACTGTCGAAGTTTAATAGCTTTTCCACGCCATCTGAGAAATTCTTTGGCTATTTGTAAAACTGAGTGTTTAATTAAAGGATCAAGTATTTATTCTCAAGATCAAATACATTATTTTTACTTGATGCGTTTTGATGCTAATATGACTATAATTTATGATTTTTAAACTTGACTTATGATACATGTTGAATATAATTAATAAATATTGATTATAACAAAGGACACAATATTTAATTTTAAGCAATGACCAGTAGTGAAGTGTTGGAACATAATGGCGCATCATATCAGCCTTGTGATCAGTAATGAAATGAGCAATATGTTCTGATGGTGAATGAAGCGCGAAGCTTGCCCACATCATTTAATGTAGTACCACCTAGAACTTTTTATACTTTTTATGCAAAGTACTGCATTGCGCTAACTACACCGACACATTTAGTAAGTCTCATATTAAACTTAGTAATTCGCTGACTACAATGCTTATCAAGCTGATTCCTGGTACTCTTAGCAACTCTCAATAATGCTTGCGCGCTGTTGCAGCAGAATAAATGATAGGTACTAGTGATAATTTTACTAGTAGATAAGTCTCGTATGCGAAAGACTGTCTAAGTAGGTACCACAGCTTTGCCAGTTATTCTGCCGTTGGTGCGCAAGCATTACTGTGTTCCAGTTTGGTGGACATTGTAGCCAGTGAAATTACGGGGCATGTGAGTCTTAATATCTGATGTCTCGGGGTGATGAGCGCAATGCAGAGCTAAAAAGTCATTTTATTGATTTTAAAAGTTCTGGGTAGCACTGCAATTTTTATGGGCAGCCGTGGCGCTTACCATCAGGCGAACGACGCGCACATCTCATTGATCAGAACCATAAAAATATTAAAAAAAATGCAAAGCGGTGGTATAGCAACTCAAGACGTCCTCTCGTATCTACATAGTTACGTTGTAGAAAGCTTTAATTTGAGTTTAAATGCTACTCATCTACACAGATGGGACAAGTTTGACTAATTTTTAATATTTTTTTTTTGTTTGACTTATTTTAATCTTATTTTATTTCATTTTATTTTATTGCATTGCATTTTTTTATTTATATATCAATATAATATACAATTATAAATAAAATATTATTATAAATTGTGTGATATGGTTTTTGTGACTGAAATAAATGAATTGATTTGAATATATCATCATCATCATAATTATATTGCAAAGACAAGTGACATTATTGACATATTTTATATATATATTTTGTAGTTGACATATTGTGCGTGTAAATAATTAATTAATTTGATGTTTAATTGCTATGTATTTTTTTTTAATTAATCTTTGACATTTTCTGTACTAATTATATGCATGTGACATTTTATTTCAATTAATATATATGTAATAATATTAAAAAAATTATGCCAGAAATGGTGAGACACGCAGAACTCTAAAAGATTTGTAAACTTTATTATGACCGTCTTTCCTACAAATAAATATAATTTCATCATTTTATACTTAATTATTATTTCATTTACCATTGCGGTATTTTGAGAACCATCTAAACAGGTTTTTTTAATTCTTTGTGACCGCACCCATATACCTACTCCGACGTATTCATCTCAAAATATGTAATGAGAAAATAAACCCCCCAACCGCCAATTAAGCTTAAATTCCTAATTCCTCCACCAATGAAAGGCGTCTCATTAACGTTAACGATTCAACATCCTTTTAACAGAATTTCAAACGGCAAGAAACTGCGCTTAAAAACTTTTTATAAAACATTAAGCTGAAGATTCCGAACTATTAAGCAGAGCATCTTACCAATAATGATCAGTGCTTAAGTTCCTCGAGTAACTAGGGGCCTATTCCTTAGTAACTCTGCAATTCTCTTCTGCAATCTTGTCGGCATTACCTATCCAGTTTTTTTATACATCTGACTGATGAAATGTCATTGGTCAATGGTCATTCACCTGATAGTAAGCGAAACGCCTGCTCATGGCCAGAACGCCGAACGGGCTGGCGTATTGCTTACCATCAGGCTTATAATAAACAACTGGATTGCAACTCCAAGGCTTGTGCAATCAGCAAACTTAAAAATACATTGGTACATTAAGAGCAGACAATGTTCGAGGTTTGAGATGCACACATCCACAAATCTACAATACATGCCACACGATATCAACATGCCACTTAGTATAGGTTTGTGGTCGCATGCACCCACAAAATTAGCTGCTAATTTAATAAAATAAATTAATTAATTAATTCAATTACCTTAAAAAAAAGTTATGAAAACATTCACGACTGGGTTGCTTGACGACATGGCTTAGTCCAGTGGATACCTTGGCCGTAGCCTACTACTCTAAAACTAATAATTAATAAAAGATACGGCTTTTTATTGTACAATTTACAAGCATTACTGTGTTTCGGCTTAAAGGACATTGTAGCCAGCGAAATTTCTGGGCATTGGGACTCAACAGCTAATTGTCTCAGCGTGACGAGCGCAGTACAGCGCCGCACAGGATTTTGCAAAAAAAAGTTCTGTGTGGTGCTGTTATTGTTATGGGCTGGTGCATTGCTTACTATCAGGCAAACGACCAGCTAGTCTCATCACTCAGTCACATTAAAAAAAATGTATAGACCGCGTTTATCCTTGAATGAAAGTTCCTTTTGGAATATGCCCCTGATCTCAACCAGAATGGTCTTCATAAAAAACTTACTTAAGCTCTCAAGTTTACAAGAACATAGCTCGGGAAACTTTATAATGAAAGCCTCTTACACTTTAAACCAGCGGTTCTCAAGAAGATCAGCACTGCCCCTCCAGATTTCTAAAATATTCAAGTAGGGTAAGGTTGCGATAATTGGACTAGCGCTTTCAATAGACCACTCTGATATTTCGAGAACGATCAGTTTTAAAAATCGTTGGTTCCATCGAAAAGCAAGCTTTATGTCCTCTCTCTCGGCCCCTCAACCGCCAGTGACGCCGTGAGCTTAGTTGAGGAGATATGCGTGTCACTGTGTTGTACGGGCTCTCGATGTAAAATTGGCGTGTCACATAATACAATGTAAGTACAGTTCTGTAAAGTATTTTAATGTCTTTCTTTTCGGCAGCATTCAGTATATATTGTTGATGCTAACTATCAAATAATGTATCATGAAACAATAACTATATTATTATTATTGTTATTTTTGTTACATATTAGCGATTTGCTATCAATGGACCAGTGCAAGGTGCTTAGATTGAACCGGTCCATTGATAGCGACTTATGAAATTTTAGTTCTGAGTACTCATCAATATATTTTTTGTTTTAGCAAGGCGATAAAAAGGCAATATTATTCCTGGAATAAAACAAGTATAAAATTACCGTTATATGACTTGGGCAAATGAGATTAAATGAGGCAAGGAAAATAAGAGACACTGAAACAAAGATTTGATAACTAAAATGTAAAGGCCAAAGCAATGACAGCAATGGCCAAAGGTGAAATAGTTGTTTCAACAGGTGACCTGACTCCAAAACTAGAAGACATGTTAGTGAACATATTTTTGAATTGGAACGTTGTTTATACGACATAACCAACAGATGTGAGAAGCTTTTAAGACAGTTGAAAATCATAGCTTGAAGCACAGATTTAATAAAAAAAACAAACGGCTGAAATAGTAAAGATGGATTAATAAAGACTGTTATTTAGAGAAGCTTTTTTAATAATTTATTTTTATTTTTCGAGACTACACAAATGCACCTTGAATGGACCATTAGGCCATATTGGCCTAAGTCCAATGATAGTTCCAGTGGTCCAAATAAAGCAACCATTAATAATTTTGTTTTTTCTCTTGTGTGACCCTAGGTTTAATGAAAAAAATCTTAAATGGTAGCTACGGAGATTTGCATAGAAGGCCCATTCATTCAACCTATTCCATTTTTTCCTAAATGTTATAGTATAAGTTTTAAGCCTGTTTAAAATTAAGTGGTCCAATAGTAGCAACCTTACCCTAATAGAGAACACAGTTATTCTGATCAAATAACTTGTTACATACTCTGATGCAAACAAATGACAATGTGATATAATGGCTGCGCTACCAATAAAAACTTAATATCAATATCTTACCATCCCAAATTAAAACGACGTATTACCACAAAATAACTAATAGTATTATTTAAATACAGAAAATTGGCATGACTCTGGTGGCTGATAACAGGGACAAATAACACGTCATTTGTTTGTTCGTATATATTATAAACAAATGAAAAACCTAAAACGAAACGGTTTGTTCAAGATCCTACTAACTGTTACTTGATTTATACTTATTAAGTTTTATTTATAACATTGTCAAGTGACGTAGCGTGCCATTGTAAGAAAACCATTGACCCGATTCACCCCCAAAGGGCGTTTGGAAAAGTTTGAGCACCACAACTCTCATTGAACAAAAGCGAGAAACTTGCGATTTTGTGATGTTCCAACAATAGACTGCTGTGGTTAGTTGTAAACAATCGAACATTCTCCGGACAGTGATCTTAATTGCAGGCATGGCTCAGCGGTAACTAGTGCAACTTTCGATTCTAAGCACCGGAGTTCAAATTACTTGTTAAATTCGTGAACTAGGTGGCGCTTAACAAATACCTACATACATTTTTTCATATCTAGCAACATTTTTGAGAGCATAATTTGTTTACGAATATAAAATCTACAATATTTGTATTTATCATAAATTACTAATTAAAATTCGTCATTCAAAGTCATTTCTTAAAATTTTAATTCATTGCATAAAAATACAATATCAGTTAAGTAAACACTGATCTTTTAAAAAAAATAAAAACACAGTACAGACATAAAGTACCTACCCCCACAGCGCTTGCGTTCTCGATAATACCGTAAGAGGATAAAATCATTAAATTAATTGGTTTTTACAATAAATGAATTGGTTTACCAATTACTGTTATCAATAAATTAATTGGTTTACCAATAAATGCATAACGCCCAACGATCACATACATAGATCGTGACCCCTAACTAGGATTCCCTGTATCTTTGGAACCAGAAACTATGAGGACCATGGTCCCACAACACCCAGACACGAAACAAATGAATGCGCTTTTTTTTCTGTGCACAAACATTTGTCCCGTCGCGGGAATCGAACCCGCAACCTCAGTGGTGTATGAGATTTGAGCCAACTTGCCAAACCACTACACCGCAGAACAATCAATCACAGGACAGTCTGAACTTACCAAGGATATTTTATTCTCACATGGTTCCATTGCTGCCTTCACCTTCTTGAAGTAACTGATTTTGATGCAAACGTAAAGTAAGTTTTATTACAAGGTATCATTTAGCATCAGTACAGCAAAGGGCCATAAATCCGTAATGCACGAGCGCCCCGAGGGCAAATGTAACGGTTGATGTATCGTCCCGGAGATACATTTGTATTTGGGAGAGCTCTTTGTTTCACGAAGATATTCGAAGTAAGTGTAGATACAGTTTCTTCTTAGTTCATTATTAGCTAATGGTTAGTATAATATTATGAGAGGAACCTCCGTGAGCGATATTTTTGATTATGAATAATATACAACTACGATCTTAACGTAAATAATTAAATAATCAAATAATCTAAATGAAAATAATTGAATTGTAGGAATTAAGGTATATATTGACCGTTCACGATTAGAAAATTATGTGCATTTGACTATTCGCGATTTAGACCAATCCCTATTTTGACCGATCGTGATTAGAAAATTATGTGCACTTTACCGTTCGCGATTAGAAAATTATATGCACTTAACCGTTTGCGATATTGACAGTTTTTCGGTCACTTGACCGATTTCGAATATGACTGAACGTGATGAAACTGTTTTTGATCTAAATAATTATGTACTTACACTATGTAAAAAAACATCGCAAACGATGAATAACAAAAGTATTGCATAATTATTTCAAAATACATCACGTTATGTTCCAAATATTTGTATGCCGATACATTACAAATGAATCAGGTAACAAAAAACGTAAGAAACTGTATCTTTCTGAAATAGTATTAAAAGATTAGGTACTTTTAGAAATAAACTGTACGAGGTGAAATGTCACTACAACATAAATAATATATTATGTATGTATATAGTATAAACATATCAAAATAAAGATGTTTTTAGAGAACTAAGTAATAAGGCAATCTAGTCGTTTGCCTGATGGTAAGCACCACGCTTGCCCATAACAATTGCTGTGCCACCCAGCACTTTTAATACCTTAAAAAGTACTGCGCAGCACTGCATTTCGCTCATTACCCCGAGACATCAACATATACCCAGTAATTTTGCTGGCTACAGTGCCCTTCAAACCGAATCAAAGAACACTGAATTTCAACAAACATCACTTATTTTGAACATTCAGAAGTGATTGACACAATTTTTTATTCTTAGCTGGAGAACATTGGTACCCAAACTCGGAGACCTGTATAATATCATCATCATCATCAGCCGGAAGACGTCTACTGCGGACCATAGGCCTCCCCCATAGATCGCCACAACACACGGTTGCTCGCTGTATACAACCAGCGGCTCCCCGCGACTCTAACCAGGTAATCGGTCCACCTTGTGGGGGTCCGTCCTACGCTCCGCCTTCCAGTTTCTGTATAATATATCTCTATAATAATATTTTCTCAAATATGCATGAAAATATTGTCATTATTTTCAAAAAAAGAACACGCGACGTATCGAATTTACGGACAAAGAAGATCAAATCCATTGCAGGTTTTTTGAATTTGGAACATTACAACACTCCAGCAATGTCGTATGAAACGGCGTATTGGGGTTATTAGATACTCTTTGATTGGATCTCTTTTATCATTCTTGGCATACCAAAGTAAGTCTCTTTGCTTAGTACATATTAATAATATATAATAATATATATATATATATATATATATATATATATATATATATATATATATATATATATATATATAATATATAATACATAATAAATAGAAAACTGGCAGCAAAGCTGAAAATTCATCTTGATTTGTTATTTACATACTTAACTAAATTAAATATATAATAAAAAAGTATGTTTTATTTCCCTACATCCTTTTGAAAAAAAGCACGATATATGCCTCGGCAGAAATGGCAACTGCCTGTCTCGTATTAGTGAACAATTGTGTATGTACAATTGTAGCTGTAGCTATAGATGTAGCTTTTACATTATGACATATGCACTGTATAATATTCAGGCTGATAGGAGGATGCAATCTCTGGCGTTCTGAAATCCAGTTTTGGAAAGCTCTGTAACGAATAGCTAAAGAGCGATTGTGGCTCAGTGAGAGCACGTGTAACTTTCAATCCTACGCACCCGACTTCAAATCCTGCTGGCCTCGCATAACTGTCTTTCTTAAGTTATGTGCGTATTTAACATTCACCCTAAAAACGTTGAAGGAAAACATCGTGAGGAAAGGAATTAACACAAAAATTCAAGGTCATGTGACATCTGCCAATCCACAGTGTGGTGCATTATGGCCCTCTCTCTTTATGAAAAAAGGCCCGTCCCAGCAGTGGGAATCTGATGGGTTTATGATAATGATGATGAAACGAATAGCTAAAACAATGTTAAGCTATCTGTACTTCCGGCTGCTCTACGTGTTTTATTTTCAGTAAAACAATTGAACATGTTATTTCATAGTTATATCATGTTAAAATAAATAATCATATTCGTAATCATAATAATCATTTATTGATATTTTAAAATGGAAGTCATCAGTCAAATATGTTAAAAAATATGATAGAAATAGTTAAGAAACAGGATATTCACAAAGTTCTTACCTATGTATGTTTATTTTGAGCACTTTATATTTAACTTCATTAAGTTAGAAAGCCTACGGTAGAGCGAGTGTGGCTCAGTGGAAGCACGTGCGAGTTTCGATCCGACGCACACGAGTTCGAATCCTGCTGGCCACTAACTTTCTTAAGTTATATGCGGATTCAACACTCGCTACTCGCTTTAAAACGGTGACGGAAAACATTGAGAGGAAACCGGCATGTCTAAGAATTCATCACAAAAATTCAAGGACTTTTTATTTATTTATTTCATAATTAAATGCTTGCTGCACTTACAGCGACGCCAAGACGTACAACAAGCCACAACAGCGTTTTACATAATAATAATATAAAAACCTAATTACACAAAAATATTAATTTATAATAATCATATGACATTGTAATAAATAAAAAAAAATAACACTTGTGACATCCACCAACCCGCACTGGGCCAGCGTGGTGAATTATGGTCCATACTCTCTCTACGAAGGAAGGCCCAAGTCCCAACAGAGGGAACGTAATGGGCTGATGATGACAAGTTAGAAAACGACAAAATTTTCTGAGTAGCTTTAGTTACTCTTCTACAATGAAAGCTACGCTACGAGCGTAATTTTGTTAATAGGTGATCTTTGTTGAATAGTTTTCGTACTATTCAATTCGTTTGTGAAATACCTGAAAATGTATTTCGTGAATTTATAACTTGACTTGGTAATTTATTGAGAATGTTCAAGTTTTCTGCAGTTTCTAATACAAGCTAATTGAACCATTCTTGCGTTTGAAGTTTCCAATTAAGTAGACGTTTGTAAGTTATCTAAGCAGGGACATTTTCAAATAGCCGGGAACATTTTGTACTGAACTAGATATAACATTCTGGAGCAGTACTAATTATGATGAAGTAGTAATTTTAGAATATTAATAAACAACATAATTAATTAAACCTAAATTCAATTATATAAACTAATGATATTCTAAATGAAATTGTCAAATGTATACCATGAAACTATTGATATGTAAACGTCTGAATAAAAGGCTGATTTTTAGAAGTAAAAGCAACGCTTTTTGTCTGGCTAAGTGTCGTGCTTTGGTAGAGACGTCTATCGAAGAGTGGAAATGTAAGTTGATAATGATGTTAATGATATTTTTTTAAGATTTTGCCATTTAAATACGTATCTATATTTACGCCAAAACTTTGCATTTTTAGGTTTGCTTACCTTGACGTTTCGGTTAAGTTATAAAACATCGTGATTTTCATAACCATATAAAATAAAGATAATGTTTTTGCGTGCGACTGTTGTGTCGATGTGGGAGATATAGCACACTTATCCAATGAGTACTTGTTCTTTCTTTATTTGAACACACTCATATAGTATAGTCATTTCGTGGAAAAATACACAGATGACAAATCAACGTAAACAGAAAAAACAATACACTAAGAAGTTTTTTTAACTGTGTTGTTAATTTTTAGGGCCTATGTAAACCTTTATACCTAAAAATATCTTCGTATAATTATAAAAATACATTTAAAATATCTACAGGGCCCCAATTCACTATGACAACTTGGCGAAATCACGTCGATTCCTTGCTTCGAAATCGCGTCGATTCCTTTATTAATAAAAGACATCTCTATGACGCATTCATATATTCATATATATGACGCGTCATAGAGAATAAAAATTTCGCAGATGTTTAACAATGAAGGAGTCGACGTTTTCTTGAAGCAAGGAATCGCCAAGTTGTCATAGTGAATTAAGGCCCTGATGTAAGTTGCGAAACGGACAAAAACCAGCATTTATTATGTTTGCCCAAACATTCTCTTGGTTTAACACAGCTTTGAGAAGGACTTCCCCTCATAAAGCTTTTGTTCATTAAATTGGCTGACTTTTTTCAGATATAAAACGCTTTCATTCTCTTAAATAAACACCGAAACAAACACAATGGAAACATTTCAAAAAGTAACGCCGCATCTTCAATCTTTGTCGAAAATGACCTCCTTTTCATTTCCTTTTCTCCGTGTGAAAAATTAGCCATGGTTTGTGGTGAGGAAAACAAAAAACTGGACCACTTGCTTCGACAAATTAGGGTAAAGTATGTGGAATTCACTACCCGTAATGTAGAGTGCAAATTTTAAAATGTTTTTGTTTATTTTGAAGTAGCTGCGCCTCGCAATTTCAGTCGCAGTATCCCGGGATAGAAAGTAGTCTTATGTCCTTTTCCAGGACCTAATGTACCTACATACCAAATGTCATCAAAATCCGTTCAATAGTTTTTGCGTAATTGAGTAAAAAACATCCATCTATTCATCCATCCGTCCATCGCTCAAACTTTCACATTTATAATATTAGTAGCATTGTACACTTTAGCGCAATGCAAAGAGAAGTTTTTTCATTCGAACAATTGTTTTATCGTAGTTCTCTAACTACCGTGTTTAAAAGCTTTGTAGCACGTTTATCAGGTTCAAAAATAAACGTTTTAGTTGACAGAGTTTGTCATTGAATAATGTAGAAGTTAGAACTAAGTAACACAAGGTGATTAAATTAGGTGATACAAAGTTTTGCATTTAGGCTGAATTAAATATTCAGTCGAAAAAGTATATCTTTTCATAGTTCTATGGATTCAATGATATTTTTTTTAACATAATTTAAAAAACATTCTTGAAGTCATAGAACTGTATGTGAAGTAACAGAACATACCTGACGCAAATAAAATTTCTTTCGAAGTTCCAGCAAACCGGAAGTTATTAGGTTTTAAAGACGTTGCAAACAAAGATTTATCCGCGCTTTACTCCCGTCAAATTCAATCTGTACGTAACTCAAAGCGAAACATTTTGAGAAAACATAAAACATTTTGAGAAAACGTGAAACATTTTGAGAGAAACTGGAAACATTTGAAAGGAACTAAGAAAAAAGAATAAGTAGAGGAACATTTCAAGCAGACGATCGTTTTGCATTTCGATAAGTTTGCCACGTTATTCAAGTTTGTTAGGGACAGTAAGAAAAGAAAGTAAAATTTGTAGGAAGATTATAAAACTATTACGTCATTTATAATTGAAGTTCTTTAAAATAAAATAATATAATGTACTTAATTTATTTCAACTTTACCAGAACGATAACTAAAACTAACAATAAGTTCAATACCTTTTAAAATCTTTTAATCTAAATGTTTATAAATATAGCTTTTCTAAACTTAATTCTAATAACAAAACAAATTCATGTTAAGTTACTAACTAAATAAATAAATATAATAGGATATTCATTTGGACTGTCGAGCCGTAAGCACAGTTCATTCGAAATAAATAATTATGAGAAATTTACGTAGTAAATAGCATTAGCCTCAGCCTCTGTGGTGTAGTGGTTGAGCAAGTTGGGTCAAATATCATACACCACTGAGGTAGCGAATTTTTTTCTATGCGGTTTAAGCACAGAAAAAAAGCGCAAGCATTTGTTTCCTTTCTGGGTGATGTGGGACCATGGTCCTCTTAGTTCCTGGTACCCTAGATACAAGGAATTCTAGTAAGGGGCCAGGATCTGTGTATGTGATCGTCAGATTTTGTTTTGTTATTATTAGCAAAACTTTGTTTTATAATAAGTCTGACACCCCTGTGACAAGTGGACATCACAGATTTTCTTAATGACACTACATAGACAGAGAATAGTCATTAGTGCACTAGAATATCCCCGTAACTACACCCCTTATCCCCGTAACTAATTTCACTGTAACTATACTTCTTAAGAGCGTCCACCGAAACGTGAAACTAAAGTATCTTAGGGCCAACATCCTAATTCGAGTAGTGCTATATTTACTGGAAGGGCTCCTAATGACACGTAGACGGGGAATTGCCACTTGAAGGGACGTTTGGACAACGTATGGGGATATTAGTCATAGTAATAGTAGCATTAGACCCTTTAAATATTTTTACTAGGTGCGTTCAAGCTCAATATGCTCCGAATATTTGTGTCCTTGTATAATAGTGGTAATTAAGAATTCAGCTCTAATCTTTAAAGCAGATAGACAATAATTTATACGCTTTTACAACGACTATGGCGCTCGTAGCGTAGCCGTTCGTAAAAGATCTTCTAGGTTAAGTAACGTCCGCAGCGGTCACAACTTGGATGGGTGACCGTTTGTGTGGTGTTTACATCTGAGCGCTAGCGAGCTTTGGAGGTCACGTTAAGTCGTCGGTCCGAGTTGTTGTCTTTGGACAGCATTCGTTGGCCACACACATCAGAGAAAAAGAAGAACGACTATACATACGAATGTGCCTAAATTGTAAATGAGTAAGAAAATTGCAAAAATATATCCAGGTAAATGTTTTTCTATAGACATGTGTTGTAATTCCACTACTGAAAAAATACTCTCCTATTTTCCTTTATTTGTTAAGTTATTTGTTGTATGTTATGTTTTATGTTATCGTTTTATTATTATTTACAAAGGTTGAAATAATCATAATATTAAGGACAAATCGACATCAAAGAACAAATTCAATAACAACAAAGCTGTAACACAATATTGGATGGTAGAGAGAAGAGCAGGGCGAATCGAAAATTTTAAAATTCATGTTCTGGAAGGACGGGTGGAGCCGCGCCAAGCAATATACATGCAAATATTTGCGAAGCGTTTGTTGTCGCAAGGCTTACGTTACCTCATTTGAGGTAGAATAAAATGACAGTGCAAATGGTAGAAAGTCGATGATTTAGAAGCAAAGTACGTACCGAGAGAAACAACTCGCCGAAGAGATGGACCGCTTTTGTACCTCAAAGTGGAGCGCTCGTAGCGTAGCTGGCCCAGCCGTTCGTAACAGATCGGCTAGGTGAAGCAACTTTGTTGCGGCCGTGACTTGGATGGGTGACTATTTGTTATGTGTTAAACCGTCGGTCCCGGACAGCAGTCGTTAAGCCATGTGGAAGGCCTTCGGGAGGTCTCTAATTCCGACGCTAGGATTGACATTGCAACTTCGTCTTCTGTCTGTGTCATTGTTTGATTGTATGTCTGCGTGAGCTTTGTTGTATAATCAGCGACAAAATTATTTTGATAATTTTTTTTGTTCAACATTGATATGGTGTTATGGGTTCATAAAAACTCATTTGTTAAGATTCAACCTTTGCCCAGCAGTGGGATCAAATAGGTTAGAAAAAAAAAGATTCAACCTTTATCTTTATTCTTAAACTGTCCAATGTAAAACATATTTGTATCAAGTAGATTTAGATGTTCATGAATAAGAAGGTTAATATTCAATTTTGAAATAGTTTTGTTAGTTGATACAAAATTGCAAAAACAATGGATATTAAGAAAACTTTTACTTTTGAATAGTGATTTCTTGTGACAGAATTTTCAACTTTAATTGAAAAATTTTCGTCAAGTAACAATTTATTCAGAGTTAATTAAACCCAGTGCCAATATAAAATCGAGGTTGCAAAATTATTTATCCAACAAGTAAAACTTCATTCCGCTCCCTCGGATGAAAAATTAACAGGTACTACGAGTAACTTTGTACGCGAATCAAAACAACAGTAAATGAGACAACAATGATTAATCTTGACATTTTGCTTCGGTGAAAAGACAAAAAAGTTGTTGAAGATCTGATGAATGTGAATATCGGGATTTTCAATATTACTGTTTGTCACAGATAAACTCAAATTGCGCATGTTTTGAGTCGGAGCCACGTCTACTCAGTACTAAATTTTTATAATTTATACCAACTCTATACACACAATCATGTAAATATAATATAAATAATAATAATTATATAAATAAACATAACAGCTTGTGAAGAGCACAAAAATACATGATAAATTTATACAGGTAATCTAGAAGTAGTTTACTCAGAAGCCTTCGGGCGGTCTAAAAACTCCGATACCATGGTTGGCCACACACTTATTCGTGTAAAAAAAACCCCGACACCAGGGTTGGTCACACACCTACTCGTGAGAAAAAACTCCGACACCAGGGTTGGCCACACACCTACTCGTGAGAAAAAACTCCGATACCAGGGTTGGCCACACACCTACTCGTGAGAAAATATTCCGACATCAGAGTTGGCTACACACCTACTCGTGAGAAAAAATTCCGACACCAGGGTTGGCCACACACCTACTCGTGAGAAAAACTCCGACACCAGGGTTGGCCACACACCTACTCGTGAGAAAAAACTCCGACACCAAGGTTGGCCACACACCTACTCGTGAGAAAAATCTCCGACACCAGGGTTGGCCACACACCTACTCGTGAGAAAAAACTCCGACACCAGGGTTGGCCACACACCTACTCGTGAGAAAAAGAAGAAGTAGTAGTCTATTAATAGTAAAGAGAAGTGGCGACAGAGCGCGGAAACCCTTTTGCAGTAGACCACCTTTATTGTGTATACCAATATTATAACTTTAGTATATAATACATTACAAAATTTATATATACCTACCTTAGATATTTTTAGAGCTTACACGCGTTTGATATTTATTTACAATAGTTTACAAAAAATAAAAATAATCATAATATACCAATGGTTTATCATAGGTAATAACTTTATTTCATTACAATCATTTTCGTTCGCAAGCAAACAAGTGGGTAGTTCGTTTTTCCGCTTGAAGGCTACATCTTCCCATTTTATTTAATCTGCGCCTGTGTTCAAGAATATACAATCCTTAATTATGTACCGACAACAGACCTAATCCTGCGAAGCTGCGTAATTTAAAAGGCTCTGTCCAAAATTAGATGAGCGTAGGCACTCAGAGTACTTCGAGGAAATGTTGAAATAAAATGTATCGTCTTTTCCGAAGTAGGTAGTCATTTCACGACTTTCACATATTTAGTAAAGTACTTAACAAATGGAGGACTTCTTTGATCGTAATGTTACGTTTGTAAGTAGCTTAATGATGCTCTCTTTTATTATGTAAATTAGTAGCGAAACAGACCCTATTCCCTTACAGACCCTATACCCTTATTAATTAAAAATAAAATAAAGTATAGAAAACGTCGACATGCGCAACAATGACAAACGCTTTTGTCATCATGCGTATTTAATTTCGTGCTATATTTTAACGTACAACATCAAATAATATTTTTGAATGTTATTAGTACAAAAAGTGTAATGCTATGTTATGTTGTTAGCGATAAGACCGCCCACTGAACTAATCCAATTTTTAAGTTTTATTTTTATTTGTTTTTGTTATCTTATTGGTGTAAAATAAAGCGTTATCAATCAATAAATCAATCAATGTTTATGCAACTGAGTGATGAAACTAGCAGCTCGTTCACCTGATGGTAAGTTACACGCCTACCCATAATAGTTGTAGCACCACCCAGAACTTTGTTTTGCAAAATCTTGCGCAGCATGGCACTGCGTTTTTCACCCTTAACCAATAGCTCTTAAGTCTCATATTGCCTAGTAATTTTACGTCTTCCAACCTCAAACCTCTTTCAAAGTTCATACAATAATAAGTTTAATTTTGTTGAAGAAGAAGTTTCTGAGCAGAATTGAAATTTGACAATCTTTGGAACCTTCAAAACTGAATTATTTTTATTAGATTACGTTCTAACCCAACAAATTCAGTCATGTGTATAATGATTTTACAGTTTAATTATCTTCTGTTTTTTACAGTAATTTGTTCTGTTTCGCAATAGTGACGCATGAATAAACCTGTTGCCTTCGTCTTTATTGTGTATACGGGAAAAACCAATTGAGCGGTAGACTTTTGATCCGTCAAATTAACTTTTTACGATGACTACTACCTTGAATGTAACTTCTCTCCAATCGATACAATAAAGTAGCAATTTCTCACAATAGTCACAACAATACAGACACTCGCTTTATAGCCTGCGAGCCACAAATCCGCGCAGAATGTGGGGATAAGAGCGTTTATTTGTTCAGACTAATGCACATTTTATGCGGGACCCCGGTTCTTATGACTTACGTGACGTAACGGGTGGGGTGCAAGGCATGAGAACATGATCTTAATATTAAAAAGCATTAGTTCTACCAGTATAAGACAAAAGTAATGTAACAAGGCCGTCGGGTAGGTACCACAGTTTTGCCAGTTATTCTGCTGCCAACCATTACCGTGTTCCGGTTGGAAGAGCATTGTAGCATTGCCAGCGATATTATTGGGCATATAAGACCTAATATCTGATGTCTTGGGGTGATGAGCGCAATGCACCGCTACGCAGTACTTTTTTCGGTATTAAAAGCTATGGGTGGCACTGTAATTATTATGGACAGGCGTGGCGCTTACCATCAGGCAAACAACCTGCTCGTCTCATCACTCAATTCCATAAAAAAGAAAAGACAATAAAAATTACATCATTACCATAGTTAACATGATCGTCATGGATGTTGTACACTCTTGGACAGTGTACAGGGAACGTCTCCTTGCCCCTTCTCCATCCCTTGTCGGTTGCCTCGGGCAAAGCATGGCAAAAGCACTCAGCCAAGAATCTATCACCATCTATCATCTATCATCCATCACCTTTTATACGAGAAAGAGAGATTTTTCCATCAGACAGGCCTATGCCAAAACAGAGAGTCTCTAGGTGTCTTCAAGTCTCGATTAAATCGGTATCTTTTAGGCAAGCATAATCCGTAGTCGACCACGTCGTCACTTTCCATCAGGTGAGATTGCAGTCAAATGCTTGCCTATTCGGTAATAAAAAAAAACACATGTGACAAGTTCTTTAAGTTTGCAATTTTTGGATATACGGGTTTTACCTACATTAAAAACGCTATCACAATACTCACACATCCATCATCATCAGCTCATCACGTTCCCACTGCTGGGTGGGACACGGACCTTCTCTTATAGAGAAAGCATGGACCATAATCCACCACGCTGGCCCAGTGCGGGTTCATCCATGCAATTTGATATTTTATATCCCCGATCATACCACATTCATATGTCAGGTAAAGGTATTTTTACACTAATATATTCCTACTTACAGCTTTTTTACGTTTTATCAGTTACAATCACATTTTGCCGGCATCTTAATTTTGATAGACGCTCTAGTCCATAAATCTTTATCAACTGCTCGCTTTTGCCTCAAGCTTGGGCCACCCGTGAAACTACCAGAACGAAAGAATAGGTCTCGTCGTAAAAATCCACTCGTAAATATGAAAAGGAAAAGATTTCTGAGTAAAAAACCTTTTTCACAGGATTGTTATGTGATACAACTAAATGAGGATTTGTAGTTCGTAGCGAGACTACTAGTTACCGTGACTTCACTCGTATGACTTTCTATACATGGCAACATCATAAGTTTTTTACTTCTTTCTTGAGTGGTTGGCTTCTTAACCAAGAGGCCGCCCACAATAAAATTTGGAAAGTACTACCTTTGCCAGATATTCAACCGCCAAGCAGTAGTGTGCAAACAGTAACACACAGTAAAACAGTAATGTGTTATGGCACTGTTTTGAGCGAAATTACTGATCATCTTGAGACAGACTTAAGAACCATTTTTTCAAGGTGAGAAGCGTAGTGCTGTGGCGCGTAAGATTTTACTAAGCATAGTTGTACTGCGTTACAGCTGTTGCAAGCAGCTGTGTTAATTACTATCAGACGAACGACCTGCTCGTCATTCCATTGCATAGAAATTACTTAGCATTTCCGACTTCAAAGCTGATATCGAGCGCGTCACATCTTATGTCACATCTTATGTCTCATCTTATGGTGTCATTAAACATTGAACAACAAAAATTACAATTACAAAACTATTTAATGTATACCTTTTTACAAAG
This sequence comes from Petrophora chlorosata, assembly GCA_951640565.1. Taxonomy (NCBI): domain Eukaryota; kingdom Metazoa; phylum Arthropoda; class Insecta; order Lepidoptera; family Geometridae; genus Petrophora; species Petrophora chlorosata. Next base: position 19,353,693 of record OX621189.1, on the reverse strand, counting down.
AGAAAGATTAACAGCACAACATTTTTACTATGGTAGTACCTTTGTACTAAAGAAAGATAAGACTGCTCTTTAGCAGTCTTAGCGCAAAAAATGATCTCTTCCAGACAACCTTTGGATGGGCAGTATCGAAAAAAGGAGTATACGGCGGTGTACAAAATAACTAGATTACAATAATAAATACCTGCATAAACATACATTCCAATATATATATACTAAAACATAAACATACTGTAACGTTAAGAAATAAACTTTTACTAATACAGCACTTGTACGGAAAAAAGCTCGGATACTAAAAAACAGACGAATAAAACAAGGTTAATATACATACTTCAGAAGGTTCTGAAAGTTAAGACAGGAGAGGTAATATTCAATTCCATTGTCTTAATGAATGTACTTTCGTGGAACTTTGCGTTTCGCGTTACGTTAATTTCGGACTCTCGATAAAAGGTTACGTTACGTTAGAGTACGCACTTGTAACGTGAAGCGTCATTTGATAAGTTTGATTTAGATTTTGCTATTCTTTGATATTAGTTTCACCCTATTTGAATCCTTGTAAGTTTCATATTAACAATAATGCGGGTTGAGTACTCGTTACGGATCTAATATTTCTTCTCTGATCTTCGGATTCTATAAGGTGGGTGGGTACAACCATTTTGCCAATTATTCCGCCAATCAGTAGTGCGCAAGTTTTGCTGTATTTCGGTTTGAACGGCATTGTAGCCAGCGAAATTACTGGGCATTATGAGACTTAAGAGCTAATTGTCTCAGGATGACAAGACTTTTCAAAACAAAGTTCTGGGTGGTGCTGCCATTGTTATGGGCAGGCGTACTGCTTACCATCAAGCGGACGACATGCTTGTCTAGTCATTCAGTTACAATGAAGAAAGTTTTATATATTTGTAATAATTATATTTTTTCAACAATATTGAACCACGTTTTAATAGGAAGCTTTCCTAAACCACGTTAGAAGCTTTTCCCTCGTCTACATTATAAAAATATAAAGCAGTCTCGCCGTTAAAATGCGAGGCACGCGCGTTGAAGTAATTTTATATCGAGCCAATATCCTGAAGGGATGATGCTCCGTTGCAGTCATTTGTTCTAGCCATGGAAATGGGCAGGGGTAGAACTGCTTAGCAATGGCAAACTTGCATAGAATGTAATGGTTACTTGATGAATCCGCCTGTTGAAATGTAATTCCACGGCAACTAGTAAAAACACCTAGTGCAGGGAACAGAGATTCACACAGTATTTGAACTTTAGAGTAAGTATACTATACTGTAAGTTGTATAACTTAATCATGTTACTTACATAGTACTTCCCTTATACCCTGCCGATGTATACCTACTGTTGCAACATAAGTGACTTTCAAAAAAATATACCCGAGTTTGAATCCTGCTGGTCCCGCACCATTAAATTTTAGGTTATGTGCAAAGTTAACACTCACTCCAGTGAAGGAAAACATCGTGAGGAAACCAACATCTCCACCAACATCAACAACCAATAATCACAAAGTTCAGAAAATGTGACATCCACCAACACACACTGGGCCAGCGTGATTGGATTACGCTTGTTCCTCGTGGTCATACTATTTTGTCATACGAGTATGACTAGGAGGATAAAGATGTCCTCGTAGTCATATTACACGTCATATTTAAAACATATTACATTGTTGTCTCCTACGCCTGTGCCAGCCATTTCTACCAGCTTATGCCTACTATACTTCTATTATTATTCATTTCAACATATGAGTTTTTGCTTATTAGAGGAACATCATTTTCTTTCCAGCAGTGGGAACATACTGGGCCAATGTATCAATCCATTGATCCACGGATGGATGTCAACGTTCGACGTCTTCGTCTTATAGTTAAGTAACAGAGACTTAACTTAAATTCCAAAACGTCTCTTCTACACTGACCCATTTCCCCTCCAATACCCAAGAGCAGTCTTAGCCGGGGCTTTCGATAATGCTCCGATCAATCGAGACGATACAACAGTCGATTATCGTCCCGACATTTGTTTTTGTTCGCAGATGGATCGTCCCAACTTTTAAAGAATCGGCTGGCTATTTTGTAATTCCAATCGCTTGTAATCGCATCGCCAATCGCTGTCAATAACCACTGTAGAATTGCTGTCAGCAAGCGTTTAAATGATTTGTAAGACAATTGCTTCAGAGGCAGACACCACACAGTTTAAACTGTCAAGTTTGGTTTTGCCGGCAACTAGTTAGAGGTTATTCTTCTCTTCTTTCGTGTGGGTGTGTGGCCAACCCTGGTTTCGCAGTTTTTAGACCGCCCAAAGGCCTCCGACATGGCCTAACGACTGTTGTCCTAGGACAAGAACCGGGACCGACGGCTTAACGTGCCCTCCGAAGCACGGTAGCGCTGGGATGTATTTACATCCACAAAAACCTTTAAATATTGGCAGCGGACACCACTTGGACGGATGACCGCCGTCCAAGTGGTGTCCGCTGCCAATATTGCTCGACATAACAAATCTGTTACTAACGACTAGGCAAGCTACGCTACGAGCGCTGCGGTTAGAGGTTAATGTTACGATCACGGTCCGATTGCTTTCTGACAGCAGTTCGTGAGCGATTGGAGTTACAAAATAGCCCAGTGGGCTGTTTATAAACTTCCCGACTTTCCAAAAGGCTTTGGAGTCGGTTAACGGGACGAAGGGATGCCTTAGAGTTGACGGGAAGTTTTTGAATATCAAGTCGGTAATGATGGCTGTAGCCAGGAGGTTAAGGATGACGAGCGATATTTGGTGAAATTCGATACCTTTACACACAGTTTTTGTTTAGTATTGTTGTTATCGATGAACTAAAGAAGTTGTTAGAGTTGCGTTAAAGTGTTTTAGGGTTCCGCACCTCAAAAGGAAAAAACGGAACCCTTATAGGATCACTTTGTAGTCCGTCTGTTAGTCTGTCTGCCCGTCTGTCCCTTATCTCGACGCTTTATCTCAGGAACGCGTGGAGGTATCGAGTTGTAATTAAAACCATATACTCAGGTCTATAGTCCCTTAAAGCTGTGAAAAAATTAAACTTCTAAGTTTAAGTAAAAAAATAAGAACGGCCGTTTGTGCCGCAATTTTTTTTTATCTCGACACTCACAAGGGAATCAAAATAGATAGGGTACTTTCGGATAGATAGGGTTTACGTTGACCTAGAACTATGAAATTTGGCAAAATAAGAGAAGAACAGGGAAAAATCTGAAAACTATATATACATTTGTAATTATATCTTAAAAAATATAGTCTTTGTACGGAACCCTCGGTGGGCAAGTCGGACTCACACTTGTCCGGTTTTCTTTAATATAATTAATAGATAATCAAGCAGAAAACCTGCCTGAATGGTAAGCGGTTACCATTGCCTATGATGGACACTTGCAACACTCGGGGCAATGCTGGTACGTTGTAGGCAACGTTCAAAAGGGTCCTTAAAGGTAGGCCTTTAAGGACCCTTTTGAACCTAATTTTAGAACGTCTTTATTGTATTGTATGTTTAACGTCTTTTAAACCAATAAATAACAATATTTATTTAGAAAACCAATAACATTATGATTAAGTAATAGTACTTATATTATTATCGGGATATTAACCATGTTTTTTACTTGGTTTGAGGTTTCTCATAACCAAAAACCACCCACCCACAAATGAGCTGAAGTATTTGTGGATGGCTGGTGTTTCACCATTAGTACTTCAGTTAATTTATGATCATGGCGCTTGTATAATGATGCCGATATATCAAAAATTAAAATATAGTGGGGCGTATTTTTAGGATACGTTACATAAGTAAAAAAAAAACTTGTATACAATAATAACAAGGTTTGCTTTAATTAATCGCTTTAATTTTTTTTTCCAATTCACAAACAAATTAATCTCTCTAAATTCTCAAACACATTTTCAATTTTCCACACATTCCAATCACACGGCGTTATGGCCAAACAAGAAATTTATCGCCCAATAACGTTCTATTTTATTAGATTTTCCGAAATTAAACTCTTAAAATGATACTGAAAATTGGAGATGCGGTAGAAAATTGGAGTACACAATTGGATTATTAGAATCCAGCTACTGTCGGTTATGAGCGGTTTAAGTTCAATGACCGCCAGCCAATCATAATCATTACTGCCGTCACTGATGGGTATAAGCCCTTGATATTAAGTGATTACTCCAAAAGCCGAATGGAATGGATATATAACAAAACAAAGCAAGTATATATATGCATGTTACAAGGAATAATTTTATCTGTCTTAATCCAAACTGTGTTCAATGTCATAAAATGTAATCAAAGAACACTAGAAGTAATGGTGTAAAATCGTAGTTTTTATATTGTTGGGCCCTATTTTATTACCATGTTTTTATTAATTCACTTTCTTATTTGTCTGTCTGTCTGTCGTTCCGGGTGGAATCTTGCAACTCAAATTTCGAGCACTTCCCGAATAGCTATCCATCTGAAACCTTCAGGGTTGCACACAACTCGATGACAATGCATTCTAAATTAATTAAGGCGCATAAATATGTGGTTTTTACTTCGTCGACGCGGGCTCTAATATTATTGAAAATAAACATAAAACTTTAAACTTACTACTAGTAACTATAAATAAATACAAAACAATAATTTAATAAAAAAAATATCAGGACTGTGTCTCGTCTCCGGCAAAATTATAACCACTCATATCTACCAAAAATATTAAAGTTGTCTATCTCTAGCCGAAGATTTACAACCGAACGCTCCAGCCGAACTAGAAGTAATATCCGTCAGCTACTCTGATGGCATACCATCGGAAAGTTCCCCAAAGCACTCGGCCCAGAACCAAAATAAACTAACTGTTGCAATTAAACTTTACGAGGCAGCCGGATCGAGTACTCCCCGAACTATTTGCTAGCCTTTTTTGGGGTTCGCAAAGGGATTAGGAAACGGAAACGTGATCGGATTTCGGATTCGTTTTAAATCCAATTTTAATCAGTGGCTGATTTTACGTTAGATGAAATGAAAATTGCAAATTCATTACTTTACGTTAGCGGAATTCAGAGACAACTTTTGTATTAAAATAAGTTAATTAAAACTGTTTGGAAATTTATTTCACGTTTTCTGATATTATTTAAACACAAAGACTACATTTTGTGTATACGTACAAAATAACCGCTTATTTGAGTAAACTTAAAAGAAACAGAAAGCGATTAACGATAAAATAATGTTGTAAGCTTCTTGTAAATTTATGTATATAACAATAAACTTAAGATTGTAAACTAAAAACTATAAATATCTTTTGAAAAGTACTGTTTACCTATTTCACTTTTTCGCAACGATGTCTCTTTTCAAGTTACATAATTTTTAATTGAAGTCTCGTTTTGCCCATAAAAACTACTGGCAAAGTATACTCAGAAATGCACTGGACATTTTCCAAGTATTTTCAAGAGTGCTGCATTACAAAAAAATAATGAATAGCAGCGGAACTAAACAAGGTCATAATTACAATACCTACATTTATTAAATACTTTAATTTTCTAACACGACATAAGATCCAAAAATATGTATACAACAACTGAATTAATTCGGAAACATCAACAAAAAAGTTCTACAAAATATACCTACATCTATCCGTATACAAATCACTTTCAGGATTGGCAACCAAGAGAGCGTTACATTTTATTCACCAATCAATCTTCTAATCACGACTAATTCTGTAATTCTAAACGATCTTTTTGATCAAGGGTCTTGGTCTATTTAATTAACATCGTAGCGTAGCTTTTGACACTGTAGTTGTACGCGATTTGACGACATTTTGAGGTATGTCACAACAAGATACTTCAGACTTATGGTCGCACCGTTTAGTCAAACTAGTCTACTATCATACAATACCAATTACTCGTGGTCGCACTAAGCTGTGCGGATTGATTTAAATAAAATCTTTTATTAAGTATCGAGAGTACCACCTACATTCTTATAGTAAGTACGTAGCTACAAACGTAGGTACAGTAAACGTACAGTAACGTAGGTACATTGTGTAGGTACAGTCAATGACATAAATCTTTCAATTGACAATAACACTGAAAAGATACAATACAAATTACATGCATTTTTTTTCAAATTCCCAATCGCACATTATTAAAATCCTAACAAACTTTTTTAATGCAATTCAGAGAAATAACCCTTATATTGAACGTGTAGTCAATCATAGGCTACTTTTGTCGCTGACTCTACATAGCAAACGGAGTAATGTCAAAATGCCACGTGCAACGTTAATTGTTAATCAAGGTCTTAAGCCTCTAATAAAGATGTGCGTCAAGTCCCATACTCTAGAGGATATACCAAAATAATTGTTCCAACTAAATCAGCTGAAAAACAATAGCGAATCTATCTACAAATCTTGAATCTGTAGAAATTTCTGTAGAAAAATTCTGTAGACATGATTAGATGTAGATAAGCGCTGTAAAAAAACACTCACCTTGGTCAGCAAAGTGATAAGACACTAAAGAAATCAGACAGCTAGAACTAGCGGTCTAGTGAAGTGATTTCCGTATCCCACATCTAAAAGCATCAGCTCTTTTAAAATAACTACGGAACCAAACGCCACACTCGCTGCCTTCCCACACGAGATTTCCACTTGAGACCGGTGTTGACGGATCCCATCGCTCCAGAACTTGTTGTTTCGACGACTCTTTGCACGATGTGCTTGTATAGCTCGCTTTGAAACAGGATACTGTGAGGAAATTTCCTGTTTTTACCCATGATGGAACGGTGAAGGTTTAAGCGATTGGGGTACGTTTATGCATTTGTGTACGTTTGTACACATTTCTATATTCACATCAATCTTCGAAATGACCAAAACGTTTTCAATGAGGTTTCCCTTGGATTTATCTCCGATAATTCTTAGATGGTATATATTGTGCCGATTCACTAGGGGGCACTGCAGAGGATATAATAGTGTTAGTTGCACATTTCTATGTTTTTGTTCTACGAAATGGCCAAATTGGTATCGAAAGAGTAGCGAGAAGGAAGGCAGACAATATATCAGATTCGTAAAACAAAAGTTGGTATTCACGACCCAAACACAAAAAATATTTCTAATGGAATCAGGCGTGACGTTCGGAAATTCATCTATAATCTGAAACGCAATGAAAATATCTAGTCTAATTCCACTGAATATTAAATGCAAAAATCTGGTAGGGTTGTTGTTAGGGTCAGTTTAGGGCTTTCTTTATTCATTTTACAATAATTACTAAATTTTATTTTTGTTATGTTCCTAATAGGGAATTTCATTTATACGATATATATTATTTTATTTTTACTTTTACTTTTTACTTTTGCTTTTATCTACATATAAATAATGTTTGTAATACGGCATTCACGAAGAGTAGATGATGCCTGATGCCCCACGTTGCACGCCAATTTATAAAACGTGTCAAATCGATAATTCGAACAGGCAAGGCACGGAAGTAAAGAAAACGGGGATGTATGAAGGCAGTCTGTATTAATTCAAATACGGAGAGCAGGGACGGGCGGGGATTCGTTAATCTACCGGATAGCGGTGGGCGTTGCGCAACGTAGATAGTTATTGCAACTATCTATCGGCTCAATAGCCGTTAGCGGCTATCGTACTCCAACGAAACTATCTATTTCTTGGAAACTATCTATTTCGCGAATGCACTGCGCGGCACGCGCACGACAACGTTCGGTTATTCTCGCTACTTGCTAAAACTGCTATCGGCATAATTCGGAAGTCACACGCGGTTCGAACGAAACAGAAAATAAAATCGCTTTGTCACATTCACACGTTGCTATTTAACTTTCAACTTTAACTCGTATGAAATAAGGACACAAACTATAGATGTAACATACTGTTTGTGTTCAATTGAAAAGAAATTTGAAGTGTGAATATCGTATCGAAGAGAAAGTGACCTTGACCCACTCGAATTCAATTAGTCTGTTGATGCGGTGTTGTTTTTAGACACCATAATTATCGCTGATTTTCGAGTTCACAAATGTGTAAAAATGTAAGATAATACAGCGTAAAGACGTACCCTCCTACTTACTATAGTAATAAAACTTTATTAATATAGTAATTGGGTAAGTACATATTTCCAAGAGTTGTTGTAAACAGTGAATTAAAAGTTTTTGATTATATATGTTTTGGTGAAGTGTAGTTAAAAAACAATTAGATTTAAGAATGTAAATATACTATGAAGTGTAGATAATGACAATTCGATTAAGGAGTGTAAATATACTGTAAATAATAATATAAGTAATAAGGACATTGTACATTAACTAAACTATTAAGTGAATTTATAAAACTATACATAGTGCATAATGTCGCGAATTAACGCGAGTGTGCTATGGGACTTTTTTTAAAAAAGACGACACTACTAAGAAGGCTAATTGTACATTGTGCGGTGACAATTATAGTTATAAAACATCTACGGGGAATTGGAAGTGCCATTTGCGTAAGAAACATTTGGATGCTTACGAAAGAGTCGCTTCGAACCGCGAAATAGCGATAGAATAGGATAGCACCTTGTAAAAAACCGCTATCAAAATAGATAGTTTTAAAAACCGCTATTGAAATTCAATAAATAGTTGCGTTTCGTTGCCCGATAAAGCCGCTAAGACCCACCTCTACTACCGGACAATAGGCAATGCAGTAGACAACTTCCAGTCGCAAAGGCTTGAGAGCTGGATGAAGTGCTAAGGCAAAGCGCTAAAGCTAGTGAGATCCGAATCCAGTAGATTTTATTCCACATTACAAATTCAAATCTGGCGGTCACTTGATTTCCGCGAACTAAACGTTTGCGTGTTTTAATGATCGCCAACGCCATCTAGTTTCAAATAGGTGCACTAATCTTGACTCGGGTTGATTGAATGCATTTTATTATTTGTTGTGTTACATGTTTTAATTAAATTTACTTTTACTATCTATACTTTTTTATTATTCCACAACAACCTATACAATATTCAGCGGAATTACACTACATATTTTCACTGCGTTTTAGACAAACAATACTTGTTTTATAATGTTCAACCTGAAAATGTTGTATAATCTATTGGCATCGCGAGATCTAATTCGCAACAAGCAGCGGTTTGAATTTCAAAATGTAAACATACCATATGGAGTATTCTTTAGTTAATAATTACATAGAAGACAAAGACGCATGGAACATTTCGCTTCTGCCGTAGTAACCAACTGGCACATAAGAAAAATAATATTATCAAAAACAAACATAAAATTTTGTAACAAAAGTTAAAAAAATGCCACTCAGTTTCTTGCCGTATCTTTTGAGTAGTTGTTCTTTTTCCGATTCGGTGGTAGAGTCATTGTAATAATTGACGTTCATAAGTGCGTCTATGCCAAAACTGAATAAAGAACTTTTGATCATTGATATTTTACGACTAAAATTTAATTTATTTATTTAAATAAAATACCTCTATTATGCAAAGCATTTTCTTCCTTTATTGTGTCACGAAATACTCACTATATAAAACAGGTGCAATAAAATTTTAATTACTTCAAGTCAAAAAATACCATTAAATGTTTACTGAGCAACATAAACTGTTATTATAGTCACAGAAAATTGTGGAAAATATTCAGTTTTAACGGCTTTTGTCATAAAGCGGGCGGTAAAATAATGTCATCTGTGTATAACCGGCTTCTAGGTATTCATTTTAGCCCCATGTCGCTGTAATAGAAATTTCAATAGCAAGGTATGTGACCGAAGCAAATGTCAAACAATTGATTATGACATGGAACTAGAATGATACTAACTTTTGATCCTCACTGTATCTTTCATGATAGCATTTAAAAGAATAAATGGCAGCATCTGTATGCATGATGGGATGAAAAATTCTGTACAGCGCGAATATATTCATGTATTTGGAACACATGCCAATTACAATATAATTGCCCTCAAGACCGGTTGCCACATTGATAACAACAAGAGTTGCACTTTGTAGTAAATGCGTCCTTTATTTGACAGCTGACTTTCATACACCACTGATGTTGCGGGTTCGATTCCCGCGATGGGACAAATGTTTGTACACAGAAAAAAGCGCAAGTATTTGTTTCGAGTCTGGGTGTTGTGGGACCATGGTCCTCATAATGCCTGGTAGGTAAATGGAATTCTAGTTAGGGGCCACGTTCCATGTTTGTGATCGTAAGGCGTTGTTTAGGCGTGTTGTTAGGCGTTGTGTTGGTGATTTACTTCTCCCGCCACTTAGGTATATAAAAAAACTGTAGTGAAAAAACCTATTCACAAGTATCTTACAAATCGGAAGGTGGAGCGACGGCCCCCCACAAGCTGGCCCAACGACCTGGTGAGAGTCGCGGAGAGCCGCTGGATGCATACAGCGAGCAACCGCTCGTTGTGGCGATCTATGGGGGAGGCCTATGTTCAGCAGTGCACGTCTTCCGGCTGATGATGGTGATGATGAATCTTACAAAAAACATATTATTATGCGTCGAATTGATTACCTCCTCCATTTTTGAAGACGTTTCAAAACCCTACCTGCCCACGTCAGACAATCGGTCACGTATTTATTTGTCGGTGAAAATGAAACATACAGAGTCAAAGAACACTGGAAATGTATAAGGATTTGGCGAGGCGGCTGGTGGAGTCCGCACGTAACCAAAATGCTGGCGTGTATTTTGCCCAAAGAATCAGCCTCGCTGTTCAGCGAAGCAACGCCGCCAGCATTTTGGGCACGTTACCGGACGACGGGTATCGGTTGAATTATCTGTAGGCCATTCAGTTGGCTCAACCGATACCTGTATGTACATAGTATTAAATAGTATTAGTTATATATAATATCTTTATGTATAGTCTCATTTATTTTTAAAATTATTTAGCCTTTTATTTTGTTAGTTTACTAAGAACTTGATTGAACTATGTATGTGTACAATAGAAGTCGTACAGTCTCATAATCGGTCACAAAATAGGTGAAAATTGTCGGTGAAAAAATCGGACCGACTATAGGTACAAAAAGTCTGCCGTCGGCAAAGGCACTTGAACACTACAATTTTATTGAAATCGCTGTGTCCAGCACCTCAAATCCCTCTACAAAACCACAAATAGTTTTCAAGGCGAAGGTTTCCTAAGTCCCTAATCTTCGAACACCCAAATGCCTTGTTTCTGAGTGCTGCGGTACCTTGACCGTTGGACCCCTTTTTATCAAAGCTTACCCGATCGAGGTAAAAGCTGATAAGCTTAGGTAAATCTGTCACTGAGAAATAGAATACTTAATACAAGTAACTGAGCACAGAAATGATCAACCCAATAGATTCAATAGGAAGGGGCACATTTGTCATTATATGGTGGAATGTAACAATAGCTTGATTAGTACCAAAATGATAAGCCCGAACTAGAACGACTGGACTTCGTGCTACCGTATTATGTATATTATAATCGCTCGGAAATCGCTTTTTGATAATCGCTTATACAATTACCGCGTAGACTATATTGGATCCAGTATTCTATAGTATTGAGTATCTACTATCTACATATAAATAATGTTTTTTGAAGATATTGCGTTTATTCTCTCTGACAGCGAACTAAACATATTAGACAAAAACTTGAACACACTGTGGCTCAGGGCAAAAACTAATTTAGATAGGCAGGCGATCCAAACATATATTTGTTTGTTTTATCTAGATATTGGAGTTTGATCAAAAACTGAAGACCGACACACTATTATTCGACAAAATGCTATCCCGACTTACTGGAACTCCATATCACTCGACTCCGACAATACTTTGAGCCAACATGATTAACACACTATTCTATTTAGAATAAATTCTACTTTGACAGTATGTTACGTCGACGCCTTACCGCACGTTAGTCCTCCGTGGTCCGACTCGCTTTTACCCTTAGCGTGTTTTTCCGTAATCCGGTTTTATAAGTACGAGGTTGCATGGAGCGAATCTCAGAAGGCTCGCAGCGGAGCAAGGGTCATGTAAGTGAAGTAAAATGACGAGTGATGAGCGGGACTTTTGGTGTATCTTTCTTCAAAATCGTACCGTTTCGATTATTAATTTACTCCGACAATAAAATACAATATAATAATACTTTATTGCACACCAAATAAAATATACACAACTATGAAAAGTTTTTTAAGGTTTTTCGTTTTAGTTTCATGTTATTTATAGGTCCTAGGTACCAATTTAAATTATGTAGGTATATGTATTTTTAAATTTTAGACCATGAACGCCTATTGTACATAGACGTAGGTACCTACTATTTCTTAGGAAAATTAAATGGCATTATGAAAAATAAAATAAGTCAAAAAATACATAGTAGTTTTGACGTACAATGGGTGGTCTTATCGCTTAGAGCGATTTCTTCCAGACAACCTTTGGATGGATATAACATGTATAAGATCCGACATAAAATTCAGCGAAATAAGTTTCTGCAAGTATAAGGGGAACCGTCGACGTAATCTATTGTCGAAGTAGAATGTATTTCCAAATAACATAGTGTCTCAGTTTAGTCATATCGGCTCAAAGTGTTGTCAGGGTATAGTAAAATTGAAGTTCTATTGTGTCGTGAAAGCGTTTTGTTTAACAAGAGTAAGTCGGTATTGTGTGTTACTCGAAATGGCCACAGTAGTTAATCGTGGTCTCAAAATTCTCCCTTCGCATTAGTCCTACCTCGCGTTTGTCAGAATAATGCTCCCACTTGCACCATTCTAATCTCATCTACGACTAAGTCACAAGTACACCAACCCAAACCAAACTATGTAATTTACTCAGAATTAGAGAGCCGGTTTAAATACAAAGTACTTCGTACCGGATTTCGGGTTGTATTCAGTGTATAATTTATTCTGGTCACCACAACATTCGCTTGTGCGCGAAACACACCGTCTGTCCTGACCGAGCTTTAATTTGTCGCCAACCATATAATTTCGCATAGTCAACTTCAATAATAAGTGAACATTTTATTACCCTTTCACAACAACTAGTTTAACATCTGCTTTTCTCAAATACTGTGTTACTGATATCATGATTGCGACATGGTCGTAAAACATAATTTTATTAAAGATATAAAAAAAATCATTTCCTATAAAATCTATCGATTATACAAAGGTTAAAGTCAGATAATTATTTTATATTAATGACGTAACGAGCACGTTGGTCACTCGACTGTAAGCAACACTTGACTGTAAACCCTTAGCAGTTGCAGCGCAACCCAGAACTTTACTTACAGACTAATTTTACAGGCATTATTATTTTACAGTGCTCAAAATCAAACCTCAGTTATATTAATTCAAATATGTTTATAGAATTTTACTCTTTTAAATTACTTGAGGCTTTTTGCGTTAATTTAATTCCCAGTAATTTCGCTGGCTTGCCCTTCAAACGTTTGGCGGCAGAATAACTGGCAAAGCAGTAGTACTCGCCCAGACGGCCTCTCGCATACAAGAAACCTACCAGTAAAAATTCACGCGATTGCTGAACAAAATCCATACATCCATATCTCATACATCCACACAAATTTTCGCATTAATAATAATATCAATAGATCTGACGACTATGGCAGAGCCCAAAAGGAGGATAATGTTTTCGGGTCACGGCGACTAGTCATATCCTAATCTTGTTCAAAAACAACCCGATTACACTAACCCAGACTAAATGGGGTCATTTGCTTCTGAAATTAGAAAGTAGGTTTACATACAGAGCATATTGTATCCGATTTCAGCTTGTGGTCTGCGTGTTATTTATTGTGGTCCACATTAGTTAGTAGTCATTAATTAACATAAATATTATATGTACATAGAGCACATGGAACAAACAAACAATTTCAACCTTTCAATGAAATAACCTGCACCAATGACTTATAGTTAAGTGCAGATTTTGTACGCTCGCTCTAAAAACGGTGAAGGAAAACATCGTGATGAAACCCGCTTACGCGCTTTGGAGTGGTAGGCTCTGGCCGTGGTTGTAATACCACCCACCGAACAAAGCCATGCCGTCAAGCGACCTAGTCGTGTTTCGGGATGATGTTCGGTGAACCATCGGGGAGACGGGTGTGAGCAGCCGCTCAACTGCCGTCTCTCTCTAGATCTATGTGCTCCATCTTAGGCCACATCATCGCTTCACATCAGGCGAGATAGTGGCCAAACATAGATCTATTAAGTGTAAAAAAAAAATGAAATGAAATATTTATTGTTACCAGATTGTAGGTTTGATGGGTGTTACATAAATATAAATTACTTACTATACAATCTCCCCAATTGGGTATGCAACATCATTAATTTTATTATTTACTAGCTGTTGCCCGCGACTTCGTACGCGTAGTGTAGTAGTAATTCATCATGCTTCCGACCATTTTCTGTCCCAAAATACTCCCGTTCCAGCTCCCATCCTGCTCCTTTCTCATTACCGTACCACCTCTATTCTGTTACCTTCCCACTCGTATCCTGTTATCGTCCTGGTTGTATTCCGTAACCGCCGCGTTCTGGACTGATCCTGTCCTTCTCCTATACCGTTACCGCTCCCTACTATCCCGTGACCGTACCGCTCCGCTCCTGCTCCAGTCCCGCTCCTATATCGTTACCATTACGCTCCTATCCTGTAACTCTCGCACTTATCCCATTTCCATGCCCATCTTATCCCGTTATCATCCCGTTCCGCTCCCAATCCTAATTACCAAAGTTGATAGCCCTATCTTTAAAAACATAAACTCTCATTCCTTTTGTCCGCTCTCGTAATGATCCCCTTATAGAACTTACATACCAAACAGCTTCGTAGGTTTTTGGTTTTCGAGGTGTGATGTGTGTGTGTGTGTCTGTGTCTGAGGGAGTGGATTATTTTTATATTTAGATATATACATTTTAGCAAGTTCTTTTAGGGATGTTTAAAAATTGGTGAAAAATGTGTTATAGTTTCTTTGACCGAGTATATGTACGTATCAAATGTCATCGTTCAGTTTAAAAAAACATATTACGGGACCACGGAGGCCGGGTGGAAATAACACGGGTGGGATTGCCATCGGGGGGAAACGCCATGGACCCTTTACGATTCGTACGCAAAACTGACGGTGACGGTGCGCCGCGGTGCCACGCTAGCCGCCGCGGCCGTTCCGGGCCCGGTACGGTGTTGCTATGCTTTTTGTTCGTCTATACCAGCAGTTACTAATAGTTGTTCCACGGAACCCTAGGGTTCCGAGAATTGCCGACGCTGGCCAGCATTTTTTATCGATATACTGACCCGCGCAAAAGTGCTCAATCAATTTCGATAAAATTTATAAGGGACCACCTCTGAAGTATGACCTACCAAACAAAAAAAGAATCTTCAAAATCAAATTATAATTGGCGTAGTAATCGCGTAACAAACAAAGAAAAAAAACAGAACCTCCTCCTTTTTTAAAGTCGGTTACAAATATGAGTTGGGGTTCCACCAAAATTAGGTACATAATTTAGTGTTCCATAGCAAAAAAAAATTGGGAACCGCTAGATAAAATTCCTCTTCTACTTTCCAAGGCGACATAATCGCATCAGCAAAAAAGCGTTTTGCAAACTGATCAAAAAAAAAACTCCAGTGCAGGTCCAGCGCCATGTCCATAAAACCCGTCACCGCGAGTCAGAAAAACGCCCCTTGATAAGACGTGCTATCTATGGGTGGCTCGATTTAAACAGCTAATTTGCCTTGCAACGGTACTCAACGTTATACCACTCCACCAGCCACCGCCACCAGCACCGCCAATAGTCGCCGCGATCTCGCAGTGTAAACTCGCCCCTGATGAAGAGCATCGGACATGCTCGAAACCTAGGTCGACTAATTTGACAAACTATGTGAGTCCTAGCCGTTTTATTAAATATTTATAATTATAATGAATCAAACTCACGAAAACTCTCATACTAAAATTGCTAATCGGTAGGTACTCAACGTTGTTAAATTGCGTAATAATTCCAGTTTTCGTTAACCGATATTTATAAAACAAAGTTTGTTATGTAGCCTAGGACTCCACAAAACATTTTTAGAATACCATCATGTGAACCAATACCTTAGTTCTACAAACTCTGAAGGTAAGTAATAAACCAGTATAAGCTGAGCCATGTGCACAAAGGGTCCGGTATGTTCCGTGGTTCAACTTATAGTGGACACCTATATTTTTTCCTAAATTTCGTCATAACTTCAATATTACTGGACCGATTTTGATGAAACAAAGCCTATGTGTAGCGCCGGACTCCACCGAATATATTTAAAAAAACTGCATTCAAATTAGTGCCCTGGTTTCTGAGTTTATCCCGGACAGACAGACAGACAGACAGACAGACAAAAATTTTAAAAATTGTATTTTTGGGTTCTGTTGCTACCATATACTCCTAAAAAAATTGATTTTCAAAAATATCTTCAATGTACAGTAACCGCTTCGTTACAGTTTTATTATAAGTATATAGAGAATCAAACTCACGAAAACTCTCATACTAAAATTGCTAATCGGTAGGTACTCAACGTTGTTAAATTGCGTAATAATTCCAGTTTTCGTTAACCGATATTTATAAAACAAAGTTTGTTATGTAGCCTAGGACTCCACAAAACATTTTTAGAATACCATCATGTGAACCAATACCTTAGTTCTACAAACTCTGAAGGTAAGTAATAAACCAGTATAAGCTGAGCCATGTGCACAAAGGGTCCGGTATGTTCCGTGGTTCAACTTATAGTGGACACCTATATTTTTTCCTAAATTTCGTCATAACTTCAATATTACTGGACCGATTTTGATGAAACAAAGCCTATGTGTAGCGCCGGACTCCACCGAATATATTTCAAAAAACTGCATTCAAATTAGTGCCCTAGTTTCTGAGTTTATCCCGGACAGACAGACAGACAGACAGACAGACAAAAATTTTAAAAATTGTATTTTTGGGTTCTGTTGCTACCATATACTCCTAAAAAAATTGATTTTCAAAAATATCTTCAATGTACAGTAACCGCTTCGTTACAGTTTTATTATAAGTATAGATATAGATTCTAGATTATAATATAACATGCAACCAATAATTTAATTAACCAATAAATTAATAACTATTTATAAGTCAATGAGTCAAAATAATCATCATAATCTAAATGTCAATTTTATAAAAATCTATATATATCAGAATCCTATCCAATCCTAGTCTATACGATCTATATATATTTATCTATATCTTTATTAACTTAACTAATAATTTTTATTATATTTTATAAAACATTTTTTTAGCTACTACATGGAGTCCTTTAAAAGGTGAGTTAATAGAATCCAAGGGTCGGCAACGCATCAGCAATGCCTCTGGTGCTGCTGATGTCCATAGGCGACGGTAACCGCTTACCATCAGGCGGGCCGTCTGCTTGTTTGCCGACATAATAAACAAAAAAAGCATTCATGAATACCAAGCTAAAAACTCAAACAAGACGGGGACATACAGAAAGTTAGATAACAGAAGAAAAAAATTCGACACTCGAAATGGTAAATGGTGACCACCGTAGGTTCATTTGTGCAAAATATTTCCACGCTGAGGGAACATTGAGATGCGGGTTCAAGTCTCAGCCGGTGGTCGTATTTTTGCTTTCTGAATAACCTTGTTTAGCTAATATTATAAAAAGGTAACCTATTGGTCCTACTAATACTATAAATGCAAAAGGTTGTGATGATGGAAGGTTGAATAGATGAATGGACGTTTGTTACTCAATCACGCATAAACTACTGAACGGAAATGTGAAACCGAGGGCGCAGCTAGTATGTTTTTATAATGGCCTGCCTATTGAATTTCGCAGTTGACAGTTCAAGTATACTTGTTTTATTGTACTTTTGTTTTGTTTGGTAACCAAACTACTTCTAACCCAGCAGTGGGATGTTGGAACATCGCTCCTCCCTCTCATTGAGAGTATGGGCTATAATCTACTAATATAAAAACTATTTGACACAGTTTCTCTCACGTTTTTGTTGAATAGTCGAGCCGAGAGTTTTTAAATTATGAATCAAACTCACGAAAGTTATAATCAAACATAAACTTCTATATTATTATTAAACCCTGAAACAAAAAACGTATTGGAAATTCATTTTTGATTGCAATTCAAATGAAATGCCAACGTCAAACGCTGCAGACGACGTCGGTATCAAACTCTTTGCATTCCAGAGTGACCACACGTTGCAAATCCATGATACTATTAATTCTATGACAAGTACCTATAAATTCGAAAGATTGTGACAAAATTTTAATGTAGGTATGGATGTTCGTTACTCGTGATATGTATCCGGCCCATTGCTACTATAATTTCCGGGTACGAGTGGTTAACGCGGTTAAAATAACATAATTTTACGTAATACACTGGTTTACGGATACAAATAGTAAAATATACCGGATATTACCTCAGCTGGATACTTTACAACCGCTTCCGGTTATAAATAGCCGTTTACCGGAAAACTGCCGGATATAATTTACGTCCCTAATATCAGTATTTTAGCATAAATATTTTGTTCACAAAGACCTTTTGTATTTTAATTTTGTTTCGATTCGAGAGAGCCGCTTTCGGTGATGGGTTTTTGTTTGAACTCCTGGTAATTAAGTTTTCTTTGTTATTGTTGAGAGCAATAAATTTTGTATTATTTAGTTTTTGAAAGCAGAAATCATGATAAATGTATTATTATTGTCATCATATCAAAAACGTTATATTATATAATAATATTATTATTACTTTTACCAGCGTTTTAGTCATCGATTCGCCGCGCGTAATGGAACCTCCTTAGCGGTAGTGGGATAATCCTAGGGTGACGCGCGGCGTTTGACGGTTCGATTGGCGGGACGAAAATATGTCGAAGTAAAACGAATAAAAGTTTTGTGAGGGTGATTTTAACTTGTTTTTTTTTTAACATTATATAGAGCCAGCCCCTGTACTCTGAAAAAGTAATTACGATCTTCGTTCTGTCGGATGAAAGGGACAGCGCTATGCCACAGGCATAAGAGTGTCTCTTTTAGTCCGCACGAACGAACGAACGAAAGCAACTTGGAGTAGACCCCTGAATCGGGTCAAAAACTTCCGGCCCATTCATCCTCGTTTCTTGATTTTCAGCCGTAGACTCATATGGACTTTAGGGTACCACTCTGTTGTTATTTTGATCCAACATTATTATGTCCAGTGTTGATTGCAGAGAATCCTTGCCTATGAGGCCTTATGCACCAGTGCCAACACACACCGATGCAAGTTTATTTCCCAATGGACATGTATATAAAATGTACTAACGACCTTAGAGTTCACACGATTGCAAACATAAATGTACCTACTCTATATACGTATATTACTTATGAAATGTTCTATTTTTAGGAAAATAACAAAATCCGTCATGAATAATAGACGTACTAGTTGAATAATTTAAAAAATACAATTTAAATTACGCACGTCATGTTATCACAATGACTCTATCACCGTAGCTAAAAAAAGAATCACTACCCAGAAGCATGTATTGAACTTTTAAATGTATATTTTTTTACGCTTAATGGATCTATGTTTGGCCACTATCTCGCCTGATGTGAAGCAATGATGTGGCCTAAGATGAAGCTCATAGATCTAGAGAGAGACGGCAGTTGAGCGGCTGCTCAGACCCGTCCCGAAACACGACTAGGTCGCTTGATGGCATAGCTTTGTTCGGTGGGTGGTACTACAACCACGGCCAGAGCCTATTACCACTCCAAAACGCGTAAGCGGATTTCATCACGATATTTTCCTTCATTGTTAACACTTTAATAGTTTCGTATGTGCCAATTGGCTACTTGGCAGAAGTAGAATGCTCCATGCATTTTTGTCTCCTATAATTGTATACTATAGACGATGGTAGCGAAAGCTACACAATATATATATAAACTTCAACGCATATCCTGATAGGATGACAACACATAATTATATTTGCCTTCTGTTCCTCTCTCGGGCTTTGACTTCCTTTGATCCTATAAATATCTTCATATGAGGTAAACCGCAGGTGTCAGCTGTGTAGGGAGCAGTTTTCCTGTTACATGTCTAATATTTGTATAACAAAAGCATATCTTACGATACGATTAATATAGCTCGAACGAGGAAGCAATTTTCACCTTAATCACTTGCCATAGTAAACTTATTATGGCATAAATAAATGTGACAATTAATCAATGAAGTAAGAAATTATAATTCATATCACGTTATATATAGTAGTATGTAGAGCGAGTGTGGCTCAGCGGAAACTCGTGCGCCTTTCGATCCTACGCACCTGTGTTCGAATCCCGACTCGGCCCTGCACCAATGACTTATAGTTAAATGCAGATTTAGCAAGCTCGCTTTAAAACGGTGAAGGAAAACATGGCGTTTTGGAGTGGTAGGCTCTGGCCATGGTTGTAATACCATCCACCGAATAAAGCCGTTCCGTCAAGCGACCTGTCGTATTTCGGGATAATGTTCGGTGAACCATTGGGGAGACGGGTCTGAGCACCCGCTCAACTGCCGTCTCTCTCTAGATCTATGTGCTCCATCTTAGGCCACATCATCGCTTCACATCAGGCGAGATAGTGGTCAAACATAGATCTATTAAGAGTAAAAAAAAAATTAAAAGATACGTAGGTACTTATTATATTAGAAAACATTCAAGAAACAGCCTTTGTAGTTGCAAGTTTGATCCCACTATATGACATTATACATATAGTACCCAAAAAAAACTACATCATCTGTTACGTATCTGGGTGTTGTGAGATTATGATATTTTCAACACACTTGTTCATAAAGTGGCTCTATGGTCACCGCAATTAGGCACAGAATGACACCCATAATCAAACTGTGACTTTTTCATTGCTATAACTCACTAGTGAGTTATAGTTTTTTTTTTAAATATTATTGGTTGAGGTGCTTTGTTCTTAAAGTTTTTATTCAAGAAAAGATCGTGTTTAATAGAACAAATAAATTAATGTTCCTATTGCTTGCTCATTTCATGCAACTTCTTATTTAAATAGATAATTTTAACTCGTACGTTAAATAAAACTTTCACTCAAATATAAATTTTGTTTTCTCTGTTATAAAAAAAAACTTTAAATTCCCTATTTTGTACGTGGCAGAATAGGCGCAAACCCTATGCGTGGAAAATAAAAAAAAAACCTCATCCCTTTAGCCTGTGGCTGATCGCAATGCGCGCGCATAGGAAAACTGATTAATTTTTCCCGCCATAGCGAATCTTTTTTCACAACTCATTTTCACTGTTGAAAATGAATTTTTATTGTTATTTTATTCACAAGTGTGTTGAAAAACGACATATGATACACGTGTGTATTGATGATTACCGTCCTCGGCTCTCTTAAGACCCTCACCTAACGGCTCGGGTCTCAATGGCGCCTCAGCGGTAATCACCAACATTACACACTAGTACCATAATGTACTATTAAGATTTTAAATATTCAGACTAAACGAATAAAATAACTTATTCTTAAACAAAAAAAAGCCGGCTTCAATTCTGATGTATCTTCGAAGCCCAAGGTCGAATATCGATGAAATTAAGCTATACTGAAACCAACGCAAAAGAATTTTTCAAATCGGTTTATAAATGACGGAGTTCTGAGGTAACAAGTATAAAAAACTTTCGAATTTAGAACCTCCTCCATATTTGAATTCGGTTAATTATATATTTATTTAATTATTAATAATGCAACACAGTGTTCAACAGTTACATAACTATCTACCTGGACCCTCAGTATTAGGGTGTAGCAATAAACTTATACCTCTATAACATCGTTTTCATACAATAATTACATAAAAATTATACTTTAAAAAAGGAACATTTTAATTGCTTATTTTATTTAATTATAGTCAAGTACATCTCGAGAAATTATTACGTTCTTTCATTTAAAAAAATCATGAACCGTGTAGTATCATTTTTATAAGGTACATTCGAACCTGAGTCTTCATAACACCGTCCTGACGCCTTAACAACCAGGCAACCGAGCCCGAGCATGAAATTTCGTTTATCTTTATTAGCTAGTTTTTAGGGTTGTGTCATAAGATTATAAACAAGCATGCGCATTCAATATCAGACCATATTTGTCAGTTTGTTTTCGAATGGTTGATTGGATTTGACGCCTCTGCGGTGAAGTGGTTGGGCGTGTCAGCTATCTTATCTATACAGTTCAGAGGTAGGGTTCGATAGCTACGACGGGACAAATGTTAGTGCACGAAAAAAATATGCCAGTATTTATTTAGTGTCTGAGTATTGGGACCATTAATACTCGTAGTTCCTGGTTCCCTAGATACGGGAAATCACTTGTGGTAGGTTTCTCGTATGCGAGAGGCCGTCCGGGTGGGTACCACCCCTTTGGCAGTTATTCAACCGCCAAACAGTAGTGCGCAAGCATTACTGTATTCCGGGTTGAAGGCCATTGTAGCCAGCGAAATTACTGGGCATTATGAGACTTAACAGCTAATTGTCTCAGGGTGACGAGCGCAGTGCAGCGCCGCGCAGGATTTTGCAAAACAAAGTTCTGGGTGGTGCTGTTATTGTTATGGGCTGGCGTATTGCTTACCATCAGGCAAACGACCAGCTCGTCTCGACATTCAGCTACATAAAAAAAACTTATTATTTATAGGTACTTAGTTATTGATGCCAAGAAGCAATCATTAAAATAGCGGTTATCGTACACAGTTCCAACCATCTAGCGACAAGAAGCAATTACACCTTCAAAGAGGATCTCAGTGCTAAATTGTAAATCAGTGCACACAACGTAATGAGTGTTCGAATCGGTTAAATAATTAATGTTGATACGGGGTTCATTAGTATACTTGGAAGGAATACTGATTGCGACAGTAGTCGAGCTGCCGAGGTTTAAACAGTACTGACTGCGCCCCACGGTTTTACCCGCGGTTTTCCGGGACAAAAAGTAGTCTGGAAAAGCTTCCAAGATGTAACGTACCTATTAAATTTTATCAAATTCCGTTAAATAGTTTTTGCGTGATTGAATAACAAACATCCATCCATCTATCTTTCGTGACAAACTTTCATATTTATAATATTACGTAGGAGTAGAGGCTATCTGGGTGGGTACCACCGCTTTGCCAATTATGCAGCCGCTAAGCATAGTGCGCAAGCTTTACTGTGTTCCGGTTTGAAGGGCATTGTAGCCAGCCAAATTACTGGGCATTATGAGACTTAAGAGCTCATAGTCTCAGGATGATGAGCGTGGCGCAGTGC
The DNA here is from genome assembly GCA_951640565.1 of Petrophora chlorosata. Classification (NCBI taxonomy): domain Eukaryota; kingdom Metazoa; phylum Arthropoda; class Insecta; order Lepidoptera; family Geometridae; genus Petrophora; species Petrophora chlorosata. The sequence continues at coordinate 19,330,521 of OX621189.1, read as the reverse complement.
CGCGTAGGATTTTGCAAAACAAAGTTCTCAGTGGTTGCTACTGTTATGGGCAGGCGTGTTGCTTACCATCAGGCAAACGAACTGCTCGTCTCGTCAATCAGAACATAAAAAAAGAGAACAAAACCCTGCTGGACCAGTTTTTTTTCTATTCTCGTGTCGGTGTGGTCAACCCTGGTGTCGGTTATAGACCATCCGAAGGACTCCTACATGGTTTAACAACTGTTCTCCTACAGCAACCAAGAGCGACTATCATGCCCTCCGGAGCACATTCAGATGTAAATACCAAACAAACTGTCATCCATCCAAGTGGTGAACGCAGCGAACTTTGCTTAATCTAAGGCGAGGCTACGAGTGCTACGTCGGACCCGTTAAGGGTATGACAATACATGCCAACAAAAATGTTATAGTAGTTTATAAAGCTGATGCATAAATACAATAAAGAGGATAAATAGGGTTATTACACGTATGCGTTCATTGTTTTCTTTCTCCAAGAAACTAGAAAGTATATTAGAATTAAGAGTCAACTCTGTAACTGTTTGACATTGAGTATGTAATTGCTAATGGTTTCGATTTACGCTCGAATGTATTTGCAGTCCTGGGCGCTGTTTGCGCGATCGAGGACTGAATTTAGAATAGCCATATTACCAGCCTTAACTAGCATTTTACAGTAAAATTCAAGGTGTTTGTAATAAAGCTGAAATCTAATGGTAATCAGCAATAACTACAACACTGGTATACATTTCATCATTATCGTCATCATCATCATCAGCCCAATACGTTCCCACTGTTGGGACATGGACCTTTTCAAACAGAAAGTATAGGTATATTATTATAATTATTAGTTTAGCCATGGTCGTCTCACTGCAGGGCAAAGGCCTTCCTACCCTCCTTCCACTCCTCACGGTTTAATGCTCCTTGCGGCCAATCCTTCTAGTAGGAGTCCGGCTCATCCCGCCATCTCCGTCTGGGCCTGCCGCATTGTCGTCTGACGTTGTGTGGGACCCACTCAGTGGTAAGTTTAGCCCCCATCTCGTTCGACATACGGTAGCCGTGATAGGTATTTATAGGGCAATAATCCACCACGCTGGCGCACTGTGGGTGGTGATGTCACATGTCTTTGAATTTTGTGGTTCTTGGACATGCCGGTTTCCTCACGATGTTTTTCTTCACCGTTTTGATAACGAGTGCTAAATCCGCACAAAAATTACTAGTTGCTCCCCTCGGTTTCAAAGTTAAACGGGATAAAATGTATCCGATGTCCTTTCTAAGAATGTCAGGTATTTGGTTTCATCAAAATTGGTTTAGTAGATTTGCGTGATCGAGTAACAAACATCCATCTATCCATCCATCCTCACAAACTTTCGCGTTTATAATATTAGTAGGATGAATTCATTGGTGCGGCGCCAGCGGGATTCGAACTTCGGTGCGTCGGATCTTAAGTCACACGAGCTTCCGCTGAGCCACACTCGATCTCGATTCGCTCGCTTTATTTTTACTATGCGTTAAAATATCTAAGATGCTGTATTAGATCACTTCTAATCCCACCAGTTCATTCACCCCTATCTAGATTCCTTATCAGAACTCCATTGTCATTTCACACCACAATTATATCATCATGATATATGTACATCGCAACTGCGACGTGTCCGATCGAACGATTGCACGATACCCCGACCGCACAATTACACGATGTTATTAGATGGTACAAATGGGATATTGTGTTGCACTGTAATGGGTATTAATGGAATGGGGAATGTGTCAAGGGGCTTGCGGAATTTGAAACGCGTCGATGGTGTGTTGGTATGTTGATACGACTGTATTGATGTTATAGGTAAATAGATTGGTCTCTTAATCGAATGCCATCGTAAACAATATTCAAACAACGCGTATTTTATTAAAATCACTAGTTAATATAGCACTAGCTGCGCCCCTGGGTTTCACGCACGGTTTCCCGAGATAAAATGTTTTGCGAGCCTCAAAATACCTACATACCAAATTTCATCAAAATCTGTTCTTTTGTTTCTGCGTGATTGAGTAACAAACATCCATCCGTCCATCCATCTTCACAAATGTCCATCTTCTCAAACTTTCGCGCGCGGCGCTTACCATCAAGCGAACGACTTGCTCGTCTCATCACTCAGTTTCATAAAAAATAAACATAGCATAGCGCGAAAAATAGCATAGGTAAATAGAAAAAATACCATAGCACAAAAAACAAAAGACATTATTTTTCGATATTAATATCAATATCAATAAGAAAATAAGACTTAGTCCCTATTTTTTTTTACACTTAGTATATCCATGCTTGGCCACTATCTCGCCTGCTGTGAAGCGATGATGTGACTTAAGATGGAGCACATAGATCTAGAGAGAGAGACGGTAGTTGAGCGGCTGCACAGACCGGTCTGTCTCCCCATAATTCACCGAACATCATCCCGAAACACGACTAGGTCGCTTGACGGCATGGCTTTGTTCGTCCAATTCACCAACTGTAATTTTGAAACAAAAGTAATTAAATCATTTCCCAGTTTGCCACAATTCTAAATATTTTGACATTCTACTTCAAGTACAGTCAACAAGAATAACTGCACAACTGCTTCATGTTTGGCTTACAAAGTTTGTTACTATAGATAGTAGTGTCATGGTAGGTATCTTATATGCGAGAGGTCGTCTGGGTTGGTACCACTGCTTTTCCAGTTATTCCGCCGCCAAGCAGTAGTACGCATTAGCATGTCCCAGTCCAAAGAAATCGGTACAGCGATTACAAAAGAGCTATTGTCTCAGGAGACGAGCACAGTGCAGCGCCGCAAAGGATTTTGTATGACATTGTTGTGTGGTGATAACGGGCGTGGTGGTTACCATCAGATGAACGATGTGCTCGTCACGCACTCATTCACATGAAAATTACTGCTTAACAGCTTCATGCGGTGACGAAGATAAATGTACGTAACGTATTCGTAATGTGTTAAAATAAATATTCTTTCCCCAATCGACATCCAGAGATAAATCCCATCTGTACCCAGTAATCTGCCGGGATGTACAGCGATGTTAATGGCGCCGGGAATTCCGCAAGATTACCGCTCAATAAAACGCGTGTCGAGATACCTATTACCGACATATGTATTTGTACATCTGTAGGGGACAATACGTTATATCATGTATGTATGTGTCTACATGTACAATCACAGTACAAAAAGAGCAGTACAAACATGGGAGTATCGATAACTCTAGTTTAAGTTTTAGAGCTAATGCAGTGGAAGAACTGAAGGTAGGAAGGGTGGAGGGGAAGAAAGAAAGGCAAATCGTATTCTAGTTTAAGTTTTAGAGCTAATGCAGTGGAAGAACTGAAGGTAGGAAGGGTGGTGGGGAAGGAAGAAAGGAAAATCGTATTCTAGTTTAAGTTTTAGAGCTAATGCTGTGGAAGAACTGAAGGTAGGAAGAGTGGAGGGGAAGGAAGAAAGAAAAATCGTATTCTAGATTAAGTTTCAGAGCTAATGTAGTGGAATAACTGAAAGTAGGAAGGGTGGAGGGGAAGGAAGGAAGGAAAATTGTTAGAATAGAAAAAACTAGATTCCAGAGATAAAAAGCAGTCTATGTACTATGTACTGATGTCACTCAGAAAGCTGCTAGGTTGAAATGGGATTGGGCTGGGCACGTCAACCGCATGTCTGTCGATCTTTGGGCCAAAAGAACAACCGAATGGGTTCCCAACAATGGACGCAGACAACGCGGCAGACCAAGACGAAGGTGGCGAGACGAGCTGGATACATTTCTATTAGATTGGCCCATTCTATCTCAAGACCGCGAGAAATGGAAGGAAAGTAGGGAGGCCTTTGCCCTGCAGTGGGACGATATGGGCTGAATATAATAATAATAAAATAACTTCGATCATATATACCCGATATATATGATCGGGTATATATGATCGAAGTAAAATAATAATAATGTACTTTTCCAGTGCAAACATATCAAACCTCATTGAAATCCGTGCAGTACTCTTGCGTGATTGAGTAACTAACATCCATTTATTCCATCGATCCTTACAAACTTTCCCATTTTTAATATTAGTAGGATGATGGGAAAAAGGAAAAAAGGGGAAATAGAATGGAAAGAATGAAGAAAATTAATATTGAAGTTAGCAGTTTACCTGTTGGCAAACAGTTACCGTCATCTATGAAATTCTGCAACACCGAACAAAAGCCATGCCGTCAATCAACCTAGTCGTCAACCATCAGGGAAACATGTCTGAGCAGTTGCTGAAACGTCTTTCATAAGATCTATGTGCTCCATATTTCGTCATATCGAGTACAAACATAAATAGAGAAGCTATAAAAACGCAAAAAGCATTGCGGAAGTGTATGAATTCATTGTATAACAATACAATTAAGGCCGATTTTAGCTTGTTTGAAAACTGATCAGGTAAATAAAAGTTGTCAAAAGTATACAGTCAACCTTTTTGTATAACGCTTGCTTGCCTTAACACTGTGTCGGAACCGCGCTTGTCCCCTGGCGATATAGCTTAATTGGATTATGCCTGTACCGATATTTTGGCAAAGAATAATACCAGCATTCTCCATTTGTACGTGGCCCGTTTAGGCTGGCGTATTGTACGCAACAATATTGTATATTTATCCCAAATCTATCTATTCCGAAATTGGAACCTAATTTTCTGTTATGGGAACGTACATTCGGAAACTGTAAGTAATGCTAAGATAGAGTTTCGCAAATTGATTTGCTTTTCATAATATAATTTATTGAATCATTATCATTTTTATTTATTATTTATCATTTTTTGATTAAATTGATTTTCATAATATTAGTACCCATTTAAAATATAATTAACGTCAAATTAAACGTTCGAGAGCGAGTGTTGCTCAGTGGGTTACTTGCATATTATTATGGTATGCAAACGGCAAAAACTTGTATCGTCTTGGGCCTTTAGATAGAGTTTTATACTTATGTTTATATTATGTATCGATTTATCCATTTCTATGTAGCACTACTAGAAAAACAAATATATGTATAAGAAAAAATATTTTTTGTAAATATGAATTTTCGACTGCTCAAATTATTGTGCTGTATTATAAAAATCTGGGTTCCTCCAAACAAATTCTGGCGTCTTCTTTCTAATATACATTATCTATTCAAAAAGAAAACACTAACATTATTTCAAAAGGCTCTCAGAGAATCACATATTTTCCAACAAAACAAACCACAATCCTCAGTCAAGCTCATTTTAAAAACTTGTAAACTCTTGCAAAATATGCACGCACGTGTTTTGTTTTCCAATGCGCTTCGCTAGGAAAATAACATAGGAACTTTCTAAGTCGACCTTGGATACAATGAAAAGGATATGTTTTTACTCTAAGACCACGATAATTCGATTACTGACCATGACTGACTTCGCTAAATATTCAACGGCCAATCAGTAATATGCAAACATTAGGTACTGTGTTTACCGATTTAAAGACAACTGATTCAAACGAAATTACTGGTCATCAAACATACATGTATGTCTCGAGAGTAAAGAGCGCAATGCAAAGCCGCAAGACTTTTCAGTTCTGAGTTTTGGATGGTGTTGTGGGCAGGCGTGTAGTTTACTATCAGGCGAACGACCATCTCGTCTTGTCAGATAATTGTTATAAAAATTGATTTTAAAGCGAACATAATGCAAATCATAACATAAATGAAAATAAATAGCGAAAGTTTATCACAGACAAAGTCATAATGCATGACAAGATGTCACTCAGTAACAAACCAGGTCCATTAGACTCTGGCTTTGTACACCACTCAGCAAAAGGTACACGTATCGTCCTTTTTTCTGATCAAAGGACGAAATACTGAGTTTCCCTGTTGAGCATAAAAATGCGGCAAGGTAAGATTTCTTCGGTGCAATAAAAGGAAGAGGGGATCCAGTGAATGTCGGTATGGTGTTCGCGTAATAAAATGAAGCAGTATTGCTTACAGGAAGCCTCAAATTTCACGGTGTAAACTATGTTTTTGTTTTCGATTAGCTACGTCCTTGAGGACACCTGTAAACGAAGTAAATAAATTGATAGTTAATAATAAATTACTGTGCTTACGAGTAGTTATAAATTGACCTCAAAGATTTCATTCCAGATCTACAATAACGACGTAACCACATGCTGACCCACAGTATTTTTATCAAAAATTATCAACGTGTAAGAATGACATGATTTCATCCTTTTTTCGTTTGTGCTTTATTATTATTTATTGGACTTGCCCAATGTTCACAATGTTTTCTTTCACTAAACTTAAAAAAAACATCCAGATCAAGCAGGATTTGAACTTCAAAGTGAATTACTACTTTAATAATAAACTTGTTTACCCATTCAAAGTTTACCGTGTTCCCAAATAATACTTCAAAGTCCCAGTTATATAACTTTGTAACAAACTCGCTCACCTATTTGACAAACTTACCCAAAAATTGCCGAAACTTTCCAAACTAAATATTATATTCCTTATTGACTTGACATAAAAAACTCTATAAAATAGTTAGAACTTGCCATAAAAGTTTGCAATGGGAAATAGTGTTACGTTTCTCAACATCCATAAAAATCGACGCATAAAATCCGGGTTACAATGTAAGTTATAATTTTTTTAATGGGAGTTCAATCGCATAAAATTATACAATTTGTAAATCTTTAGATAAAAAAAAATATATAAATATGATTAGTTCAAAGAAAGTTTAAGAATGACAATAAAATATAGTATAATTATCAACCTTTACCCATTTGCCCAGCAGTGGGACAGCACAGGTTAAAAAGTTTATCAAAGGATTGTGTTGGATTTTAATACTCTCTCCTTATATCGCTCTTTTTCTGAGTGGCAAGGTTACAAAGCGACATTGCGTTTAATTAGCGCAGTCTGTAGGATAAAGTTTTATTGATGAATAAAAAGATGAGAAACTAGTTTCTCATAGACGATGAGTATCTTCATAAAAGCTTTATCAAAGCCGCATAGTAACTTGTGCAATTTCGACCAAACGTATTCCAGTTCGGTATTTGTAAAAAAATCATAATTTAAACCATCCAAGAATGTTTTCATTGATTTATGTTCATTCCAAAATTCTTGCTCGTTTTCATTCTCATTTCTTTGATTCAACTATCTGTCGAATTGGATCCGATAAAATCCTTGTAAAGATGTCGAATCGCATTAATCGTTTGAGGACAAAGATATTTCTGGACCCATTTCGTATTGAGAGCTCTATAGGGTATTGAGAGCAATTCCCTTTTTAGTTTAAATTATGATTTGTACCAATCGGAATTAGTTTTCGTGTGATTACTTCACTTCCTAAGTACAGGCAGGCCTAGCGCACTCCGCACTGTAGGTACGAAGCTACAAGTATTTGGGGTATTATTGTTGGGTTGACTTGAAGAGAAACGCCTTGTAGGTAAAATAATTACTACTTACACGTAGCTTGAATGTTGAATGAATATCTATTTACAAAATTGCCTCCTAATTTATACAAGACAATGAGTGCCTATAAATTAATCCTAACCAATGAAATCACAGAAATTTATTTATTTATAACCAATCAGAAACGTTGTCGGGTCGCGGGGAGAGAGTTATCGAATTTCGTGGAATTTGTGCAGTGGATTTCTCGGAATTCAATGCGTTTGTTTTCTCTGCGTCTCACTCGCACACTCTCGCGGCACGTGTAAGCTCCGACTGCGGCCGACGATAGCCGAACCCATAAATATTAGGTCCGGCGTTCGAATCGGCCTTTTCGCCGGCCGGCTTTCACGGCGCGTGGATGCGTCGCTTCGGTGCGCAGCGCTCGGTGCTCGCGCCGCGTGCTGGTGCGCCCGATGCTGCTGGCGTGCTCGGTGCTGGCGGTGGTGCTCGGTGAAGTGCGTCGTGCGGTGACGAACGCGCGTGCGTGGTGCGCGCTGTGCTGTGGTGAACGCGCATGCGCTGTGCACAATGTGAAGAACGCGCGTGTCGTGCGCGTGCCCAAAACCGCTCTTTTCAGAGCGACGTCTTGCTGGTCAAGACCGTCCTTTTCAGGACGATATCCTTGTTTCTCACCATGACATACATACCGCCCTTTTCAGGGCGAAGTGCTTCGGTGTTTCTAGTGACGTAATATACATGCACCATGCGGTGAACCGCCCTTTTTAGGGCAATTGGCGTCCCTTGTTGCCATGGCATATACTAGTCGACGGCGGCGTGTATGTAATAATAAAGTGATGTGACGTTCTGTGTTTTCTTTCTTCCCCGATGACGTGAAATAATAAAGTGATGTTCTGATGATTTCTGTGTCTTCATTCTTCCTGACTTCCCGGTAAAGGTATGGTCGACAAGGTATGGGTAAAGGTAAGGTAAAGAGGTAGGTATTGGTGATTTCTTGACTTGAGGTAAATAGGTATTTTGCTAGCAGGCCATGCTGGCTGCTACAAGTACATAGCCGGACACCGACGGCGGGTCGCGCGTCGTTACACGTGCCGCGTCAGAAGAGAGATAAGAGCTATGCGATAGAAAAAGAGGCGCTCTGTAGGTTAATATGACTGGTAGGTATGCAGCGCTACGCGAGTTGAATTGAGTTTTTTTTGCGTCATAACAAGAGTCGCTATTTGTATATAGGCCTTGCTAAAGCACTACACCAAGCCCAATTTTCGGCTCTTTATCTACAACTGCCGCCAGCTACTTCCCTTAAATTATAGCACACAGCTTGGCAAAACTACGAGTAAAATGAAATAGAATACGGGCTATTTTTGTGGGTAAATACAAGCCTTCATACCAAAGACACGTCTCTCAGTTCGTTACCCCGAATGCCCATAAATTGTATCTAAAACGTTCTGACTTTCCGACAAACTCTTACCTGCCAATCCGTCAAAAAGACGCGTCAATTTTAAAGCCAACATAATACACCTTCGTAAAGTGTGCCGGCCGAAAGCGCTTTTAAGCGCTAATGGCCTTTTTCCACTTTACCTGCATTATTTAGCGCGGCCACCCGGAAAACAGATATAAATGACACACTTTGCTGGATTCTCTGTCCATTCATCGCTTCTACCCGTACTTGGAAAATTTTCGCGATCAGCAGACACAAGTGAATCGGAAAGCTGACGATGATTCCGGCTTCGTTCGCGTTAAATTGTTTTTGTTTTTATAGTTTGGTTTCTGAAGTGATTATTCGGTGGAAACGCGGTGGCGATGGAGCTCTTAAAGTTGAGAGGGTGTTTAGGCCTTTTTTCAGGTCCATTTGGCGCAAATTGCGCTGTCAGACTTTTGGGGCCGAAGTTTTGAAACAATTTTAAGGGTACACAAAAATAGACGTTCCATTATGTGACGGTTATTCTGCTACTTCAATTTTATTTATACGAGGTAGATTGCGAGTGTATCCATGCGGTATCTTGTGTTACTTTGACACAACGCACTCAAGTTCGAATTTCAACTCAGCTCTGCGTTACTGAACTTTCTTAAGTTATGTGCGGGTTTAACATTAGGAAAACAGGAGGAATCCGACATGTCCAAGAATCACAAAATTCACAAAAAAATCACAGAATCACAAGGACTCATGGAATATAAAAATAAAACAGTATTCACCAACCCATAATGAGCCAGCGAGCGGTAGCGTGGTGGATTGTGGTCCAGCTTCTTTCTATCAGAAAAGGGCCGTGTCCCAGCATTGGGAACGTTATGGGTTTATGATAATGATAGTTACTCAAAAGCTAGTTTGCGCGTTTCCAGCTGCACTGTAGAAGAGGCCCAAATTCAATACTCATCTGGAAAAACTACCCAAAAATGTATTAACTCACTCTTAACTTTGATAATCATACTTTTACATCCAGATAACACGATGGATACGTGTTATCTGGATGTAAAAAAATATGATTATCAAACTTAACTCTCAACTTACCTCACAATCCTTCACATTTATATATTACTAGCGACCCGCCCGGCTTCGCACGGTTATGATACATTTAAACCTTCCTCTTCAATTACTCTATCTATTAAAAAAAACCGCATCAAAATCCGTTGCGTAGTTTTAAAGATTTAAGCATACATAGGGATATAGGGACAGAGAAGGTGACTTTGTTTTATACTATGTAGTGATACGCATAGTAGGATAAATCTACATAATAAAGGTATGTCCAGTCAATAAATGTAATTACTCTACCTGTATAACTGTATATAGATACCTACGTGTTCTACCGAGTAATTCTCATAACGTTCCACATTCACAAATTAGACACGTGTACACAAGCCCAAAATGCGTTCGCTCATTTGCAAAACCTAATCGCACGAAAAATATATTCAAATTACAATATCAGACAAATTTCACCAGAAATCTGTAATCGGATTTGTCGACCGTTTAATATGCAAAGCCGCGTTAAAACCTATGTCTGGTGCGCCTCCGGTGTGTCGTATTGAGAATTAAATTTTGAGTGGTCTTATTGCTGCTCACGGGATGTAGAAAATATTAAAAGCTGGGTTTGAATTGTAGAGTAAATTGCCTAGCACGGAATAATTAATAAAGTTGTTCCTAACGAATGTGATGTCTGCTTTGCATTAACCCTTAATTACTCGCACGAGGAACATTACATAACTGCTTGCATGGGGTCATAGGTGACCCCAGATTGTAGGAATTATTTTTAATATTTAATGAATATATAAGTAATTAAAACTTTTTTATTATTAAAGTGCTTTATTATTTCTATAATATTTAAAAGGAACAACATGAATTAAGTACCTAATTAAACAGAAATAAATTAAATTAAAATAATCTACAGAAATTTACAATTTGTACTATACTAAGATCACAGTTTAAATTTATAAATATTTTTGGGAACTCTCCGCATCACTTTTATCACACTGTAGACAGTGTATCTCAGAGTGATCAAGGCACACAAATTTTGTGCATTTTTTGCATTTTGGTGAGACTTTTCGATCGCTTTTCCGCGGACAGTTGTTGCAACGCCCACGCTTTGCAGTGGCTGGTGGGGCTCAAACTCAAACTCAGAATCTGACCCTTTAACATGTTCTTCATCAAAAACCTCTGCCAACCACTGCACAATATGCTGTTCTCTTCTATCCCTGACTAATTCTGGAATAAAATATAGAAGTCAGGTCAATATGTAATTTTTGGATAATTTCATTTTACATACATAGCTGTCAAAACATATATAACATAAATTTATGTACTGGACTAATAATTATATAAAATGAATCAAAAATACACAAAAAAAAAATATAGGCAATTTACCAACTTAGCAACTTACCGCTTTCAAAAGAGTAACGTTACTACTCGCACGGGGTCACCGCTCAAGAGTGCAGCGCCGCATCCTTCCACTCCCGTGACTTGATCGCTGCTAAAATGTAAACTTCGACGAGAGTTATGAAGCTAGCGGAGGCGCGGGGAAATTCGGACCGCGGCAAGTACTTCATTTTTTAATGCGAAAGTGCTTTGTCCCCATGCGAGTAATTAAGGGTTAAGAATGCGAACACATTACAAAAAGTCAAATCAGAAGCAGCTAAGGGGCAGCCAATTACCTCATACACCTCTGAGGTTGCGGGTTCGATTCCCACGACGGGACAAAAAAGCGCAAGCATTTATTTCGCTTCTGGGTGTTGTGGGACCATGGTTTTCTGTATCCAGGGCACCATGAACTATGAAATCGTATTCCATTTAAGGGCCAGGATCTAGGTATATGATCGTTGGGTGAAAAACATATAAAATAAGCATAGAATACAAGTACAGCGTCCTTCATACACAGCGTCATTCACTTTACCTCACACACAACCTACACACATCCACATACAAAGCGTAAATAGCAATTATGTATGTTCCTCCAAATGCGTAAACACTTAGGTACTTATTAATTTGTTAATTACTAGCGACTTTACCAGAATTTATAAAAAGCATGAACCAGTAATTGGCAGTATGAGCTTAATATGCAATGTTTTGTTTGTTTTTTTTAAGTTTGCCCGTTAGTGCAAGCTAAAGTCACTGGGACCATACCGCCATGTCTTACGTAGTTTTTATTTGATAGTTAAATAGGTATTCCATTTACTTTGCTTTTGTTGAGAATGAGGGCCATCAGCAACAAGCCGGACCCTCTCATAGTACTTCAATAAAGCGGTGGAACTTTATTCAAGCTTTCCATGAACTTTTGGGAGAACATAAAAAGCAATGTATTCTCTATTTTGGTTCATTTGCCTACACTCGTGCACGTTTACGAACACGTAATGGTTAATATTCCACCGATATTACACCTGATCACTTGAAATAACACTTGTTTGGAAAATAAAACATAATCGAACTGTATCACTTTTCACTTCCCGCCAAAAAGTCCTATGCAATGTTATTGTTTATTTAAGTGCTGTTAGTTCTATGACAAAATAAATAAATAATAAAAAAATGAGGTACTTATTATTTTTCTGTTACACGAATATAGTTTCTAATTTTGAAGCGATAACTAATGGCCAGTAGCAAGACAACACAATCTTGTCCATATATGAAAGTTAGGCATGATACAAAATGTCTTTCGATTTTCAAACCACCTTTAGCCCATAGGGGTGGAAAGTGGTAATTTAGCCCCGTTTCTTGAATAAAAAAAAACCTTATTTTCAGTACAAGTTTAGGAGCCTCTGCATTGCTAAGGTCTGAGTAGCGTGCAGCATATCACTATATATACTGCTTTGGTCGTTTTTTGTTCGTTTTATTTTCAAATGGAAAATAAACATCTTTTCTCCGTAGAAATTAACATTTTTCTTCTCTAATATTCATTATCATCATCAGCCCATCACGTTCCCACTGCTGGGACACGGGCCTTCTCTCATAGAGAGAGTATGGGTTATAATCCACCCCGCTGGCCCAGTGCGGGTTGGTGGATGTCACATATATCCTTGAATTTTTGTGATTAATTCTTGGACATGCCGGTTTCCTCACGATTTTTCCTTCGCCATTTTTAGAGCGAGTGTTAAATCTGCACATAACTTAGGAAAATTAGTGGTACGGTGTTAGCGGGATTCGAACTCGAGTGCGTCGGATCGAAAGTCGCACGTTCTCCCATTGAGCCACACTCGCTCTCTAATATTATTTAATATTAAAAACATATTTTGTAAGCTCATTCCTGTCTTTGATTATAATATATACAAATCACATCACCAATAAGAAATCGATTACTTCCGAATAAATCAGACATGTGTAAGCTTGTATCGAATAAATGCTCATTCCGATTATTTACGTATGCTAATCTTCCGCGTGACTGGATATTGCTGTATTTGATTCGGTACACACGGTATTGTGCGGCACGTTATTGTTATACCCAAATAATTTTATCGATTCGGAACGATTTTAATCGAATATTTTGAGATACGAGCGAGATGAGCAAAATGCGTTTGATGTTGAATATTTTTGAGAACTATAAATTGTAAATTTTTGTGCAGCACTATTTATATAGCTACTGCGGTCGTCATTCTGAGTCATCGATTTTCATCAGAGCCTAGTTATTTATGGTATGACAAAATAATAGATACTCAGTGGTACTGGTGACCTCAGGATTGTTTCTACTTTTGCGAGTGTTGGTTTATTTAGTTTAACTAATTTGTAAGACCATGTCTGTATGCCAATGGCGGAACTAGAGGAACTCCATTAATAAATTATAAGTATGTTAGTTCGAAGGTATATACATATTTATATGAGCCGTAGAATAAGTAAATAACGTAATCTGTAACTTATTTTAATAATACCTGAAATAAAGATTATATAAAATAAATAAACTAATAATAACTATGTATACCTTCCTAAATTTGCAGATTAATAAATCTTTGTATCTTTGTTTTCGGGTTTGCAGTTTAAATGCAATTTATTTTGATATTACAAAAAAAAACATTTCTGAAGACGATTATTCACCGAGTTGTTTCGGTTGACCAATACCGTGTGTTACTCTTTTATTCTGTGTCATTTATTTCAGAAACCCTTGGACGATGTACCGTACGTGATGTGAATGTGGAATGGCATTTGTATTTACGAGTACTCCTGTTAGTTCTTATCTTGAAGTGATAAAGTTCAAATTAGATGGAATGCTGTTCTATTTTTTAGGTTTCTTAGTACTTTTCGGAACATTGAGTTTAAATACTTAAACATAGATTTTATTTGGAAATGGTGCGTAAGAGCGTACCTAATCTTGATGGTATGCCGATTTCTAATCAAAAGAAAATATCCTAGAGTGTGAAGTTTCTTTTATTTTGACTTTTATTTTTCTACTTCGTTAATTTAATTTCCAAATTCAAACGACCAGCTCGTCTCGTCATTCAGTTACATAATCAAAAAAATATCTAAAAATGAGATTAAGGAAAACTTCGCGATGAAATCGGCAAGACCAAGAATAAATCACAAAAATTAACACGTGATGACATGGGTCGTCCCATGTCCTTGAATCTGTGATCATCACTGGGCCAGCGTAGTGGATAATGGCGCATCCTCTTACTTTATGAGAGAAGGTCCGTATCCCAGTAGTAGAAACGTGGACTGATGATGAATGTCTAAGGTCATTGGGTTCTAAATACGTCATAATAATTACAAATTCTTAACAGCAAAAAATGACACTGCTCTTGCCTTGCAAGAGTTAGATCTTGGTGAAAGTCGTCAAAAAAACCAGATCCTCGGATCAATTTTCCCTCACGAAAAACGCTAGTGGTAAACTGGCCTGTATACTGTGAACTGGGCCGATTTAAAATTCATCTACAATTTATTATAATCCTCAACTTTATTAACTAGTTTATAAAATAAACACAAGCTTCTTGAACTTTATTTAAATCTAAACTAAAATTGCTTAAATATAATTAACTTAAATATATTTACAAATTAGGTTTATCAATACCTGGAATGGGCACGTCTAGGTAATAAATAAGCTATAAAAAACGATGAATCGCAGCACATAAACAGCCAGGCAGCTAAACTAACCGTTGATTTTATGAGCTCATTCTAATTAATTCTACCGTCACAAAACGCAATATAAACTGGTGCAATATTTTGTCATTAGTCGCGAGTCCTTGGCTAAGAGGACTGAATAACTGAAAAATACGGTTTTACATCTTATCATTAAATTTCTAGCGTTCGTCGGTCTAGTTGGCTGCTTAGTCAGGTGCAAAAGAAATGACGATGACAAACTTTAAATAATAACGAAGTCTCGTGTAAATGATCTTATCTTATTCTCGCGTCACAGAAATAAATCCCTTCGCACAGCTACCCAAGAAAAAGACTAATAAAAGGAAAGATCTGTAGTTTCACATTACATTCAGTTTTCAGGGCTTTATATGATAATTGTTTAAACTACAGACAGTAATTTTGAGGTACATTCATGTATTTTATCTCTTAGCTACAGCTTTAACAAATAATTTATTAAGCATGCGATATCTACGATTTATTAGTGGCGTAAATTTTTGTAGATTACTTGAGCAAAATGATTGTAATATGTACTTACACTACTTACTAACGGTGCTTGCCGACATTACACCGGAATATAATAATTATATTATTTTTAAAATGTTTATGCCATTAGCACCCCGGTCATAATAACTATATTTGCACAATAATAATACTAGGAATAATGATATACGTAATGAATACCGTAAAAACTCTACCAATGTCAGTCCTCGCCACTCTCTTTCGCAGTAACTTCAGGTGACGCTAAATTCTCATTACCCCGGACGCAAAGTCAGGGCGTAATCTCTTGGGGTCTGAAGCTTTTAGGCACAGAATACAGTGTTGTTTTAGGATATTTGATTTGCGGGATTGTGGTCACGACACAGTGACCACTTTGGGGTCCTATTAGTTGTTTACAATGTGGACAGGGAAATAAAACACCTGGGTGAAGTCTTTTTATTCGTAAGATTTCTTGTATCTACGACATTGGATTACAAAGATCGTAGTTTGCTCAGACGGCACTTAAATAATGCTTGCGTTAATATCTATTTCATATGTTTTGTACAATAACAAATCTAAGTAAAACGTCTGTCATAAAAAAAACGTTTGACTTTCAAGGATTTCTTGACTTTGAGCGTGAATTGAACCGACGCGAATGTCTGTCTTGAGAGTTGACCTACTCAACTATACTGTAAGGATTGTTTAATGTATTTATTTGGAGAATCAATGAATTAAAATCGATGTTATAGGGCTGATGTTTTATTCATGAGCAAATTTAAGGCTTTTACAATATCCATTATTTTTATATTTAGTAACAAACTATAGATTTAGTTTGCACAGACGGCACTTAAATAATGCGTGCTTTTATATCTATTTCATATTACGTGAGTGTAGCCGTTTATATTTATAATATCCTTATTTTTTATATTTGGTAACAAAATATAGATTTAGTAATACTGCTTTTATTGTTTTATTTTGAAAATCTGTAAATTTTCACGTTTACAATTTTTCATTATTTAAATAATCAATATCAGAATATTATCTTATCATACCGTTTGTTTATTTAACATCGAGAGAGTATATTCTCTACAGAAATACAATACAATTTTCTTCCCATCAAACACTGCAAATGGAATTTAATTTAGAACGGAAAAATAAGAATGCAACGGAATATAAAATATCAATTTCGTCCAAGATGGAGAATGAAGTCGTTTCTTCTGTAAATATCTCATTACAATTTTCTATTACCAACGGTAAGGGGTGCATGGAATGAAATACACGAGTTGAAATATTACACGACGTAAAATACGTGTGTGAATCAAGAATGTATCTTAATTTAGGGCAAAATAAACTGAACAGAATTGCTTGTATTATCTTCAGATAAAATTGTAGTGAACCGTTTCAGACGTTTCAGAATTTCAGACTAAAAAGCTTACTCGTAAAAAGTGTTTTTTACTAATTATTTATTATTATCTAAGGTCAAAGTTCAAAAGTTTTTTATTTAGTTTTGGCATCACAGATGCACTACTGATACGGCAAGAAATTGAAGGGCATTTTTTTACAATATTACAATATTACAACTTTTGTTACAATATTTTATGTTTGTTTTTGGCAATGTTATGTTTCTTATGTGCCACTTGGCTACGTGACAGAAGCCGAATGTTCGATGCATCTTTGTCTTCCATGTAATTAATAACTGATGCTTTATTCATTAGAATATTTTTCACACGCAATTTGAATCTACTTTCTGTGAGCTCCGTTATACATTTCGAAATTCTTTGGATCGGATCTGTTTAGCCTACTCTATACTTATAATATGCTTACCGTACTCAGGAATAACTACAATAAAAACTCTAATGATCCCACACTCGATACGGATACTTGTTTTTGTGGATTTCCTATAACCACCTTCCGGCTCCGTCATTAGATCAGATCAGTCAGTTCCAAATTGTACTGTAGTCGAACTTTTTTCAGCACTATTGCATAACGGAAAGTGGTTTAACATTCTTCTTCTCTTGTGTGGGTGTGTTGAACCCTGGTGTTTTAGACCGCCCGATGGCCTCCAACATGGCCTAACGACTGTTGTCCAAAGACATTTATCGGGACCGTGCCCTGCTAAGCACGGTAGCACTCATATGTTACTACCACACAAACGGTCACCCATCCAAGTTGTGACCGCTGCAAACGTTGCTTATCCTAGAATATTGAATGAATGAATGATTTATTTATTTATAAGAATATAGTAAAAATAGGTTATTAATAAAGTTAATAAATTTCCAATATTCTACCGTTGCCGGTGTATAAATGTTGGGCATTCATACAAAAAATTATATTAACATTTAAAATAATAATTTCAGTAATTTATTATTAGAAAATAATAACAAATGATAATATTAAATTCCGATCTGTTAGGAACGGCTAGGCGAGCTACGCTACGAGCGCTACGGGATTTAACATTCAGTTAAATTAGACCGACACATACCAGGCCTAGCGCACTCCTACTGTAGGTACGAAGCTACAAGTACATAGCCGGACACCGACGGCGGGTCGCGCGTCGTTACACATGCCGCGTCAGAAGAGATAAGAGCTATGCGATAGAAAGAGAGGCGCTCTGTAGGTTAATATGACTAGTAGATATGCAGCGCTTTGCGAGGTGAATTGAATTTTATTGCGTCATTGCAAGAGTCGCTATTGGTTTAAATTTCTTTGCGGAGTGATGCTTCTGTCCCTCAGTATTCTGTGCACATACTAACATGTGAAGTTAAATAAAAGCTTGTAAAAGAACACGTAAGAATAGAGCTACACCTAGCGCTAACCTAGAACAGATTATATATGTGGGATGTCTACTATCGGGATGCAAGCTGTCACCTGATGCCTTCGTTTTAGTTATGAATTTCGTCAATATCATGTTTATATTAAAATTCAGATTGAAGCTGCTTCAAGATTTACCTACATCAAGTTTTAATCAAGCCAATGAACATGCAGATGCGGCCCCATTCGGACAATGTAACCAATTATATTGAGTTTAGAGCAAGTGTGGCCCAGTGGGCGCACGTGCGGCTTTTGATCTGACGCATCCGAGTTCGAATCCCGCTGGCTTCGACCACTAAGAGACATAATTTTCAGTTATGTGCGGATTTAACACTCGCTCTAAAAACGGAGGAGGAAAACATCGTGAGGAAACTGGCATGTCCAAGAATGAATCACAAAAATTTAAGAACATGTGACATCCAGCAATCCGCACTGGGCCAGCGACGCGGATTATGGTCTATAGTCTCTGTGTGAGAGAAGGCCTGTGTCCCAGCAGTGGGGACGTGGTGGGATGATGATGATGATGCTGATGATATTGGGTTTGGCAGTTCTAAATAATGTAAATCATTTTTGAAATCGGTCAACAGTTGGAGAAATCGCTGAACATACATAAGTAATAAAAATCAGAAGAACATAGAACCTCCTCCTTTTTGAAGTTGGTTTAAAACATTGATCGTCGTTTGTAAATTATATTTTAACATAATTTTTTGAAAAAAAACAAGAACCGACTTCAAGACTAAACTTATGTCTATTGGTTTTGCAATTTTTTTCAAAATCAATGTTAGTGCTAAATCAATTCTGATAATTCATAATTCATATGGGCCCACCTCTAAAGTATGACCTACCAAACAAAAAAATCATCAAAATCAATTTATAATTGGCGGAGTAATCGTGTAACAAACATACAAAAAAGAAATAAACCGTCGAATTGAGAACCTCCACCTTTTTTGAAGTCGGTTAATAGCGAACGTTTAGCTGAACATTCGGCTCGCAAATGTTGACATTAGGTACTATAATGTGGCTCGATGCTCTGTTACAAGTAAAGGTCTGTACTCACCAAGGCACTCTGACATCACGTTAATGAACTGTAAACATTTTCAGCTCCATTCATCAAAAACCCCTGAAACGTATGTAGAAATCCATCACAGACCGTGAGTATACAACATAAGACATACCTACGTTCGTTGCTGAACACACATTTTAGAAACTCGTTAAAATTCTACACTAAGAAACACGCTAGCTCACTTTTCAACCTTAGCCAAAAAGATATAAGGAACAGATTTGTTTGGAGGTGAATTAACTCTGTGTAACTTGTATAAGTTTAAAAGTATGTTTTGGTCAGCTTTATAGCTTTGTAATAAAGTTTATTTTGCTATCAAAAACGATCCATTGCAACTGTCGTATGGTATTAGAACGAATAAGTTAGTTGCAATTGCGCACGTTCTGATGGGGAGTTATCTATGTGTTCACTCTCCTGGGACACGGGTTCTAAAGAGAGCCAGTGAGAGGGAAGGAGGAACGAGGGGGTATAGTGGGAGAGGAAGTTTCTCCCACTATCGTGTCACTCGTGGTAGGTCTCTTATATGCGGTAGGCCATCAGAATAGGTACCACATCTTTGCCAGTTATTCTGCCGCCAAGCCGTAGTGCGCAAGCATTACTGTGTTCCAGTTCGAAGAGCATCATAGCAAGCGAAATAACTGGGCATAATAATATGAGACTTAATATCGGATGTCTCGGATGATCGCAATGCAGTACTACGCAGTGCCTATTATGGTATTAAAAGTTGCACTGCAATTGTTATGGGCAGGCATGACGCTTACCATCTAGCGAAGGCTTGCTCGTCTCATCTCACAGTTGCATAAAATGTTAGAGATTATGAATATCTTAGTGATAATAAATCAACACTTACCACTTTTATTATAATGCTATTATGCTGTAACTTTATTACCAGCTCCCACAACCAGCCCTGGTCAGCCCATAATTACGGTAGCGTGTCAGCTCTGCTTTAGTCACTTCCCCTCTAAATCACCTGCAGCGCGTCCGTAAACAAATGCTGATATTACTGTATGTTCTGCTAATGGCTGGACCTCACGCGATGGGATCGTAGCATACATCACCTGGGCCAGGGTTTATAGCAAAAACTGTGTCTTCATAGCACGCGTGTTGTTTGGAATTGTAGGAAAGTGTTATTTATGGAGAGAATCATATAATCTGAAATTATTAAATATTGAGAGAGGAAAAACAACTTATACAGCAGGGATTGAACCAGCGTCTTTGGAATACCGTCTGGACGCCTTAACCACTAGGTCACCAACCCGTCTGGTGGAGCAAAATTTATTATATCCTTATTATCCCATTTTCCAAGGACGATTCTTTGTCATATTTTGTCAAATTTACAAGTGCAGAAGACTCAGATTACCTTTTTTCATATCTCCGGATAGTACCTATAATTCATTTTATAACAAAAAATAACGGACTTGAATTATGCTGTATTTTCGAAGACCAAGTTCGAATATCGATAAAATTTATATGGGGCCACATTGTAGCTACATTGAACCCAACGCAAAAAGAGTTTTCCAAATCGGTTTATAAAAGACAGAGTTCTGAGGTAACAAATATAAAAAAACAATCCTATTGAGAACCTGCGGACAAACGCAAGCCTATGAATGAATAGTATTTAAAAAAAACTCCTCTTAATTTTAATTCGCATAAAAGGTCCTAATCTTAAGATTTCCTCCAAGCATGCGATAATGCATGCAATATTAAATTAAAATTTGATATGAGTTGGATTTGAACTCGCTGTCTTGACACTCTCTTACTGGCGAGAGACTCGTGATCACAGCAATCATACTTTATTATTAGGTATTTTTTGTCACTCACCATAAATTTTGAACTCCATAACAATTTAAGTGCCATCCACAACTTAAAAAACATAATCATAAAAAACAGCTGCGTAGCACTGGATTTATCACCCTGAGACATTAGATATTAAGTGTCATATCCCCTGTAATTTCGCTGGCTAAAATGCCCTTCAAACCGGAACACAGAAATGCTTGCGCACTACTGCTTGGCGGTAAAATAACTGGCAAAGCGTGTGTGCTTTTGGGTCCGGGCAGTGATCTCTTGAGCAATGTCAATGTTCCTCTCGGGGTCATCGTCCGCACCTGCGTGCTGAATATTGTAAACCTTTATTTATTTATTTTTCCGTTACTAACACTAGTTTTAAGTAATGCCTTTGTAGTAACACAATATGGATCACAGTTAACTGTTAATAAATGATTTAGATGTTTTTGATTTTGCAATTTGATCAAAAACACACAGTGAATTCCTTATCGCATCAACCCCTGTCTCCAGTACAAACTCACGTCATGTTACTGGTCTCTTAAACATAGGAAAGAAAGAAAGAAAAACATTTCTTTGACATACGCGCAACACTATTGTCTCGGGGGAAATTAGTCTTCACACGATTTCCTTTTACAAATTGAAATAAGACTACCATGTTTTATTGTGTTGAAGTCCCGACATTATTTTTGTGTTAAATCTGCAATCTATAAAAATATATCTGTATTAAAAATTAAATAATTTTGTCACACGAGCCAAAGGCAGATCTCGCCTTCGAAAAAATAGAGGAACTACAACCGACTTCAATTCTGATGTATCTTTGAAGCCCAAGGTTGAATATCGATGAAATATACATGGGACCACATTAAAGCTACATTGAACCCAACGCAAAAATAATTTTCCAAACTAGTTATAAATGACGGATAACAAACATTTTAAAAAATACCATCGAATAGAGAACCTCCTCCTTTTTTTTGAAGTCGGTTAAAAAGTAAAACCTACGATCTTGGAAAGTTTCAAAATGAACTGAACTGAGTTAACCAAAATAACGACGTTTCATAAAAATACTGACTCAGTGATAGAACTCAGAATTAAACTCTGTTAATCCTTTTGTTAAAATTCTAAAACTTGTTTTTCAATGTATATTGGTGTCAATCAGTGTACCTATTTAAAAACTAGAACGAGTTTGAAGTTAAACCGATACCAAAACTAACAATACAAATCGAGGCTGATGAATGCAATCACCATTTTGAAATTGCAGCTGAATCCTTTCAGCTGTTACCATTCAGCTCGAATACAAAAATGCAAATATGGAAAACGTTTGTACATTTCCACCCAAAGTTGCAGGACGCCAATCCTGGCCTTTTCCGATACAAGCCTGAGAACTATTTTATGTAGGTACTTACGTTGAAAATGAAATTAAAACGGGGAAAATATTTGAAACATTTTAAACGCTACTTCATATTTTTCTGGGCGTGAATAGCTGATGTACACCGAGAAAAAGTAAGAAGTGATGGATGTCTGGTCTGTGGACAGACAGAGGAGACGAGGGTTTTAGCCAGACGGTGTGTCCATGAGATTTCCCCCGTTACGACAAAAAACCGTGTCAAACGCCTACTAAATTATTATAAGTAAGTACCTACTTAAAATAATTACATAATACTATCTGCTGCCCGCGACTTCATGCGCATGTGATTTGATTATATTGCGATCCATCGAGAGCGACGTGGTAAATAAGGATAAAATTCTATGTCCCTCTCCGAGCTACAGGCTATTTCTCTGTCAAATTTCATCACGATCAGTTCAGCCATTCAGTCCTGAAATCATATAGAGCGGATAGATTCTTTCGTATATAAAAATAAATAATAATAAAAAGAGGTCACTAATTCCAAATCAATTGAAAGTCGTACATTACACGGCAGATTTTTATGCAATTGCTCAAAGGAACTAAAATGCCTAATAATATAAAACAAGTGCCTCTTAAAAGCATAAGTATTAATCATTAACTTATGTGATTTAATAATTTAAATTGCTACCATTACACTCAGTACACTGATTAATAAATCTAACCTATATTTGTTTCGCTTTGTAAACAGCTATACCGAATGAAAGAGACTGAATCCTACAACACAGGAGTTATCCTAGTGTGGGATTCAGAGCTCATAGAATTGATTGTACAACACGATTTGTATTTGCAACAAAAATGATTGATTGATTTATTGAATAGCATAAGTATACATTATCACAATAAATAACTGAGATGGTTTAAAAATCTCATACATATATGAGTGAAAAAACAACTCAACTTTTTCAAAACCGTATATCTGTTTTAGTAAGATAAAAATAATTAGGACATTGGAAAATTCAAAATACAAGTATACATTTTACAACGAAAAAACCGACTTCAATTCGAATATCGACGGTGAATATTGATGAAATTTATATGGGACCAACTATACTGAACCCAACGCATAAAGAATTTTCAAAATCGTTTTATAAATGACGTAGTTCTGAGGTAACATACATAAAAAAATACAATTGAATTGAGAAACTCCTTTTTTTTAAAGTCAGTGAAAAGGATAGAAAATGGCTCTCATATTTTTTTTGCATAATGCATGTGTATAAAGCTACTTTTCAAGACCAGACCAAAATTTCCAAATAGTACGATTTTATTTACGCACGCCGTAAATTAGTCCCTTGAGATGCAATCCTGCAATTTCTAGATATTCCCCTACTCGGTAAAATACGTGATAAATGTACGTAGCCGAACCTATACCCGTTCAAATCCCAAGTGTAAAAACGTATTTGTAAATTTCTCTCTGAGCGTTCGGCTTATTTTCTTTTTAGGCAAATGGGGCATATTTCTTGACTTTCCCTCCTTTTATGAAATGTTTTGTTCGTCTGGAATTTCTTACCTATATCCCAATCTGCGAAATCCCTGACACGGATATTTGGAAGCGAATGTTCAGAATTTTGCGAATGTGCACGGTTTTTTG
Source organism: Petrophora chlorosata (assembly GCA_951640565.1). Taxonomy (NCBI): domain Eukaryota; kingdom Metazoa; phylum Arthropoda; class Insecta; order Lepidoptera; family Geometridae; genus Petrophora; species Petrophora chlorosata. Next base: position 19,306,475 of record OX621189.1, on the reverse strand, counting down.
GCACTTACCAAATGTTGACACGTTTTTGTTCGAAACTGTTGAGTTTGTGCCAAAAATATGATGTCGTAAGTGTCTTTTGACTGAAGATAAATTTTAGGTTCGATTAGTTAAAGGAAAAGAGTATATTTTTTAATAAACATGAAAATATGTAAATTTTGAAAAAGTGTACTACTATTTTTTGGCTTAAAGGACTTTAATGGACGAGTAAATTTTTGTAAATATTTAATAACTTCTAAGTATAAACAAAATAATTTAAGTTTCAAATGAATTATGTAGAATCAAAATACATTTATACAATAGAAAAAGGCAGCTATCTAGTATAAAGCTAGTTTATTTCAAAATATCTATACAAGCTTAATTATCACACTGAACTATAAAACTACTGTCTAAAACATTTCAATTTAAACCTAATACCAACACATTACAGTCTATAGTTCCCAACACCACATGTTCCACATTTCGCCCGCAATTTCTTAATTCCCTTTTGTCAGCACAACAAAACGCTTCACAATTATACCATCAAGAATTGTGGTAATGAGGCTGTTCTCGTTTAAACCTAAGTAAGTGACAATCCTATTATTATAATAACATCTTTATTTGCGGTTTCGGTGCAAATGGTTAGTGGTCAATGTAGCATTGACAGTGTTTAGCTGTATCGCGTTCCCGTTATAGTTCTATTTGTAGCGCCAAATACGAAAAGAGAGATCTAAACCCTCCTACACATACAATACTGAAGGCCAACTTTACTACTCTACATGTAAAAATTACTAACTAAAAAAATGTAAAACCCTTTTTGGATGTCAGTTACATTATACTAAGTTATAATTAAGATTTCTTAAGAGCTGTGGTTTTTGTTGTAAATAAACAAATAAATAAATGTGACCGGGTATTTAATACTAAATTCGGTTTAGAGAGCCACATTAAGACTCATGCTCGAAAACTATAGATTTTGGAGTCGCCATCATGGAAATCGATGAGAAGGACTATATACGTGTATTTGTAGTGTAGTGAAACTACTGGGCATATGAGACTTAAGATCTGATGTATCGGCGTGATGAGCACATTGCAGTGCTATACGCAGTGCTTTTTATGGTATTAAAAGTTTTGGGTGGCATTGCAATTGTTATGGGCAGGCGTGGCGCTAACCACCAGGTAAACGACTTGCTTGTCTCATCACTCAGCTCCATAAAAAAATGGCTCGGCGGATCAATACTCAATACTCATTACTTTATTGCAAACACAATATATACAAAAATGTTCTTATTATATTGGTGAGATAGTGATCAGTTACAGTCTGGGGTTATAGACTTCCAAATGAATACGACGGAGATTGAGGGATCGCTCGGAACAAACTTAACACTTGTACACTTAAAAAAGCAAAAGCATTTTGTTTCATGTCAGGGTGTTGTGGTACTATGGTTTTTGTCCTCGTCCACGGTTCCCTGGTTACATAGAATTGATATCTAGATAAGTGCAAGGAAAACATAATAATATAAAGAAATAAAGAAGTAATAAAATAAGTTTATAGGATCGTTGGGCGTTATTTACTTTCTTATGTGACGATTCGATCACTTTTCGGAAGACAGGATGCAAAGACTGCAACGCTGATGCTATTCGCAGCGACTTTAATACCACTAACGAATTGCGCGATCGCAGTATTATGTGCCACGATCGAAAAATTGACCATCATTCTCATCATTATCAGCTGGAAATAAAAGCAGTTGCTACGCGTGACTGTATTATTATTATGCACATTTTAGTTGTTTGCATTCTTACGTCTAGGTATTTTAACAATATAACTATAAAAACAAGAATACAAAAATATTATAAAATACCTAAACCTAGGGTGCCGCTGGTAGCGGGGCAGGGTCTAAACTACCGGTGGTTTGGGCTGCGGAGTGAGGAACCTCCTGACAATACGTGCCATGTCAAGGATGTACTCCTTGCCTGCTTTTTGCATCTGACCCTTACTATTATTATTATTAAATCGTTTAATTCAGGCAAAAAGTCACAAAATTATATACGCCCACGTACATAAATAAATCCCTTACAGACTAACATACATATAATATAAGAACCTAAAATCATTTCATTATATACATTGCGTGGTGTTGCACTCCACCGCAAAAACGCCAATGGCGTAGGATGCTATAAGTAGTTTGTCGTTGGACCAGCGCAATAAACAAAATAAAAGAAAAAATCAGTATTATTGCAAGTTATAGATAAGATAGATAGATAAACACTTTATTGTTAGAAACCTTAAAAATAGGTACATGAAAAACTACATTTTACAGTAATCAGCATAACAATAGGCGGTCTTATTGCTCAAAGCAATCTCTACCAGACAACTTTTGAAAAGAAAGTACTAACATAATTTGGAAGGACGGTGGTTTAAGAATAATGCGCTCTATTTACAATTCTCCACTACTTTTCGATTCCGAGAAGTTTATGTGCTTTGAAATTGTTCGTTTACTTAGAAAAGGATTACGGAATTTAATTTGAAAATGCTTTTCTTGTTTACAGTTCCATCGAAAACAATTTTATTTTATATTTCAGCTGCTATTTTTGTACCGATCGCTAAAAGCCAATTCGAATCTACAATCGAATAATTGTTATTCCCTAAATGTATACAATCGATGAATTAAATAAAGCTGAAGCCGAATAATGACAAGAAATAAGAAAAAAGCAACCGTAGAGTTTAGAATTTAAGGTAAAATTTTGAATAGGTAGCAGATTCGTAATGAAATAGGCTAACCAAACTTTGTTATTGGGAACGAATGCAAGAAATTTGGGAATCAGCAAAAGTTGGAGGGTAACGATTTTTGTTCAAACCCTCTTTGTACTAATGCGATAATTATTTTTACACGATGTTGCCTCTTTTGATCGCAGTCTGAAGTTGAGTTACGGCTTTGGTAAGAATGATTATTAAATTACACTAAAGGAAGGTAGTTATACTAAAGGATGACAAAGAAACAACTCGAATTACAAATTCAAACTCTAGGCAAAAAGATGTTCAAATGGCAAAAGCTTCAACACCTATGCACATGCCAATTTTGGAAGTGTGTTTAGTTGTGTAATTTTGCGAGATCCATCTTCAGAAAATTTTGCATTAATACTGTTAGTAGAAAGAAGGGTTAGTATATAGGATTAATAAGATAGTAGGATGCAGATGGATGAATGCTTTCTGAATAGATCTGACTTAGAGTGTAAGAGCAAAGAAAACTAAATATTACATTGCGTAGTAAGATGCTGAGATAAGAAAGAAATAATATTATTCAGTTTAGAACTGTCCCCGGTCGAGTGCTGTCGTGGTAATTATAATAAACGAGTGGATGTGATAAAATACTTTTATTGCTGGAATCCTGATTCCTAAATAAATTTATGATTTTATTTTAATTTCTGAAACAGTTATTCACCCTTTACCTTCACCTTTGCGTTTGCCGCCGTTTTATTTCAATATCTGATCAACCATCCAAGGATCCATAAAACTCCGAACTGTCAGAATAAATCTTTCAACCATAAATAAATCATGCTATTACCTCCAAAATTCTTCAACAAATTTTATTTCTGGAAGACCAGATCTTCGTTATCCTTCATTTTTCACGTGACGAAATGCAGAGCTCATTTTTATCGGCTGCAAATTTCATTACAAAATCACATCGTTACAACTTTGGCTCAATAAAATATAATAGGTGAACTAACTAAAAATCAAAGTCATATGAGATTTTTTGATTGTGACAAGGTACATCAGTTCAACATACTTTGTACCAGTTTGGTACAAGAAATGGTGTGACTAATTTCCCCCGAGACAATAGTGTCGTATGAATGAGAAACGATGTTGGAAATGTACATGACGTGAGTGTGTATCCGTGTGTTTGAAGTGTTGATCAGGATTTACTTTGTAATAATTTGTAATCAGGTTGTTCAAAAACGTTTGGTTTTAGAGTTCCGTACCGGTCTAACAATAAACATTTTAATCAAATCAAATCAAAATCTCTTTATTTAGTTTTGGCATCACAGACGCACTTATGAACGTCAAATTATCAACATAACTCTACCACCGCACCGTATCGTAAAAAGAACCACTACTCAGAAGATACGGCAAGAAACAGAGGGGATTTTTTTACAACGTCTTGGTTTTCCACAATGTTATCTCTCTTATGTACCAGATGCAGAAATGGAATATTCCAATCATCTTTATCTTCAATATAATTACGTACAGTATAGTATGCTTTTCTCATTAGAACAGTCATTACGCGTAATTTGAATTTACTAACTGTGAGCTTCGATATACATTTTGGAATTTTATAATTTAAACGTACGCCCATGAAGGACTTATTTGTTTTAGTCAGTCTAAACCTAAGTACAACAATCCTATTCTTATTTTACGTCGTCACAGGCTAATGAAATTCAAACTCGTGTGCATCAGGACAAATTTAAATTAAGTCATACGATTCACATCCCTGTCACACTTACCTTAGACTTCAATATCTTCTTTCCAACTTTAAAGCATCCCTATTCAAGCTATTTTGGTCATTTCTTTAGATGGAAATCCAATTTTTCCTTTGATCTCATTTCGGGCCTGCCGCAACATCGTTTTCGGTTTTGAGGGATAACAATGATTCAATAAAGAAAGGATAACTAAGCACCTCCAAGGTCTGTTTACGACGTGTAACAAAACAATCTTATATAAAAAAGTCAAATTGTCTATTTTTATATTCCCATTATTTATTTTTTACTCATATTATGATTGTTTACGTGCATCATTATCAAGTCCTAAATTCTATGGCGACATTCAAACCGAACAGTAATGTACGCACAGCATTCCACAAATACTTCTGCTGGGTGATACCACAAAATATAGACTAGTGATACTTTCTGCTACCCCGGTTGAGACTTAAAATTGTCTCAGGGTGATGAGCGCTGTGCAGTGCTGCGCAATAAAACAAAACAAGTTACATTACATGTAAGCAAAGTTTTAGGCACTTTTAGGAATTTATTTGATTAAAATATTATTTTTCATGGCTATATTCAGGTTTAAATACATTATGGTTCATTTTAAACATTTTCTGGAAAGTTGTCCGATCCCCTATTGTTATGGACTGACCTGAAGTTTACCATTGTAGCAGTTACCATACACTTAGAAATACTCGCTCCCCGCGCGACGAAACGTAAACATTACACCACTTACTACGTTATATCAGGTGATGCGAGGCGCCCGTGCTAACTGCTAGCTGAGCTGTGCGCATTCCACTACCAGGCGGCGAGCGGCGGCTCACCGGCGCAAGCGACGCGGCCGGCAGAGCTCCACGCACCCCGAACGCATCGGACGTGTTGCTTAGCTTCCAAATTTCTGTCACAAAACTATCACGCGCTTATCAGTAGTTTTGTTATTTCTGTATAAAATCTCTTCAAGCTTCACTTTCTTACTTCGCGCTTTCATTCATAATCTTTTGTAACAAAAAATAAGTCTAGCGTTAATTACTACGCTATTTTATTTTTATTAATTATTATTAACGCTAAATAAAAACGACTCTCATCGATTTTTTTTGTTTCATTTATTCATCTCGCATCAAAACTCATTCAAGCCAACATACTTCCATGCTACACGCAACCTATACCATCAAGTGAATGAGCTGCTCGTCTCTGTCACTTAATTATATAAAAAAGCCAGTTCCTTCAAAAGAGCTCTCCTACTATTAGAATTGCGGAACATAAACTCCATGTATCTTCCGGGTCAGTGACAGCAGCTTGAGAGCAATTCCCAAACTGCAGTTCACAAACGATCCGTCCGCCCATACGACGAGGGAGTTGCAAGATTTCGTACGTCGAAGTATTAAAGTTATTATTTTATTATACCCGAAGTTAGATGTTTGGACTATTGGAGTTATGGGGGTACTACGGGAGATACAAGTTGGATCATTATTGCACTCAACAGATAAATTTGTTTGCAGCATATTTTTTAAAATTTTCTGTCTATACTGTTATAAAAATGGAATAGAGCCAATTGTATATATTGAAGATATTTTTGCAAAACCAACTGGGATGGACTATTTGGAGGGTACTGAACACCAATCTATTTGTTTGTGTGTTTGTTATTTATGGACTCCAAAACTACTGAACGGATTTTAATGCGGTTTTCAGTGTTTGATAGCTGACATCTTAACTTAAAACTTGGTGTATAATTTATAGCGCTGTGACATCGCGATGCTGAGATATCTTACCATAAGCGTACGAAGTCATGCAGAAATAGTTTATTCACACATGTTTAGACACACACATCTAAATGCGGTTTTCAGGGATTGACAGCCTATATCTTTACTTAAAATCTGGTGTACGTTTCATTGCGCTGTGACATCGCAATGCTGAGATATCTTTACATAGGTAGTATTATAAAAATAAAGTTTCGTAAAAATATAAGTGAAATTAAATGTAGACGTTTAAACGGTTACAAATAAATAGAAATTGCCTTAGGTAGACTTGTCGCGTATTTAATATTGCATCTGCCCTGTCTTCTATTTTTTATTGCACACAACTGATATTCTAGAGTAGCGGTTCCCAATTTTTTTAGCTATGGAACCCTAAATTATCTACCTAATTTTGGCGTACCCCCAATACATATTTATAGCCGATTTCAAAATAGGAGGAGGTTTTCAATTCGACTGTATGTTTTTTTTAATGTTTGTTACGCGATTACTCCGCCAATTATGAATTGATTTTGATGATTCTTTTGTTTGATAGGTCATACACCAGAGATCGTCCCATATAAATTTTATCGAAATTGATTCAGCACTTTTGCGCGGGTCAGTATATCGATAAAAATGCCGGCCAGTGTCGGCAATTCTCGCAACCCCAGTGACCCGTTCACGGAACCCTAGGGTTCCGCGGAACACGTACTAGGAACCGCTGCTCTAGAGTAGACCCCTAGTCAATATAAATGGAATAGTTTATCATCGCGAGAGGAGCAATGGCATGGATAGCGGAAGATAATATTAATACTTCGGAACAATACTGCGTTAGGATTATTAGTTTCTGTTAGTATCTATGAAAACTTTGTCAGTTCAATACGTTCTTTCAGAGGAACAAGTTTAGTGGTAAATTGATTCAGTAGGTAAACCCTCTAAACGGCATGTTTTCAGTTATGGTTTGTTTTCTTTTTTGGTTTTGCTGAAAACCAGCGTCTAGTATCAAGTATATTAGACATTTATGCTGAGCGATTTTCCATTTTTCTGTGAGCAATAATTCTCTTTGACAAAACAAACAAACTTTCTGTCTTTTTAATTTTACGAGTTCGAAAGTTGAATGTTAAAATTAACTTTTTGTAAAATTAAAGTATGAACTCAGATAAAATGCTGTCTATGTATGAAAGAACAATAAAAATGTAATTATTCTGTATTGTATTTTTTTATGTGCCTCTGTAAACGATATTTAATCTCATTTGTGTTCATTTGTGTGTGTGTAGTCACAAGATGGCTGTTCACCATAGCCGCGTGGATTAGAGTGTAAGGTAGGGAGAATAATTTAAATTAAGCGAAATTACTGGAAATTATGAAATTTAAGAGCTAATTGTCTCAACATGACGAGCGCAGTGCAGTGCCGCGATTAAGTGCAGGATTTTGCGATACAAAGTTCTGGGTGTCGTTGCAATTGTAAAAGTCAGGCGTGGCGCTTACCATCGGGCGAACGACTTACTCATGTCATCCATCAGCTCCATAAAAAAAAACAATTTCATTTTTGTGTGAACTGGTGGTAGGTTTCTCGTATGCGAGAGGCCGTCTGGGTGGGTACCACCGCTTTGCCAGTTATTCAACCACCAAGCAGTAGTGCGCAAGCATAACTGTGTTCCGGTTTGAAGGGCATTGTAGCCAGATAAATTACTGGGCATTATGAGACTCAACAGCTAATTGTCTCAGGGTGACGAGCGCAGTGCAGTGCCGCGCAGGATTTTGCAAAACAAAGTTCTGGGTGGTGCTGTTATGGGCTGGCGTATTGCTTACCATCGGGCAAACAACCAGCTCGTCACGGCATACAGTTACATAAACAAAAAATGGTGGTGCAAATATCACTAACTTTGAAAACGAAAATATATTAATTTTTGGATAAATGAATTAAAATAAATTAAATTCTTGAGTCTATATCAGAAAGCTGCTTGGCCGTGCATGCACCACTAATTCAATTTCAAATTCATCAATTATACAAGCCACTTCCCACACCATAATACCAATTTATGGAAGGCGATGCATCTGACACTCGAATCTCCCTGGACTGCAATCCATATACTTCACAGTATGTTTATCCTCAGCCGAGCTCCAATACTGCGCTTATCTGCACGAAGATTGATGGAACCAAGGCAGATGTAGCGGGAATGGAAATACTGCTTAGGAAGCTGGTGGGGTTTCTGAGTAAGGTACTTCAGCCAATCTAGAATGTGTCATAAGTTTGAGTGGATAGGCTCAAGGACAAGCGTGCTCCACCTTAGGCCACATCTTCGCTTTCCATCACGCGAAATGTCTTATAATGCGTGATTATAGCCAGTTATTAATTCAAATTAGGTGAGATATCAAACGCATGTCATAAATGGGCAATAAAAAGAAAGAACATTTAAGAATGCAATAACAATAACATCATTAAGTAACATTTTTGACACTCGATAGTACTGGAGACTGAATTGAATCAGATAAAGGTAATCGCAGTATTTAAATAGAGCAATCCCATCTTACTTCCTACTGATATTATAAAAGCGAAAGTTTGTGAGTATGGATGGATGGATATTTGTTACTCAATCACGCCAAAACTACTGAACTAATTTTCATGAAAATTATCATGTAGAAACTTTCGGTCCTGGAAAAGGACATTGGCCACTTTTTATCCCGGGTATTACACTTTAAAAAGAAAACAGAATTACAGTTGGTAATACATAATCAATAAGCACAATAGGCGGTCTTATCGCTAAGCAGCGATCTCTTCCAGACAACCATAGGGTAAGGAAAACAACACTTAAAAGAGGATAGTGTGCAGTAGATAATAAGTAGAAGATACATATAGATATACAAATATATATAGATACATTTGTACATAAATACATCTATATTGTCTATATATACGATAAAACATATACATATATAATTCCAATATACGCAACACAAGTACATTATAAATAATATATATAGTAAGTATATAAATACATAAAAACAGCAGACTTCCAGCTAGTAGCTTTTAGCTAGTATCATTGTATACTATGCAGTATTTAAGTAGACTTTTACGAATACTTTTTGTGAGCGCCCTTGACCAATAATAAAATTGATAGAAAGCTTTAAGTATACAAGTGGCTTTTTATTAACTTTTGTGCATTATAAGTTTGTTACGTAAATTTTTATTTCTAACAAAAACTACTTCTATGTATATTCCATGTGCTACTTAAATTGGATGGCAGCTCTCCCACTATATGGGCGATAATCCCTCTCTGTGCAGTACCGAATGGCAGCCTTTCAGTAGTTTTGAGAGCCGTGATAAAATGTGTGGAGTTTTTGGAAGAGGAATGTTTAATGTTGAAGGAAAACGAAAACCGATTGATGTGTTTGTTGTTATTGCCTCAAAGTTAACACGGTTCACAATAGGTGTGGATCAAAAAAGCCATGAAACAAAAATTTAAATACGCAGATAAAAATAACTGACTAATGAGACGAGCAGATCGTTCGCCTTATCGTAAGCACGCCTGCTCATAACAGTTGCAGCAACACCTAGAACTTTGCTATACAAAAATCCTCCGCGGCTGTGCACTGCGCTCGTCACCCTGAGACAATACAAATTAATGTACTCGGGCAGTGTCTTTAGAATACTGTTTATTTTTCTTTTAAGAATACCTAATTAAGAATACCTAAAAATCTTTAAGTTTTCCTTCATAATCAGCCCATCACGTTCCCACTGCTGGGACACATCTCTCTTATAGATCCTTCTCTCATGGAGAGAGTATGGGCAATAATCCATCAAGCTGGCCCAGTGCGGTTAGGTGGATGTCACATTTCTTGAGATTTTGTGATTAATTCTTGTACATGCCGGTTTCCTTGCGATGTTTTATTTCACTGTTTTTAGAGCGAGTGTTAAATCCGCACATAACTTAAGAAAGTCAGTATAGTGCGAAAGTCGCACATGCTCCCACTGAGCCACACTCGCTCTCTGTTTCACAAGTTTTGCTTAAGCATGCGCTAATACATTCGATGTCACTGGATTTGAATTTGAACCAGTCGTTTTATTGGCTCCCCTTTTATTCATAACCCCTGAAGTTGTCAAGGAAATAGGAACCACGTGTAAAATCCACGTTTCGTTACATTTCAAAGGGAACTTCTCACAATAATAATGTAAGGCACATGTCTCCACTCTTATAAAATGTAACAAGCAAAACTATACCAGAAACATATATATATAGAGTCTAATTTCGCTCAGTGACTCCAACAAAAATATTCAGGATTCGGAAGTTCAAGTGAAGATTGAAAAAACTTCGTTGTCCTCAGTATTGTATAGAATACAATAAAGGGATTATAACAATAACAAGAAAGAAGATATAAGAATGGAAGGAAATAATTAAATTGCTTTCTAAGTAAATAAATGAGGATGGAATTTAATCAAGTTGTTTTGGTAAGACTTTTGTACTGTTGTGATGTTAAAATATAACTAAAGGAAAAATATTGCAACTTCTGTGAGATCTTAATTTACAGAAATTCTTCAGTTCAGCTTATGAGAAGGCGGTGGTCTGTTTTATAATAAACATTAACTCATTTCTATCTATCAAATATTAAGGAAAAAAATAGATAATTTGATTCTAAATATAGAAATTACGATTTAGGACGGGCGCGGGCATCAAACACGTGACCAATTGCCTACAGCCGCAAGTGCTCTGATCACTACTAACACATAATACACTAGGTACCTGTCTTTAAAGCATAGAGTACTTAGTTACTTAGGTGAAATAAAACATCGTATGAAAACCGGCATGTCCAAGATTCACTAAATTCAATGACATAGTGACATCCACCAACTTGTCCTGGGTCCGCGTAGTAGCCCATACTCTCTCTATGAGCGAAGACCAGTGACTTAGCAGTAGGAACAAAATGGGCTGATGATGATAATGTGCATAATCTTACAGACTTAGTGTACTTAGTAGTACTTAGTGGACTTAGTGTGTGACTTAGATTCTATATGCGAAAACTGCTAAATGGTGTTAAGATAATTGTTTTTATTTGTAACATAGATATATATCTTTTCCGAAGAAAATAAAAATAAAATATGTTATATTTTTGAGTGAAACCAGATCGTAGCTATAAACCAAAATGTATGCTATAATTACCATACTGAAGTGAAGTATGAAATTGGAATATATGTTTTAAAAAATTGGATGTATATCGCAAGTACGTTAGTGTAAAAGTATCATACAGCTTTATATATATAAGCAATACAAATTAAACCTTTTTTGATATTGAATGCATTAGAGCAAGATAGGCAAAAATCTTAAGATTTCAAGCAGTTGGCTCGGTGGCCCATTGGTTAAGGCGTCGGAACGGTATTTCAAAGACGCAGGTTCGATCCCTACCCGAGCAGTATCATTTGTCTTCTTTCTAATCATTTGAAATCTTACAAAAATTAAACCATATTTTTATTGTTACATGTATTTAGGTACTACATAAAACTAGTTAGGTACTACATATTTTAGCATTTTTACCGCCTGTGGTGCAAAAAACTTCAAGTAATGGGCGTTTGATTATATAAAATGGTTGAAGTCTGGAGCTGACGCTTTTGTATTAATTGTTGAGATTCATATAATTACATTCGCGAAGCAGTTTCAAAGCCATCTTGTTTTCAAAACAACACTGCTAAAGACATCATAAGCGTAAGAGAGGACGGAAAATGTAACTGTCGCTTGAGAATCATTAGCCGGGCAAAAAGTGCAGAGTGCACGCGTTTGTTACCGGGTCGAGGGGCTTGTGAAGTGACCAGGAGGTGAGTAATTACTGGGACATTTTGAAAAATACAATTTTTTATGTGTTACGATTTGTTTATCTGTCTTACGGCGTAAGAGATTTTTCAAAGCAGGCAAACTGGTATATGTGGCAGTCTTCACAAAAACATAAATATAAAAAAAAATTAGGTATTTAATTAAATACCTACTTACTTAACCCACCTACCTACTGAGGTTTTGGTGAAACTGTGGATGCCTGAAAAAGGCTAAATAGATAGGAATATTACATACCCATTTTTGTCTATTTACTGTATTTAACAATATCTGTTAGCCCCACAAACAAATTAAAAAAATAATAAAAAATAAATTAAAATAGTAGGTACCTCAAATGTAAATACAATTTGGGTGTGTTCAAGTCTAGAGTGAACAAGTATCTACTGGGGATATGTGCTACATCTTCGACCGCACCGTCACTTCCTATCAGGTGAGATCAAACGCAGACATAGTCTGTTGTAATAAAAATTACTTGGAATTGGAATGCTTTACTAGAAGGTCTTCGGACGGATAGGTATCACTTATCCAATGACCAAAACATGTTAAAAGATATAACCAAAATATATTAACATAATAATAGTCTTCCTAAACTAAGAAATACAAATACAAAATACTTTATTGTACAAATAAAAATAATTAGTAGGTACATAAAAACAACTTAAAAACTTAAGTACAATGGACAGTCTTATCGCTAAAAGCGATCTCTTCCAGTGAATCTTTAGATGGAGTTAAATAACGGAGTGAGAGAGGTCGGCGGTGTAAATAATAATAATGATAAATTATGTAGTCATATAAAATATTATGCAAGTTAGCGTTAAAGAAATTGCCATAACCATGGTGTTCGCAATCGGCTTGGTACTTAGTTTCGTCGTTATCGCATCAAGACTAAGCTAACTGCCGATGCTGGCTCGTTTCATGTAGTCAACACCGCGGGCTGATGTCGTTTGCATAATACCGCAGTAGAGTCGGTAGAGGCAAATATGTGGTGAAAATGGATTACTTTGATATACTCTTAGTATAGAGTTTCCCACGAGCTTCCTAATATAAAACAGTAGAAGGAACTATCAAATAAGATTCAATCCTGTCTTAAAGAGTCTTTACCTGTTGAGGTGCGGCTACCAGAAGGTATCTTTTGACAATGTTTTCACAAAATTTAGAAACTGTGTAATCTGTGTATACCCAGTAATGGCAAGTTTTAATTATTATGCACTAGGTTTCCACAAACTTTCACAAATAAATATCATAAAATTGCTTTGGTCATCCAACAGGTGACCAAAGAGCTGGCGCTTACCTCGGCCAACGAATTAGTCTGGCCATTCAACGAGGTAACGTTGCCAGCTTTTTGGGCACCTTGCCCGCGGACAGTGACCTAAATTCTGTGTTTTATATTTAATTTAATTTTTTTAATTTTGTTGTAGGATAGTTTAGTTTTTTTCATAAAATTATTTTTATAAATTTTTCGAGTATTCAGATAGAAGAAAAATTAAATACGAGTACGCGAGTAAAGTCTTCTTCTTTGGAGTACCATTCCGACGCCATAACCCTTTGGGCATCAAGCACACTGAATGTTCCTAGTCTAAGCATGCGTTAATATTATGCGTATTCAATTTGTAAGTTTTTCTGTTGGTATGCTACTTGCTCCTCATTATTTTTTAAAAATTTTATATTAACAAAAATTTCCATTTCATTTATGTTCATTTTATTTACGGATCTAGCTGTAAACTTATTTAAACAAAGTTTAAAAGATTGGTTTTAATTAAAATAAATAAAGCTATTAAGCTGTGTCCGTGTATGGAATATTCAAACTGAAAGCTGAAGTGAACAAGTAAGTGCACTCAATGCTAGAAGACTAATTAACTGAGGGAGAGTAAGTAAACCGCAAATAATGTCGTGACGTCATCTTTAGTGATATATCCTGGACGTGAGAACACAGTAACTACAGCCTGTGAAGTATTTCTGACGTTAACGACGAGATGGGTCGACATTTTGCAATTAATCACCAAGCACATAGACACGCTCGGAATGTTACTATTAGCAACTGCAAGTAAATTTTCTCCAGTAATATTCTAAGTGACGTCCCATATTATATGCAGTGAGGCTAGATTAGATTAGATAACGCTTGTCACAGAACCACAAGAAATAATTACAAAACAATACTTGTAGCTAATTTGTAACAATGGAGATTGCTCTAAGCGATAAGACCGCTCTTATCGCTTATAGCAATCTCTTCCAGACGACCTTTGGTTACCTTAACAAAATTCCTGAAGTGTTTACGTTTGTCGTTGGGAAACGTTACGAGACGTGGCCTTAGAATTGAGATTAATTCTTAAAAATAAAGTCATATGGATTCTTCTTCTTCTCTCGTGTGGGTGTATGGCCAACTCTGATGTCGGACTTTTTAGATCAACGAAGGCCTCCAACATGCCCTAACAACTGTTGGTCAAAGATAACAACCGGGACCAACAGCTTAACGTGGCCTCCAAAGCAAATCAGCGCTAAGATGTAAATAACACACAAACGGTCACCCATCCATGCTTAATCTAGAGGATCTGTTGCGAACGGCTAGACGAGCTACGTTATGAGCATTACAGCCAGTCATTGATACAGACCTAGTTCTAGAACTAGCTCACTGTTACAGAGTGCCAGTAAGATTTTTTTTTATTACCGAATAGGCTAGCATTTGACCGCAGTCTCACCTGATGGAAAGTGACGACGTGGTCGGAGATGGATCATGCTTGTCTAGAAGATACCAATTCACTTAAGACTTGAAAACACTTACATTATAAGAATCAGACGGAAACAAAGAAGCTGGTAAAGTATTTCATTCCTTAGCTGTTCGTGTTATAAAGGTCGAAGCGAAACGCTTTGTTCGAGCAGGAGGAATGTCAACCATGTACGGATGCCGAGTTTCCGTGCGTGTTGTCTGATGGTAGAAAGGAGATGGAGGAATAAGCTCGTATAATTCCATCGCACACTCACCGTGATGAACTCTATAAATTACCGTTAGGCTGGCAACTTTTGACAAAGATTTTTGAGCATTAACTGTAACGTGCTGTCTCACATGACGTGGAGTGTGGTTACAGTAACTAGGGCCCGTGAAGTGTTCACGTCGTTAGGAGACGTTAACGACGAGACGCGGCCGGCGTTTTGAGATTCATTCTCGACAAGCACAAATGCAGGCATGATTATTTTGTACATCAGATCTTGATTACCACTTATAACGAGAAATGTACTTTGTAATGTTCAGGGGTCTTTTTCGTATCGGTTTCAACTTCTGTATTTGGAATTTGAAGGCCAACCAATATGCCTTAATAGCTGACGGTCAGGTTTTTAGGCCTCAAACCAACCATGAGGCCTTAGAGCGTGGCCATCCTGGTCCTATAAAATTGCAGTCGTTTTTGTTCGTATTTTTTTAACACAAGATTGATATACGTTTGATCACCATCTCGCCTGATGTTAAGCGACGATGTGGCCGATGATGGAGCACGTAGTTCTAAAAGATACCTATTCACCAGCCAGTCATCATCTGCTTATCACGTTCCCACTGCAGGGACACGGGTCTTCTCTCCTAAAGGGCCCGTGCGCCCCACTGTGGCCCAGTGCGGGTTGGTTGATGTCACATTTCTTGAGTTTTTTGTTATAAATTCTTGAAAATGCCGGTTTTCTCACGATGTTTTCCTGCACCGTTTTTAGAGCGAGTGTTAAATCCAGACATAAATTAAGAAAATCAGTGGTGCGTGGCCAGTAGGATTCAAATTCGGGTGCTTCGGATCGAAAGTCGCACATGCTTTCACTGAGCCACACTGGCTCTCTTTTTGTTATGCGATGAATATTGTCAGCTTGGAGGGCACTCTAGGAAGACACTCTACGAGTCATTGCAGTGAAAGGGATTTGTCAAAGAAACATTGAGTAGTTAATTTACTGTCCACAAAAAACCAGACAATCCAAACTTTAAAGAAAACTTTGAAAACATCGCCTGATATGGTTTCTTCCATGTAATTCAGCTATTTTCTCCTCTCCTCTCTGTAATTCACTTTAATTCAGAAGTCATAGTGAACCTTCATCCAAAGACGTTAAATGTTATAATGGAGCCAAAGCCAGAAGCTATTTATTGGAACGATACAATATATTGAATTGCACTGATACCTTATGTTAGTCAAATTAACCTTAAATGTTTAGTTGTATTTTAGAAGCCGAAGAGTTTTATTTTAGAGACAAGAGAGGTAGAAATCGCTCCCAGTGATAAGGCCGCCCATTGAACCTCAAATTTATGTATTTTGTTGTTATGATAAATAATCTAACTAATGATAACATCACAAAACACTATGACGTCATCTTTTTTATCTCTGAGATCTGAAATCAAGCTAAGCTGGAATCGCCGCAAATACATTCCCACCTCACTCATAATTTTCCAGTAACACCCTCAACTATTGCTGGCATTATTTTTCACGCAAACGTCGCTTTACTCATCATTACGCATTACGCTTTTACTGTACATTACTTGTGGCTGGGGCGTAGTAAGGATTACAATTTGGGTCGAACCCATTTAAATGGACGTGCTTGGCTGTTATTTTTTTATCTTTTTTTCGACGTTTCAGAGTATTATAGACAGTCTGAAGGTCTTTAACATGACCTAAGTACTGCTGTTCTAAGACAATAACCGCTACAGACAGTGCCTGGCTCTGGAGTACGGTATCGCTCAGATGTATAAATATAATCACAAACTGTCACCCCCTATTTGATCCCATTGATCTGTTACAAAAGGCTAGGCAAGCTACGCTACAAGAGCAATACGACATTTTTTTCTTCTGCCACACAAGGCCACACACCGAAAATGAGGACTTCTTTCGTGAGGGTGTGTGGCAAACCCTAATAACCTAGTATATGAGTCCTATGACTCCTATGGATGCTGCGCTGGCGGAATACGGTGACCAATGTTTACAAAAATTCGCAATTCTAGAAGCCGTTGACCCTGTAAGAATATGAGGAAGAAAATGGGAGAATGATTAGGATGGTGAAACTGGATACAGTATTTTATAATTACTCGCTAACTACTCTAAAAACAGTGTCTACCGTGTCTGGGCTCTAGACTGTCGATATATCACCTGGCAGGCTAAGCATGTACCCCAAACTTCTATCCTTGACTACGTCCATCACCTAGCATTACATATGACATAAACTCTCGGCATTTCATATTACACACACATTGCGGTTATAGCTGTAGGTCGTAGTGTGTGCTTTATTACTAATTGCATGATATTATGAATCCAGAAGATACACTGAGTAAAACGCCTTATGGGAATAAATACTTACTTAGTATTATCACAGAAGACTATGTATTATCAGGTAGATTTTTCGAATGCGAGACTC
Organism: Petrophora chlorosata; assembly: GCA_951640565.1. Classification (NCBI taxonomy): domain Eukaryota; kingdom Metazoa; phylum Arthropoda; class Insecta; order Lepidoptera; family Geometridae; genus Petrophora; species Petrophora chlorosata. The sequence goes on along the minus strand of OX621189.1, from coordinate 19,289,098 downwards.
CACCTGGGTTGGTACGCTCAGCAACATAAGCAGCTGAACTTTCACTATCTTTCAATTGTCAATAACACAGAAAATATACAAATTACACGCAATTTCTTGCAATTTCCCTATTCGCACAGTATATTAATAGACTTTTTAAATGCTACATTCAGAGAAATAAGACAAACTTTGAAGGTGTAGTCAATCAAAGTTTCACAAATGTTCAACTTCTTTTGTCGCTGACCGTACCACTGCTTTCTTAGTTCTTTTGCCGTCAAGAAGTAGTGCGGAAGCATTACTGTGTTCCGGTTCAAGGGCATTATAGCCAAATATAACATTATTGGGCAGCAAAATTATTGGGCATATGGACTATCTCAGGATTAATGGATAAGCGCAGTGCAGTGCCCTGCAGGAAACAAAGTTGTGGGTGATGCTGCAATCGTTATGAACAGGCGTGTTGCTTTTGAATTACATCATTTTGTTTGTTTATTTATGTTCAACGATCACATACATACATAGATTCTGGTCCCTAACTAAGAGTTCCTGTATCTAAAGAACCAGGAACTACGAGGACCCACGACACCCAGACATGAAACAAAATGATTGAGCCTTTTTTCTCTCTGCACAAACATTCCCGTCGCGAAAATCGAACCCGCAACCTCAGTGGTGTATGACATTTATGCTAACCTGCCTAACCACTACACCACAGCGGCTGGCATCATGTAATATTTTTTAGTGTGTGTTGCGCCTTGTATTCGCTGCTAAGTAACCGCGATTACGGCACTCGGTAGAAAGGAAGCAATATCGCAGCACTCGGAAGCGCCTTTTTCTTTTATTTCGACATTCGACGCGCATTCCCGAGTCTGGATAGCAGCTCGGCTTGAGCTTGGGTTTTCTTTTGTTTCATTGCAAGGAAGATTTATGCATAGGGTTTTTAAATAAAGTCTAGCCTGCGGTGGTATATGTGACTTCGATCTGACGTATCAGGGTTTGAATCCTAGTTTGACCTAATATAAATGCATTATAAGTTCTATGTCTTTAAAGCTTCTAGATGGACGTATGCACCTATGACTTACCTGGAAATAGTACATTGTACACCGAGGGGAGAAAAAGAACTTTCTCCCGAGTGATACATAGTGCTTTATACTACTCCTACGAGGAAAATAAAATCATTATAAATTTTGTCGTATTTGGCTCGAGACTTCTCAGGAAGTAAGTTATTTATGACTTCTTGGGCTGTATTTTTTATTTCTGGTGGCGTCATCATTACAAAATCGTCGCTTTCACTATCAGATGACATTTTGGAAAATTATTTAGAAAATTAAAAGCTAGGTACTGTTAAATTATCAATTTAGTTAAAACAAAATTTAACGCAACGAAATAAATTGCCGCGCTTTTTTTTTCGTATTGCAGAATACGGTTGCCATCCCCATTTCATTAAAAATAGAAAACAAAAAAAAAACCGCCTCTTTTCTCTAATTATTTGATATAAAACCTTTTTGAGATTTGAGGTTTGTATGTTTCCCGCCTCTTTTTTCTACTTATTTCATACAAGACCTTTTTGAGGTTTGACGTTTGTGTTTTTTTTTTATGTTCGCTGCTAAAAAACAAAAGAAAGCTAGCCGGGCAGTAATGGATTTTCATACAACATTCCTGCCCTGCTTCGGAGGGCAGTAATGAAATTCCATATAACTTTTCCCGCCGCACATTTTTAAGGGAGAAATTACGAACTTTGTAACCCGTTTATGAACGAGTAATAAGACACTTTCCGAGTGGGTGTGGTATAAAGGAAATTTATGTTTGAAAACCGGGGGTGACCGCAAAATGCAGCTATAGTCACAAATATGAATAACACCTAGAATACTAAGCATTACTGTGTTCCGGTTTGAAGGGCATTGTAGCCAGCGAAATTACTGGGTATATGAGACTTAATATCTAATATCTCGGGGTGATGAGCGCAATGCAGTGCTACGCAGTTCTTTTTAACGTCTTAAAAGTGGCACTGCGATTGTTATGGGCAGGCGTGGCGCTTACCATGAGGCGAACGACTTGCTTGTTTCATCATTCTTAACATAAAAAAAAACTTATCTTCGATGTTTGATTAATTCTCTAACCAGATTTACCCAGTTATATAATCCCTGATCTCATTTCCTTCCTAGAATTCTACGCAAACACAAATGGTCGGATAAACACTATCTCTCATTTATTAACCATATTTACTAACATAACTCCAGCATTAATATTTACTTTGATGTTAAAATATAACTTTATGTATATAGAAACAGTGTTATTACTTGAAATAATATTAAGTAGAAAAGCAAGCATTAAATATATTATTGAAACAATATAAATCGTAACTCAAAGAAGTAAATAGTAAAACAAAATAGGATTATAAGAGCGCTCGCCCACGGCGACTTTTTATAGGGATGCTAACGTGCGTTCGCATCGATACAGTCCCGATTCTGTCGTTGGCTGTGTACCTTCGCCCACGTAACCACGATTCTGTATCGCTTCTATCGCGATGCTGTCGCGCTTCAGTCGCAATTCAGCATTGATAGAGAAGCTTGTGTACGCTACAGTCGCAAGATGGATCTTATCGAGACAACATTGGTCATGTTGTGTTTGGTGCTGCTTTTACGTAAACGTAACCAGGCTAAGCGTGCCTTTGCATTGATGCAGTCGCGATGCTGTCCCGCGTTTTATTTAATACAGTCGCGCGTTTATATCGCTTCTGTTGCGCGTTGCATACGTGACTGACGCGCGATAGTAGCGATTCCGTCGCGCGTTTACAAAATGCGCGACAGCATCGCTACAAAAAGTCACCGTGGTCGTGCGGCCTAAGGCTTTTAGAGACCAAGCATAATTACGACGCATAAAAGCTCGTTTATTGAGAACTGATACAGAACATATCAATAATTCGCTCTTCGTTGCATTCGAACGCGTTAAAGCATATTCGCGCACAATTGTGTTTTTGTGTGCGCTTTTACGGGATATAAGGATCAAAGTAGACATTCTATTCAGTTTAATCGCTTTTCGGAACGTAATGCAGCGACTTTAGTCTTCACTGGAACGCCAATTGCAGCGATTTTAGTGTAACCAAATCACTAAAACGCACGATTGCGTGATTTGATATCACGCATCACAAAAAAATCACCCGCTGATGCGAGTAGAAATCGCAAAAAGGCACGATTTTGTTTCTCAATCGCAAAAGTGCTGTTCGTCGATGCTAACAAGAGGACGTTTGCCTACGCCCTAAAAACCTCCCTAAAAGGTCAAATTTCAAATGACATTACGCAAACGTTGGATTTGTTACCATAAAGCGCATATCATACGGGCACACGAAAATGAGTTTGTATGTGCCGCTAATGCGCAAGGTCTGTAAAAGCGCTATCTAACAAAAATGTAATTTATAGTAGAGTTTGGCCAAGCGTGTAACACAGATAGGTTTTTCTTTATAATTTCGTGCTTGGAATAGCTTTGTTTCGAAACCAGGAAGAATACGGTAATTAAAACGTCTAGTATGAAATAAACATGCGATTTACGATTTTTCTGAAAATGAATACAAAGGATAATGGGAATTTATTTAAGTGGAAAATTCTTATGAGTATAGGTTATTATTTTTACCGTGCAGTCTTCTTTGTGAGTTGAACTTTATAATACGTAGATAAAGAAAGTAGAAGGGATTTTGGATTAAACTAAAATTGGAATTGTAATTGTTTTTAACCGATTAAAAAAGGGGGAGGTTCTCAATTCTATTTTATTTTTTTATATTTGTTACCTCCGAACTAAAACTGAAATGTCTTTCTTTCAATATAGCTACAAGGTGGCCCCATGTAAATATTCGACCATGGACTTCGAAGATACATCAGTATTGAAGTCGTTTTTTTGTTATATTGAGATTTCATCAGCACATTATACACACACACATACACATAACCTTTTTTCTTTTTAGTAATTGATGGGTGAGACGAGCAGGTCGTTTATCTGATGGTAAGCAACACATTTATCCACAATAGTAGCAGGAATACCCACAACTTAGTTTAGCAAAACCCTGCACGGTGCAGCACTGCGCCCGTCACCCAGAGTCAATATCTCTTAAGTTTTATTGTAGTAATTTCGCTAGCATACCTTCAAACCAGAACACAGTAATAGTAAACATTCTCAAATCGCAACCGACTGAGCAAGAACCCCAGCTATATCCAGCCGCTGCTAGCCACTCCACGAAGGTCATCACCTCACCTAGCCTGAGAGCGTCTTTACTATGTTTGCCGAACAGCGGTCTCTACAGAGCACGTCTAGCTGAGTGGATATCTGCGGCTAATATGGCTGGCTCACATCCACTTCAGCTGGCTAATCTTTTAGGTTGTGTCAATAACTTTAATTTTCTAAGATAAAATTAGATTAGATAACTCTCTATCGTTTCACCACCAGAAAACATAATAACAAAAACTACAATAACAAACTTAAAAACTTAAGTGTTACATTGGTGGTGTTACAGTGTTATAAAGTGTTACTAAAGTGTTCTAAGTGTGGGTCTAGTATAAGCATGTGATAGATACTTGTATATTTGTTTAATTTAATTAGTGTAATTAAATGCCAATGTATTAACTATATCATGATATTATATATACTCATGATATACTCATGATATTATGAATGTTTTATATTTATACCATCAAAATACTAGCTAGCCTTAGATTAAAATAATCGCTACGTGTGTTGACACTGACAGCTAGTGACAGATGACATTTACGCGATTGAAACTAACAGACTGAAGAATATAAAAGGCGCAACGGCTCAGTCGCTTGTTGGCAAGCGGAGCGTACGGACCTATAGATGAATTAAGTGCCATGTATTTCTATTCTCTTAAGTCTATCCTAATATGTGTCTCCTAAGTATTATTGATTTGGTCATTGAATTAGTTATAATTTATGAATGGTTACGTATGTAACGATTATAATCAATATATACATGAGTAAATATATATTGAGTCAATATATAAATGAGTATATGTAGCATATAAATCGCTGTGTAAATAACAGAACATAAATAAGAAATATACCTACTATGAAAATAAATTCAAGTAAGCCCAAGAAAATTTAATAAGTTCTTACATTTTTACCCTAATGTTTTATAGTTACTAACAAATCACATGCGCAGCTGCGAGTGGCACACCTTTTTGCCAATCGAATACATCACTTGTTATACATAAATGTTGTCTTTTTTTTTACGCTTTATAGACCCATGTTTGGCCACTATCTCAGTATTGCCTGATTCGAAGCGATGATGTGGCCTTAAATGGCCAGAAGCTCATAGATCTAGAGAGAGGTAGCAGTTGAGTGGCTGCTCAGACCCGTCTCCCTGATGGCTCACTGAACATCATCCCGAAACACGACTAGGTCGCTTGACGGTTTTTGCGCCTTAAGGTACCCACTAAGATATCCTAAGCTCATGAATGGGCTCACCGGCCAACAAAGACACTGTCTGGTAAAAGTGCCTTAAAGGGTTAATATTTACGAAGCTATAACTGCGCCAAAATTAATATTTGTGTAACTAAAATGAACAACGAAATTTCTCGCGGTAAGACAGCGAGAGTTGCAAAGAGCAGGTAATGCACGGTTGGTGCATTGTTCGCAACTTTACTAGTTTGCAACTAGTTTGCTAAGCATTTAGGGGAGCAAGAATATGAGAGAGGAATTGGGCGTGCAAACTGGGATCTTCATAACTTTGTTACAGATAATCTTTAGAAGAAATAACTGACTGCACAGAGTTTAGACAGCCTCTGCAGTATGAAAGTTTTCGTGAGTTTGATTCATTATAAATATTTAATAAAACGGCTGGGACTCACGTAGTTAGTCGAATTAGTCGACCTAGGTTACGAGCATGTCCGATGCTCTACATCAGGGGCGAGTTTACGCTAGGCGAGATGCGCAGGCGGCCGCCCACCCGCTCCTCATGACGCGAGGGGGAGGTGGCTTCGGTGGCGCCGCGGGGAGCGCCACGCGCCTCGCGCGCGCTGTCGTGTTGCCGACGTCGACCGCACAAATGTCAGCACGAGTTCTTTATCATCGCTGGCAGCGTCGTCGCCGAAAGTTCCGTCACACACTGTGCTGACTGTGTCACACTCTAGACTACCTACCACGTGAGTCGTTAGCCGTTTTATTAAATATATGTATAGCCTCTATAGGCATGTTAGCTCAAATCTCATACTCCACTGAGATTGCGGGTTCAATTCCCGCGACGGGACAATTGTTTGTGTACAGAAAAAAAGCGCAAGCATTTGTTTCGTGTCTGGGTGTTGTGGGACCATCGTCCTCATAGTTCCTGGTTCCCTATACACAAGGAACCCTAATAAGGGGTCAGGATCTACGTTTGTGATGTCGTTGGGTAAATCTAAGTTAAAGTAAACAATTTAAAACAGGAGATCGAAGAGCTGGCAGCTACTAATTTTTAGTAATAGCTAGACTAATTTTTTTGTCCGAGACTAAAATTAGTCTAGCTATTCAAAGGGGCAATGCTGCCAGTATCTTCGGAACCTTGCCTAAAGGGACTCCTTTTAACAATATAATTTAGTTATTATATTATATTTTTTAAGGTTTTTAGTTTTAGTTTCATTGTTCTAGTATATATTTCATATTAAATGTCAAATAGTTTTGTATTAAAAAATTAAAAACATATTTTTCATATTTTAATATTAATAACGAAACAGCAACGACATGAGAAGAGCCGAAGATCCGGCTTAGTGGCGTGTATTGGGAGAAGCCTATGTCCAGCCGTGGAATCGTACAGGCTGTTGATGATGATGATTGATGATGAACAAAACTGAAGGAAAATACTTCTGACTGCAAATTTGAATGCTACATATATGTAGGTAGATCTTCAAATTTCAACGCCTTTTTTATAAGTACATTTTGGGAGTTATCATTGTTTCGTCTTCAATTCGACTCATCAGGCGTGGTAATCCCAAGTGTCTGGACTAAAGTCTGAAGACCGAGATATTATTATGTCAACTATTGTACGATCTCGTATTCTATAGACATCAATCAGTTCAAGCTTTGACTCATATGTGACTATATTTTTTTTATAGATAGATAGAAAATTCTTTATGGCACAAACAAATTTGTAAGTACATAGGCGAACTTAATGCTAGTGAGCATTATCTTCCAGTTAACCTCGGTTTACTGTGGAGATTTTATAAGGTAGTGCAAACAAAATATAAAGTAATAGTGAACAAATTAAAAGGCCATACAAAAATAATAACAAGATATATACATACAAATCAGTAACAATATATATAAAAATTATGGAATTGATTATTGAGACGAGCAAGTCGTTTGCTTGATGGTAAGCGGCAAGCCTGCCTATAACAATTGCAGTGCCACCCTGAACTTTTAATACCATAAAAGTACTACCTAGCACTGCATTGCGCACATCACTCCGAGATATCAGATTAAGTCTCATATGCCCAGTAATTTTGCTGGCTACAAAACTGTTCAAACTGGAACACAGTAATGCTTGCACACTACTGCTTAGCAGCAGAATAACTGGCAAAGCGGTAGTACTTACCTAGTCGGCCTCCCGCATACGAGAGACCTACCACGAGTAAGTATTTAAAAATGATATTTTAGGAATCATAAAAAAACACTTTTTTTTAATTATTATAAAAACAGCAACATGAAGAAGTTTACAATAACTAAGCGAATAAACAGACGTGATGCCGATCTTATAAGGATAATACCAACGATCAACCATCCAAGTGGTGACCGCAGCGAACTTTACTTAGAACTGTTACGAATGGCCGTAAGCTACGCTACGAACGCTACTATGTTTGCCTCAAATAACCACTGTTATAACATCATAAAATACACAATTTCTCTCGAATGTATGCCCCATGTGTTCCCAAAATGCATTATTTATTTCACAAACTTGATCAGACTTAGCGGCCCGAGGTGAGTCTTGCAACTTTGTTATCGTAAACTTTAAACAATTTTCAGAGTGTTTAGACTGTCATGTTTTAAGAGAGGTTGGTAGAAATTGTTTTCCGGTTTAACTTTTGTATAAAGAAAACACTTCGTTGATTTGTTTGTAAAAAATTACATGTCGAAACAAGGCTAGAAATTGGGAAAGTAGGTATTTAGGTACTTAGCGCTCAATTGGTAAATTGGAAATTTCATCCGTGGTTTTCAGGGATAAAAAATACCTTATGGCCGATTCCAGGACCTAAAAAACCTACACACCAAATTTTATCAAAATCCGTTCAGTTCGAACGTAGTTTTTGTGTGATTCAGTAAACTATCAATACACTAATCTATACATGTAAATACAATAATCTATACATGCCTCTGATATAATTCTTAGAAGAGTTATAATCTGCCAATCCACCAGAGGGCGCTGGTGGGATTTTCAAAATTTTAAATATTGTGTTTTATTCAAATTTTTTTTAATAGCAATTTTTATGTAATATGCCCATAATAATTGCAGTGCCAACCAGAACTTTTAATACGAAGAAGCATTGCGTAGCACTGCATTGCACTCATCACCTCGAGACATCAGATATTACGTCTCATATGCTCAATAATGCTTGCGCACTACTGCTTGGCGGCTGCGAATGTAATTGGCACGAGGTCTTGGTGGATTTTATTTCATCAAGGAGTCATAAGGGGACAGCGTGGTGAGTTGAGTGTGGGTACGGAGGTAACATATATTGCTGATTTTGGTTGGATTTGCACTGTGCGATATTTATTACTTGGAATTTCAGTCTTGAAAATTGCTATTTATAGTTTAAAGTTTTGGGTAGCATTATTAACAGTTTGCAGTGCCACCACGCTTTTCAAAAACATTATAATTAATTTTTAGAAAAAAACAAAAACCGACTTCAATGTATCTTCGAAGTCCAAGGTCACATATCGATGAAATTTATATGGGACCACTTCGTAGCTATACTGAACCCGTCGCAAAAAGAATTTTTCAAATCGGTTTATAAATGGAGAAATGAACGGAGTTCTGAGGTAACAAACATAAAAAATAAAAATAAAAAAAAATACAATCGGACAGAGAACCTCCTCCTTTTTTGAAGTCGGTTAAAAAACTAGGTGGCATGGTGCTTAGCATCAGGCTAACGAACTACCACCGAATAAACTTGTGTACCTTGCGCTATAGGTGCTGGCTTATCTATCTTCTATCTTTTCCTCATGAAAACTCTTTTAAATTTCTCCTTTTTACGCAAAAGCTCATATTATCACAATATTCATACACGTTTCCCGTATAAAAGCAGTCGTAACACAAACTGGTGTGGAAGAAGCAAAGTGGCTGCAAATGCGTGTTTTGTTCAATAACACTTTCAAACACCTCTTAACAATATTCTTTATTTACAGTTTTTTTTTATTTAACAAAGTGATGAGGCGCGCAAGTCGTTCCCCTGATGGTAAGCGCCACGCCTGCCCATAACACTTGTAGTGCCAACCAGAACTTCAATCATAAAAAGCACTGCGTAGGACTGCCTTGCGCTCATCAGCCCGAGACATGAGTACGTCTTATATGCCCAGTAATTTCAATGGCTACAACATACACTAACATTGTTTGAGCGTAAATTTGGCCACTAAGTGTGACTACCCTTTAGTTATAGTAAGACTGCATATTATATTAAGGGACAATATTATTTAATCCTCTAAAATCTAATTGATCTATTAAAAATTATATTTGATCCTCTTTGTCTTTTATAGTTATGTATATTATTAGTTCGAGAGAACATACTTCGACAACACAAATGGCCTCAAAGACTAGGTTAGGTTATGTTAGAGCAATGATCACACATCGCGCGAGCTGAGCGAGCAAAGCGAGTTTCCCGCGGCGGCAAAAGTAAATTGAGGATATCGATTAATTTGATTTATTTTATGACTCAGAGAAGGACGTTAAATCATTAAAAAAGTTGACCGTTTAGATTATTTTGCTTGCTGTTTTTGCTTAATTAAACCGATCATTTAAATACATGCCAATATTAAATACTTACCTCATTATTGGATTCATCATCTTCATCATCATCATTTCAGCCCGTGTCCACCCACCATCCTCCTCTCCCTCACGCCATTTGTTCCGGTCCTGTGCATTCCGCATCCATAAGTTTCCTACCCCCATCACTATATCATCGGACCATCTGGCCGGTGGTCTGCCTAATTACTTATCAACAATTATACGCTTAATTTACCATATTGCTTGGACTTTTTCATTTCTTGGGAACAGCAAACTGGGAGTTTTTGCAACTTTATAAACAATACAAGTAAGAGTTAAAAGTAGGCTAGCGAGGCTCACAATGATGTGTGGATTTAAAATTCATTCCAAACCGGTGAATGAAACGTGAGGAACCCGAAAAGACTGTCGATGAATCAGAAATATTCCGATGTGACACATCCGCACTGGGCCAGTGAAGTATTATTTGACGACTCCATACTCTGAGAGAAGATGCGATGGAATATAATGGGCTAAGGATAATGATGATGGAGATAAAAAAAAATCAATCAATTTCTAAAAATGAAATGCAGTAACTGTATTAATTTAGAGAAATATTATTTTCATTTCAACTTCTTATTTCCGTACTTATCTACAGAATCAACAAAAGGCAGCGCTTTAAAGCAAACTTTAAACAATATTGCTGCGAATGGCGCCGCCCGCTTGCGATAACAGTCTGCCGAGAATTCTCCAGCAGATTTCATAAAGGTACGGAATGCTTTCCCATCCTGGATTCATACTGAACATCTTGCGCTGTGAAACAGTGACTAAACTTGTCACAGTTGAGATAGTCAAAGCCAAACTTAGGGCCTGTTCACGCGTACCACAACAACACTACACCACAGCTCTCGTAGCGTAGCTCGCCTTGTCATCCGTAACAGATCTGCTAGGTTAAGCAACGTTCGCAGCAGTCATAACTTGGATGGGTGACCGTTTGTGTGATATTTACACCTGAGCGCTACCGTGCTTCGAAGGACACATTAAACCGTCGTTTCCTAAAATCGTTAAGCCATGTCGGAAGCCTTCGAGCGGTCTAAAAACTCCGACACCAGGGTTAACCACACACACGAGATAAGTAGAAGACTACACTACAACGATATCTACGTAAGCGGGCGCAAATTTGTAAGGAAACACATAGTTTTATTTACACATTTCATATTTTGCAATCCAAGTCAACCAACGCAGATGATATCGACTCCATGGCAATCACCAGCGACACCGTGCACAAACGTCTGGCCACATTGCAACCATGTGTGTTGTAGGCTGTCTGCAAACACTATCCCTAACGCAAACACATTGCACAGGCACTTTTTGTAGTTACCACAAAACAACTATGGAGAAACCTCTATAAGATAAGCAACACAGTTTGCCAGATGTATAATTTTGGTTCTAATGGAATCAGGCTTAACGTTTCGGAAATCCATCTCAAAACTGAAAAACGGAATTCATTCATTTATATTCAGCGGAATTGCACTAGATTTTTAATTGCGTTTAAATTTCGGTTCTATTATAAAATGTATGAACGCATCTAGGCATTAAGTTTGCCACAGAAGACTCAACCTGTGTTTTTTTAAGATTGGTTACCGTTTCTTCTTTTAAGAATGCTTTTGAATGCGCCTAGAATTTATACTATGACGATCGTCGGTAAAGAAATAACGCGAATGGAGCGCTCTACAATGACTTTCAGACGTGTCTTTGAAGGAATATTAATGAAGGATGCCTTGACATTCTGAAAATTTCAAAGATATTTTTAGTCCTGCAACTCATGTTTTTCAAATTGTAGAATTATTAGATAACAGTATTATTTTACTGTCAGACTTTGCTGTCTTTAGCAAAATAATTAGGAAATTGGTGTGGTGAGGTCTATTTCTATATCTGTAATAAATAAAAATGAATGTTTGTATGTTTGTCACGTTATGAACGCATAGAGATGCGTTCCTAAACCATTGATTGATGAAACTTTGGTGAGTTGTTCTGCGACAGCCATCAAAGGTATTTGGCGCAAAAAACATTGTTTTTCTTTACATGGCATTGCAACGCATGCCTCGTACAGCTAACAGTTATTAAATAAATCGTGATTATTTTGTAATTTTGTTTTATTTTATTTCGTTTTTCACTTATATTATATAAGCATGAACTTTCCATGGAAAGAGGGAAGCGAGGCCTTTGTCCAGCAGTGGCACGAAACATGCTCATAAAAAAGAAGTTTGAACTATATATCATCATCCCATTACGTTTCCACTGATGGGACACGGACCATCTCTCAGATAAATAGTATAAGTTGCGCCACACAGCGTTAGTGCATCTAGTGGACAAACATCTGGCTGTCCCTTCGGTCCGCCAAAAGTGACCTGGTCAAGAGTGATGTGCTACGTTTTCTGATGATGGCATGCAAGCCATCTCTCCTTTGATCCGCAAACATACTGTTAAAACTTATAAAACAGCTTTTGTTTTTACAACAAAATGGTTACTAATTAAAACTTCTGAGTGCAAATTCTAGCGCTGCAAAATAGTATGCTCTGCACCAGTGCCAAAATCCATGTTATAAATACAAATAATTTATTAATAACTCAATAGTTACATGTTTCAAATTTAATTTGTTAAATTTCGTTTTCGTTTGTTTTCGACTCCCAAGACACAGGCCTCGTGCTTAGTTTGGGGATCACCGGTAACTCTCATTTTTTAGATAATAATTTGCATTCTATACTATTTGTAAGAAAAACTCTAAATTTTCTTTTGGCAATAAAAATAATTATGTCAGATAATCTTAAGATATTGTTTCGTTCAATTAATTTTATAATTGTAATAGGTAAGTACATATCTAGTATTCTGGCAATTTTAAAGTCATTGAAACTGTAGAAAATGTTTTCAAGCAACCACTTTCTTAACCGGGTTTTGAACGTCCCAGTGGAAGGTGCATCCCGTATTGTGCCAGGCAGTAGATTAAAGACCGACGGACCCAGTATAAGTGGCAAATGTTAATAAAATAATTCTGCTATCTAGTATGTATGTTATAGTCAATAACAGCATATTGTATATATTTATTTAAAACGTGCCTTATTTTGTTCTATAAATATAGCAAGAATGTTAGACTTCTACTCGGGCTCAAAAGATAAAAAATATTCGATTCCGCGTAAAATGAGGAAATTCCGTAACAAATCACTGTATGACATTGATGCATGGAGGTTGTGACGTGCTGTCATATCATGTCTAACAGTGGCAAATGATTGAGAAAGGGCAAATAACTTAAAAAAAATTGAAAACTGCATTTTGTTATTTTTTTAAACTTAAAGCTCTTGTACCACCGACCAAGGACAACAAAATTTATAAAACGAGACGAGCTGGTCGTTCGTCTGATGGTAAGCAATACGCCAGCCCATAACAATAACAGCACCACCCAGAACTTTGTTTTGCAAAATCCTGCGTGGTGCTGCACTGCGCTCGTCAACCTGAGACAATTAGCTATTGAGTCTCATAATGCCCAGTAATTTCGATGGCTACAATGCCCTTCAAACCGGAACACAGTAATGCTTGCGCACTACTGCTTGGCGGTTGAATAACTGGCAAAGCGGTGGTACCCACCCAGACGGCCTCTCGCATACGAGAAACCTACCACCAGAATTCATCCAGATTCGTTGTGTGAACGGCTAATTGATTTTATGGTTGCGTTGGGTATCTTTATTTGGGACTACCTACCAAAATGTAGGGCAATATATACTCGTATATCATACAATACAATACAATTACACTTTATTGCATAGCGAAAAGATAATTAGGTAGGTACATGACAAAAAGAGAAACTTTAACTAGGACACAATTGGTGGTCTTATCGCATAAAGCAATCTCTTACAGACAACCTTTGGATGGATTGGACAAATTTAAAAAAGTATTGATGGTTGTACACAGCAAATAATCAATATAAACAAACATAAAAAAAAAAAAAAAAACAACCGAATAGTGAACCTCCTCCTTTTTTGAAGTCGGTTAAAAAGAATGAAAAATATTTGAAAGTAATGAAAAAGTAATTGATGTAATAGGTAAAAATATTGAGTGATGATAAAACAATGTTCGAATCTCCTCTTTTCGGATTTCTGTCGGAGCCACAAAAAAAAGAAAAGAGAAGAAAAGCAATTTCTACTTCCTTGTGGTTCTAGAAGAATAGCCATCGATTCAAGTCTACATTTTAATCCAGTTAGATCTTCAATTACTCTATTTCCGAAGTAAGCAAAATGCTAATGAATTATTACTATTAATCTTGAAATTCGCAAATTAATGTTGGGTTAATTCGGTTCGGATGTTTTGTTACATCCCGACAAACACGTCGGGTTGTGTCGGTGATAAATTATATGAATAATGTTATGCCTTGTTGTGCCTACATCTTCTTAGGTTGGATAACGTACTGTGTAATTAATAAGTAAATAATTTAATACAGGTGTATAAGTTTGGAGTGGCAGGGTCTGGCCGGGATTGGTTTACCACCCACTAAACAAATCCATACTGTCAAGCGACGTTTGGTGAAGCATTAGGGAAGACTGGGCACTGGACATTCGCTTGATTACCGTTTTCTTCTAGATCTAAGTGCTTCATTTTAGGCATTTATAAAACACTTGCTGCACCCTGCGGTTTCACCCGCCTTTTCCCGGGATAAAAAGTAGCCTGTGTTATGTATGTTATAAGCTATCTCCATACCAAATTTCATTAAAATCCATTCAGTAGTTTTTGCGTGAAAGAGTATCAAAGGTACATCCATACATCCATTCTTACAGACTTTCGCGTTTATAGTATTATTAGGATAGTAGGATGTTTGTTACAATACTGTAACAAACATTTTTGTAACAAACAATACTAATGTTTCGAGGCAGTTGGCTATATGGTAGTAGCTGTAAATTCCATGCATCGTTGTCTTCTTTCTCCAGATGCTTGACTAGGAAGAGACCGCGTGATGCCGAGATCAAAGTAGCGCCTTTTGTTGATGGAGGCCAAGATGGACTTGGGGATCATCGCCATCTTAGTTAGTTAAGCTTGTTTCATAAAAAAAAATCTCGCGTCATAGTATCACGCTTTTCTAAGATTTTTAGTAGCACCAAGTCTTTAATAGCCTTATCGTGAATCTAATAAACTAATCCAATAATCTCTTTGGAAGTTCAAGTCAGAAGATAATTTTCTTAACTCTTAACTCTTTATGTAAAGGACTTATAGAGGAGTTAAGGACTTACTGATGGAGGTTTATGTAACTTGCGTGCTTAGTTAAAACCTGTCTTATTTGTTCACAATGTGTTTTTATTACTAAACCAGTCATACTCCTGATGGTAAGCGCCACGCCTACCCATAACAATTGCCATGCCACCCAGAACTTAAAATACCATAAAATCACTGCGTAGGACTACATTGCGCTCATCACCTCGAGACATCAAATATTAAGTCTTATATACGCCCAGTAATTTTGCTAGCTACAATGCCCTTCAAACCGGAATATAATGCTGACGCACTACTGTTTGGAGACAAAATAACTGGCAAAGCTGTGGTAGGTACTTAGCCAGACTGCCTTCCGCATACGAGACCACGAGTTTTAAACAATCGTTTAATGAAATTCGTTAAACAATCAAATAATACGAGCACCCGGTTCCTAAAGTTATCGCGAAAGAATAATTAGTCAACGAACTCCTAACATTGTTGAGCAATCATAACAACTAACATTTCGTCTGCTGCCTTTAAAGTACGAAGTTCAGCGATAATACAGTACTGTTTGTTTTATCTTAAGTACTACATGATAAATATCGGTTCATGAATGGCCATGAATAGAAAAATAGGTTTGATACATTCTCGGTATTATTTTCCTTTACCTACATTATCATCATCTTTGGCCCGTAACCATGTATGAGAAATGATTTTAAGTCTGTTTTAACATATCCGTGCCGTATCAGGGCCGAGGATGGGACGTGGCTGAGCTGTGGGATATACAATAAAAGGAAATACTGAATCCCCTGCGCGGCGCCGGCACTGACATTGACGTGTGTGAACGAGTTCATAAAAAATGTACCATAACAGTTTTTGCGCTCCTGATGATGCACGTACCTTCCCTGGTACGGTACGGATATGTGTAAATAGACTTTTATGCAACGTACATTAGTTAAATTGCATCTCCACTCGTGGCTGAAGCCAATGCGAGCAAGACTAAGAGACTCTTTAAGAACATGTTCAGGAACTTGGGGAAAGTCTTTAATCTGATATTTCTTGAAGAATCTTTACAATTTGTATAAATATTGTAACAAAAAGCTGCAAATGAATTATACTTCATAGAATTTGTATAAAACAATAATTCAGCGCCAAAAAATAATCACGCTGAGAGCTCAAGTGAATCTATTCGAAAAGGTCTCGCAAGATTTGCTCTTACGTCCAGTTGATCTTCGATAAGGCAACGGTCAAATAAGATATTCAAAACCACTTCACAATAAATCCAACCTTAAGCTTGAGCTAGTACAGCTTACATTTAAATGTAAAAATTTGGGACTAAGGTATACTTTAAAGCAAGTTTGTCATTTGTAAGCATTGCCAACGCATTTCAAACTTCAATTCTAAATCTATTGACGTAACGTATAGTTTTCTGTGTAAGATTTTGGAATATGGTGTACTTGCAAGTGTTTTCATCAGGAAGCCTTGGCATTCAGCCAGGCAGACTTCCATCGGTAGGTGTCGAGACACCTATGTAAGTGTCACGGGTGAAAAATTTAAAGCCTGATAGCTCGTGTTGAACGATCGTGGACAGGGGCGACAGCGAGGCTTTGGGTTTAATGAAATCTTTTTATTCAGAACCTCTGTACAGTATATCAATACGTTGATAAAAAGTTTAGGTCCCGAAGTGGGAAATACTCTTTTAATTGCATTTTTTTATATTGTCTACCTTCGTTTTGTGTTGGCAGAGCAGTTTGTTGATACCGTGTAAGACAAATTTTAATATTAGTTCGTATATAAATGCTTTCATTAAATTATTTATCATAATGGTGTCTGCGTTTAGTGGGTATACGATAAATCCAACAAGCTGGGTCCTACGAATTCACCCGCATTTTTACGGGAAAAAAATAATGTCCTTTTCTATGATCGAAAGTTTATTAAAATCCGTTCAGTAATTTTTATCAATACACCCTTACCAAGTTTCACAATTCATCATATTAGTAGGACAGGATTACAGTTCCTGATTCCCAAGATACAGGGTTTATTAGACTTATTATGTAAGGGTAAGTTCTGCACGGATTGTACAGGCATAACCTTCGTCGTCACAGATAATCTCACTTTACGAAAAGCAATTGCTTAAAAAATCATAAATTGATCCCCTCAAAGCGATGCCACAGTTTAAAAATTCAGACGTTTGCTGTATAAAATCTCCCCCGATACGGTTATCCACTCAGCTTCTAGTTATGGTCAAGCTATAAAGCTATACGGCACTATAAAATCTATACAACAAGCTATCAAGCTATAAGTCAATCCACTATCCGTCGGTTGGCTTCGAGCCAGGGATCTGCACACGTCACTATGATTTACTGCGTAAAGATCGGAATTTCGAAAGGCGGGAAAAAGTTTAGAGTGTAGGTAGATGGTTTTTACGAATGATTATAGGTTTGGAAGGAGTTTGTATAAAGGTTTTAGTCCAGCCTCTGTGATGTAGTGGATGGGAAGGTTGGCTCAAATCTGTTACACCACTAAGGTTGCGGGTTCGATTCCCGCGACGTGACAAATTCTTGGGCATAGAAAAAATAGTGTAAGTATTTATTTCGTGTCTGAGTGCCGTGGGACCATGGTCTTCATAGTTCCTGGTTTCCAAGATACAAGGAATCCTAGTTAGGTGCCAGAATTTAACTTAGCTTTATATGATCGTAGGGCGTATAAAAAAAGTTTGAGATATTTATTTCTCAAAGAATACGTCATTATTTATTTACTTACTGAGAAATTATATTCTATGTATGTTTATGTAGATGTTTAAAGGTACATACATTTTATGTTTCGACCTAACACAAAATACTGATAAGTCAAAATAGGTCGACAACATGTTGAATTATTGATAGCAATCCATCGGTCTCACTATTTAACTCGACTTTGGCTTCAATATTGACAATTTTAATACAATTTACATACTTGCGATGACGTAGTTCAACAGATAACAGATTTAGGGCCTGGCATAGCTTTGTTACTCGTATTGCAAATTACATTATCTATTTATGTTACTAGTAAAGATTAAATAGTGCATTTTGGGAATACCTGACAAGATGACGTAGTCATCCTTAGACATAGTGTCCTGGTCAATAAAAATACACATTACAATATGGTAAAATAATAAAATTTGTACCATATTTCAAAATAAGTAGCAATTAAATGAGTCATAAGTTAAATTAAATCATACAATAAAGTTATAAAAAAAAAATTTTTGTTAGAAAATAGGAAGAGGAAGTTGTTCTGATTCAGCTTGCAAGAGTCCACCCAAACAAACATAGTTGCATACATACATTGCAAGTTAAATAAAATGTCAGGAAGTATACAAAATGACAAATGATATTAAATTATTTAAAATTGTATAACTATTACTCAGTACCTATAAATGATGCATAGCTGTAGAAAGTTTGGTTGATAAGCCAACGTTTTAATTTCAGCTTAAACACTTTCAGACTTGATGCTTCTTTAGAGAAGAAACCGAAGAAGACTTGATCCAGCTACGTCGTATCTATCAGCCACAAATTCGATATAACTATCTACCTACTTCCCACAACCGGAGCCACCTTATCCGGTAGCAAACATACACGCCAAACTAATCTGTACACGTTTGCCAAAGCTTTGTGGTCGTACTGTGGCCGAAACAATACATAATACGAGTACGTGTTATATGTGTATGCATATCTACATAAAGGTCATGCGCAGAACGGCCACTCGTGACTGCTAAAAGTTGCTAGAGACAAGCTGCCTACTACGCTTTCCATATGTTTTGCAGACACTTTCCGCAATGTGTGGGTAGTGAAGGCTCGATACCATAGTTAATACTTAATAGATACTATTTAATAGATACGAGGTCTTGTGTTCCTCATTGGACATGTAAAATGCCGAACGACATTTGTATTCATCATCATCATCATCAGCCCATCACGTTCCCACTGCTGGAACACGGGCCATCTCTCATAGAGAGAGTATGGGCCATAATCCACCACGGTGGCCCAGTGCGTCTTGGTGAATCACATGTCCTTGAATTTTTGTGATAAATTCTTGGACATGCCGGTTTCCTCACGATGTTTTCTTTCACCGTTTTTAGAGCGAGTGTTAAATCCACAAATAACTTCAGAAAGTCAGTGGTGTGGGGCCAGCGGACACCCGGGTTCATCGGATCGAAAGTCGCACATGCTTCCACTGAGCCACACTCGCTCGCTCTTATTTGTATTTGCTGCAGCCTATCACTTTTGTCAACCACAGAGCTGTTTGTCAGTTGCTAATAGCGGTTTTGAGCGGCCCGTGTGCGCCAGGCTTTAAAGTTTTACAGTTGGTAACAACAATTTAATAGTATACCTGTTTCAAAGGGTTTTATTGCAATACCGTGTCGAAACATTTTTTAACTTTTTTCCATTGCGTTCACAGTTACCTAAAAATTCTATTTAAATTGCAATAGAATATCGTTTGTTTTTTCGTTTACTGATGTCTTAGTTTTGCATAATTCTATTAACATTAAATTGATATTATACATTTAAACCTTCCACAAAAATTATATTGGTGAGTGTAAAGACCATAATAACAAAATTGTTTGAGTTAGTGTAGTGTCTATTGATAATAAATTAGACAAATTCATTATTTTTGAAACCCGATTGAAGGGAATACACCGACAGACCTAAATGAGTGCCTTTTGCTAGTCTTTTAAGCGTTAAATTACTACAGCTGTTGCTAACTTTCCCTTTGACTCTGCAAAACAAACAAAAATAAGAGCAATAAATATATACAAAAAGACTATACTTACAACTAACCAAGCTCAAACAACTTAGTGATACAATACCAAGAGCAGAGAAAAATAAAATGTCTTTGTTTCGAGTAATAGTCCCCTTTGGTATAAAGGACTTCAGCAGACATAAAGAAAACTTTAAAGTAAGAAAACGGTAAATAAGAAAATTGTTTTCTTTACGTCGGAGAGCAGTAAACAAAATTAAAGTAATAAACTAGCCTTTTCCAAGCTTTTTTACACTCAACTTGATGTAGCCGCTCATTGAGTTAATATCAAGCATTTTCTAAGGATTTCTTATACTAATATTTTCTTTGGGTTTCACAAGCATCCGCGGTGCGTAAAAAATATGAAATAAAAAAGAGAACTCGCAAGTTGAGAAGAAAATGTTGAGAAATTTTTACTATGTTATAATAATCTGAGAACATAATTAATTTCTTCGTCAGTGAACAGCGCTATAAAAACATTTATAGCGCTGTTCACTCACGGAGAAATTAACTATTGGTGCGTACGCACTCGTGTTTAAAACTACTAGAACCTATGTACAGTAAACGGACAAAAGTGCATTAGCACCTTAAAGTCGATAATCGCCCACACGGTGTAAGCCCGCGCATGTTGCATATTTTATCTCTGTGTGTATAATGTCCTTACGCACACAACAAAACGTCATACGGTATAACTATGAGGAGGTGCATTTCGTCAGATGCATGTGGTAAACATTAGAAAAAGATAACAGTATATACTCGCTTTCTCCTTAGTGAGTTATCCGGTTTTTACGCCGAGCCGACTCAAAACAACAGCTTAAATTCGTTTACTTAAAGAATGTGACAATGGTGGAGTGGAGTAAGTAGTAAACTCTTATACGATGGTCAATAAAGGTATGGGTTCAATCCTGAGTGCCGTGATCACTTTTTGGTATTTATTATTAAGTTTAAATCCCTGTTAATATAACAAACTATAAGTTGCAGCCTTTGTTAAACATGAATTAAAATAGTCGTTCATAAGGGAACATTTATGAAAATCCAAGTTAAAAAACATTTTGTAATTTAATAATTAATAACCTACTTATGATAAACATTTATTTACTTATAGTTTTTAAAAGAAATAGAAACCAATACATCTCTTATTACCTATTGGTTATTAAAGGTTTATATAAGCTTAAAATATTCATTTTCTCAAGGAAAAGAGGTTTGAAGCTTAACCCCTTATAACCATAAACTACAAATTTTTCTTTAAAAAATCATTCAAATTTACCTACTAACTATTACTATTACTAACTATGACTTAAAAGTTTTATCATCGGTAAATATTGTAGTATTCTTCCAGTTAAAATCCATATATTCTCGAGCAAAACGCAATCATTCCTGTTTATATGCCTTCGCGTCAAACATGATTTCTCTTAGCAGGTATTCGGTGATGTAATCCTTCGGCATGGAGTCCGCGGTGGACAGTGCGCAATTACGTTTCCACTTATTGTTCTGTATTCGTTTCATATTGTTCCACCATAAAACGTCGCTGAGACTGGTTGATAACCAGCGGGCTTCACTCCATACACGACTGCCTTCCTCGTTGTGTCGTTTTACCCAACGACTCACAGTATTTCTCTAAAACAGAGTAATCTTTATTATATTAGAACACTTTTAAACTAGCAATTTACACCACAACGCAACTATAATAATATCATCACATAATCTATTATAACTTACACATAAGCCGGTTTCATTGGAAATTTGAGATATATTAAGTCCATTTTTCTATAAAAGGCCACTATATTTGCCCTTTCATCGATATTTCTATTTGATTGCATTTGTAATAATAACTATCAAACGAAACAACACCAGTAACAATAAATCTACCGCTCGCAACAAAGTTCACCAACCGACAAGTTCACTATTCTATTGCAGCTTGTTTCAAATCTACCTTCATCTTTTGAGAAACTGGTTAAAACATTAAAATAAAGAAACAACACCACATCGATGACATTTCAAACAAAATTCTAAAAACTAAAATGTAAAAACGATTTATAGTACGAGAGGATTCGAACCGACGTGTCGCATATCATGATTTATGACATTTAAACACTGTGTTAAACCACTGAGCCAGATTGACACTTATCCAATGATTCGAAATTAAAAGTTATTAACTTGAAAAGTTTACGACAGGAAGACGATTGATAATTTCGCTCTTTGATTGGTTCATAATGAAAGAATACATTGTATGGGTGTGTGTGTGCCTGCAAATGCTTTGTAGAAGAAGGTCATTAGTGCGATTTACTTTGATGCTATTGCTTTGTGAGACTGCTACTGGATTTTTGACCGCCACTGTACATATAGCAAAATCAAAATGATGTAAGTTATTACAAAGCATACGTTTACAACATTCCTAAATAGCAGTGGAGCGCGTAATTGAGATAGGAGATTAGTTAAATGCATCATCATCATCATCAACCCATCACGTTCCCACTGCTGGGACATGGGTTTTCTCTCATAGAGAGTGTATGTTCTATAATCCACCACGCTGGCCCATTGCGGGTTGGTGGTTGTCACATGTCCTTGAATTTTTGTGATTGATTCTTGGACATGCCGGTTTCCTCACGATGTTTTCCTTCACCGTTTCTAGAGCGAGTGTTAAAATCCGCACATAACTTAAGAATCCGTATCCGGATCCGAACTCGGGTGCTTCGGATCGAAAGTAACACATGCTCCCACTGAGCCACACTCACTCTCGATTCAATTCTGGATACAATTGCTTAATCATTAATACTTTTACCCGTATTCGTGAACAACACTTTCTTGTCAAAACACTTAGCTAAATAAAGTACAGAAACCAATAAGAACTTAATATTAAACGCATGCGTGCAAATGAGCCAAGTGTATTCAAATGTTTCGACAAGTGTTGTTTATGAATCCGGGTATTACTGTCAAAGATAAGGCCTTTATTAGTAATTACGTATGTACTTAGCGGGAAAGTTTCACCAAGTTGAGCAGTTGAGCTGATTGCATCCATGTCTGGCAAAACATCGGAGCACTGCATCCGAATTAACATTCTCCCTGGATACAAAATATAACTGAGAACTAGATGTGGTCCAAATGACAGGCTTAAGAAGCAAAAGTAAAAAAGTCAAAAGATATTTATTAAATACACATAAAAATGCACTTTCAAACGTCACATACACATAATACAAATCAACTTAAATATGTTAAAACTGTAACTTAGATGTTTTGATTTTGAAAACAAGTAATTATACACTTTATCAGAAAAAGGTGGACTTCAATTCAAAATCAAAATCTCTTTAATAATTTTATATATGGATGGTATTTATATGGATGGTGGATGGTAACAACCTCCTCCACTAGCGGCTCCCAGCGCACTGGTGGCGTCCAGCCTTTCTGCACGAGATGTGGACGAAAGTAGTGGCAGCTACAAAAAGCGCAAACTTAACGGACAATTGTTTTACGAATTATTAACTTTTTTTTGATGAGGGTGGCAAAATGCTTTTTTTTATTTATTTTAATGCTACGCAGTTTTTTTTATGGTATTATAATTTCTTGGTGGCACTGCAATTTTTAAGGGCAGGTGTGGCGCTTATCATCAGGTAAACGACTTGTACGTCTCATCACAGAGTTCCATAAAAAAAACGTCAAAATACATCGTCGATAAAAATATTTTTCTCATCGCTTTTCTTTTATACCATATCCAAATCCCAAGTGCATAGAGCTGTTATTACCGCTCATGTGGGTTTGTTATCTGTACTCTGTATTCGGTTGGATTAATTAATAGTTGTGTTTCTGTTTACATTGATTACAGATTTAGTGGCTTGGGAATCGAGTAGGCTGCGAATTATGCATTGCTAACTGAATATCGAGTAGTTATTGTTATTCTTGGTGTACTAAGTGAGACAGGACTGACCAGTACTCAATTCGATTGTATTTTTTTTTGTGTTCTTGCGTTGGGTTCTGTATAGCTTCGACATGGTTCCATATAAACTTTATCTATATTCGGCCTTGAACTTACTTGAAGCTATATCAGAATCGAAGTCGGGTTTTTGTTATAAAATGTATTATTTTCTAATCTGTGTCCTTCATCTTTGGCCACATCGTCGCTTTACACCATGAATATAAGCTTTTGGCCAGATATACCTAGTAGTTCTATAAGCAAGTACTTGCAACTCGTGGTTTCACAAATAAACTAAATTATCACTACATACCTAGTATAAAACAAAGTCGCTTTCTCTGTCCCTATATCCCTATGTATGATTAAATCTTTAAAACTACGCAACGGATTTTGATGGGGCTTTTTTTAATAGATAGAGTGATTGAAGAGGAAGGTTTATATGTATAATAACCGTGCGAAGCCGCGGCGGGTCCCTAGTGTTTTAATAAAACCGCTAAATATTAAATTTCGTTAGGAAAACTACTGCTATGTCACCTAGCTATATAACTGGAATTCTGACAAATAAATTTATTTCCTTTCATTCATTTCATTCACTACATTTACTTCACTCGCTTCACTCGCTTCACTCGCTTCACTCGCTTCACTCGCTTCACTCGCTTCACTCGCTTCACTCGCTTCACTCGCTTCACTCGCTTCACTCGCTTCATTTACTTCATTCATTTCATTTAATTTACATGTGACATTCTGGGATAAGAATTTTCCTAGTCTTTTTCCAGGAGCTAGGTAAAGTGCTATGTAATTATGGACGCAATTTTGTACGTAATGTCAATTATTAAAAATGTCAAAAGTCTATAAAATCATTTAGTTCGACGTACCAATGTCTGACTATGACCAATGACTCATAGAGGACGACAATAGATTACAAAACTCGAACACATTTTAAAGTCATTACGAAATTAAATTTATCCAGGGTAATACGCTTTTTCAATTTTATCGCTTGAAGCAATATCTACAGACATTTTAAAATTTACGTTTTCACAAAGAAATCGTTTTTTTTTAATCAATCAAATCACTAATTAAAATGGTCATTCATTCTTCAACTGTCCATATGCTGCCGTTTTTGCATCCAGTTAAATTGGTCAGAAATTTTAATTAACAATACAATACAAAAATGCTGTATTGTACACCAAAACAAAAAAGAAAGGTACAGGAACTGACTTACAAACTACGACGGGTGGACTAATATTGTGCAAAAACGGAGTGAGAGTTCGTTATTGCAACAATAGAATTAAACACAGAGCGCTTGCGGTACACTCAATGCATGTTTTCCTTAACTATTTATCTTGACCCATAATACAAGCCATAACAAACAAACATTTCACCTTTATTCTGTCCCCAATGTTCATTACATCAATCATAATGTATCCTCGTTAATCTCGCGCTGACGGAGACTTATTGCGATAATTATTTCTTACTGGTATTTACCGGAATTATTTCTAACTGGTATTTACCGGCATTCTTTCTTACCGGTGTCTTTCTTACCATTGTCACAGGGATTAAGCTGTGGCATCCGAAAATAGGATCTTTGACGTTTTTGTGAAACGAAATATTTTTCTATAGATCATTTTGCAGGGGTTCATTATGATGACAGTGCCGACAAAATTATTATGATGCTGTCACGGAATAGCAATAGATCATAGTATTTAGTATAACGTATTATAGCGAGTGTGGTGGAGCGGTATATTGCATGCCTTACGATCCGATGCACCCGAGTTCGAGTCCCGACTAGGCCTGCGCCAATAATGTTTTGTTAAATGTTGATTTTGCACGCTAGTACCTGGTGAATGAAAACATCGTGACAAAGCCCTCTTACGTGTTTCAGAGTAGTTATGTATATGCGGGATGCGGGTTCAATTCCCGCGGCGGGATAAATGTTTGTGCACAGAAACAACGCGCAAGCATTTTTTTTGTATGGGTGTTGTGGGACCATGATCCTCGTTGGAAACGAGGCGACACTTTCAGGCTGAAAAATTATATCCACCCAATGTAAGCTTTATCGTTGGTAGCTTGTAGCTGTAGGTCTTCTATTCATAGAACGAAAGGCTACCAAAATTAAGCAAAAAAATATTAGACTTAAGTATATAGTTAAAAATGAAAAATCCCCCTGCGGTTTCACTACTTAGCTAAAATAATTAGGTATAATAATTAGGTAGGTACTTAATTTAATAAAGTTAGCCGGAATTTTTAAAAGGACTCCCCAAATTTAATCAAAACAACGAAACCCTAAAACATAGACTACAGAACTAATTAGGAGTTAACAAATTCTAAATTCACTACAAATTAATTATTCAGTAGGTATCCTGCGGGCAAAGCTCCAATGCGCAAATAGTAAAGAAGGAATTTTATGTTCTGCAAAAGTTGCAGGTTTTAGAGATGTCTGCGAGTGTATATTTAAGATGCGGCAGAATAATTTTTTTTATGGAACTGGTTGATGAGACCAGCAAGTTGTTTTCCTGATGGTAAGCGCCATGCTTGCCCGTATAGACAGGCTTGACAATTGCAGTGCCACCCATAACTTAAAAAAATAAAAAACACTGCGTAGCACTGCATGCATTGCGTTCATCAAGCCGAGACATTAGATATAAAGTCTCATATGCCCAGTTATTTATTATATAATAATTAGGATTAATATTTTTATTTAATTTTTAGCTAAGTATTTCTATTTTGATTTATTTGCAATACCGACTTCTCTCCCTCCGCTAGTTCTTTCCATCCAAAGGTTGACTGGAAGAGATCGTTTTTAGCGATAAGTCCGCCATTGTACTGTAGTTTTTAACCCAATTTCTGTAACTTGTTATTCTTTGCTATGGTGTACAATAAAGCATTTTTGTATTGTATTGTAATTTCGCTGGCTACATTGCCCTTCAAACCATCGTCACTTACCATCAGTGTGATTGCGCAAACCAATTAAGAATAAAAAATAACTTCGCGTCATATTTATTCCACTGCTGGCCAAAGACATTCTCCTGTTCCATCAAAGTATATATCTATAGTGTCACCTTAAACCTTTTGAAATACGTCGCCATCTGGCCATCATTTTATTTTAAAACGTTTCGCGCAACAACATTATCGCAGATGCTTACAATGAAATTAACTCCAGCGTTGTGTTTGCGAGACAAAAAACATCTGATGCGAATGAAAAAGCAATGAGTCGTTTAACCCCAATCATCCCGAATCCAGCTGAAACCCATTAATGGAATTCAGTAAGCACGCATGTTTTCCATTAACCGTAAATATACTGTCATTACAATTGTAATAAATGTATAATTAATTAAGGTAAAAAAGGACGAAAATAATCTTTTGATAGTGTAAATAATGACCTATTATATGCCATCATACATTAAGAACACATCCTTCCTACTAATATTATAAACGCGAAACTTTGTAAGAATGTATGGATGTTGGTTTGTTACTCTTTCACGCAAAAACTACTAAATGGATTTTGATGAAATTTGGTATGCAGATACATTATGACTTGGAATAACACATAGGCTACCTACTTTTTATCCCAGGAAACCGCGGGTGGAGCCACGGGGCGCAGCTAGTAAATAATATACCTATATCACATACAAAGATCCTGGCCCCTGCCTAGGATTCCCTGTATCTAGGAACTATGAGGACCATGGTCCGACAACACCCATACGAAACAAATGCTTGCTTTTTTTTGCACAATCATTTGTCCAGTCGCGGTAATTGAAACCGCAACCTCAGTGGTATAATTGAGATTTGAGCTAACCTGCCCAACCAATACACCACAGAGTCTTTCAAAGGAAGGAGCCCGTATTTTGTCCAAATACCTACTATAAAATAAACTGTTCACGTCTATCTGTTTATTTCTCAGTACCTTAAATTATTTCCTATACCAACTGTATTCCATACCTACATATATTATTTTTATGACATTAATTTTTATTTTTTTAATCTAACGCTATAGGTTTGTTGTAAAGTCAACTCAATGAACTGAATACATACATTTCGGAATATATCGAATTAATTTCGACGGAGTATACTTGTATGTACTGAAATATACAAATATAAGTACAAAATACTTTATTGTACACCAAAATATATAAAACATTACAAGAAACTAATGTACAATAGGCGGACTATCGCTAAAAATTTTGTCTTATAAATAAACTTTTGATGGAGCAAACTATAGGAGGGAGAGAGGCGCGACATTCTCCGACCGCCAGAAGAAGATGAAGATGGCAGGGGCAACAGCGACCACTACCCACAACAAAGGTCCAACACAGAGCCGCTGAGAGGCGCACCGATTAGCGGAGTAGCCATCAGCGGTCTGCCAGTTCCCCGGGGGTAGAAGCCCCCAAGCGCTTATGCTACGGTATAGAGGACCTCCCGAGACCCTCCCCACCACACCCTGGAGAAACTGGATGATTAACTATGATGAGAGAGGTCGGCGGTGTAAATAAAATAACCCAATACTTTTTTATTTTCTAAAAAGTATGCACGTCTTGAGATATAGATAAAAAATAATTTTTAGAAAAAAACAAATACCGACTTCAATGTATCTTCGAAGTCCAAAGTCAAATATCGATGAAATTTATATGGGACCACTTTGTAGCTATACTGAACCCAACGCAGATTTTTTTAATACGGTTTATAAATGACAAAGTTCTCAGGTAACAAACATATAAAAAAATACAATCGAAAAGAGAACCTTCTCCTTTTGTGAAATCGGTTAAAATATACTTAACCACCTGCAAATACCCTATGAGCCATATATTAAGCACAGAATCCAATTGAAACCCATTAATGGGATAGGCACGCATGTTTTCCATTAACGGTAAACACCCCGATTGTATTGAATTCCTGAGTGGTTTATTCTTTCTAGGATCATTTGGGTTAATTGATGTCGGCTCGGATATTTGGGTCGCCTAAAGTGAGTGTAGGCATTGTTTGATATCATAAGGTTCGTGAAAGAAATTACAGTAATAACCCTCTGCAAGTGCTAATTCTTCAGCCCATTAAGTTTCCACTGTTGGGATTAGAGCCTTCTCTCATAGAGAGAGTAAGGGATATTATCCGCCACGCTGGCCCAGTGCGGTTTGGTATAAATAATTACGCTTACCCTACTTATTACTTATTCTCTAAACATTTTACTAAAGTATTATCAAAGCATGGAACTCCGTGCGGGAATATCGGATGCTTGGAAAGAGATGGAGGAGACCTTTGTCCAGCAGTGGGACAGTTTAAGTACTAAAAAAATGGTGTGATTGATTGATTGATTGATAACGCTTTATTGTACACCAATAACATATCAAAAACAAATGAAAATAGAATTTAAAAATTGATTAGTATAATGGGCGGTCTTATCGCTAATAAGCGATTTCTTCCAGACAACCTTTGGTGTATGTGGTTCCAAACTAAGGACAAACACGCTGTGGTACTAGCAGATCTTAGTGCAGGCCAAGTAGATCTTGGTGCAGCCGCAGCCGCAGCAGTAATTAACTGTATCTACCAAAGTCTAAAATCTTTAATATTTTCAAAGTTTTCTTCTAAAGTTCCGAATAGACACGATTTTAACCGTTTATTTTTATAATTCTCAGTCGTTACTATGAAAACACCGTTTTACCCTAAAATATATAAAACTGTTATTCCAATGGCTAGACACTTTTTTCACTTACGTCTCTGTAAGTATAAATTCAGTAAGCCTACCCTACATGCAAATAAGACAGTTTTCCACCCCCTACGAAATTGCAAAGTTGTGAAGGTTGAATTTCATAAATTATGTAAATCTCGGATGTGTCCGAACCAGAGGTAGGGGTCCGGGACAATTCTGCTTATTTGGGTCTGCGTGCTTAGGACTCATTGTTAACCTCCTTTAGTCAAAGGTAACACCTTAAACCTTAACCAAAGTGGATAAGGACCATTTTCGAATGACCGAGTGCATGAAGTAACGGAGTATTAGCTGTTAATACAGAGCTGAAATGTTTAATTTAGAGCATATTAAAATGGATTTAATAAGAGTTGAACAACGTTTGGACTGTGCTTTTATTTTCAAGTAGGTAGTTCACTTGTGCGGGTGTAGGTTAATGATGTGATTTCAGTACATGTGTGCCGAATGAAACATGTTACCGGGGAAGTGATGTAATCTGGGGCCTTACTCTGAAAAAGTAATGACGATCTTCGTTCTGTCGTATGAACGGGACAGCGCTATGCAACAAGCATAAGAGTGTCTCTTTTAGTCCGCACGAAAGAACGAACGAAAGCAACTCGGAGTAGGCCCCCTGGCTCTGTGTGTTGGGTGTCATAATCATCATCATCAGCCTGTATTCGTCCACTTCTGGACATAGGCCTCTCCCAATGAACGCCACTGCGCCCGGTCTTCGGCTCTTCTCATCCAGTTTCTTCCGGCCGCCTTTCGCAGGTCGTCGATCCACCAGGCCGGTGGGCGTCTTACACTACGCTTGCCGATTCGTGGTCTCCACTCAAGAACACGTCTACTCCAACGGTTGTCCGTCCTTCGAGAAGTGTGACCAGCCCATTGCCACTTCAGCTTGCTAATTAGATGGGCTATGTCGGTTACTTTGGTCCTCTGTCGGATTACCTCATTGCGGATCTTATCTTTCAGAGAAACTCCGAGCATAGCCCTCTCCATAGCTCGCTGAGCAACTTTGAACTTATGGATCAGTCTCACTGTGAGTGTCCACGTCTCGGCTCCGTAGATCATTACTGGTAGGACGCACGCATTAAAGACGTCATACTCATGCAGGGACCAAAATATAAGTAAAAATTGGTACCACAAAGTAACATTAAAAGTAACAGTAAAATGGAAATACCGGTATAAGTAGGTATCTATACTTCCTACGGAAAGAAAAAGGGGAATAACTTTAATTGATTAGTATCTTCCTGGCTAGCCACCGCGGCATGGCTTTTCTCGCTCGCGTAGCTCATCGCAGGCGATTAAGCTTGCAACGTCGCCAGTACCGATAATTATAAGATTATTTTGGTATCATCATCATCGTCATCATCATCAGCCCATCACGTTCCCACTGCTGGGACACGGGCCTTCTCTCATAGAGAGAGGAAAGATAGAGAGAGAGATTTTGGTATCGGTATACCGGTATTTCATTTTTTTTATGTATCAGTATCGGTCCTTTTACCGCGAGTAAAGGGACCGATACGGATGCTGCTTGTGGGGACTAGTCTATATTTTATTTATTTTTTATTTCAGTGCTATTCAAGTACAACAAAGTAAAATTAACAGAGGTCCATAGAATATATAATTTACAGACTAACATATATACAAAAGTATAACACAATAACTAAGTATTTTATAAACGCTACTACACAACACAAGGAATTATTGTTTTTGCCTACTATCCCTATAGCGGCGGTAGACTACCCCTATTCAGGCGTCCGGAAACCTGGAGCGCGTAGGACTTGAAATCAGTGGTCCTCCAGCCGCCTCGTAAACTCACGTTGATGGGCTCCTCACGCAAACTCCGGTACATGCTTATTCTCTCCCGGACGTATCGAAGGACTTCTTCACCCTTCGTCACCTTGTCCAGGCGACAGAGGTAAATCATGTCGGTCGGGGCTACGAGTGGTAGCCCCGACCGTCATGATTGACCTAGCCCGTCAAGTCTAGTTAATACTCCAACTGCAATTGTATCCAGTGCATCCTACTTATGTTGTAATGCCAAAAAAAATGCGATGATAGGTTGTTACTCAATCACGCAAAACTTACTGAACGGAATTTGATGAAATTTATAGGTGTAAAGAACATAGACTACTTTTAATCTCAAAAAACCGCGGGTGAAATAGCGGGGCGCAGATAGTATATATATAATTAAATTGATAGCCATTGCAATATATTCATGCAGTAGTTACGGAGTTCATATCTTTCATACATGGAGGTTCGATTCCCGCTACGGGTCAAATGATTGTGGACAAAAACAAACAAAAAAAAACGGAGTTTTTGTTCCATGACTGGGTATTGTAGGACTTAGTTCTTTTTAAATCCTGGTAACCCTAGATACAGGAAATTCTATTTAAAGGGACACGTCTTATGTATGTGGTTTTTGGGCATTGTTATTTGATCCTTCCTTTTAAACCCTGGTAACCCTAGGTACAAGAAATCCTAGTTAAGGGACAAGTCTGTAATTGTTGGGCATTACTATTTGGTCCTTCCTTTCAAATCTTGGTAACCCCAGGTACAAGAAATCCTAGTTAAGGGACAAGTCTGTAATTGTTGGGCATTACTATTTGGTCCTTCCTTTCAAATCCTGGTAACCCCAGGTACAAGAAATCCTAGTTAAGGGACAAGTCTTATGTATGTTGGGCATTAGAATTTGATTCTTCGAGCGCTTGTTTACGTAAGATTAATTAATTGTTTTGTAACATAAAACGTATGATCTATGAAACCGACGTCAAAGTAACAAGCCCGCGGGTGTGACGTAAAATATTTGTTACAGCATAATATAAAACGTATAAAAACTTAGTACCATATTGTACCGTAACAAGTTTATGAGTACATCACGTATACAGGAGTTTTACTCCAGATAAATTATGGATGCGGAACCCGATTACTTTGTAGGTGTAGGGATGGGATACCTGTCCGGCTAATTTTCCATCCGGTTAATTTTTAATTGTAATAAAGATTATTTAAAAAATCTCGCTCCCGCGGCACGCTCGCTTCGCTCGCTCGTTTCTTTTCTCACCATGTGTGGTCACTACTCTAAGATAACTTAACCAAGTCGTTGAGGCCGTTTGCGTGTCAAGGTATTTTCTGTCGAACTAATACTTGTCGAATTAAGTTCAATCGAAACAATGACTTCACAAATATTTTTTCAAAGAAGAATAAGATGAAATAAAGAACTGTCGAAGTTCAGAGTGACACTTTCTTATATATCTACAATAATATAAGATTTTTTTTGATGTCATATTATGAGAAGTTATTTCCATTTTTGCATGGGAATGTTTCGAGATCCGGCCATGATATTACCTACCGCATCCTTTTTGTACCTTTTGGCCTAGGTAGAGGGTAAAAGGTCAAATATATTCGTCGACGAGAAAAGCTTCAGCTGAACTAACACGCCGTGAAGTATAGATAATTTAGTTATAAATACCTACTTTTTTATTCGGAACAATAGAATCGCCGTTTCTGATATCTATGTTGTTCTAGATTCGTTGAACCCAAAATAAAATAAAACACGTGGTTTGTAATGTGTTTACGGGCAAATAAGATTTAACATTTTTCATTCTTTATTTAGTATTGGCGTCGATTATTACAACTCTACCACTGCACCGTATAAGAAAAAGAAACGACTACCTAGAAGATAAGGCAAGACACGAAAGGAGTGTTTTTTAAAAAAAAATGTTTTTTGTACTTTATGTTTGTTTTTGACAATATTATGTTTTTACAAGCTTTCATTTAACTTGCAATGTATGAATGTAACTATGTTTGTTCAGGTGGCATCAATGCAAACTGAATTAGAACCACTTCTTCTTGTCCTACAAAGTTTAAATTTTGCCTACTTGTCAAAGTCCAATGACAAGGCAATGTTATGGTGACAGCCGCTGATCTGTTGATGGAGACGGAAGGTGGGCAATGGAACTCCTTGACTGATAATTGTAAACTACTAGTGTTTGTGCTCATTTTAATCTGCTCGCGATTCTGATTAGAAATTTGTTGAAAGCTTGTCTTGATAAATATATTTTTCATCAAAAGAAATAGCATCCCGTTTAAACGTATCTTAAAAAAAAAATGTGGAATATACTCTAAAAGGTAAATAAAACATTTCACAACGTTAATTATTATTTTCAATTAGAAGGTTGTATAAATCCCGGTAGACAATTTTATGTTTTGTTTGCGAAATAACCGTATTGAGATCGACTTTTTGATTTTAAAGACAGATATTTCAAAGGCAACCTTTTAGAAATACGCTTCTTAGAATACACTTAATCTCTGTTGTGATTCTAAAGGTACCTTTGGCCGAGTTCCAAATGGCATCGGGACGATTCACTTGGCTTATCATATTTCCGTGAAAATGCTTTGCGAAAATGATTCAGGGAATATCTATTTTCACTTTGTAACTGAGTGTGCATTGGGATGAGAAATTTTTGGGTAAACTTTAATTTAATGTGTAGTTCTGTTATACATTAAGTCTAGTTATATATTATAGGTCAGCCTCTGTGGTGTAGTGATTGGGAAGGTTGGTTCAAATCTCATACACCACAGAGGTTGCAGGTTCGATTCCGGCGGCGCGCCGTGACTATTGTTTGAAAAAAAAGCGCAAGTTTTTTTTTCGTGTCTGGGTGTTGTGGGACCATAGTCTTTGTAGTTCCCTAGATACAGAAAATCCTAGTTAGGGGCCAGGATCTATGTATGCGATCGTTGGGCGTATTTATTATATTTACGTATATGTGACATCGTATTCTTAGATAGAGCCATAATAATTTTAGAAAATAATTTAATTACACCCATTTAAGTCCCTTTACAGAACTGAAACGCAATGAAAATATATAGTGTAATCCCGCTGAATGTTATGTAGGTTGTTTATAGAATAATATAATGTGTATGGGGGTTAATAGTATATGTAAAATGAATTTAAATTAAAAAATATATATATAAATAATCCCTCCGCTTTTTTTCCCCATAGTATCAAGCATCCCTTTACGGGTTCGGTAGCACAACGGCAATCATTATATTTTTAATACAACTGAGTTAAGAGACAAGCTTGTTTACTTGATGGTAAGTAATACGCCTGTCTGTAATAGTTGCAGCGGCATCCAGAACTTTGTTTTGCAAAATATTGCTGGACTGGTCTGGTGTGGTCACTCAAACTGCTACTGTATCTATATAACTATTTATATATTACTCATATTTTCATTTTACTGATACTATTACTTATTCGCACATTTCATTCGCATTTCTAGTTTGACATTATGTTACGATAATTATAATTTATACTTCATTGTTCATTGTTAGGTATATTTTAAAAAATATAAAAAAGAGACATCCCGCAGCGTTTCTTGGTGCTATCTTCTCTAGCGGGCGTATTTCCGAAGCACTGGTAGAGAAGGTTTTCGCATTTCTTTTATGGCCCCGGAGATTTTTTGAGTATGGATTTATGAGTATGGAAAAGAAATGGGTAGACATGCTTACCTTTTTTTTTAAAGCCATGATATTTTTGATCAATAAATATTTTCAATTAATATTTTTAAAAGAATGGTAAAAGCCCATTACCTTTCCTCTCTGCACTAAAACTGCTACACATAGTTTCTTATTTATACAGGGAATAACATTAATGTGTAGTAATACTGAAAGGTATGTATGGGTATCTAGTCATGAATCATCGGGCAGAATATACAACCAAAAAAACACTATTATATTTTCCATACAAAGTTTAAAAATTATTTATTTGAATTATTTTGGACAATCCTAACAAGCTGTGGCCTAGTCGCGGTAGTACGGGTCATTGACCGAGCTACTTTGTGCCTAGGCACAAAACAGATTAGTACAGAAATCTACATACAAAGTGCGCTCGAGCAACGCACACATAGACACCGCTCACAGACACGATATCTGGGCACAGTTGGGATGCGAGCGCGAGTGCCATCCGCTTGAGACACGCGTCTGTGAACTTTTTTTGCAAAAATGGAGCAACGAAAAATAGGTTATTATAACTGTTTGGTGGACGGTTGTTTAAATTCAACATTAAACGGTGAATTGTCGTTTTTTAAGCTACCAGTTGTTTCAGAGAGGTAAGTAGGTATTTGCTTGTATTTTGATGGTTCGTTTTCACGTAACATAAAATAGTTAGGTAGGTAGGTAAGCGCCCCAGCCCCCGGCCCTGCGCCGAACAAGCGAACATGACTTTGTGGCCTTGTCATATTTTTACAATTTAAAATTAGATATTTATTGTAGTATAAGCTGTGTTAGCCTTGTGTTCAATAATCTAATGAGGAAGATGTTAATGTAAACTAATCGCATTTGTTTTGTCTTCAAAAAAACTTTATTCAGTTATAATATTAACTGCGAAAAAATTATGTCGATTTTTTTTCAATCAATCAATTTTCCTCCCAAAAACTTTCTGCGCCGTCCGGTATGAAATGTATGAAAAGTACATACATGAGATTAACTTCTGTATTTATCTGTTTTGTGGCCTAGGCGCTCTGTCTTTGAAAACGCCGAACATTTCACAAGGGCTTGATTTCGAGTCTCAAATACCGGAATTTCATACTGAATGGATCTTCGGACTCGGTCGGTTCCGTTCCGGAACCCACTCGTAAAAAAGGGTATTTCCACATTTTTACACGACTGCCCAAAAAGGAGTATTTCAGGGTTTACGTATGTATGTATTTATTTATTCCACTATTACTTCTTATTGCCTGGACAGATTTGAATGCATTAAAACCATAATAAAAACATAGGTTTAAGTTTTTTTTACTATAGTTTTTTTTGCATGTTCCGGAACCGGTATACAAAAAAATCTCCGCGAACGTACCCGACTTAGCCTTGCCTTGATCAATTTCAACTTTTTATCCAACTTGACGTCTTAGAATTCATGTTCAGAAATAACCTAAAAAGAATTTCCGAAACGAAAACGGTCCTTTTCGGTGGAGTTTTATAGGGCGGCGTTAGAAGGTAACTTTGTTTGTGCCGCTCGACCAATGAGGAGCAGCGGCTATTATTTATTAGGATTACATCTTTATGATTGGTGCAATACGAAACAAGGCTAGCGAATCATGAAGCGGCGGCGAATGTTTGATAGCTTTAGTGTTTGCCGCGTTTTGTCAAAGATTAAACAGGTTTATTTCTGAAAACTGACTAAGTAAAGACGCTTTATTGATTACTGACTTACGAACACTCTTTTACTATGCAATGAAATCAAATGTTGGAAATGTCTTAACCATCATTATCAGCCTATTACATTCCTACTGTTGAAATTCATGCATGATGTTTTTTACATCCTATTCCTACGGTGGTTGGTGACCTCACGTATTTTTTAAGAACATCAGCCATGCTCGCTCTTATTAGGCGTTTACACTGATTAGATCCTTATTCCTGAATGTTAATTGGAGCGATGATGTTTATTGCTGTAATTAATAAGTAA
Organism: Petrophora chlorosata; assembly: GCA_951640565.1. NCBI lineage: Eukaryota > Metazoa > Arthropoda > Insecta > Lepidoptera > Geometridae > Petrophora > Petrophora chlorosata. The sequence goes on along the minus strand of OX621189.1, from coordinate 19,252,114 downwards.
TAATTAATAAAAATAAAAAAATACCCTGCCAAAAACATTACCTATGTCACTTGGGATGATTTAAGGATTCCGAGGATACCCCATACATCCAAATCTGTTGAGGCATTTATTGTGTAATAAAAAAACGCACATACATTAACCCCGAAAACATTACATTCCTTTTTTGGGGAGTCGCGTAAAAAGCAGTTTGCTTGAAAGTTAGTTGTAAAGTAAGGTTGGTAGGACTTTGCTAACTGAAGATAAAATTTGTTTGTCAGATCTGTACACGCGGCGCACTAATATTCTTTGACACAAGTTCATTGCTCTTTATCAGCTGATTGTTAGGGTTGAAATGAACTTGATTACCAGAAATGTTTAAATTATCATATCTTGTGATTTTAAAAAGTTTCTGGTGATTTGCACTTGGACTTGAATTATTAAAAAGCTTCTATATGCGTGGTTTAATTATTACTACACATTTATGTTACACGTTGTATATAAATATTTATATTATTTATTTTATGTATTGTATAGTAAATACGAGTATAAGTAGTTATATGAATTATTATATTATGTAATATGTAAGTATTTGTCTTTAATAGTATATTATTTAGTTACGTATAAGTACGTTTGTATATATGATTGTTTTATTATATTATCGTTTATATTAATTATTTGCTGTGCACCACCGTCTATTCTTTTAACATTTGTCCAATCCATCCAAAGGTTGTCTGTAAGAGATTGCATTACGCGATAAGACCGCCAATTGTATTACCCTAGTTAAGATTTCTATTTTGTTCATGTAATTATGTTTGTGGTATGCAATAGAGTGTTGTTGTATTGTATTGTATTTTAAATTTTAAGTTAAATTTTTAATGAATTTTAATTGATTTATTACGTGTATATGACGTTTAAAAGTGCATTTTTGTGCCTATTTAATAAATATTTTTTGACTTGCGCAGCACTGCACCGCGCTCCGCACCCCCAGACAAATGCTCAGTAATTTCCATTTAAGACGAAAATACCCTGAAATTTAAAAAGGTATGTTTGCAGCACAAAATCCTTACACCTTGTGGTATAAAAACATTACATACTTTACCGGCTGGCTAGCCATTTGTTTAACAAACATAAACCTCGCAGGAATATATGCGTAATCCATAACAAAACCGCCCGCATTCTAGACTTAACCGGCAGTGGTGCAACTTGCACTAAATCTACATTTATAAATGCGAAAGGGTATGTCTGAGGGTTTATGTATGTGTGTTTGTTACCACCTAACTCCTTAACGACTAGACCTAACTAATTTGCTTTAACGTTACAAATTTGTGTATGTACCTTTTTTAATGGACACGAATGATGAGACGAGAAAGTCGTTCGCCCGAAGGTAAGCGCCACGCCTGCCCATAACAACTGCAGTACCACCCAGAACCAAAAAAAGCATTTTAATTGTAAATGATATTAAAATTCACCATTTTAATACCATAAAAAGCACTCCGTAGCACTGCATTGCGCTCATCACCCCAAGACATTAGATATTAAGTCTCATATGCCCAGTATTTTCGCTGGTTACAATGCCCTTCAAACCGGAACACAGTAATACTTGCACACTACTGCTTGGCGGCAGAATAACTGGCAAAGCTGTGTACTAATACCTACCCAGACGAACGACTCGTTCGTCTCATTACCCAGTTTCACAAAAAAAAGAGAAAGAATGGGTCCTAACCCACCACGGTTACCACCACGGCTACTTTTAGTCCAGAAGTAAAGTTTGACTCTGTTTCAAGTTCACCGCCTGTTTCTCTCGTAGGTACGAGTACATACGCTGGACATGTTTATAGTGAACCGATAACAATGTTCATTTCCGCACACAAAAACAAATACAATTGTTCGGTGTTCCGTACGAAATACAACTATTTTCTCTTCGACAAGTTTTGTTTATTTTATTGGGGAACCATTTTTCGTTTCACCAAAATTCTAATGTTTATCCGTGGCGCTTAAAAAATGATCTAATTATTATACTACCTCCTCAAAGTCATGCCGTCGAGCAACATAGTCGCAAAATGTCAACTCCGTAGAATAAGAGACAGTGGCTCTGATACAACTAGCAGGATTTGCCCAGGACAAACAAACATTGCAAGTTAAATAAATAATAAAAAACGGAATATTATTTATACCTAAATTTAGGTAAAATCCATACTATTGTATTGATTTAGGTAATTATTATGTTTAGATTTTAATACATCTTTGAGGGTATAATAATATAAAGCTATAACCCTAAAAAAAATGGTTACAAAAAATCCATACTTAAATGTGTATCTATCTACTATTTACCTAAGTCTTCGTTTATTCGATATGTACTAGTCATTAAAATATTCTTTCAAGTTATAATAAGCTTTTGACAAGCCAGGACTTTAATTGAGGACATTCTTAGGTTTATTGCTAATCTATTGTATATTTTTAATGCCGCAACGTAGAAACTTTTCTGGAACATCGTGAACAATGTTGTTAATTAAATTAGTTAAAATAAACTTATATAATGTATTTACGAACGGTAAATAAATAATTTCAATAAGCTAATGCTACCTAAATAAAGATACTAAAACAATCCCCTATTACACGCCTTTCAACGTTAACCTTCTCTAATAAAAACAAAGACGCAATATTAAAACAACAATGCTTCCATCAGCCCATTTGGATAAATAAATATTAAACATCATTATAATGGTTAAGTATTCTGTGATTAAGGTAACTACACCAGTTCACGTGTTTGACCCATCATTAGACGTAACGACACGTAATAACTTTACGAGCACCCTTATGAACAATGACGAGGGTCAATAACAGTAACTTTGACCCTACTTTTAATGATGGTCAGTTAATTTAGTCTTCAGGTACTGGGCGAAGTAATTACCTCTGTGACTGGCAACACGTAATGCATTTAAAATAAATGAAAGAAGTCATAATAATTAATTTAAGACAGCTTCTGTGGTGTAGTGGATGAATAGGTAAAATCACATACCATTGAGGTTGCGGGTTCGGTTCCCGCGACGGGACAAATGTTTGTGACAGAAAAAAATAAGCGAAGCATTTGTTTCGTGTCTGGGTGAGGTGGGACCACGGTCCTCGTAGATTTTTTACCACGATCTCACCTGATGGGAAGCGACGATGTGGTCGAAGTTGTAGCACGCTTACCCAGTAAGTACTTGTTCACTCTTGATTTGAACACACCCAGATTGTATTCATGTGGAAACACAGACGACGGCAAGGCGTTCCACTCCTTCGACGTTCGCACCAAAAAAGATGATTCGAAACGTTTAGTACGGATAGGCGGAACGTTCACCATGTAGGGGTGACGTGGTGCCGATCGTCTGGTGGTCCGATGGTAAAATGGTGGATCAGATTTTGCAGTTATTAAGCACACTCTCCGTAGTATATTTAGTAGAATTCCGATAAGTTGGTGACTTCACGTCGATGAGCCAGGCTTTGAAGTTTGGATTTCACCAACTTGTCGTCGCGTTAATAAGCTTTTTTGCTTTTTTCGTGTCTTTCAACCGAATCCAAAGCCTCAAGCTGGTGCTTGGCTGACCCGTCCCAAAGGTGGCTGCAGTACTCTATAGATCCTGGTTCCCTAGATAGGTACAGATAATTCTAGTTAGGAACCATGATTTAGGTTTGTGACACAATAACAAGTATTCGTTTTATCAAACAAAAAAACCGACTTTAATGCATCTTCGAAGTCCAATTTCAAATATTATTATTATTATTATTATTATTATTAGCCTGGTTTGTCCCACTGCAGGGCAAGTTGGTGGAATCCAATTTCAAATATCGATGAAATTTATATGGGACCACTTCGTAGCTATACTGAACCCAAAGCAAAAAGAATTTTCCAAATCGGTTCATGAATGACGGAGTAAGTAATAGTAACAAACATAAAACAAAAATACAATAGAATAGAAAACATCTCCTGAAATTGGTTCAAGATAAAATAAAAATATAAAACCGCATTGAAGGGCCTGCGCAGGTAAAAAGTTTTAAATCTCCCACACGGCGTACTGCATGGTAACTGGTAACGCTATTACGCGACGACGCGCGACGTGCTGAATATTCAAATCGTTGAGAATTACTGTGCATCACAACTGTTCAACACGCATTTCCATTGAACAGTTTAATTCTGATGTCTTCCTGGAGCTACAATTTCGGGCACGTGTTTTTTTTTTTATGTAACTGAATATCGAGACGAGCTGGTCGTTTGCCTGATTGTAAGCAATACGCCAGCCCATAACAATAACAGCACCACCCGGAACTCTGTTTTGTAAAATCCAGCGTGGCGCTGCACTGCGCTCATCACCCTAAAACAATTAACTGTTGAGTCTCATAATGCCCAGTGATTTCTCTGGCTACAATGCCCTTCAAATCGGAACACAGTAATGCTTGCGCAACACTGCTTGGCGGCTGAATAACTGGCAAAGCGGTGGCACCCGGACGCCCTCTCGCATACGAGAAACCTACCACCAGTGTACCACCTATTTCTTTCTAGTGTCCGGTTTCTCTACTATCAGCATTGTTTTGGTTATTGTAGGTGCCGTTATTGCATAACATCAAACAGATCGTGAAATCGTTCCGTTTTTTCACTAACTGAACCCCACGATTTCACTCGCATGAACCATTTTCTGGAATAAAATGTACTCAATATTCAATTCCAGGAACTACCTATATTCATCATTTATTAAGTACCTATATTCACACCGCTTTGCCAGTTTTCTGCCGCCAAGCAGTAGTGCGCAAGCGTTACTGTGTTCCGGTTTGAAGGGCATTGTAGTTAGCGAAATTTGGGCATATGAGATTAAATATCTGATGTAACTGGGTGATGAGTGCAATGCAGTGCTACGCAGTGCTTCTTATGGTATTAAATTCTGAGTGGCACTGTTATTGCTACGGGCAGGCGTGGCGCTTACCATCAGGCGAAAGACTTGCTCGTCTCAACACTCAGTTCCATAAAAAAAACTTACAGAATATCATCATCAGTCATATTTCCTCACAAACTTTTGCATTGGTAATATTAGTAGAGTGACTGTACTGTACGGTAGAGATTTATTTATCTGCCTGAAACCATGCCTTAGTTATAAATATGCTCTCAGTGAGCAGAAAACAATATAGTTCTTGTTTGGGTAGGTTTATTGTGAAAGAAAGCTTTCCAGATTTTTCTGTTTTATTTACCGTTGTTTGGAAAATAAAAGGGTGTTACTCTTTCAAATTTTTGTCGGTGAAATAAATATTGTTGTATTTTCTCTTGGAAGAGGCAAAAAGGCAACGGTCCAAAACATTTTACCACATACAAATTTAGGAACAATAGAAACAAAATATAAAACCCCACAATGCTGCTCCATATGCCTGTAAACTCGTTAACAAAAGCTTTTCTTTTTGCATTTTTGCAAGCTTATGAAATCATTGTGTGTCAAAGTGGATTCGTTCAGGGGGAATATGACCCCCGAGCCAGTGGGACGAGCTTTCCACCTAATAAGAGGAATGGTTGATTACTTATAATCTATAACTTATCTGTATGGGTGAAACCGGGTGCAGCTAGTAACTAGCGGGTTTTCCAGGATAAATAGTATCCACTTTACAATTTTATCAAAATCAGTGTTGTAGTTTTTGCGTGAGTGAATGGCTAACATCCATCCAGCCATACTCACCAACTTTTGGATTTATAATATCAGCAGAAATAGGAATCACTAGGATAGGATAGTTTAGGTATGCGTGAAAAAATTGGAGTTTTCTTTTTTTTACCACGTTTTTGTTAAGTCACTTTCTTGTTTGTCTGTCTGTCGTTCCGGGTGGAATCTTGCAACTCAAATTTCGAGCACTTCTCGATCAGCTTTCAAGCTGAATCTTTCAAGATAGCTCACAACACGATGGCAATGCATTTTAAATCCATTTATTCTTTTTAAGGCGCATAAAAACGTGGTTTTTAGTTTTTTTTATCTACATTTAATTTAATAAATTCACATATGTAAGTGCTTTGTTTACTTAGTTTGATCACAATGATTTGTGGCCAAAGATATCAAGGTGAGTCAGTATGTTGAAAAATATGAAAAATTATATTTTAGCTGTCAACGTGTTGTTCCGGAAGTTTAATATTTGCATAAGAGCTTTAATTGTGCAAAAGGGTGCTTTCAGTTAGCACCCAAAGGTGTTAAGATCATCCGTTTTCACGTTGCGGGATAGGACCTAAAGGAAAAAGGTCGGATTCGGATATTTTTATAGGGGTATTTTTACAATGTATCGGTATTTTGCGGGTCATAAAAAATGCTTTTTGGGACGGTTTGATTTCAGGCCAAAGTAAAAAATGAATACATATTTATTAAATATGCACAAAAATGCACTTTTGATCGTCATATACATAAAATATATTACAAATCAATTAAAATACTTTTAAGAGTTTCATTTTTTGATAAACAACAACCCAACCTTCATCACAACCGTCATCTTCCTAACCATCATCATCAGAACCATTTGCATTAGCACTGGAGCAGTTATGCCACCACTCCAAAGCCGCACTCCGTTACTTTAAGGGAAGTGCACAATACAACCCATGCAGAACTTATTGCCACCATAGAGAATAAGAATAAGAACCCAATATAAACCCTTTGCGGCGTCACTTAACATCCTTTATTATATACTTTAACTTATAATAAAATATCATTTTCTAGTCTACAGTATAATACACTACAATAATTCCTAACTCAGAAGACAAAGGAAGAGACAAAAAAGTCTTAACTTCAATTTATATTAAGTTGTAAGAAATTTCATTAATATCACGACACGTAGACCATCCATCACCCGGCAAGAAAACGGCAAGTCATTCAATTTCAACTGAACTTCCTTGCTACTTGAAATATGATCGCGTAGCACAGTTTAAAATTAAAATGTCAGTGGAAACGTGCTGGAAACATTTTTAGTCTCAGTTGATTGCCGGGCCTACCTAGACAAACAATTGGTATTTTAATTGTGCAGGGTCACGAAATTGAAGCTATCAAACCGGTATAAAATAAAACACTACGCATTATTAGTCGTCGTTTGCTGCTAGGTTTTTTGCCAGTTATTCAACTGCAGCAGTAGTGCGCATGCATTACTGTGTTCCGGTCTGAAGGGCATTGTAGCCAGTGAAATTACTAGGCATTATGAGACTTAAGAGCTAAAGTACTGGATTGTGCTGCAACTGCTACGGGCACGAGTATTGCTTACCATCAGGCGAATGACGTGCTCGTCCCGCCATTCAGTTGCAAAAAAGGTCCACTCTGATTAGATGTTGGTAATCAACAGAACTAGTTGCAACATAACATATGATCCAACTAAACCCTTCTTGGCCCACGACATCGACAGTTGGAACACTGTCTTGCGAGTTACAGTTTTTGAACCAGTTTGTAAGACATAGTTCTTACCAAATTGTTAGTTAATGTTAGTTAATTCTTAAAAAAATGCTTCAAATCAGAGCAATATTAAATATTATCATCAGAAACTGTAAATTGCACTTAAAATTTTTATGGTAAATAAAGTATTAATTACAGATTAATAAATTTCTCTTAGTCTACGTGGACGGAGTCACGGGCAAACGCTACTGTAGCTATAATTTTTCCACATCAACATCCATAATCCCAACATTCTGAAATGAAATGAAATTTATTATGGTAATTACAAACTTTCAAACTTAACTTTAGGTACAGATAGGACTTGTTTGTGTATTGTTCACAAACGCACTGGAAGATATTATTATGTTTAAGACGCTGGACTGAAACGGACGCGGCATCAATATTAATGGGGAGTACATCTCTCACTTCCATTTTGCAGACCTACTCATCATAGCCAAGTCGTTGCTGGACTTACAGGAGATGCTGGACAGCCTAGCTAAATCTTCGCAACGCATCGGTCTCTGGATGAACTTGGATAAAGCCAAAGTTATGTTCAATGAACTTCTTATCCCGGGATCAGTTGCCGGAAATGAAGTACCTTCTGAAGTTGTTCGAGAATATGTTTATCTAGGGCAGACGCTCCAACTAGGTAAAAACAACTTTGAGAGGGAAGCCAACACAAGAATTCAGCTGGGCTGGGCAGCATTTAGGAAACTTCATCGAGCGCGTACTGCCTGTTATGACATACGGAGCCCAGACGTGAACACTCACGGTACGACCAGTCCACAAAATGAAAGTTGCTCAGCGAGCTATGGAAAGAGCTATGCTCAGTAGTACTCTAAAGGATTGAATCCGGAACGAAATTATTCGCCAGAGAACTAAAGTTATCGATATAGCTCAGCGGATTAGCAAGCTGTAGTGGCAGTGGGCTGGTCATATTTGCCGCAGAACCGATAACCGCTGGGGTAGATGTGTTCTAGAGTGGAGACCGTGAATCGGCAAACGTAGTGTAGGACGCCCTGCGACTAGATTGAGCGAAGATATTCGCCGAAGATCAAGCTCAGTAGCGTGCTATGGGAGAGGCCTATGTCCAGCAGTGGACTAATGTGCGCTGATGATGATGATGATGAGGTATACTTGATTAGCATTTTCAATAAAAAGCTTAAGTTATAAATCCAAAGAGAGTAGTTGCTACCCAAACTAGGATAAACCTGTGGTATGACATGCCAACGCAATCCTACCAGGGCATATTGCTTTTATTTTTTACTAAATAATGTACCTACCTACGTATTATGTGTGTATGTAATAATATAACTTCCTATATAGCTCATTGCCATGACCGGTTCCTACTAACAGCACTAAATTTCAGCGATGCCGTCCGTTACGCAAATACTGTTCCACCTTAATTAATAGGCTTGCATGGCTGTGATTCACGTAGAATAATAATTATGACGATTTCGCTATAAGCTTTGATACAAATGCGATATTTAGTAAAGCATTAGTATAGCTATTATAACCTGAATTTATGTTACGAAACTTGTGGCGTACGAATGTAGTTTTGGTAGTTAGGTTAGTTCAAGCGCACGTAGGCAGCCACATCTGCTAGGTTAAGTTAACGTTCACTGCGGTCACAACTTGGATGGGTGACCGTTTGTGTGGTATTTATATCTGTGCGCCACCGTGCGTTCGGAGGGCACATAAAGCACCCGTCGTTGGTCCCGATTGTTGTGTTAGGACGCAGTCATTAGGCCATGTCGAACGCTTTAAAGCAGTCTTTAATTTCGACATTAAGGTTGGCAATACAGAAATAGCATGAAAAGAAAGAAAGCAAGATACAAAATCTTAAGAATTTAAACTATGTATCTCCAGAACCTAACGAATAACAAAAATCAATGTTAAAATTTAATATCTCATAAAATGCACTGTAGTTTCTAACAAGCTCGTATTAAACGTGTATATTCTACTTCCGCTAGTTTTCTCATAGAACTAGGAGAGGAAAAGGAGTAGACTGCTTAACATGCCTCGGTCGATTTATAACAACACCCAACACCTGATAAACTCACCGTGGTGGTGCGAGTAAATGGTTTGTGGCGAGTGTTTTAGAATTTTTTGAGTGAAAATATTTGGATATGAGGGCGAAGTTAACCAATTGTTTAAGTTAACACTCATCTGTGTACAAGTTATTGTTAAACACATTGAAATTGGGACGATGTCAGCAACAGGCATGCCAGGGACTTGGCCTAGATTGGACAAGGAGTTGGGTAAAGAGAGTTTTAAAATGAAGTTTTTTATCGCTTATCGAATTGGCTCTGAACAAGGAAGAGTTCAGAAGGACGACGGCCGACCTTCAGTAGTGGAGAGGCATCCGAAGACAAAGATCGCGTATAGATTCGGCCACTATGATGCCTGATGTAAAGCGATAATGCGACCGGACATAGAACACAAAGATTGAGGAAGATTTCAGTTTAGCAACTGCTCAACGCATTTTCCTGTGCCGGTCCACGGTATTTCATCCCAAAACACAAGGCTTTTCAATCCGATAAGACAGATATTTAAGATGTGGGAGTTAGGGTTGTGACGGAGGTAACCCAGCCTTCTTGTCTGAACGAATTTCGAGAAGTAAACCACTCCAACATTTTTTTAGTTTTAATATGTATATTCGCCGCTTACAATACCTACTAAACTAAAAAATACAAATCGTTTAATCATACCTAAAGATTCATCCTCTGCCATTCTGCCTTTTTTATGGCAAACAACACACGGCCCAACTGATCTTGCGCGGTCACCGTCGCTTATGCTGATGTGTTGTATAAATTTATTTTGCCCTTACTATTAGAAACAAGGCAGCCTCTTCTATTACTTACACCAAACTGCTGCATACCTAAATTAATACAATGCGAATCAATTTATCCCGGAGAAGACGATAAATGAACAGATAAATTATTCATGTCCAATTACTCGGGAATGTGCTGCTCAGGTATTATTTGTATTCGATTTAATGAGGATTCTAATTTAATGTGTATGGATATAAACTGGTTCATATGTGTATTTGATTTTTAATCCTTAAACCACAAAACACAGATAGGTACAGAATTCAATCTACATACAAAGTGCGCTCGAGCAACGCACACTCGCTAGACACCGCTCACGGACACAGCTCAGTGCGAGCGCGTGTGCTATCCGCTTGAGATATACGCGTCTTGGAACTTTTTGTGCAAAAATGGAGCAACAATAAAAAGTTTTTATAACTTTTTTTTGTAGTATAAGCTGTGTAAGCCTTGTGTTCAATAATCTATTGAGAAAGATGTACATGTAAATTCATCGCATGTGTTTGTCTTCAAAAAAACTTTATCCAAAAATAATGATAACTGCGAAAAAATTATGTCGATATCTTATAAAGTTTCTTTAAAAACATTAAATTTTGAACTTCTCAAAAACTTCCTGCGCCGTCCGGTAACCATCGTGACGTCACACCGCCGCGCCGCCGCGCCGCCGGCGCCGGTTCGCAGGCAGCGGGCGCGCATGAGATTGACTTCCGTACCTTTTTTGTGTTTAAACATTGTTAACACTTAAGGAAAATAAGTGCTAAAGTATAATTAACGTATTTTTTAAACTGACTGTAATCTGTTTTGTGTGCCTTAATAAATGAAATAAAATGTCATAAGCTACGCTGAATAAAATCTGATCTGCCAAAACAAAGTTAACATCCTCCTCCTTGAGTCATGTTCCTCATGTCTGAGGGTCGTGACCACCTCCATCCATTGTCTTCTTTTATGATGTTCCGCCATCTTTCTCTGTTCTCGGCGACGTGTAAAGCATCATAAATGGAAGTGTCCAGTACCGTGCGGATCTGGTCAGACCAACGCATTGGGCTGAGACCACGAGATCTCTTGCCTTCAATCTTGCCAGTGGTAATAAGTTTTTCAAGGTTGTCTCCGTCCTCTCTGGCAATGTGGCCGAAATACAAAAAACGTAAACATAAAAAAGTGTTAAATTAGTACAATACTTTAAATATTTATTTAGTGTAGGTATACAGTAGATTAGTTTGTTAGTTAGTGGTGGTAGAGTTTGTTTGACGTTCATTGTGATAATTTGACGTTCATAAGTGCGTCTGTGATGCCAAAATGATGAAAGAGATTTTGATTTGATTTGATAGGATCGAACGAGATTCGAACTTCGATCGATGCATTATATGGAAAAAAGCACGAGTTACTGCTATACTTGCTCGCAATTTCGTATACAACTCGGTAAATAAACTTTATTAAAGCTTCTATAGTATCATGAAAATTGTTAAATTCCCATGATATTTTTTGCGTGGCGGAAGTACTGTACAGATTTAGGGATCAAAGGAGGAACGCTTCAGCAATTCCGGTTACAGATGAAGTTCTGAGAAATATTTGTTAAAAAAGAGATCAACCGCTTCTCAGATTATCGAGTAACCGATAAACACGAAAACTTTTCGTAGCACAGTTAACGGAAAAGCTTTAGAATAATATTCCAAAAATGTACAAAATTCTCTTGCCAATTACCCATCTCCGACGGCCCACGCGTTAGCCCACACGATTGTCCACGCTAAAAGGTCGAAAATGTCTACCCATCAACACTATCTCTAGAAACATACAAGTCTAGGAACAAACAAACGTACTTATAGCGAGTGAGGCGGAAACGTATGTGCTTTACAATCCAACGCACCTGATTTCGAATCCCGAGTAGGGTTTGCATCGATTTCAATCTTGCTCCAAAACGGTGAAGGGAAAAAATCGTTAGGAAACTCGCTTACGCACTTCGAAGTGTTAGGCTCTGGCCGTGGTTGTAATACCACTCACCGTACAAAGCAATGCCGTCAAGCGACCTAGTCATGTTACGGGATGAAGTTCGGTGAACCATCAGGGAGGCGGGTCTGAGCAGTTGGTTAACTGCCATCTTCCCCTAGATCTGTGTGCTCCATCTTCGGTCACATCGTCACTAAATATTAGGAGAGTTATTGGACAAAAATAAGTGCAAAGTTCAAGTTCTTTATTCAAGTTTAGCATCACAGACGCACTTATGAACGTCAATTATTACAATGACTATACCACCGTATCGGAAAATGAACTACTGCCCAGAGTATATGTCAAGAAACTGAGGCATTTGTTTAGAGCTTTTGTTACAATATGTTTGTTTTTGACAATATTATGTTTCTTATGTGCCAGTTGGCTACTTTGCAGAAGCGGAATGTTCTATTCATTTTTGTCTATTATGTAATTACTAACAGTATATATTATGCTTTTTTTTTAATATTTTCCAGGTCTTTTTATGATTAAAAAAACACGGTGTATATATATATATATATATATATATATATAGGTCAAATGGGTCTTTTGTTAGTCCACCGAAAATAGAGACAATAAATTCAGTATAATTCGCCAATTTTTTCGCAAATTGTCATCATAAAATTCAAAAACCTATTTCATGTAAAATATGACGGGACCCAAGGCCTGCGATAAAATGTCGCTGCCGTTTTTTACGAAGCCTTCCGATTCAATAGAGGGAAATGTAAATGGAATGGCGACGAAAAGTTATGCTTTACCCGTCAGACGGTAATGTACCTGGTGTTTTAGTGATGGCCATTGTGGTCCATAAAGACCCCACTTTGTCATTAAGTCCGTACTTTTTCATAAAGTCCCTATTTTGTCGTAAAACTGGGTCCTGGTTTTGTGATGTGCATTAGAAAAAAATGTTTATGGAAGTTTTGCTTAGTTTTTTCTAAACGTGATATTTCCGTAGCGCACAAACACCAGATACGAAGCACTGAGGCCGGGTTCCTACGTCAGTCTTGTTTCTCATATGGGTGTGTGACCAACCCTAGAGTCAGTGTTTTTACATCACTGCCAAAACTCGTCAATGATGTAAATCTTCTTAGCAAAAATATCCAATCATATCCTACTATCCTAATAATAACAATATTAATCTCAAGAGGCGCTCAATAGACGGTTGGATCAAGGGTCATATGCAGAAGGCAGTACTCCTTGACCCGACACGTATAGTCAGGAGATACCTCACTCTGCAGCCCTAACTACCGGTAGTTTGGGCCCTACCCCGCTGCCGAAGGCACTCTAGGATTAGGTTTTTAATAGTATTTTTAAATGTAATATTTTTTTAAAGAAATATTGTAAAATACATTTACCTTAAAAGGAAAATAATTATCTGAATAATATTTTAATTGAGAAACTTTGTTGTTATTAGCAACAATGTATGCACATTGTTGCTAAACCTAACAAACGTACTCAAACAATTTTGATGAATAATAAGTAGGTAGTTTAGATCACAGACAATATAACATATTATAAGACACCTAAAAATTTTTTAGAAAGTTATTTTTTACGTGTGTGAAAGTGTGAAAGCAGTAGTTTTCAAAAATTATCCTTATTGGACATATTTTTACTCTCACAAGATTTAAGTAGCATTATTAAACTGTTTCCGTAACTAGCGGAAAAAGAGACTCAGTAAAATTATAAAGAAACAATAATTTAAACCTCAGTCTTGTACATTTAGTTGACGCAAAGTTAAACACATCTCTATTGTTGTAAAAGATAACGTTCTTACATTTTTTGCAACGCTTTGTCCTGTCAACTTATATTTTATTCCACTTTAGAGCGAACCTCTTACAGGGTTTACTTTGCTAAAAATATACTGTAGTTTTTATTGCAAAATAGAAAATAGAATAGATATATTATAGTAACTGTACTACAATTATCCGAAAATGCCTTGACCTTCATTAAAACTGAGATAACACACAGGGTGTTTTACAACCAAACATAAAAATCCGAAAACACCAAAAAGTGGTTTGCTCAATGGATTTTTTTATATTTTTTTATAATTAATTAAAGGCTTGCTTTTGACCGCTATTTCACCTACCGTTAAGTGACAATGCATTCGAAGATGTAGCACGTTCGCCTAGAATAAACCTGTTCACTCTTGTCTTAAAGACACCCAGATTATAGCTATTCGGAAACACAAATGCCGGCAGAGAGTTCCACTTCTTGGCCGTTTGCATTATGAAGGTCAAAGCAAAGTGCTTGATGGGAGCTGCTTGCTTGCTGCTTGTCGTACGTCTGGTCGTCCGGTGATGGAATGGGGATAGCGGAATAAGTTCAAGTAAATCCGTCACACACTCTCCGAAATGTATACAGTACTTTTGCACCAAAGTTCAAGACTGAAGCTTAGTTTTAACCAATGCATCGTCACTAATGAGTTTTTTGGCTCGTCTTTCAATAGTCTCCAAGGCTTGGAGCTGGTATTTGGCGGAGCCATACCACAGGTGAGAACAGTACTCTATGGAGTACGCACGACTCTATGGAGTCACGGCCGCTGACTCAAACTGCTCATGGGGTCTCGGAACCAATAAATCAGATGGGGGTTTTTGAAATTAAAATGCTTAATAGTCTGTTTTAGTCCTACTTATGACTTCACTAACAGTATATACCACAACTATAGGTAAGTACTCTCAATATACCTACAGCAAGTCTAAGCAACGAATGCCATCGCAAGGTTCTCTTCCTCTTGCTTGCAAATTATTTCTACAACAGCAGGCAAAGGCTCAGACATATTTGCCCAGTGTACTAGTCAAAGCGAAATGGTTTAGTTTATGTCATGTTGTCTGTGTATGTAGTACTAGCAGTAGGTCAAATCGGTATAAATGTTTTTTAGTGACGCACACAACTGATGCACGAGTCTGTAGGTGTAATTTTTACAGCTGCTTTGCACGAAAAGCGTACTCTCGTCAATGCTCTTAAAAACGTGACAAAATCAGAAACTTAGTTTTAGCAAAACTTTTTTAATGTTTCTGAATGATGAAACAAGCAAGTCGTTCGCCTGATTGTAAGCACCACGTCCGCCTTTAGCAATTGCAGTGCCGTCCAGAACTTTTTACCATACAAAGCACTGCTTAGCACTGCATTGCGCTCATCACCCCGAGACATCAGATATTAAGTCTCATATGCCCAGTAATTTCGCTAGCTACAATGCCCTTCAAACCGGAACACAAAAATGTTTGCGCACTACTGCATGGCGGCAAAACAATTGGCAAAGTTGTGGTACCTACCCTGACCGCCTACGGCATACGAGAGACCTACCACGAGTATTATCATTAATTGCCATAACATTTAACAAGACCCAAATATCACCTACATGCGTACGATCGTAACATTGTAAGACCTATCAATGAATCACCTCACCACCCAACATGCCCATTTTAAGTACCTTATAGTAAAAATATAATATTATTTCAAGTAACATTAATATTTTTCCGAGAAACATTAAAACAAATGCGACACATTTTTTTGTTAACAAAAGTTTTATAATATATCTTGTAGAATGTGAAATATTAAGAACACTGTAAGTAATATATTACAAAAAATTACTAAAAATAGTAGTTTAAAAAAATCTAGAATATTTTTGAATACTACGTTGTACTGAGTTTGTGTACGGAACTTTATACATAGAAGTAACAATTCGTTTGTGAAGACTAGGAAGCCAGTGCATTTGATAAAACAATTTTGTGCAACTGACTTCCCCAAGCTTTGCGGTTTGGGTGAACTGCACCAAACGACTGGTTTGTTTGATTCCATCTTTGTTCAACTTAATTACCTTAATGTATTTTCAATTCCTTTTTAGCTGTCCTTTTTTAGTATAAAGTATGGTCTAAAACGATTTGTAAGTTCAGGTGGTATTTTGAATAAGAAAAGTATTATAAACTTTTTATGCACATTATTTATTTACGACTTAAGTTTTTACACATACCTTAATACCATTTTCCACAAACTTAATATTATTAGAATTTCAAAGAATGTAATTTAACATTCATAAAGATTTATTAGGTAATCTCTAAAATTATGGTTATCTTATCTCTTTCTGCATAATGAAATAATAAAGACCTAGACAAAAGCATCAGTTCCAAATTTCCAGCATTCGCGTTCCAGCATTTACTTTCCAGGTACAAGTATGTTTTAATAGCACTTTACTTTCGCAATTAATTATGTAAAGTGCGTTATTTGTAATGAGCTGGAGACCCATATTTTAATTACTCGAGATATAAACATTCAAACAACAGTATATTACATTTACACGAAGAGAAAGTAGATCAACTCTCAATCTTCGCTAGACTTTGCTGACGGACGCAAAGACAGTGCTACGTGCGCTACGCAGCGTAGCAACTTTACAACGCGCCTTAACGTAACATTTAAAACTACGAAATATAATAAGAAACGACTAAGTTTACTGCATTTAAGCTCTGTATCTGTACTTTGATAGTTTACGCAAAGCCAGTGCTACAAGTGCTACGCAGCGTAGCGCCTTGTAGCCTTGGAACCCTAACAAAATAAATTATAAACTGCTACGCGCGCTACGTTGACTCACTAGCTCTACTTAGAATCAAACTGAACAAATTACTCGAGATAAATAGAGGTGTTTATGTTTATATGAAGTTAAGCTACTGTTTTTTTTCTCAGCAGTGCGTGGAGTTCCTACTATACGTTTTAATTAGCTTCGATGTTAATTAAGGCTGGTAAAGCGTTAAATTATAATGCGCTTGTTGTAAGAGGAAATGTTTGGACGTTTAAATTGTTATTTATTGTCAATTACATAAAAGGGTTGTAAAGTTTAGAACTATTATTTATTAACGCAAACACTCTACACGATCGTAAAAAGTTTAACTATCTCTAAAAACAAAAGCGAAAGTGGTGACGCAAATTTAAACTATAAAATCCCCATAATTCTAAAATTGGCCTACAAACACTTTTTTTATTTTCCCGTTTTATTCTACATCCAAACAAATTAAAAAAAGAACCAATACCAAAACCCCTTTAAATTTAATTAACTCTTTTTTCAACTCTGCCGCTCCAAAGTGGTCAAAGCGTGACTCCATCAGTTTTTTCCCGGCCTTTGCGGTTGACAGACTTGACGGGGGTAGGTTTAAAAAAGAAAAAGGTCTCGGTACCATTAATATATGGGTGAAACTGGGGTGAAAAGCCACTGGTCATGTGCGCTAAGATGTTTTGGAAGCTTTTAAGTGCAGATTTTGAACAACAATGTTTTTAAAAGGGTTAAAAAGGGTCTCTGGCCTTCTGATGTGATTATACTAGCTGCATCCCGCGGATTCAGCCGCGTTTATATTAAAGCAAAAGATAGCTATAATTAATTTCAAGATCTAAAGTCATATCTTCATACCAAATATCAGAATTTGTCCACAAGTTTTTGCGTAATTGAGTAACAAACATCCATCCTTTTAAACTTTCAAATTGATGATATTATATAGGATAGCAGAATATTAGTAGGATACGATGTAAGAATTTAGGAACCTAATAAAAAGAAGGGGGATGCTTTTTGAAAATTAACAAAATAATCTAGATTAAATACGCGCAGATTTAATGAAGCTGTAAAACATGACAATGGTAGGGTTTACCAAGTGTTAATAAATAAATAAATAAAATAAAATAAAATAAAATAAAAATTGTTTATTTCAGATAATACACATCCATAGTTATAAATTACAATAAAATATTAAAATTAAAACTTAAAATCAAAAATTATAAATCAAAACTTTGGAAGTTTGATTTTAAAAATTAAACGAAAATTTTTGCATATGACGAAATAGTCATATTTCGTCCGTTTCCGAAAGTAATACTTTTAATGGTAGACAAATGAATTTCGAGGATACTCGTAACACGTTTATATATATTAGCCGATCCCACCCTTACGCTTCACTTACGGTTTTTCCGTTTTTCCGTAGATATTTCGAAATATTCTTTCTATGTCACCTCTATAACCTATAGGCAAAGAATACTAACTATTTCTTACGTACTATAAATAACATTCATGTTTCTATCTTTAGTGGTTTAAGCTGTGCGTTGTCTGTCATGTCAGTCAGTGAGTCAGTCACTAACTTACAGCTTTTTATAATTGATTCTATGATTTTTTCGTATATTATCTTGTATCTTAAATTAATAAATTTACTTAAAAATGTTACAAACTGTTTCTACGTTGAATAAACATGTTTTCATCCCCCCATATCGGAATAGTACATTGTTCACCGAGAGGAGAAAGTGACCGATTACCGTCGAGGGTGTCGTTTGAAGCCCGAGCCGTAGGCGAGGGCTTTAAAACATCCGAGATCGGGAATCGCACTTTCTCTCGAGTGATACATAGTGCTTTATACTACACCTACGAGGAAAATAAAAAACTAAATCTTTACTAATTGAAATTTATATTGAAATTGTTGCAGTTAGTGAAGCTTAATGTAACACTTTTTCCATTAATGTTTGTTTGAGATGTTTGCGATGTTCTTTTTTCAAATTGTTTGACACCATCCAACACACAGCTAGTGGCCAGTGTCATTTTGCGAACTTGGAGATAAAAACTCACTGTAAAAACTTTTTGGCTTTTGATATTTAGGTTACCAGCGCATAGTCTTACCCAAAATTAAAAAAGAAAAACCACGTAAGAAATGGATTTTCATACACTTTTCTCTCCCGCTCAGATGCGTTTTCTCCCCGCATATTTTTTCGATATGCAATGACGTACTTTCTACCGTAAATTTGATAAAGTATCAAGGTACTTTCCGAGCAGGTGTAGTATAAAGAGTATTTTTGCTCTTCGATATCTGACTGCGAAAGTCGTTTTGTTCCGCTAGAGGATAAACTAAATTTGAATATAGAACATCGTGTGCACTAAGTTTTTGAATTCAAACCCCTAACTAAACCTATTTACTTCTACCTCCATGGGCCGAATTCATCCTACAACTTCTTTTAATATGTTAAAAACTCAGTATCGAAACCTTCTTGGTGTACTTTTTTTAATTTGCTTAGCGCGCGCAATTTTCTTTTCACGTCATAAGTATTGTTAAAGCCTTAGGTTAAAAACAAGAAACTTAAAAACAAGTGAAAATCCTTAAATGAGTGATTCTAGTGACAAAGAAGTTTACTTGACGCCAATAGAATTGACTGAAACTGTTAATAATGCGCAAATGAGCTTTTTCCCTCAACAATCACGCGAGAAGTATTTGAAACAGTACGATATGTTTAACACGTAGCGACTAGCTAAAAGAGCCAAAACTATCTCAGAAAACGTTTTGCTGGCATATTTTATTGAATTATCCGAGACCAAGAAACCAAGCACTTTATGGAGTACGTATTCAATGCTAAAAGTCAGATCCTTCGACTGGCCCTTCTACATTAAAAATGAGCCATTACGAAACAATTAACCATCACCCTCTTTCACCAATATTTACTTGCCAAAAAACAGTACACAAGTCACTAACACCAACACTACAGTACCTAACAAAAATATTACACTCAACTTAAGTAACTGTAGCAACGTGACTTTCAATTTTTCTCAATTATACCTAAGTATTATTTGTCATGACTTAAAGATTATTCTGTAAAATTTACCTATCATATTGTAGTAGTTAATATCTAAACTGAAATAGAAGTATCTTGTGATTGTATATTTTTTTTTGCATTAAGTCATTTCCTCGCTGAGGTGGGATGAAAAGTTACGTGTTGCACTCTTGTATAACAAATAACTATTAATGCGTTGACATTTAAAAAAGATTTAACTTTAATATTTACGCAAATACTGTTTGAATACTGAAGAACTGTGTGTGTAGAACCTTATCGAAATTCACCTAACTCTAAATCTATGTACCTACAGTTGTTCGTAAACCTTTGTAGCCAAAAATATCAAAGCTAGTATTTTTGTTCTCAAAAGACATTGAAAATGAATTTTCTTTTCACAAAAAATACAAACCTCATTTTCCAACGCAAATAAGTACAGAATCAAAAAGTTCTGTTTCGTGACTTTGTATTTGACTTGAAAAAGTTTTTGTCTTTTGGGGTTTGTTTTAATCTCGATACAAGGGTTTCTGATTGTTTTAAAATACTATATGGACTTTTTTGAAAGCTTATATACAAAATGGGGTACGAGTACAAGAACGAGTTAACATCACATTTCCAAACAGAATGTATGTTGCGTAATGCATTTTATATGCCATTCCACTAAAAGTGGCGCCTTTACCAAACACGCTTAATTCAGCATCCGTGATCGACGATTTAATTTTAATCGCTATTTGGAAGCACGATACAGTGACTGTACGCTTTGCTCTGTTGTAGTGATTTTTATATCGCGATCACAGCACAAAATCACGCGATCACGCGATTTTGTGCCGCGATCGGACAAATGCCCATCGCAAATGTAAAGAAATAACACACTTATAACGCGCGACTGTAAACTCGACCGCAAATACGTCTAAAAGCAGCGTGAGTGGTAGGGCCTAAAACAAAACTCAGACAAACATCTTACAAATACTTTAAATAAATATAAGTGGGTACATACGGAGTGACTGGCCTGAGATCGCAATGGAGAGGGATCCATAGAGGCAGATGAGGGAGACCTTTGCCCAGCAGTAAGATCAAATAGGTTAAAAAAAAGTTGGTACATAAGAAGTAAATTGTTTACAAATGATTGGTACATTTGTACGTAACCTTGACCCGAACAAATCACTAACCAAAAGTACAAGCTCTGTCTGGATATAAGTCGCGTTATTAACGCTACACATTAATATAAGAAGTCCCAAGAAATCCCCGACATGAGAGAGCTTACAGTTAATCTGAAGACTTAAAGATGGCATTATAGCTGCCTTTGACAGAGCACTTCTTAATCTTTATACGTATCAAGATATTATACAGTTGCGGACGGGATTTGGGGCACGCGTAAGCCAAGAAGTTGAAATGATGTTCACCGTGAACGACCTTTCTATCTTGTAGGTTTGCAATTATTATTCAATTTTTAACCGAATTAACAAAAAGGCAGAAGTTGTCAATTTGATTGTATTTTTTTATATTTGTTTTCTCAGAAGTCCGTCATTTATCCGGATATATATCCGTCATTTATGACTTGAAAATTCTTTGGATAGCTTCAACATGGTCCGATATAAATTTCATCGATATTCAACCTTCGACTTCGAAGTACTTAGAGTATATATAACTAGGTATGTATACTCTAAGTCAAAGTACTCTATCATACATCGGAATGGAAGTCTATATTTTTTTTGCTATAAAATGTATACTTGTCAAGTGGTACTTTTGAAAAAGAAAAAAACTAATG
Organism: Petrophora chlorosata; assembly: GCA_951640565.1. Lineage (NCBI taxonomy): Eukaryota > Metazoa > Arthropoda > Insecta > Lepidoptera > Geometridae > Petrophora > Petrophora chlorosata. The sequence continues at coordinate 19,230,584 of OX621189.1, read as the reverse complement.
CCAAGAAAGTGTTCTAATTTTATGTCAGCAGTCTCTTGTTTTTTGCTGATCAAATTCTACGGCAAATTAACCGTATTTAGATGTGGTAATCAGAGTTGTGACAAACCAAGCAGGTTGTTCACCTGATGGTAAACAACACGCCTACCCAAATAGTGCAGGACATAACAGTAATATAAGTTGTACAATACCCATAACAGTGGAAGCACTACCCATAAAGTTGCTATCCAAAATTCTCCGAAACACTGCACTGCGCTCGACACCCTGAGACAAAATAGATCTTCAGTACCTGTGAAGTAGTGTGTGTGTGGTTTATTAAATGTAATGCTATATTTTTGTATGTATCTGTAAGGTTCTATGGGCCTCTGTTAATTTCACTTTGGTGCACTTTTATATTGCCTGAAATAAATAGTTTAATAATAATAAATAATAATACCCAATAATTTTACAATAAATTAATTAAACATTTATTTCACTTGATGAATATCTGAACACCTAAATTGATAATTTATTTTGCTCGTAACTGTATTAAATGAAGTGAAGCACTTTGCAAAGTACATAATCTTCTTAGAGACGTAACATGCTTGTATGTGACCGTAGGGTGAAGGTGAAATGAAATACACATTTTTTGTGTATCAAAATTAATGAAGCTGAAATCATTGAGTTCGTGTCAACAGAATATTTGTGGATACGTAGCATTTTTTGTGAGATGAATGAATGGTTAATGTAACTACTAACTATTTTTATTTTGACGTTGTGAAATTCCGATGGATAGCGCCTAACAATCAGATACCAATCAAGGTTTTCCTGTACTTCTGGCACCAGGAACTATGAGGAAAATCACATTTGATCCCACAACTCCCACATCACTTGCAGACAAGAAACAAATCTTTCAATCTATTCTTATAATTATTATATACCTGATTCGTAAGAGATAAATAATGCTATGTACTTACTTCTTACAGATTAGAGTTATTACAGTTAACTTATTTATATTTAGTTAATAAATTAAGTTTAGTCAATTTAGTTAATAAAAAATTTAGTTAACCAACGTAAATATAAGTTGTTTTTTTTAACTAGCCTGTACTGACCCACTGCTGGGCAAAGGCCTATATATAAGTTAAGTTAAGTTAAATATAAGTTAAGGAAACAAATTGTAAATAGTTGGTAAGGAAAATTAAAGGCTTTATTATTATTATATACTAACATAACAATATATGTGTAGCATATCGTTGGGACCAAGAACGCAAAATAAAACAACATAACAATTTATGAATAGCCAGTAGAAATCGTCCGTGTTTTCAGACAACTACAACCTGGGGGTCTTCAAATCGAGAGTGAAAAGGTTATCTTCTAGGCGAGCGTGTTACATCTTAGCCCATATCATCGCTTACCATCAGGTGAGTGGTCAAACCCAAGCCTTTAACTAAGAGTGACAAGGACGGAAATACAGTCATCAAGATAACATTGGAGCGGTTCCGAGCGCAGCTATTGTGATGATATTTATACATATTATAGTCAAGTAAAAGAAGGTGGATGCGAAACCCAAGACAAACCTGTTTAAGGTTTATAAGGTATTAGTAATATAAGAAAAGTTGTAAAAAATAAATAAATATAAAGTAACAAATGTTTTGAAACTCTGAAAAAACATGTTATTCAATATGCTCAAAGAAACTATTGATCTGCAGACGCCCAGACGACGATAATGATACATTCCTATTGAAAAAGCGACTGCAATAAAAGGCTTCTAACTCAATGCTTTTCTGAAGGACTAAAAAGGTACTTCTAACTAGAAATCACTCTGCTCTTTTGTTAGAACTTGCGTCAAAGATCGCGTAAAGTTCGACTAAAATGAACCATTTGTATTGATGTAGGTAGACTATTTTTGACTGTCACCCTTTAAAGTTAATGGCTGCAGTACTAAGATATAAAAAATATGACGCACAGGAAAGAAGAGAAGGGTGTTAAACTGTTACTGCTGTTTAAACTGTTACGTACTGTGCCGTGAACTAGATAGTGCTAAACAAAAAAACATAGATTTTCCATGTATAACAATATTCTGAAGTCTTTATAACTTTTGCGGCATTGAGAAGATGCAAACAAGTTTCTCGGAAAGAAAAAATATGTCCACAGCAATGGCTGGGACTTTGATTGAGTTTTTTGCTCGGCAATCGTTAAGCTTCATATAAATATAATAAAAATATAAGAAGATTATAATAGACACTAGCGTGCATGCTGCTTGGCGGATGAATATCTGGCAAAGGTGTGGCAATACACAATGCGGATTCTTGCATAAAATGCCTACCATTAAACATCAAGATTACCAATTTTAGCACAGTAACAATCGTGAGACCCTTTGGTAAATATTAACCACTTTTTACCAATATATACACTAAAAACATGTGTTACCAAAAGGTGACGTTTTTCCCCATGAGAATAATGGGATATAAGAGCCGCTTCCGCGTTTAGGGAATTGAGGTACGGGTCAAGTACATGACGGAAGTCGTTATTGTTTTCAAAATTGTTTATGATTTAATTATGTCGCGCACCAGTCGAGGACTCAAAAACAAACCGAAGTTATAAAATATATTTAATTATTTTTCTACAATTGAAAGTTATCACTTTTAAAAATTAAACTTATTTAAGTCACAACCGGACGATGTTAGTCACGAAAGTGAGGTTCCCGCCGTCGTCGATAGTGTCCAGTAGTCCGTAGCCGGTAGTATATTGCGCAATTGCGCTTCATCAGCAATCGGTTCACTGGGATGTTGTAAGGTGTATATGTTCTGGGTGGTCTCCGTGTACTTCTGCCACTTAACAATTTTGTTGGTGGTTTGTCAACATTCATCGCCTTGAGTCATAAAAGTGTTTTTTTAAATCGATTACATTGAATGATATTTGGCCTAAATCTCGCCTGATTTTAAGCGATGATGTGCCCGTTTGATCATATAGATCTAGAGGAAGAAGGCAAATGAGTGACTGCTCAAACCTGTCTCCTTGATGGTTCACCGAATACCATTCCCGAAGTCGGGTGACGACTTGGCTTTGGTTATTATAATTTGGTTATCAAAATATATTTGGTTATTATAGTTACATAATAATTTAAAAAAATGTTTACTTTGTTGTACTCTATTTTACTACAAAAAATTATAAGCGGTTCTTGCACTTTATTGAACTTTTATTACAAAAACAATAAATTTATCAAAAGCAACGTAATCAAAAATAAAAAAGAAAAGAAGCCCTCGAAAAAATCTTAAGAAAATGCACTCTTGAAAGTACGTGAGAAAATACCCCAGAGAACTCCTCTCGCAATCGTTTTCCAAGTTTCAAATGAAAAGGAATCCATTGTGTGTTGTTTACTGAATGAATAATCTTGACCCTGTGTAATAGGTTCTCTGGGAGCTGGTCTAGGTATTTATATGTATGTTTACGTCGTGTGTGTATAGATAACAAAGTTCCTTTTAAATGTAATGAAATGATATTTAATTCCCGTAAATGTGGTTCAATTACGACTTCAAATAAATAAATGTTGATCTAGTCACATTCAGCTTTATAATACAAGCATGCAAATTTTTGAAACATTATTTACCTTTTAATTTTAATTTAATTAATTTACTTGTACCCACTTTGATGTCAAAAATTCGTTTATAGAATAGAAGTTTCTGGTACGCAACCAACACAAACATTTCTTTTTATACGTTTTTATATTAAGAGCTTTTATGTACTCAGGTACAGCATTATAAACCTTAACGCACATTGCGTGACTTTGTTTGAGATACAGAGTAGTCCTGGGGTGAATATCAAACACCAGTCTGTCTAGATCAAGTGTACTTTTTTCGGTGGTTGTAGATTATAAGTTAGGCAATGGATTTGAATGCAGTTTTGTATTTTTTGACTAATATATATTAAGGAATTTACTATTATACAAAAGAAAAAAGGAATTAACAGAAAAGCAAAAAAAAGGATAAGCAAAAGTAAAATAAAACAAAATAAGAAAAAAAATAGGAAAAAGGAATTTAAAGGAATTTTTAATTTATCTTTTTAAGGAATTTACATTTGATTTGCACTTTATCTCTATTTTTAAGGCGAATAATAAAGTGTTTATCTATCTATCTATTATTTATTACTTAGGACATTTTGAGATACGTTTATCGTAGCTGTGCATGAAAATTATTATTTTTTTGTGGTCACAGTTGACTTTTAAAAACAACTTAACAAAAAACTATTCGCTTACTCGTATGCGTAGCTATTTAAAGCCCAAAAAAAGTATATTGTTGTTACTTAAAATATGTGGTAACCATATAATCATGTGGTAGTCGTTACATTTTCCTATATAAGTCTTGTATAAAAATTCTATTCCATTATTGTCTTAATTTATAACCTTGATAAAACATTTTTTTGGTCGCACGATGTTGTTTCGGGTCATTGTTGTTGTCATAATATTCAACTTTTTGTTGCTTTTCGACGTTCCCCACCATACAGTGCCAAGCAGGACTTTGTAGTCCTAACTGGGCAGACGTGGCTCATACACATGAGATGCATGACGTCATTATTAACGTTACCTTATAAAGTAAATATAATATAAATGCATATAATTTAAGTAGTGTAAAATTATCTTGATTCCTATTTTCATAAGTTCACTTCGTTTATATTTATTAAAAAGGTTCAGTGTCAGTTGATTTTTATTATTCTTTTCATAATCACAATGTATATAAAATAAAGACTGCTACCATTGAACACGCCAACAATGCAAACAAACTATAACAGCTCTGCGTTTTAATTTCAATACAAACTATATTGCTGGACATGGTTTCCCGCCGGCTTTTTATGAGTTTTTGGATGGACATTTGTTTTCCGTTTTCATTCCACAGTTGCAACAAATTTGTTCGAAACGAACGAGTCGCGAGCGAAACAATTTCTGGTTTCCATTGAACTGTAAAACATGGTGCTGAGATCTTGGATAAAAATGCAAGTTGATACCAAGAACTTAAATCTATAAAGGCAATTCAGTCGTTGTTTACATTCCAGTTCGTTTAAATGTTCAATTACAATAGTAATTATAAAATTTATTAATTCAAATGTCGAGCACGTCGGTTGAGTAATGTCGAAGTTAACTCATACGAGTTATGTTGAATTGTCATATCAGCTGAGTTACGTCAATTGAGTCATGCCTGTCGTACACTACCAGCATGAACAAGTCATGACGGTTGAGTTATAAAAGTCGTGTCATGTCAGTTATGTATGTTGTCATGACGGTCGAGTAATAAAAGTCGTGTCATGTCAGTTATGTTATGTTGTCATGACGGTCGAGTAATAAAAGTCGTGTTATGTCAGTTATGTTATGTTGTCATGACGGTCGAGTAATAAAAGTCGTGTCATGTCAGTTATGTTATGTTGTCATGACGGTCGAGTAATAAAAGTCGTGGCATGTCAGTTATGTTATGTTGTCGTGACGGTCGAGTCATGTCAATCAAATCAAGTCTGTCAGAGCGCCTGATCGATGCGACGCGTGACCAAAATGCTGGGACTTATTTGGCTCAAAGTATCAGTATTGCAATCCAACGGGGCAATACTGCCAGCATCTTGGGTACGCTGCCAACTGGTAGTGGGTTGGAGCATTTGAGCTACCTATAGGCCTTTAATGGTCTATGGGTTGTCCAATTGCTTCTCCTTGTAAGTAGTTAGTTTAGTTTTAGTAAGTAGAGTATAGTTTTTTTTCAGTAATAAAGACATTCGCCCGTAAAAAAAAATCGAATCAAGTAATGTTGTTAAAAGTTCAAAGTTCAAAAGTTCTTTATTCAGTTTTCGCATCACAGACGCACTTATGAACGTCAATTATTACAATGACTCTACCACCGTATCGGTAAAAGAACCACAACTCAGAAGATACGGCAAGAAACTGAGTTGCATATTTTTTTAGAAATTTTGTTAATGTTTGTTTTTGACAATATTATATTTCTTATGTGCCAGCCACTTGGCAGAAGCGGTATGTTGTTCCATGCATCTTTGTTTTCTATGTAATTACATTCTTCCGTATGCTTTTTTCATTAGAATATTTTTAACACGCAATTTGAATCTACTTTCTGTGAGCTCCGTTATACGTTTCGGTTTAATGAGTCATGTCAGTGATCGGTTTAGTAGAGTCTTGTCAACCATCGAGGAATTTATATCTCGTAAAGAGAGGGATGTAACCAACGAGTTTAAATTATAATTTCCTCGATTTTTGCTTTCTACTGGTTTTGCTCGTCATCCTATCCTGTGTGCGTTATCAAAGGTTTGGTGCACAAAAAACAGCATCGAATATGAATATGTATGAGCTTGATGACGTTGTGGGGGACGTTTCGGTCTGTAAGGATGGCATGACGTCACGTAGTTACAAGAATATTGTGACAAGAGACCGGTTCAGTAAATATAGTCATAAGTAAGTATATGATTTATTTTTTAATGTAAATGAATGATGAGACGAGCTGGTCGTTTGCCCATTGGTAAGTTTTACGCCAGCCCTAAATTACAGCACCACCCAGAACATTGTTTTGCAAAATCCTGCGCGTTGCTGCACTGCGCTCGTCACCCTGAGACAATTAGCTGTTGAGTCTCATAATGCCCAGTAATTTCGCTGGCTACAATGCCATTCATATCGGAACACAGTAATGCTTGCGGACTACTGCTTGGCGGCTGAATAACTGGTAAAACAGTAGTACTTAATGGTGGTGGTTGTCTGGAATAGTTCACTTTGAGCGATAAGACGGCCCATTGTAACACTTTCAGATTCAGATTCAGATTCTTTTTAATTTCGTTTTTAAGTTTGTAACTGTTATGGGCAGGCGCATAGCTTACCATCAGGCGAACAACCAGCTCGTCTAGTCAAGCAGTTACATACAAAAATTGCAAACCCTCAAAACTAGATCTCTATCAACCCTAAACCCTGACTAGACACTCCAAAACCTCCTCAGCGGGTTAATATTCCATATTCAGCCTCATTTACATGTGCCGCGGTCACATGAAGTGACGCTGTGGAACAAAGTTCGTAAACAGAGCGGCAAGGGGCGTTTCAGAGTATGCTTTTTTTGTTAAAATTTGGGTGCATACGGTTTTTATTTGACCAGGGTAAATTGATATTATAATATACATTTTTTATCGCTTATAAAAGCTGCTTCTCGCGGTTTCCCCCGAGGTTTTTCAGATGAAAAGTAGCCTATGTCCTTTCGGGCCTAAAGTACCTCAATACCAAATTTCAGTAAAATATGTTTAGTAGCTTTTGCGTGATTGAGTAAAAAACATCTATCCATCCATCCACCCATCTAAACATCCATCCATCCACCCTCGCGAACTTTCAAATTTATAATATTAGTAAGATTAGTAAGATAGGTTTGGCCACTGTCTAGCCTGACGTTAAGCGACGATGTGGCCGAAGATAGAGCACATAGATCTAAAGAAAGTAAAGTTGAGCGACTCTTCAGAACCGTCTCCCTGATGGTTCACTGAACATCATCCCGAAACACGACTAGGTCGCTTGACGGCATAGTTTTTATTGTGACAGTCTCTATGGTGTAGTGATTGGGCATATCTCATTTATCACAGAGGTAACGGGATGGATTCCCGACACGGGAGAACCGTTTGTAAAATGGAAAAAAGCACCTGTTTGTTTTGTCTCTGGGTGTTGTGGGCCCATGGTGCTATGGTGCTCGTAGTTCCTGGTTCCAGCTTGTATGATCGTTGTGTTCAAAAAATAATTACTTTTAGATTATTTAAAATACGTCTTGAACGAGGTTCGAACCTATGACCACTTGGCCCTAACTGGCAGGTACAATGACTACGACGCCACGGGAGAACCCTAAAAAAGAAAATAATAAGCTCATGCATTAATTTAAGACCCTCAAAGTACTTACTTGCAGAAAAACCAGCCTCATTTAAAGTCCTCAAGCCCCATTTTGTCACTTTTTATCAACCCAAAAGTAATACCCCGCTGTGGTGACTCCAACAAAAGCGTTTCCTCAACGCGGTTTCCGGGTTGAATCCTAAAAGCGGCAAGGAACCTGCAGGGGAATTGTGTAAATCGAACTCCGAATTCGGTCGCTTCCAATTTCAAATTTGAAAGGCTTTAGCATCTTTCAAACTAGATATCGACTATTTTTTTTAGCAATCTTGATTGTTTGAAAGCGATCGGGGTCGGTGTTCGAAATAGACGATTACCCTGCTGGCCTGAGGTTTCATTGTGACAACAAATAATTCGAAAATGAATATAAACCACTACTCTATTTAACCGACTAAAAAAAAGAAGGTTCTTTGTTCGATTGTATTTTTTTATAATTTTTTAAAATATATGTTACCTCAGATCTCCGTCATTAATGAACCGATTTGGAAAATTCTTTTTGCGTTGGGTTCAGTATAGCTACGAAGTAGTCCCATATATTTCATCGATATTTGACCTTGGACTTCGAAGATACATTGAAGTCGGTAATTGTTTTTTTTTTAATTAATTATTTATAAGTCTTGTGTAATGACTGGGAGACTTAGCTAGGTAACTAGGTATTATCGCAGAGTGACGAGCGCAATGCTGTGCTTTGCAAGACAAGGTTCTAGGTGGTGCTGCATCTGTGAAGGGCAGGCGTATTGCTTACTATTACGTGAAGGACCTGCTTGCTAGTTACTTCACAGAATAGTTACATAAAATAAAATATTTACCATTATTTTGGTATAGTCATGGTGATAATTTGTGGTTCATAAGTGCGTCTGCGATGATAAAACTTAATAAATAGATTTTGATTTGATTTAGAGAATATCTTGACAAAGCTCTAGCTGTAAAAAGACACTTCCTTACTTAATATTATAAACGCGAGTTTGGATGTATGGATCTTTGTTATGTACTCTTTCACGCAAAAACTACCTAACCGATTTTGATGAAATTTGGTACCTATGTAGGTACTTTAGGACTTGGAATAGCACACATATAAACCACATTTATTTATTTACTTTTTATCCCGGGATACCACGGGTGGAACCGCGGGGTGCAGCTTGTATATTATAAATGCGAAAGTTTGTACGTATGTTTGTTACTTCTTCACGCTGTAACGGCTTAACGGACTTGTGTGAAATTCAGAATGGAGATAGTTTATATCATGGATTAACACATAAGCTATTTTTTCTCGGGAAACCGCGTTTGAAACCGCAGGGTGCAGCTAGTACTCTCATATTTCTTCAAAAGCGCACTCTAGCGAGACCATAGTGAGATGCTAATTTTTATTTTTATAATTAAAACTTTCTCCCATTTATTAAACAAAATTTAAATATTCTACTCAAAAACTAACCAAACCCCTTTTCAACACCTTTTCTATTACAGCAAAGTTATTCAGTTACTGGCTGAGTTTCCTCAACTCGGCCCAAATCCTGAAAAGGACGGTTGCGAGCTTCCGAGGACACTGTCCCCGTTTTGAATGTTGTGCTGAAATTTTGATGAAGTGAGTGACTACGAGTATAAATGAGTGAAGTTAAAAGGTTAAAAAAAACTGTAATAATACATATATATATATATAAAATATAAAATAAATTCGGTATAGACCCTAGAGTCTTACCTCAAATACGAGTTCCCGTTCCACGTGGTTTTAAAATCACCTCTGATTAGTTTGACGCTGAAAATTCTTGAATGGTAACCTAAGTAGATACGTTGTAAATTACAATAGGTAATAAATTTCAAAGTTGTTTTGAATTTTCCTAAAAATTACACTAATTCAATTCAATTCATTTATTCATAATTCAGACAATGTCCATATTTGTTAGTAAAACTAATATTTTAATGTTTTCCTTCACCGTTTTAGAGCGAGCGTGCAAAATCTGCACTTAACTATAAGTCTTTGGTGCAGGGCCGAGTCGGGATTCGAACCCAGGTGCGTGCGGATCGAAAGGCGCACGAGTTCCCGCTGAGCCACACTCGCTCTAAAATGCTGTTGTTAATGTCACGTTATAAATAATTGTGACGGTTTGTTTTTAATGCAAATACTTTTTTTATACCTTGAACGAATTCAATACAAAAAGGCGGACGCTTCAGCGCAAAATTCAATAGTGCAGCACTCAAGCTGTGCCGGTCCGCTCGTTCGTACACAAACCTCATGCACACATTTATATCATGCTATGCCGATCGGCCCTCTGTAAACTCACACAAACATAACGCCACCGCCATTGCTATGCGTGAGTTGTGATTCCGACGCCTTTTATAATTCGTTCAAGTTTTAAACATATTTGTCCTAGGATGTGTGTTCTCATTAGGCCTTATGTGAACAAGGTACTTTGTCCTGTCATTGCTTCGTTGTCAAATAATGATTCATAGGTACTTTTGAACTTGAACTTGATGATGAAGTCAGAAATTAAAGAAAATGTAAGAAAAAGGGGAAGAAGATTTGCACGCTCGTTCTAAAAGGGTGAAGGAATACATCGGCCATTCGACTATTTCGAGGGTATTGAACACGAATCCACGATTTTTAGAAGTTTTGTCTGTTTATTTGTTTGTTTGAATGTTTATTATCTATAGACTCGGAAACTGCTTATAGAGTATGTTAAATAAAAATTCTTTGAGTGACTACGGCTTCACCTTCGTAGTACGCGCTCTTATACACTGGGGAGCTCTGGCTAAAATGGTCTTAGTAATAATACGAATATGGGCTTCCCCTGTCATTCACGCGGACGAAGTTGCGGGAAAAAGCTAGTCTTTCATATATCTATGTGGTCCAGACTTAGACATCTTCTAGGATCAAGACAACATCATATGAAATAGTCAATACATACAATAACATATAAGTAATACGAGAATATACACAATATATAAAAGTAGTAGGAAAGTGTTCAATGACTTTAATGTGCTATCATTACAACGTGGGTGATTAGTATTCTTCCTGCATCATTTCCCCAGGAGCATAAAGTTAAATAATAACCTCGCTGTTTCCTTCCCTTTGTTTATTTTACACGCAGGAATAACGCCTGAGATATATTGCTTCCTGGGACCATTAACATTATAAACTCTAATGCTACAGAAAACATAGAAAAATATATATAATGTAACATAACATTACCTACATGCACAATGGTCTCGGGCAAGTTTTCATCTTTTATTATCTTTAGTATTACTGTAATATTATGTGTTTATATAGATATTATAAATATAAACTGCTAAACTCAAGTTATGATCGTGTCGGAATAACTCCGAACAGGTTTGGGACAATTAGGCTGTCCTTCTTCCGGGATTTGACGCTTTGGATTCGCGGCGCAGGCTCATGTTATGGTATATTTATATAATGCTGGAATATTTGGTTATTAAAACATAAAAGCACTTTTACCGCAAAAACTAGCTAGGCTAGGTTAATCTAGCTGAGTCCTAGTAGAAAATACTGGTTAACTTGTCAAACCCAAAAAACCTAAATTAATACCAATGTGACTTTTTTATGTAACTGAATGACGAGACGAGCTGGTCGTTTGTCTGATGGCAAGCAATAAGCCAGCCCATAACAATACCAGCACCACCTAGAACTTTGTTTTGCAAAATTCTGCGCGGCGCTGCATTGCGCTCGTCATCCTGAGACAATAAGCTGTTGAGTCTCATAATGCCCACTAATTTCGCTGGCTACAAAGCTCTTCAAACCGGAACACATAATGCACTAGGTACAAAATAAATTCGATAACAAATTAAAGTTTAAAATCTAATTCCATTTTAATAATATGGTTATAACCTAAGAAATACATAATATAATAAATCGTTAACCAAAATGTATTATAATAATAAACTTACTAAGCAATCGTGACTTATAAAACTAATATTTAAAGTATTATTGCTTTCGGACTATGATCGATCAAAAGATTTTAAAATTTAAATAACTAACTTATGAAAATCTTGATTTGTTTTCATAGCTAACCAACAAAAGGCGATAAAATTAACAAAACTATCAATCTCAGCGTCATTCAATAAAGCCGTTGTCGGTGGGTGTCACCGTATGAAAAATGCGCGAGTCCGTTTAGGCCCCGAGAAGCAATCAATCAATGAGAGAAATTGAGATCGTTCAGTTTTTGCACTAGTATGAGGCAAGAGATGTTAGCGGTTGTGGAAAATTATCATCATCATGATGCGATCCTTTTTGTAATCCATTCTTGGAATTAGGGTTCTTCCCTTTTCCTCCACTCTAGCGATCTTACCCAATTCATCCAGTCATGGCCTTTGTGTCATTTTATATCGTCTACCCAGGATTGCGGTGGTCTGCCTCGCCCTCGCGTGTGGACTCTGGATCTCCACTCCATTCTTCTGGTCCAACGGCACGCGTTTATTTTAGCAATGATTTGTCCTAACCATGCCCAATTTTTCCGTGCTATAATGGTCATGACGTCACTCACCTGAGTTTTGCGCCGGATCCATACGTTCTGCTTGCGGTCGCGCAGTGTAATCCCTAGCATTGCTCTCTCCATTCTACTCTGCGCAAATCTGAATTTCTCGGCGGAATTCTTAGTAAGTGTCATGCTTAAATTATTATGCCTTTTATGGTTAGCTGGTACCTGGAACTATGTAGAACAAAAAATTGTAGTAAATGTTATTATTGCAGTGGAAATATTTCTTGCATAATAAAATATACTATATATCAAAGCATGTTCCGGGTGGAATCTTGCAACTCAAATTTCGAGCACATTCCTATTAGCTATCTAGCTGAAACTTTCAGGGTAGCTCACAAATCGATGAAAATGCATTCTGAACTCATTTAATCACATGCACCGACCTAACCTCACAAGGCGCATAAAAATGTGGTTTTTAGGTATTTTTTTAATCAGTCACTTTCTTGTTATAAATTGCTTACACTCACGTAACGGTTTTATCAGAATATACACCGAGCAGGTTTTGAACGAAAGAGTCTATTTGACTATCACAGACAGCTTCCAGAAGAAAAACATCTAAAGTATCCGAAATTTGACAGAGGTATCCCGGCAAAATCCAAACGTAACCCGTTTTATACGTGTTTAAAGTAAATGAGTTTTTAAACTTTAAAGTCATTATAATAAACGACTGTCACTTGTTCCTCGGACCAAATAGCTATCAAAGAGACATTTCCGTCCAATAGTGGGCCATGAGATGGACAAATATTTTCATCCGGTTAATTTGTAGTAAAGTTCATTAGCTGACCAATTCTTGGTGGTCAATTTCCGCTTTTATATTAATTTGAAGCTTATAGGAAATTGAATTTCGATTTCATATTAGTCTTAATGTAATTTTATTATGGTAAAGCTATGTAGATTTACATAAAACCTTAGTGTTTTTTATTATTATTTTATTTACACCTCTCACACTCCGTTAGTGAACTCCATCCAAAGGTTGACTGGACTTGGTACTTTAGTTTGTAAGTTGTTTTCATGTACTTACTGATTATTTTTGTTTAATGTACAATAAAGAATTTTGTATTCTACTGTAGTGCCTCCGCCGATGTCAGACTTTTTGTAAGTCCGATAGTTGGTCCAATTTTTTTCACCGACATTCGTCACCTATTTGGTGACCGACTTTATGTAGGTGTACGGTGTAAAGTGCGTTGCAATATGAAACTGCATACGTTTCATTTTCACCGACAAAAAAATTGGGAACCGATTGTTTGTGGTGAGCCTTACGTTCATAACTTTTTTTTTTTTATTTATTTATTTATTTTTATACAATTACTGTTGTGACACATGAACGCCACCGTCCATGCCTTTATTTGTATTCCTCTCCATCCTCGGTTGTCTGGAAGATATCGTTTTAGGCGATGTGACCGCCCTTTGTGTCACTTATATTGCTAAGTTTGTCTTAAGCTCTTACTATTTCTTTATTGTGGTGTTACCAATAAAGAGTTATTTATTAATTCATTAATTATTTATTTGCGGTTCATTAAAAAGAAATTGTTACCTGCAACTTTCTACTAACTGACGATTGTAAATGTCTGATATTATGTACACGACGCTTCTTCGAGCCAAAGGATAACGAGGTTTAACACTAACAGTCATTGACATTCTATAAACATACAACTTATGAATGAGAATCTTCTAACTTCTTGAAGTAGGTTAAACATTTACTAAACTGACAAACGTTGCTTGTCATTTCTACCAATTTTCTCTCTGGTCCAACTTTACCTTTCAAGATACATAAATAATTGACACAAAGAAAAAGTTATGTCATTTTCTCATGCGATAAAACATATCAGCCTTGTCACATATTGAGAGCGGTTTCAGACTAGCGTTTTTTTCTACGCGTATACGGTCGTTTTGGCATACGCGCATAAACGCGCGCTTCCTTTCGCGCTTCTAAAAACCGGACTCGCGTACACGGGCTTATTCTGGCGTGTTCGCTCGAACCGGTAGTGGTAAGTCAGTATCAACATTGGTGGCGTCCCTTGCGGCTCACGCTTATACGAGCTTATTAGTGCTTCAAAGCTCATACGAGTCGTGCGTGTGGCAAAAGGCGCTCCTATACCCGTCTACATATTCTTCCTAAAACGAGCTTATACACTCGTATAAAACGCTGGTCTGAAGCGCCCTTAAACATTATCTTTTTCGATACTTTGACATGAGAGTGATATTGTTCAAAGTCTTCACAATCTCGTTCAGAACGAACTTGCCTACTTTATTAATTACAAGCTTTTCAGCATTTCTCCTTAAAGGTATTATTAATTTATAATTAAAAAGTTTCCGCAAACGTTTGGCCTCGTTCGAATGAAGTTTGGCGTTATTTTAAAGTTGTAAGACTCAACGTGTTTACAGACTTACGCTTGTCGGCGAGACTTACGGGAAATTATTAATTTAGGAACATTTGCAGCAATGTTTGTGGTCGGGAATTTTTCAGTTAGGTAAAAATACTAGATGTTGTAGGTATATTAAGTTTTAATTTAATTAAGCCTAGTTTTTTAAAGAAAAACGTTTATATGAACGAAACTGGTGGTGTTTTTATTTTTTGGCTGGCTATCTACCTAAAGCTACCACATAAGAGCAGCGCAGCGCACCGCTTTTTAACCGACTTAAAAAAGGAGGAGGTTCTCAATTCGACTTAAAAACATAACAAAAACAAACAAATATAAGTTTAGTCTTGAAGTCGATTCTTGTTTTTTTTTCTAAAAATTAATTATTATATAATTGAATGATGGGCGAGCAGGTCGTTCACCTGATGGTAAGCAACACGCCTGCCCATTGCTTTGCAGAATCCTGCGCGACACTGCACTGCGATCGACACCCTGAGACAATGGATTATTCCTCATTGTTTCCTTGGGTGAACAAAGTTGGTTATCAGTTCATTATTATGCGCAGAAGAACGAATTAAGGAACCAATAAGAGAAAAATATTATAAAATGCTGACATCAAAGATTAACTTTAATATCCCACTAGGAAATATTATAAACGCAAAAGTTTGTATGTAAGTGCGTTAGTGTGTTTGTTTTTTCTTCACGACGTAACAGCTCAACGGATTTGAGTGAAATAAGAATGGAGATAGCATAGAGCCTGGATTAACACTTTTACCCCAAAACGAGCGAGTGAGAGTATGAGAGAGTGTGGCTCAGTGGGAGCACGTGTGACTTTCGATCCGACGCACCCGAATTCGAATTCCGCTGGCCCCGCACCACTGACTTTCTGAAGTTATGTGCGGAGTTAACACTTGCTCTAGAAATGGTGAAGGAAAACATCGTGAGGAAACCTGCATGTCTAAGAATTATTTACAAAAATTCAAGGACATGTGATATCCACCAACCCGCACTGGGCCAGCGTGGTGGGTTATGACTCATACTCTCTCTATGAGAAAAGGCTCGTGTCCCAGCAGTGACCCCAAAACGCGAGTGAAACTGTGCGGTGAAGCTTTAGTACCTATAAAGTATACTATAAAAACAAGAAATCCGATAGAGAATCAAAAAATTGGCCAAGTGCGAGTCGGTCTTACGCACGAAGGGTTCCGAACCATTATCTATAAAAACGGCAAAAAAAACACGTTTGTTGTATGGGAGCCCCATTAAATATTTATTTCATTCTGTTGTTATAGCGGCAACAGAAATACATCATCCTTGAAAATGTCAACTGTCTAGGTATCACGGTTCATGAGATACAGCCTGGTGACAGACGGACAGACAGACAGACGGACGGACAACGGAGTCTCAGTAATAGGGTTCCGTTTTACCCTTTGGGTACGGAGCCCTAAAAATCAGTAGATACAACACAGAATGCAAACCTCAATTTCAAAACGCAGTCAGAACTAAGGCACTTAGCCTTTCCGTAGTGGCTTGCAATCTGCTCCATACTCTGAGCTAGATCGAAGTCTTATGTAGGATAACTAGCATAATTACACCCGTCACTTCCTGTGCAGCTCTTGTAATTGGAATTCACCAATGCATCCTGAATAAATGTAGTTTCTACGGCAATATCAATATTTGACAATTAAAATTTTATAATTATTTAGAGCGAGTGTGGCTCAGTGGGAGCACTTTCGATCCGACGCACCCGAGTTCGAATCCCGCTGGCCTTGAAACAATGATTTTTGTAAGTTACCTATGTGTGGATTAAACACTCGCTCTAAAAGTGGTGAAGGAATGCATGTGAGGAAACCGGCATCCAAGAATTAATCACAAAAAATCAAGGACATGTGACATCCACCAACCCGCACTGGGCCAGCGTGGATTATGGCCCATAGTATCTCTATGAGAAAAGGCAAATCTTTAACCCTAGAAACTGTTCGTTTCCAGGGTTAAAGATTCTGTCTTATTTCCAGGATCTGAATTACTTACATACCGAATTTCATCAAAATCTGTCCAGTTATAAAGTTATGTAGATAGATAGATGAACGCATTATTGCAAACATTAAATTACAGACATTACATAAAAAACAATTAAAAAAGTGTTATAATGGGCGGCCTTATCGCTAATATCAATCTCTTCCAGGCAACCTTTGGATGGAGAGGAATTATCACTATGTTCAAGACGGGGATGTAAGGTCTCCAATAATAATATAACCATAAACAATGTCAATAAAATAAACTTAACAATAGATACAAAACCACAGCAACATACTGAATGTCTACATAAACATACATATATATGTATGTAGGTACACATTATTACACATCACAGTAGTAACAATTACACACACACACACAAACACACTCATGCATAAAAACATTTCTAATATTAGTAGAAAAAAGGATAGGATGGGACAGGTAAGGCTCTCTTTTTTAAATTATTATATTTTACAAATCAGTGACCTTCTTCATATCATCCTCTCTAAATAAGTAGTATAGAAAGAGAGTAAGACGATATATTATGTAAATGAGTGTTTAATCAGAAGGCCAATTCCCCTATATTTGAATGACGTTGAATGAGACTTGACCGAATAGTAACTAATTTGTAAATTGAAGAAAAATTGGTATTCTGCTCGTAATAATTACAATCTAGTCTCGATGTGATCTCAGTATAATGTCATATCGTAACGTCAAACTAACATCCCAGAATACTATTTTTAAGCTATTGCATAGCTTCTATCGCGGGCCTTGAGCGTGGAGACCGAATCCAGAAATTCCGTAACGAAAATAACCTAAAACCCCCCACTCCGAATGCTATGCAATAGCTTTTCCGCGGCAGTCTCTGAGTGCCACACGTCTTTTTTTGATATGCTATTGGTCATTTGTGTTAGCGGAATTCTGTTTAAACTTCGATCAACTTTCGGTGACAAAACAATAACATTTGCATTTCGAGTGACGTTTGACGTTATTTTTCAGGTTAGCAAAATACGATTTATGTCATTTCTGAGATAGACTTCAAATAGGAACTAGAATTTGAATAGATTTATTTAACAGAATTAGGCTTTTAAATTATTTTCTTCAGTTTTTTTAGAGCGTGTGTTAAATCCGCATAAAACAGCTTACCAGCGAGCATGGTGCGGTCCAGCGAGATTCAAACTTCGGTGCGTCGGCACTCGCTCATCATTGGTAAATGAATTTTCAATTTCCATAATTTATTTCAGTGAAAACTTATCTGTAAAATATAGAAATGTTCCAACATAACAATTCGAATGAACAAACAAACATTTGAAACTGAAATATTAGGTAACTACCCAATTACTGATTTGGGCGATGTTTGATAATAAATTGGTAACTACATTCGACCGTTCCGATTTAGAATTAATTTGTTTTGCGGTACCAATTAATTTGTTCATCATATGAAATGGGATTCAATTTAACAAATTAATCTGTTCAGACATCTCCAAACGATTGACAACATAAGTAGAAATAATTGTTTGCCCAACTTATTTAGGATATTTCAATTCGTTAATTTGGGGCTTATATTGAAATTACAATATTTGAAATAAGGTTTTCTATGGCTTTGTATAAAATAATTTTAAATACAAAATCATTTTCATCATAATGAGCAATGAACCTCATCACGACAAATCTAACTAGTCTAGTCCAAACTGTGTGGGTTAACTAGTAGCCATTCAATAGTTCTGTTACCCACCTTCCAACTGAAAGAGGACACAGATATATTTTCATTCCGGAAAATCGCAGTAGAAAAACCTTTTCACGCAACTAGTAAACTCATAGCCAAAGGAATTCTTCATCCATTGCTTTTAACCAAACCACGCATATTCATATTTCTAACTTAGCCTTATAACCTCGTCCTACATGAAATGCATAAAAACACAAGCCTTTCTAAAAACACGCTCCCCAACCCCATCCGTTCCTGTCATACTTTTTCAAGGAATCCAATTCATCACAGTACTTTTACAGCGTATACGTACTTTGATGTCTAAAAAACGAAGATGCGCTGCCGGCCTTTGACGTGTGGCGTTTGAATATTAAGTCCACAGCAAATAGAATAAAAGGAGCACCGAATTGTAATAACTACTACGGGAAGGTATTTTGTTGTTTATGTTTTTAATTAATGTTTCTTATTTTTTTGTTTTATCATACTATCGTACTAAATAATTATTATAGATGCGAAAGTTTGTAAATGTGTCGTGTGTGAATAAGTTAACTCACAAAAAAGATGTTTTGTTCCAGAAAAATGTCCACGCGAGTGAAACCTAGTGCATATTACATAAAAAAGCAGTTCCTTATTAAATTTTCCATAGGTACAAGACAAAATAAAATTAAGGATTTTAAATCTTCTATCTAGAATGCTTAATAAATAAGTCTTGCTTTATACTAAGTAGAATTGAGTAAGTAAGACCGGTTCAAAAATAAATAATTCAAAACAGAAATATGGACTTATTGTAGAGTCCTGTACTTGTAGTACTCCTCGTCCAAAGACAAACTCTTTATTCTTTTATAATTTAGGGTCATATTATTTAATATCTTGTATGTTTGATAGTACAGTGAACCGTATCTCTATTTTTTTATATCTAAGGTTGCGTAGAATATATTCAATTTGTCATAAAAGTAAAGGTTCGGAAACAATGCCACTTATTAAGATGAAATATACTCATTTTGCGTATTCTGGATGCGAAAATTTGTGAAGATAATAATATTGTGATAGATGGCGGGAATATGGAAATATTTGGAACAAGGTTTGATGTCCAAATGTAAATATAAAGCTTTTATATGTACTTATTGGTTCTAGGAGGTTCCTTTTCAGTGTTTTCATGTCAATATGAAGTATTATAAGCAAGAGGCAATAATAGACAAAAGTGATAATAATGTACGCAGTCACGTTAAATTTATGTTTCAAAAGTCAAATTAAAATTTTTTGGGACACCAATTTTGAAAATAATGAACATAGATAAAATTGAAAATACTTATATTCTTCAGAATAATTTCAAGTAGACAATAAATTGTACACTGTCAGAACATTTACATCGTGAATTATAAACAACATATACAAAGGCTAGCTTAACTCTAAAATGAGAGAATGAATATACTTTTCAATGTCTTTTCATGCTGCAAAGGCTGATCGAATTTAGATGAAATTTTCTTTATTTATACTGGTCCTGAAATAACACATACTTTACATCCGCGAGTAAAACCGCGGGCACCACAACTACTAAAATACTAAAACTACTACTAAAATACCCACTAAAATAACTACTAAAATAGTAACAGTCCGTATTATTTAAAAATTCTAAATGGGAAGCTGCCTTACCATAGGCCTAGATATAATTTCTAGATTATGATTACAAAGTAATGTTAAACTTCATCTATATGAAACCTATATGATAACCTGCCAAAGCTAATCCAAAGCTAATCCAAAACGTTAGATAAATTAGTAGCCAAAACCTAAATCACCTTCTGGTGATTTCAGCAATAATTCGACCACTGTGTACCATCACCAACAAAATACCCAGAGCGTCAACTCAGCGTCGGAACTATACTGGATAATTTAGTACCACATTTTGCGTAATCGCGTACTATCAGGGAGAAAAGTGGTATCCACATGGATACATTTTAGGCGGGAATGGGCGAATAAAACAAAATGTAGGGGGTTGTAAATGGTAATTGCCGTGCTTAGACATGAGTGTGAAGATACAGGAGAGAAAAAGCTGAACACGGTTTTTGTTGGCGTATATCTTCATAAGCAAACAAAGGGTGTGAAAGGAAACGTACAAAAGCCAAGAAATATTTTTAAGACGCCGCTCGACGGTTTCTGTAATCTATGCAATGCTAGTTAGTACTACATATTATTTATTCTGTGGTAAAGCCTTGAACTGCCATGACAACCTCAGAGCTCATTGCTCTGGGATCGATGCCTAAGTAAACTGTTACTTTAGTCAATATTAGAAAGGTCCTATTAGAGGATACTATGAGTTTCGCGTGCAGTGATTTTTTATCGACTTTCGAGTATTGGTAACGGCGTCGATTGTAAAAACAAGAATGGAAGAGGGTACACAGCTATGTCTGCACCAAGAAAATACACCTACCCGCCATCAATTAAATTAGTTAGCCCGTGGACTTGGCGCTTGCAACAGTGCCGATATATTGGGAAGGTAAAAATAAACAGTTTCATGCTAAATGTCAGTTTAAAATCTTAAACTATCACTTTATAGCCAATATAGCCGAGCGGTACCATTCGATCTAATACACCTAATCACAGCTCGGCCTTGAAGCACATAAAAGCGTAGACTTTTCTCTCACTAGAGAATTACTACGAGGAACGTGAAAGAAATTAAAATTAAAAAAGGACACTGGGCAAGCCACAGAAATCTAAATAATAACCTTATTATTAAGATTTTTGTGGGCTGGCCCCACGCTTTGATATAGAATACAAAGCGCATGCTTGTCGAAACATTCAATATTTTGAAAACCCATATTAAAGATACTTATTTGAGCGACAATTGAACGGTAGCCCGAAGACGCAGTTTGAAATAATGCTGGAGTATATTATATTTTTCGAAACACATGTTATTATTATTATTTTTTATTTATATTTTTGTACCGAAAATTTAATTCGTAGAACTTATCTTAGTATCTTTATTGGTTCTACTGTGAGCTATTCAATTTACTAAAAACCATGATATATTAAAAATGTATGCCTATTTTCTGGGGCAAACAACTCGTTTTATATTTGATTATTTATGACTTGCTTATCACACGCATAGATTTATTAACCGAACAAATCACGGATTCAAATATTTTTATGCTAAATGATAATCCCATTTTTATCCTTTGACATTTTGTCCTCGCCATTACACATATCTTCAATTCCAGCCGAAATTATTACAAAACCGACGAGTGATTTACAATGGCGATAAATCGAGCCTGTTAACTTATCTAGCTTTAAACAAATAGATTTACATTTATCTAAGGCCGCAGAGGACATATCTCAACGACAAGAAAAACATGCACGATGTGATTGAGAATAGCTTTTTTTTCAACATATTTAATTGTAAATTGACTCTGATTGCACCGCTTTTAAGTGCAACTTATTATGACGCTACTGCTTTTTACTTTACATTCCCGAACTAGTACTGTTTAATTTATATACTCCCGGCTCCCTCACGCCCTCGCCTACAGCTCGAGTTACAATCTCGCCTCGAATTTAAGGACCAATATAGATGACTTGTATCATAATGAACTATATTACTTTTAAACTACGTGTATTAATTACTTAACACTTAATTATGTGTATTATAATAAAAAATTTTTTTTTTCTTAAATGGGAACATTATATTTTTGCATATGACAATCGCTTGTCTAAATTAAATATAACAAAAAAGGATGAAAGACAAAATTCACGACTACTCTAGTGATGTTGTGGCTTCACAAATCCTGACACTATGAGTAGAATAAGTTCTCTATTGAACTATGTACTCGACGTATGAGAGCGTAATGAATGGCTTTAGGACCTAGGTTATGCTTGTAGATTTTTGCTATCGGAGTAATCTTACCAAAGTTGATTACTTCGGTTATTTATTGCATATATCGGTTAGAGGATAAACAAAATTTGTTGACAAAGAGATTGTAACACTAGTTGACTGGCGCGATTTCGTTCGTTCCGAATATATTTGTACCTTTCACTAACTATTCTTTTTTGGGATGAAAGCTATTGTTTTTTTGTTAATTTTTAAACAATAATGTTACAATTACTCCCAAATTGTACCAGTTGTTTAATTGTGTAAGTATTTAAACCTACATCATATAAATTTAATTTTGTGATAACGGACTCATATTGAAATACCTGAAATTGAAGAAATAAGATACAATGACGATAAAAAAAACCTTTTAACATAACACAAATGATTCCCTTCATCTACTATAAAAAAATCAAAATTTAAAATATCTTTATCATTAATTCGTGGTGTGTTGATCTAGCCAGATAAACGTAGGGGCCATGTAAGAGACACGTGACATGATTTAAAATATTTATGACAAAATATGATGAAAGTGTTTTGTTTTGGGTGTTGATTTTATGAGACCATGGTCTCTCGTTGTTCTTAGATCTAAAGAGAATTCTGATTTAGGGTAAGGATTGATGTTTAGGGTCGTTGGGCGTAATACATTACATTTCTTCGACTTTATTATAACCTTTCATAGGGAACCCAAAAAACATTTTTCTCCACTCCCTTCGTCACAAATTGCTCCACTTTATCAAAAGGAGTCAATAAAGCGTTGACCATAGTAATAATCGAAATGGAACATCCAAAAAAATTGCTTTTTATATCAAAAGAACAGGGAGGAAGTATTTTTTTGCCCTAACTCTAAAGAACTGTTATGAATTGAAAGAGCCCTTTTATGTTCCAAAAGTGGATAACCGTGCAAGAAACAAAACGGTTTTGTATGAAAAGAGGTTAAATGTGAGAGAAAAACGGTTTTTTACTATGAAAACATGAGGAATTTAGGAAAATATTTGTGGGAAGCGAATGTTTTTGTCGCTTTGATTTGTATAAGCAACGAACCGGCCGTTATTTGTTAAAAAAGTGTATAAAATCACTAAACTGCCTATGCCACAATAAGCTGTTTTAATGACATCACGGTATAGGCATTATCTGCCTATGCCGGGACTTTGCTGAGGTAAGGGGTCACACATGTAACATCAGAAACAAAAACCATATCGCTCAAAGATTATATTTATCCTGACCCCTAAGATTTCCTGTAAGTATCTAAGAAAATGGGACTTGAGATGGGAATATAGAGGACTGTGGTCCCACAACACCCAGTAAATACATGCGCTTTTTCTCTGAACACAATTGTTTGTTCCGTAACGAGATTCAAACCCGCAACATCCGAAGTGACATTATGCGCTGCTCGCGCAGATTATTTGGTGAGCTAGTGACTAAGGCGTCAAGAAGTTATTCTAGAGAAGCAAGTTCTAATCCCGCTTTAACTAATTCTATTTTATTTCTCCATAAATATTTATCACTCGTTATGTTTTATAAATGGGTTAGAAATGGGGTTAGAAGGTAAGTATTTTATTTAATAAAATATGATCGAACATTTTTCTATTACAATATTAGCTCTACAAGCTCGATATTTTAGGATGATGGATGATGTTTATAAGCGATAATATGCTACTTACGTAAAATATTCTAGAATTCTTAGTAATTAAGGTCTCCAATTTTAAGTAAAATAAATATTGTGAAGGAATAAGTTCAGCAATTTATTAAAAGGTATTTTCCTTAAAAATACATATTATAACTATGATATAAACGTACATATTATAGCTCAAAGATATAATATAAAGCCCGAATACATTATATAATATATCTACTCTAATAATTATATGAGACCTCGGTATATTATTAGCCGGAAAATTTCTAAGTACTTGTTTATCTAACTCATTTCTGACTTTCTTACCCAACTAACCCATTAAGTAATATCTAAATTATCTAAGTACCTACTAACGCCGCATATATATAAATATATACATATATCAATTCATACCTAACTAAGCACTATTGACATAGCCTAGCTATTGAAATAACACACCATATTACCTCGTCTTATATGATTTATGTGAGTTGTGCCCGTATCTAATTATCATTTAAAATCATTTAATTTTATTTTAGTATCCTATTATGAACCACACATCGTAAGTAATAGCGTACGAAGCATTCTTTTGCAGTTCTTTTGTATGCAACCGCACACAAAGTTAGACATACGTAATGACACACTTGATAAACTCGATTCTGGATACTACCTACCTAACTACTGACACAATAGACGCACCCACAGTTATCCTAGTGTGGGATTCAGAGCTCATAGAATTGATTGTACACGATTTGTATTTGCAATAAAATGATTGATTGATTGAAAGACTAAAATTATGGAACGAAAAAAAATTGCATGACATTGGCTCCTACGGGCTTAAAAAAGCTCAATTATTCCAGCCAGTAAGAAGAATTGCTAGCAGTAATGTGACACGGTCTTTATAAATACCCATTTGAATAACATTTAGCTAACTTCAATATTTAGGGTACTTTCCCTCCTCTTCCCTCTTTAGTTTGGTCCACCCTGTATATGTCAATGTAATAGACATGTCTATTGAACACAATCCATTACCATCATACTTAAAATTACTACGCATTTACGCAATTAAAGCAAGTCTACTAAAATAATATTCTCCCATAATTATATGTTTGTGCTGGTACTACCGCTTTTTTTGCCAGTTATTCTACCGCCAAGCAGTACACAAACATTACTGTGTTCCTGTTTGCCGTGCATTGTAGCTAGCGAAATTACTGGGCATTGAGACGGGGCGCATTGAATTGGTCCACTATAAAAGTTATATGTTACTGTAAAAGCTAAAAGTATGGTAAATCGGTATATCTTAGGTTTTACCCGACACGGTAAATGTTAAATAATAGTCAAGTCTTGACGTGTCGGCACATCGTCTAGTTCTCACGGGCATCTACTAATCTAAGACAAAGTGATACAAAGGTGCGACGACTTTTTTTTAAACATTTACCGTGTCTCTGAGGTAAAATCTAAGATATACCGAGTGAATTCTGGTTCGAAATTACGATGAACGCAGAACATTTTGGACTTCTACCATAAAGAGTTGGTAAATCTTAGGTTTACGATTTTTTTTTTAAATTTACCGTGTCTCCGAGGTAAAATCTAAGATATACCGAGTGAATTCTGGTTCGAAATTACGATGAACGCAGAAAATTTTGGACTTCTACCATAAAGAGTTGGTAAATCTTAGGTTTTACTAGAATATCTTAGGATTTACCATATTTCTAGTTTTTACAATATTATATAGAATAGTACTAGTACTATTCCAGCTAATCAATGTTATTGACAGCTGCTAATGGTAATAGGGCATGAACGCAATATGTCCGTAACGATCCGTCACATTCAGTCGTAATCGGCAATATTCAATTAGTTTCAGTATGAACTGCACCATCGGTGGACGGACTCAGAAGGGATTTCTCCGGGCATATACTATAAGGTTTAAAAAATCTAAAAAGTCATGAAAATCCTACTTTAACTAGTTTTTTTTATACAACTGAATGAGGACACGAGCTTATCTTTTGCCTGATGGTAAGCAATACGCCAGCCCATAACAATAACAACCACCCAGAACTTTGTTTTGCAAAATCCTGCGCGGCACTGCACTCCGCTCATCATCTTGAGACAATTAGCCTTAAGTCTCATAATACTCAGTATTTTTGTTGGCTGCAATGCCTTTCAAACCGGAACATGGTAATGCTTCAGCACTACTGCTTGGCGGCAGAATCACTGGCGAAGTGGTGGTAGGTTTTACGTATGCAAAAAGCCGTCTGAGATAGTACCACCGCTTTGCCACTTATTCTGCCGCCAAGTAGTAGTGCGCAAGCATTAATGTGTTCTAGTTTGAAGGGCATTAGCCAGCAAAATTACTAGGCATTATGAGACTTAGCTGTCTTATGTGATGTATATGAGAATTAGGGTGACGAGTGCAGTGTAGTGCCGCGCAGAATTTTTTAAAACAAAGTTTTGGATGGTGTTGCAACTGTTATGGGTTGTTTGTTGCTTACGATCAAGTGAACGACATGCCCGTCTCGTCAAACAATTCGGTACTTTAAAAGTGTTTTTCCGCCGAATATTGTATTGGGTTAAATTTATAGTGACTAACTATCACAACTGAAAACGCTTGTTTTATCCACTACACGAGATTTCGTGCTTCTTAAAAAGTTTAGAGAGAAGAGTTACATATGCTTTTGCCTTCACATTTTGTGTAATAATTGTCCAAATGTCGTTTAGCACACAGAAATTTGTGTTTAAAATCAACAACACGCCCTGCATCAGACCCCGCCTGCACCGCGTCATCCATCAAGTATAATTGACGTGTCAAAAGCAGCTCGGACTATTTGCCACTTCATTTTGCGTTTCAAAGCGCTTTTTGTTCTAAATTAGATACGTTCTGGAGCTAACCTAAACCTTAATAAAGTAATTGCATCGTCTCATTCGAAAATCGAGAAAATAAAGCGCTGGAGCAAAGTTGGATTATATGACAACACGACCATTTCCGTAATATAATTATAGAAGAGGCGTAAATGTACGGATTTTGATGAAATATGTAGGTGCCTAGGTGTTTGAGATTCTGGAAAAGGACATAAAAAACTTGGGTGAAACTGCAGGGCGCAGCTACTAGTTTAATTAAATATTTTGTATTTAATTGTCAGTCTTCTTCTCTCGTGTGGATGTGTGACTAACCCTAGTGTCGGAGTATTTAGACCGCCCGAAGGTCTCCGGCATTGTCTAACAAATGTTCATTCTCCTAAGACGACAACCGGGACCAACGGCTTAACGTGCCCTCCGAAGCACGGTAGCACTCAGATGTAAATACCACAGACACGGACACCCATCCAAGTCGTAACCGCTGCGAACGTTGCTTAACCAAGCAGATATGTTAGGAATGGCTTGGCAAGATACCACTTTACGAGCGCTACATTTGTCAGTGTAAACAAAATATTTTAAGATCAAGGAAAGTACGGGATATCTTTATCAATACCTTTGTGTGTTATTATGCACATGACTAATACTACCGTTGATAATTTTATTTACTCTATAAAATAGTAGTAGTGACTGTAATGTAGTTCTACGTCACATAATAGGTATAAGCACAGAATACTAAGAGACAGAAGCATCACTCCGCAAAGAAATTTAAACAAATAGCGATTCTTGCCATGGCGCAATAAAATACAATTCAGCTCGCGTAGCGCTGTAACCTACCAGTCATATTAACCTACAGAGCGCCTCTCTTTTTATTGCATAGCTCTTATCTCTTCTGACGCGGCACGTGCAACGTCGCGCGACCCGCCGTCGTTGTCCGGCTATGTACTTGTAGCTTCGTACCTACAGTGCGGAGTGCGCTAGGCCTGGTATAAGTAAGTATATAAACACGATGTATAATATCGGCTCGCAGCACGATTCACACTCACGTCTTACCTGTGTGCCGGGCAGGAAACGACTGCCCACCACCCCACAACCCGCAAACCGCGCGGTGCATTGCTCGAGACGCTACAACCACACATACATAGATGTACATAATCATATAGAGAGTTTAGAAACTTGGCGGGACAAACTTGACAACTTTGATAGACACTGGCTATATTTAGCCCAAGACCGCAACGTCTAGAGGTCATATAATTTGTAGGAGGCATTCGTTGAACAATGGAGCCAAATGTTAATGGTCTGTCATAATTTTATTACAAAATTCTAGGCGAGACAAAAAACAAAAACTAGGCTAGGATTATTTACTAGACGACCGTTTTCTAATGGTGAATTTCTTTTTTGATGATATATTGTTTCAATATATTTTAACCGACTTCAAAAAGGCACCGACTTCAAATATATGAGTGGGTAGCGCTTATGATAATTATATTAATTTATTTTTCACTTTTGAGTGCCTATTTGTGGTTTTGAAGTCGGTTTAGTTTTTTGAAAAATAATTTATTATTTGATAAATATGTTTTTTTAGTACGTATGTAACGATCATTTTCTACATAATTGCTTTAGCGAGCAGCACACACTTACCGATATCTGTTAACTCGTGAACTTGGGTGTGGGTCTAACATTTGTTAACTTTAGCATTATCTTATAATAAGTATGTTTTGTTCTACTGATAATATTTAGACCATAATATTAGTGCTGTTTGTAGTTCCTAATAAACAAATAAATGACCATAAATTTATAAAAAAAGCGTCTTCTTTACATCTGAAATAACCATAAAATAACGTTGTCCCACAGAATTAATTTTTGACGCTCAAATTCCTCTTTGTTTTTCAAAGAATAGAC
The DNA here is from genome assembly GCA_951640565.1 of Petrophora chlorosata. Lineage (NCBI taxonomy): Eukaryota > Metazoa > Arthropoda > Insecta > Lepidoptera > Geometridae > Petrophora > Petrophora chlorosata. The sequence continues at coordinate 19,201,911 of OX621189.1, read as the reverse complement.
ATCATTGTACTTTTCCTAGAACTTTAATTGGTTTTTCCATTAAAAGTGGATACTTGAGTCAATAAAAATTGCTTTATTCTTGTCAAATTATTTGAAGAAGTCGAGGAAAAAGCTCTCTGGACAGCTTGTACCTAGGTTCAATGATATTTGACAGTTCCATTTCAATTTTAAATTCCCTAGACATTTTACAAGGAGAAAACGTTTGACGTTTTTGACGTGATGAAATATGTTGAAACTTTGACTTTGTAATGAAATTTAAAAGAAAAGGTTTAGTGCAAGCTCTAAATTTTTTACACATCTAAGTGGCGAGATGCGCAGGTCGTTCTCCTGATGGTAAGCAACACATTTTACAATTGCAGCGTCAGCGTTTTTAAAGTAAATTTTAACTGTATAAAAAACTGAATCCCTCAAATTAAGGCTATGACATACGTGACATATTTCTACAAGCTTTTTTTTAACTTGCAATGTGTGTTTGGGTCAAATCCGGCAAGTTAAATCAGAAACCTCTTAACCTACGGAGTAGAAATTTTGCATACTTGTCAAAGTCCGATGACAATGCAATATTATGGTAATAGCCAGCTGATCTGATGATGAAGACGGAAGGTGGACAATGAAACTCCTTGACGAATAATCGTAAACTACTAGTGTTTGGACGCATTGGAATTGGCTTGCGGTTCCGATTACGAATTAGTTAAAACTTTGTCTTGAAAAAAAAATATTTTTAACAAGAATCTTGTTTTTTCGTGCAGAACGGGTTAATTACCTAATATCGTTTCATATAAAATAAGTGAAACAAAATATACATGACGACAAACGGGACGGGACGGGACGTGGCGTTAAAAACAATGCACGTCACGTCCCCGTCCCGGCCGAAATATTATCCCGTTTCGTATGGTACGACATTTAGAAAGCTTTAAGCGCTCATGAAGCGCTGATACTACATTTTAAGCGCTTGATGCGATCCAAATGCTTTAATCTGCAATGTGCATTCTAAGCGCTTGAAGCGAAGCATGCCAAATGCACAAATGGCAAAGGCACAAAATATATATAAACACCCTCATCTCTTACGGTTTCTTTAAGATTGAAGGTTGGACCATAAGAATATTTTAAAGTTGTCTGGAAGATATCGCTTAAGGCGAAAACACCGTCCATTGTAACAATTATGTTTATAGTTTTTTTTGTTGTTTTAATTTCTGGTAGTGTTTGTATATGTTACGGCTGATAGCCGAAGTGCGGCTACACCTAGTTTTAGCCGGCTACAACTAGAAGCAGCCGACTACATGCGGTTAAACTTAGATGTATCTTATGCGAATTGTGAACTGTCGAAAGATTGTGAACCGTCGCATTATTTTTCAGTGGATTATAATCTATTGAAGTGTTAGATGATAATCTACATTATATTATATCTAATATACATGTTCGCGGCGTTGTGTTGGCCCAAGGGCCACCCCCGCCTCACCCTAACCTACCGAGGGCTGCCCCTTATACGTTTGATTGGTGTGCGGCTGCACCTAGTTCTAGCCACTATGATGAAGGCTAAACCTAGTTCTAACCGAAGATAAGTTGGATATATCTAAGTTTAACCGCATGTAACCGGCTGCACCTAGTTGTAGCCGGCTAAAACTAGGTGTAGCCGCACTTCGGCTTTTAGCCGTAACATATATATATATATATAATGAGTTATCTAATATTATATCATAATTTCTAAATATGCAAGTTTCCATGAACAATTTATCTTTGAATTAAGAAAGTAGGTAACTCTTATATATCTACTGCAACAACTGGACTAAAAAGCTTATATAGAAACAAGTAACCGAGGGCTTGAGGCCTTACCGCTGCAGCCCAGGAAACCCACAGTTAAAATAATAAGTAATAAGGCAAGCACCATTTTAAGCCACCAAAATTCCCGGATTTCGAGTACGGGCGATGTTTACTGTTTCTGTACTGGTTTCGCATTTCTATTCGAAGTTTCTATTCCGTTTTCCAGTTTCACATAACAGTGGGAAACAAACAAAACCAGTAAGGCAACTTTACTTCATTCTGAACCCACTTTTTAGTAACTCTTGTTTGGCGAGTTCCAATCGCACGTAAAACACTCTCCAACTTTACTGTTATCCGCTGCTAGGTTATTGCTAGCGACTCGGAAGTTTGGGGACAGCTTAGAAGTTAACCATATTTAACTACCTGCGCCCCGCGAATTCACCCGCGGTTTCCCGGGATAAAGAATAGCCTATGTCCGTTTCCAGGACTTAATATGCCTACATACCAAATTTCATCAAAATACGTTTAGTAGTTTTCGCGTGATTGAGTAACAAACATCCATCCAACCATCCAACCATTGGTGGTGGATTATGGCCCATACTCTCTCTACGAGGGAAGGTCCGAGTCCCAGCAGTGGAAACGTAATGGGCTGATGATGAAGAGGTTATCGTCGCCTATTGACATCTGCAGCTCTAGAGGCATTGCTGATGCGTTACCGACCCTTAAGGACTCTATTAATTCCCTTTTAAAGGACGTATGTGTTCTCTTGAGAGCACATAATAAGTATTATAAGACAAGACGAAAGAGATCAAAGACTCATATCCCGTGCGCGTTATTACGAAGAGGACCTACATACTGGTTGTATGTACTTGAGCTACTGTTTATATTTAGATCACGACGAAGCTCTGTTTCGGTCCGCGAATGCCACGCACTAATTGAATGCAACTTCGTTGTTTACGGATTATCTAGGTAGGTACGTAATTTGCATTGAACAATGGGCAGATATTTAGGTTAGGTCAGTTTTTTTTAGGTTATTGATGTTAGGTTTTGATGATGCCGAAAGTGACTGCTTTCGATCAAGGCAATCTGCTTGGTGGCCACTTTTACATATATTTTTTTATTGAATTAAGATATACCTATTTATTTAATTTAGAGGATTCTTCACCATCGGCAAAGTATCAAAAACTTCAACTGTCAAGTGCCTGGAATCCAGTGGTGCATTAATGTAATAACATATAAATTATTTTTCAAAAAAAACTAAACCGACTTCAAAACCACAAATGGCACTCAAAAGTAAAAAATAAATTAATATAATTATCATAAGCGCTACCCACTCATATATTTGAAGTCGGTGCCAGCCAAAAATTACAGCCCGTTATAACATCAGCAACCTACCCGCAAGAACTTTAGTATTGTCGTGATCATGGTGCTTTTAACAGTGCCGAAATATTGAGAACTCAATATACATACTCTTTATTAGGGCCAAGTCGCGCTACGGCCAGCGCGCGTAATGGTCGTTTATACACATAAATATTATAATTCGCCTTTTGTAATTTGCGCTACGGCCGTTATACAACGCTAGAAGTGCACACAAGCTAAATTTTCATTTTTTATGAGTACGCATTTCTCCATTTTTGAGTGTTTATTGTCAGGATAAAATAAATAAATAATATTTCAATTAAAATAAAAATTGTATTTTCTATAGGTCAAATAATTAAGCAACTCAAGTTAGTGAAACATTGCATGTTGAAATTGGTGAAATTGAAGTTTTATTCTAAAGTAATGTTTTTTAAGTGATCCATTTAATAATTATTAAGTTGAAACATTTCCTTGTTAATTTAATGAAGAAAAACAAAGTTGTCAGACAAAGTTGCCGTTTAACTTTGATACAACAAAAATACATTTCCTCTTACAAATGCCACAAATAATTCAAATTTATTCAACAAAGAGACTCCAAATTACCATTACGCTTCCAGCTGATGATTTAATTGAACGTAAATACATTTGCGAATCGCACGGCTCTCTCACATTTATGCAAAAAACGTGCTGATATATTTACTTTATGAGGTTCGAAATGGCCAAAAATGCTTTATATGGTGACGGAACTTCAATGGGAGTCTTAAATAATGTCCTTGCAAATTTCACCTGTGTTACCTGTATTTTACAATGCAGAATACCACGACGACTGTGTGCTTTCTTGTTTCTCCTAATGATTGATATAGGTTGCCAGTTTAAAGAACGTTACAGCAAGTGCCTAATATAAAATAACTGTTCAGTGTTTACTACATAAATATTATACGAAGACAAATTAGGGCGGCGCGTGTCTTATATTTAAAAATTTTTTTTAATTAAATTTAACTTTATTTTGTTTACTGTTAATCAGCAAATTGAAATGAATAACAAATGGAGCCTTCTGGTACAATAAGTAGGTACAAAGTTAGCAAATGTAATGTGAATAACAACTATATCTCCCTGCCAGAGTCAGTCTTTCCCGATAGCTATAATCTGGGAATCTACAAGTCTCGAGTGAACGGGTACTATCTTGGTAAGCGTGCTAGATCGTCGACCGCATCGCCGCTTACCATCAGGTGACATAGTGGTCAAACGCAAGCCAATTAACAAATTAAAAAAAAAATCGCCTTCTCACAGGTCAGCGAAATTTGATATCAAGAAAAACATGTTCACGATGATTGGTACTTAAGAGAAATAAGACGACAATTGGATATGACGCATCGAAAATTCAGAGTAAATACTAGGGCTTGCGGTAGGTATAACCAATGGTATAACTACGTACGTGTAGCAATCAGTCATAAATGCGTGAGTAATAAAGTTTTTAAATTACTATTGATAAATGCTAGTTGATTAAATGTGAAAGCGTTCTTTCTTCTTTCTCGTGGCCAATCCTGGTGTCGGAGTTTACTATAGGCCGCTCGAAGACCTTCGACATGACCTACGAATGTTGTCCTAAGACAACAACGGAGACCGACGGCAAAGCATGGTAGCGCTCATAATGTAAATAGTGTACAAACGGTCACCCATACAAGTGGTGACTGCGGCGAACTTTGGTTAACCTAACAGATCTGTTAATGACGGGCAGATACGCAACGAGCGCTACTAAGTACAAAGAAGTGCTGCTCGAAATCACAGAATAAAAAATATCGCAACCCATGATGATCAGCCTGCAGAAGTAGATTTAGCAAAATATCTCTGTCATTTTGCGATACGTAATATAATATTAATGTATACTCAAATCATTTTCATCTACAAAGACATTCATTCTAAATTAGATTCCCTTTTATTAACGTTATCAAAAGATGAAAATTAATTGAATATTTTCCTCATAATACGAGCAAAGTTGCTGGTCTAATAAAATATTATCTCAATTTTGCTTCCGCGTGCATCGATCCGATTTCATTTTAATTACTCTTGCGAAGTGCTTTTAGACCTTATTGCTTAGGCAGATATGATCGTAATTGAATGTTTTGATAAATCAGAGGAAGCTTTGATGGTTATGTGAGGATTAATGTAATATTGACACTCTATGGGAGGATTTCATTGACGCTTTTTTATGTATTTAGTGACGAGACGAGCAGGTCTTTCACTTGATGGTAGGCAGCACGCCTGCCAATAAGAGTTGCAGCAACACCTAGAACTTTGTTTGGCAAAATCCTCCACGGCTTACCTTGCCACAATATCTAATAATGCCCAGTAAACGAGAACACAGTAATCTTTGCTTGGTGGTTCAATCTGGTAAAATTTTGGCATTTCCTAAGCCAGATTCTTGCAAAAGGATATACTATAGAGCCCTACTATAACCTAAATTTAGCTAGGTGATAATACCAGTATGTATAAACATTTGTGCTGAACCAAAGTCCCATTTGGCACCACTATTCCATCTTTGTTTTTTTTTAATAATATAATATGTATCTGTTTACTATTTTCCTTGTTTGTTCTTTTTTTTAGTATGTTTGTTCTATATTTGTGTGGTTGTCAAATATAAATAGATTTTCTTTCTCTCTTTCTTTCCTTCTTTTTTTACGCTTAATAGATCTATGTACTTACAAATTTGTTTGTGCAATAAAGAATTTTCTATCTATCTATCTATGTTTGGCCACTATCTCGCCTAATGTGAAGCGATGATGTGGCCTAATATGGAACATAAAGATCTAGTGAGAGACGGTACTTGAGCGGCTGCTCAGACCCGTCTCCCCGATGGTTCACCAAACATCATCCTGAAACACAACTAGGTCGCTTGACGGCATAGCTTTCTTTACCACTACAGCGCACTTTTGTATTTAAATTCAAGAAACTGTTTGTTCACTATCAGTTTGAATACCATGAATATAATCCTGCCAAAATACAATATTGTTTCACTAAACTATTTCCATTCGGTATATTCGTATTCAGTATGTACAGTAATTGGGATATTCTAACATCATAGTAGTTTAAATTAGTAAAACACTAGCATTCATCTTCATAATGTTGATGTTCTACAAATATTGATATAATTTGTCAATGAAATTCTATTTAAGATATGATTCTTAGTTTAATAGCAAAATTATACTAAAGACAGCCTCTGTGAATCATGCGGTACAGAGAGTCTTCGAGGATAGAGCCAAGGTGCCATGACATGTAAAATTTTATAGTGGCGCTTCGTTTCTCTCTTCAATTTTGCGTCATTGCGAATTGGCCCTTACAAACTTAGCATTACTAGTTCTTGCACATTATGCCGACACTGTTTTTCCGTTGAAATAAGATTTTTTTGTTTATCTTTATTTAACGTCCGTGCAGAGTTTGCTCCTTAAGTACCTATAAAGAATCTTGATATGAAATCAATATTATAACCGTGTTGCGCAACTTTAAAATAAGTAAGTACCTACTTATTATATAAGGACAGCCGCTGTGGTGTAGTGGTTGGGTAGATTGACTCAAATCTCATGTACCACTGAGGTTGCGGATTCGATTCCCGCGATTTGACTAATAGCTGTGCACAAAAAAGCACAAGCATTTTTTTCGTGTCTGGGTGTTGTGGGAACATGGTGTTCATAGTTCCTGGCTCCCAAGACACAGGGAATCGTAGTTCAGGGCCAGAATCTATGTATGTGATAGTTGGGTGTAGTTTTTTTTTAGCCTATACTGTCCTACTGCAGGGCAAAGGCTTTCTCTATTTATGCAAAAACACGTTCAACTCTTAAGCTACCTAGCCTACCTTTAATTTAAAAAAAAACTTTATCTTTTTGAGTTCGAAAAATCAGTCACACAAATATCTTCGGTAAAATTTTAGAACGGTTTTAAAATATATTTAATTATTTGGTACAGCATTTTGTACCAGTTATGTATCTAGTGACAATACGATGTTATAGGTATAGGTATAGGTATATGGTGTAGGTGGATATTTTTCGCTGAAACTTCCGTTCGTGTGTGCATCGTAAATAATATTACGACCGACTAGTCCAGACAATCTCAGCGATACCTGCCAATATCCTTGTTCATAGCGTCACAACAATAAAGCTTTTAAAATTAACGTCCAAAGAACGGAGAACTACACTCCAATCTAATTTAGTACTAACCCAAGGTCTAGTTGTACTGGACGACAAGTATCCTGAATCTACCAGACACAGGTCTTGCAGGTCCAGTTAACGATGTTAGGTGCGAGCTGTGATATAACAAGACTGTGGATCGTGTTAACTGAACTGGCTACCACAGTGTAATCTAAATGACAGCTTTTTGCAATATATTTTTGTTTTTGTTATTATTTCAAGTTTTAATGCAAAAAGAATCTGATTGAATTCGGCCATGCACTTATTATTAAAACTAATATGGCAGGTTCATATTTGATTCCAATCCTTTTCAATTTCAAATTTGGAAGGCATTAGCATCCTTCAAACTGTGATATTGACAATTTTTGGAGATCGTGATTGGGATAGGGATTGGGACGCAGACTGAGTAGAAAAGTTAGACAATTCCACAGAATTAAATAGACTCCTATTGGAAGGATTGGCCGCCAAAGGCATTAAATGATGATGAATTGGAGGCCCTATGCCCTCCTACAAATAAATTTTCTTTAATAGTTACCATGAGTCTCGGGGTCATTTTGGCGTTCAAAGTTGCGCTGTCACTAAATATTCTGTCCGCTCATATTTCTTATATTTTCGTTGACTATTAATTGTACTTATCAAAATTGCCTACAATTCTTGAATCAAACATTTAATCAATCATCAACATAATAATTAAGAATCAACTGTGGCCAAATATGAAGAAGATGATGAAATTTGTGACCAGTGTTTGAACACGACAGCCGCAATTGTGCATACGTTCAACGAACGCCTAAGATGGACAAGTGTCCAGTGTGATGACACCCTTAATTTGCTCTCAGCATTGTATTGAGAAGGATTACTGCATAACTTATTCTGTGGTTATGTGACATCGGATAGTGCTAACTGCACTTCCTACGTGGCGAAATGAGGGCACCGATTTTAATGTCACTAGAGTTATTTGTGACTGTTGTGTTGTAATTTTATTGTATTGCCTTAGCTTTACTGCTTAAAGGAATATTTATTTTTAAGCAAATTTAGTAGATGAACACGGACCAATGTCAAATCTCATACAAAATGTACCAACGCTTTTTGTGCATTCAGTATTTAAAATTGAACTGGTTCTGCTTGACAAAAAATAATTATGTTAATAATAAATAAGCATAGCCATTTCAAAAAACAGTGATTTCTAACGCGACATGTTTTTGTCCTCACGTTTGAAATTCAATGATGTCGAATTTGTCATAATATATTGCACATAAATCTAAGGGCAGCGCAAATGATTCTAAATTTATTTATAGTATAATAAAGATAATTTAATGCTCGGAAAACGACCTCGAAAATCCGCTGCAATGCTTCTATTAGATAAATTTCATTATAAATTGATGAATTTAAATTCTCTGAAATAAGAAGTCCTCTAACTTGCGCTGGCCTTAAGCTTATTACAAGAACAACTCAATGCCTAAAACCTAAACTTTTATATGAACATGTCAATTACATAACATATATGTATAAATTGCTTCCATATATTTGGCTTCCAGTACCAAGAACCATCAATTTGTGTAACGATTGGCAACGTCTCAGATATCAACGTCTCAGATATTAGATCAAGCGCATACCTTTTGAGAACGAGATTCTTTACAAAGAATAAAAGCTTCCTTAGGAAAGTGCTCTTGTTGTTTGATAAACGAATCAAGTGAACAATTTTAAGGTAACGGGAACTTGTTTCCTGTTTATTATATGGTAAATAGTAGAAACTATTAATATAAGGTTTAAATTTTCTGTGAGAGGAGGCCCTTGTCCCACCCAGCTTTGGGAACGTAATGGGCTGATGATGACGATGAGGATAAGATTAAATACGGAATAAATGATGTTCAACCTATTAGCCATTAAGCCATATAGATAGCCCAAATGCTCCAGCCTACTTCCATTTGGCCTGACAAGATACTTTTTGTCATTATAATCTTGCATTTGACCACTATCTCACCTGATGGTAAGCGACCACACCGGTCGACAATGTAGCGCGTTTGCCAAGATAGTACCTGTTCACTAGAGATTTAAAGATTCCTAGATTGTAAGTATCGGGAAAGACTGACCCTGGTAGGGTGTTCCACTCGTTAGCGGTGCGCATAATGAATGTGGAAGCGAAACGCGTACTGCGCAGATACTAGATAACAGGATTGCCTCATTAGATTGCAATACCAATACATTGAGCAAATTAGTTCCCAGTATTTTCTTCACGCGTCGCGTAGACTACGCGTGTGGACAGACTTCTGAAAATTCGATGAGCTTCCGGGCCTCCCGGTCCCTAATGACACAAAGTTTCAACACCAAACGGCTCAAATAAGATAGATTGTACGGATTTGATCTACGACCAAACTATAAGTCTACTTTGGTAGGATTTGATGAAAATGTCGTGGACCAATCGTAGATTTTGTCAATAGTATTTATAGTAGTATTTATATATAATAGTAATTATGAAGTGCACGATAATTTCATGAAATGGTGGCATTTCATAAAATGGCCAACTAGTACTGGCCAAATACAATCCAATACAAATACTCTTTATTGTATACCAATAACATACAAAAAAATATTACAGATAGACCTTATAACTAGGGTAGTACAATTGGCATTCTTATCACTTAAAGCGATCTCTTCCAGACAACTTTTGGATGGACAGTATCAGAAGAAAGAAGTAGATCAAATCATCAATAATCAGCGATCGTCAACGTTTGTTGATTTGTCCATCCACGTTTGGCCATATCATTGACGTCTGGTGATAATAAAAATACGAAATATGCTACTAAGAACTTATTTATTGTTCATGTAAGTACGAAATTAGGAACTTCGTAACAAATTATATTATCATATTATTTACTTTTATATTATTTGCATTTAAAGCAAGAGAACCGATATTATTTACCACTGCCATGATGTATCGCATAAATAAAGCGTTATTAGCGCCTCTAGTAGTGGAAAATGTTTTATTTTAGGATATGTTTGACCACATCATAGTTTAGTTGACCAAATCGGCAAACATTTTTATTCATTGTTTGGACCAAGGCACATCATGATGTAGACAATAGATAGTGAAATATCATGGAATGCCACCAATTCATGAAATGATCGTGCGCTTCATGGTATGACCAAATTTATGATCAGGACATATTAAATTGAGACAAAAGACTTCAAGATTATTCCGTCCCAGCCACCTCGCCCGACTTCCTCAGTGCAATAAGACTGCAAAGTTCCCCAGACCGATGTTTGAACTTCCGAACAGACGGGACAGCTATTCTCCATTAGTGCCACCTTGGATCTTTCTAAAGTCAAATCGGTTAAACAGTTTTAAATATTTCTCATATTTGTTTAGTGGTTACAGTTTAAATAATTACCTACATTTTAGAAGTCACGTGAAATCCTTACTAAAACTAACTTACAAAGTGAAGTAATTTAACAACCTATTCGTCTTCAAAGACTTAAAGAAAAGTCCAAATGCTTAAGTAAATACATATTAATCTATTATGAATATGGTTTCGTGAACTTTTTAAAATATCCAGTCAGTTGTTGGTAATATTGAAATTTTAAAGGACCCAATAAACGAAGAGCCACTAATTTATTCGTAAGATGCTGATTAAGGGATACTTACTATGTATAATTTATTAGCCCATTAAGGGGATTGGAATTACGCAATAGCTAACAGCAAACCACTGAATAATATTCCATGTAAGGCGAGCTTACATCGCAAGCATAAATCAAATAAAGCCAACATACATTCGTGTCTTTTGCAAATTAGAAATTACCGCAAAAAATTACCATAAATTAGGCTTCCGTGGTCAGGTACACATAAAAAAGTATACCCAGCTGATACACCCCCTGTTTTAACATCACGCCGAGCAATGGGTGGCCGTATTAGAGAGGTGATTTATAAAAGGGCTTAACTCGGGAACAAAATTGCTTACACACACGCACTCTTGACAATGACAAAGGCGTAATGTCAGTGACATTTAGGGAGCCCATCAGTAACCTTTGCTGGGATATACAACAATGAAACAGTAAGAGTACTAGGGGGTTACTCGTGGTAGGTCTCTCGTAACTAACCCAGACAAGGGTTAGTACCACCAATTTGCCAGTTATTCTGACGCCAAGCAGTACTGCGCAAGCATTACTGTGTTCCGGTTCGAAGGGCATAATAGTCAGCCAGTGAATTTACTGGGCATACGAGACTTAACTTCTGCTGTTTCGAAGTGATAAGCGCAGTGCAGTGTGCCACGCAGTCTTTTTTATGGTGTTTAAAGTTCTGAGTGGCACTGCAATTGTGGGGCAGGTGTGGAGCTTACCATCAGGCGAACGACTTGTTCGTCTCATTGCTCATTTCCAAAATAAAGGGTAATTATTACTTCGCATCCTAAGTTCTCTTTTTACGTAATAAAACCCTATTCGTAATTACGTGTTACATACAATTGGTGAGACAGTGACTAAACAGAGATGGTTAAGTAAAACAAAAGTAATATAAATATCGCGTATGACCCTATGACATTAATGCAAGTGCAAATAATGCAAATGTTTCGGGCACCAAGATAAGTTCAATTCTGGTAGATTTTTTTTTAATTTTTATTTATTTGTTGAGGGTTTGGTCAAATAGACACCCTTGTTGGTTGAAATAATTACATTGCACCTACTACTGTGGCTCTGTTTGGTAAGGTACAATTCAATTCAATTCAAAAGTTCTTTATTTCAATTTTGTCGTCACAGACGCATTTATGAACTTCAATTATTACAATGACTCTACCACCGTATCGGAAAAAGAACCACTACTCAGAAGATACGGCAAGAAACTGAGGGGCAAATTTTTTAGAACTTTTGTTACAATGTTTTATATTTTTTTTGCTTTCTTGCGAAATGTCGTTGATATATGTGGCAGCCGAGGTCGCCACACTTGTTGGCTCGGCTTTGTTCGGTGGATGGTTTCACAACAGCGGTTGTGATATACTCACTCTTGTTGCCCACCGAAGTCCCACGTTCTGAAAGTAACCGGCCCACGCGTGGACCGGCTCTTCTCGTACGTCCACGTGCCAATTTCCACGCCCACGGTCGACATGTTGCAGCAGAAAGACTTGTTGCCCATCCGTTTTGTCCAGTGCTGGGAAAAAGAATTTAGTTTTGTTATGACAATTGTTTAATTTCTCTGCTTTTTTTATGGAACTGAGTAAGGCGACGAAAAAGTCATTATGAACGTCAATTATTACAATGACTCTACCACCTGTTGTCAATTCATAATATTGTCGTTGTTAATCTACTTTTAGGTGTATGTTTAATTGTTAAATCATTGTATTGACTCAACTGCTACTGATCACGTGGTTTGGCCCGAACTACCAATCAGAGGCGTCGAAGGTGGGGACTACTTTCGTAAAAGTAACGACGGGTAGTCGAGCCAAGCCACAGCGACAGTATTATTCCGACCATCATTGAGAAAGGTTCTCTAAACTGTATTCAGTATTGTAAGTGTGATCAAAGTGAAATATACATCCCGAAATGGATCGAGTGAGTACTAAGTTTTATTTCCAAGCAAACTTAAATCGTCCGTCCTTAAATATAATTTCACCGTTAGTCGTATTCTAAATAGCACGAACTCTAAAAATGAGCAGAATTTTAGTCAAAGGACAGAATACGGCAACATTTCAGAAGTGGGATTGATCAAACAGCGCACAGAAAACAAGAAACACGTTCAATTAGTTTCCTTAGAATATTGTTTTTTATTATTTTTTCCTTTTCTGTTCACCTTGCTAGTTTCTTGTTGCTTATACAGTAAAAGTTAATTTCAATAAATGTTGTGTACTTACTCAAAAATATAAATATATATAGAAAATTAATTTGGAATATTATAGTACCTAGTGTGCTAGTATACACCGAGCCTAACACTATATTATACTAATAATACCGTGTAAATGATGTAATTCTAGTGCTGCTATACAAAGCTGTATAGGTAATCTGTATACTTTGAAATCTTGGAAATAGGGGAATGGCATTTTACCTTTTTCTTAGGTAATCAAACTCAATCTGTATTTATTAATTGTTAATAAATTTATAACAAAACAAATACTTCGCGTGAGATATTATCATTTCAGGACGAATCAATGGAGAGTCCAAAAAGAGAGCTTGTGGCGCCTGACCCGTTAGGACAGGCACTGCCGGAGCATCGAAACGTCCACCGGCGCCCCCGCAGCAGCGCTAAGGCGTCAGCGGCCAGGGCGTCCGCCGCGTCGGCATCCAGGACGACAGTCGCGTCGGCGGACAGGGCGTCCGCCACGTAGGCGGCCAGGGCGTCCGCCGCGTCTGTGGACAGGGCGTCCGCCACGTAGGCGGCCAGGGCATCCGCCGCGTCGGTGGCCAGGTCGTCTGCCGCGTCGGCGGCCAGGGCGTCAGCCGCGTCGGCGGCCAGGGCGTCCGCCGCGTCGGCGGCCAGGGCGTCCGCCGCGTCGGCGGCCAGGGCGTCCGCCGCGTCGGCGGCCAGGGCGTCCGCCGCGTCGGCGGCCAGGGCGTCCGCCGCGTCGGCGGCCAGGGCGTCCGCCGCGTCGGCGGCCAGGGCGTCCGCCGCGTCGGCGGCCAGGGCGTCCGCCGCGTCGGCGGCCAGGGCGTCCGCCGCGTCGGCGGCCAGGGCGTCCGCCGCGTCGGCGGCCAGGGCGTCCGCCACGTCGGCGGCCAGGGCGTCCGCCGCGTCGACGGCCAGGACGACCGCCGCATCGGTGGCCAGGACGACCGCCGTGCCGACGGCCAGGACACCGCCGCGTCGGCGGCCAGGACACCTCCGCGTCGGCGGCCAGATCGTCCGCCGCGTCGGCGGCCAGGACGTCCGCTGCATCGGCGGCCAGGAAACCGCCGTGCAGACGGCCAGGACACCGCCGCATCGGCGGCGAGGACGAACGCTGCGTCGGCGGCCAGGACGACCACCGTGTCGACGGCTAGGACGACCGCCGCATCGGTGGCCAGGATGGCCACCGTGTCGACGGCCAGGACGACCGCCGCATCGGTGGCCAGGACGACCGCCGTGCCGACGGCCAGGACACCGCCGCATCGGCGGGCAGGACAAACGCCGCGTCGGTGGCCAGGATGACCACCGGGTCGACGGCCAGGACGACCGCCGTGCCGACGGCCAGGACACCGCCGCATCGGCGGGCAGGACAAACGCCGCGTCGGCGGCCAGGATGACCACCGAGTCGACGGCCAGGACGACCGCCGCATCGATGGCCAGGACGACCGCCATGCCGACGGCCGGAGCGACCACCGCGCTGACAGCCCGAACGGCCGACATACTGGAAGCCGATGGCCGAGCTAACAGGAAAGCCGACCACCGCGATGGCAGCCAGGACAATAGCCGTACCAGCAGTCGCAGGAACCAGTATGTGAGTCGACAAAAATTATGTAGTCCTCTTTTACGCAGCTGTAACAATGATCTTTCTGGTAGCAAGTCTTCCAATCAGCCCTCTGATAGTAATCTATATCTTACCGTTCTTGTAGCTATTTTATATCTTCGTCGAATAACGGTTTCAATAGATACCCATGCAAACGAGAACAGTTGATGACTGTGTGGATCCACAAATGACTGTGCAACCATTTATAGTTGGACAGAAGCAAACTATCCACTTCGCGTTACCGAAACTAAAGGGCGTGGCCCAGCGATAGTATGAAGGTCTACCGTCTGTATTGTTTTCATAGTTCGAGTGGCAGATTAAGCTTTTGGCTGCTTTTCCATCAGAGGAAAATTACTACCAGATGTTAAGCGACAGGTTAGCCAAAAGAGCTCGGTTTACCGATTCATTATAGGAATATGATAAACTAGCCATTATCAATAGATTTATTATCACTGGTAGGCGTGCAATTGAAGCATCACAATTTGACGACCCCAACGAACTACTGTCGTATTTACGATACGTAATGCTCGCAATGTCAACCTAGACTGCAGACCTAGGGGACAGATAATACCACGACAAACAATCCCGACAGTTAGGTCTTCTGTGGTTTGAGACATTTATTTTCTCAAAAACAGAATACAATTCACTTATATTGAGAAACACTGATTAACTTAAAAATAAAATTATTATAAGAGTGGCGGAACGGCAGCATCCGAGACCAAGTAAACTACAATTAGGCTAACACATAGATTGACAGTAGGTAGAAAGTAGAGAAGTAAGGCAAGTATTACAATAACACATCTCGTTATCAAATAAAAACGAGCAAGTCTTTCGCATTATGGTAAGCGCAACGCTTGCTCATAACAATTGTAGTGCTACCCAGAACTTTTAGTACCATAAAAAGCAATGCGTAGCACTGCATAGCGCTCATCACTATAACCACGGAATACAATGATGCTTGCGCACTGCTACTTGGCGGTATAAAAACTGTCAAAGCGGTGGTACCGACCCAAACGGCAATAATACTTAGGTGACATTATCAATAACAAACAGGAAAAACATTATTTTTATTTTGTGAAGGTAGATCTAATAA
The DNA here is from genome assembly GCA_951640565.1 of Petrophora chlorosata. Classification (NCBI taxonomy): domain Eukaryota; kingdom Metazoa; phylum Arthropoda; class Insecta; order Lepidoptera; family Geometridae; genus Petrophora; species Petrophora chlorosata. Next base: position 19,186,111 of record OX621189.1, on the reverse strand, counting down.
AGTTGTAAGGAACTAGTTCAAATGGATGACCTTTGTTTTGCGACTGCCATATTAAGTGTCGAAACTTTATTGCTAATTACAGGTCTTGATAGCAATTGTTTTTATGATGTTAGATTAGAATTCCTACATAATCTTTTATTTGTCTTCTCGTTGTTCTAAGTGTATAAAGATGGTCATTTTACATCGCAGTGCACACAACCTATAAAAAAGTGTTCGTGGTGTGGTAAAGTTGGTCACGAAACTGAACAATGTTAAGCTAAAATCCAAACCAATGAGAAGACAATAATGCGTGTTGGTAGCAAAAGGCTCGCTCTCTCTTGGCTCGCCGTTAGTTCCGTCAAAAACTTTTTCTATCTGTTCAGAGTCCAATCAGAAATACTATAAAACTGCTATTGTTAATGGTCATTCAATATTGTCTTATATTGACTTGGTAGTGAGTGCTCGATGGTTAAATTTTGGAACTAACTACAAGATCAATGATCTCCCCGCTTTACGAGGTTTTGGCAATTTAATCTTGGATAGGACAGTCGTTCACCGAACAACCACATGTTTTCGTACAGAAAATCAGTTGCCGCCTGCAGATTCACAGTTGGTCATTTAGATACCTCTGCCAACAATACAATAAATATCTATAGTGGTGAAAATGTCGACGTTGCTGGTTTAACAGTAGTATGCGTTTACACAGATCCGTCGTACAATGGAGAAGTTTACGTTGAAGGTGGTGTCAGGTACAAAGGAGTTCGGTATTATGTTCCGTCGGGATTTTTTCCAGCTAGGCAAGGACGGAGAGGGATACATTGTCGCCAACAATACTTCGTCCATGTCTTTAACTCTTCCAAAATATCTTCTCATTGCCCGTAGTCATGTAGCGCAAGAAGAACGGATTTCGGCTATTATGAGTTGTAACTCCAGTACAATCCCACACTTCTCACCCCAGAATTAACACAATCGGATTGTGGTCTTGGTAATAACTTCACTCCCGAGCAAAGAAATCAGCTTCTTTGGTTGTACAGTAGATTACTTAGGATTCCGGATGTCTTCCAAAAGTATTTGTCCGGGAACCAAAAAAAAAATAAAAAAATTATGCTGTTAATCGTTTTCTAGTGCCACAAAATCTGCACCATGTGCGTCAGTTTCACGGCCTCGCTATCTTCTTTAAGAGACTTGTTCAAAATTTCTTTGCAATTGCTAAACCGCTAACACAGCTTTTGAAGAAATACTCTCAATAGATGTAGGGTACAGACCAGGAACAGGCATTTCGGCAACTTCAAAAGTCACTATGTCAAAGACCAAGATTAGCATTGTAAAATCCTCAGGCGTATACAGAGCTTCACACAGATGCGTGCAAGATTGGAGTAGCTGAAGGATGATCAGGGTGCCCTTCGACCAATTGTATATTTCAGCAGGCAGACTACACCGGAAGAACAGAATTATACATCATATGACTTGGAAACTCTAGCCGTGGTAGCGTCTCTGCAAAAATTTCGTGGTCACAGATTGTACTTTAGGTACAAAGCTACAAGTACATAGCCGGGCCCTGCCAGCAGAGTCATGCAAAAGTGTAGTGGGTTGCCGCGCGCCGCCCGGCCCGTGACGCACGCTTTCCACTGCTACTTATGCTACTTGTACTAAAACGCATTAGATTTGATTTAGCTCCCACTAATTATGAACTAACATGATTTTCGGGTGCCTGCCCCGGACTAGGTAGCTGTGGCCGTTTCTTGTCGCGCGTTAACAGATCTATTTAGGTTTTTAGACAGTACCTATACAAGTGTACATAGTGTATGCCTAGTCATCTACTTAGTTTGAAAATTTAAATATTCACACTTGTAAAATAGCTGCAGCTAATACCTAATACTATTTGTATTATTAAGTCTTCTGAGCTAATACTGGGTATGTATACTGTTTGAAAAGTTATTGTTCACAGAATGCGAATGATAGTAATAGACAGTAGAGAGATACATAACTTGAACTTAATACCTATTCAGATTGATAATTTATCACAACACAAGTGTCAACCCTAACATTACACGTGACGCGTCAGAAGAGATGACTGGTAGATATGCAGCACTACGCGAGCTGAACTGAACTTTATTGCGTCGTAACAAGAGTCGCTATTTGTTTAAGTTTCTTTGAGAAGTCATGCTTCTGTACCTTTGTATTCTGTGCTAAAACTGACTCCGATTGGCTATAAACGGTTCAGAGTATTGATGATGAGATGCAAAGATCATAGGAATCCCTGAAGTGGACGGGTGTCCACAACACGGATGATGTGATAGACATTAGAACCAATTTCAAAAATAATTAACTCTTTAGAATTACTACAAATGGGGACAGATGGGTTGTACCGAAAAGAGTCCGTTGGCAAGTTGTTAAACAAATCACGATGACATAGGTCACTTTGCCCTTGACAAGACTTTGGAAAGGATGAAGGCAACATTTTGGTTTGCAAAAATGCGCAAATATATAAAAAAAAAAAAAACATAAGGACATATAGTTCGGCATTGGTAAATCTACCCTCTGGACTTGTCTGGAATTGGTATTATGGAATTTATTCTTACTCTCTAGACTTATGTCTGGTGTTGGTATAATGGAATTTATTCCTACTCTATTTTTGTCAATTAATGAATTACTTATATTTCATCAAATAACTGTTTAATCATATTATTTTACAGGTGGCCATGAAATAATGCCATAATATTTATATATATACCCTCTGAACATGTAGTTCAGCGTTGGTATACCTATCTGCCCTCTAGACTTATGTCTGGCGTTGGAATAATGGAATTTATTCTTACTCTATTTTTGTCCATTAATGAAGTACTTATATTTCAGCAATTAACTATTTAATCATATCATTTTACAGGTGGCCATGAAATAATGCCATAATATTTATATATATACCCTCTGAACATGTAGTTCGGCGTTGGTATACCTATCTGCCCTCTAGACTTGTGTCTGGCGTTGGTATGATGGAGTTTATTCTTGCCCTCTAGACTTGTGTCTGGCGTTGGTAAAATAATGGCCATGAAATAATGCCATAATATTTATATATGTACCCTCTGAACTTGCAGTTCGGCGTTGGTATACCTATCTGCCCTCTAGACTTGTGTCTGGCGTTGGTATGATGGAGTTTATTCTTGCCCTCTAGACTTGTGTCTGGCGTTGGTAAAACGGTGGCCATGAAATAATGCCACAATATTTATATATGTACCCTCTGAACATGTAGTTCGGCGTTGGTATACCTATCTGCCCTCTAGACTTGTGTCTGGCGTTGGTATGAAGGAATCTATTGTTACCCTCTAGACTTGTCTGGCGTTGGTATAATGGAATTTATTAAATTAAATTGTTCATTGAATTTATAACGTCACTACAACAGTTACATTTAATTTACAATATATTAGTTAATTATTCTTACCCCCTAGACTTGTCTGGCGTTGGTATTCATATGCGATTTATGTAACCCTTACCCTCTGGAAGTGTATCTAGCGTTGGTATAAGTACTTGGTGTGACAAAATTATTTCCTTAAGTCCATTAAAATGTACTCTAAAAATCATGGTTGTTATAAAAAAAAAAATAAATGAAATATGCTCAGCGATGTTGTTTATGTTATGGTAATACTTTTCGAAATGTAAATAGATACCAGTATGAGGTCATACTTCAATTTTCGGATGGCCGACTGTTGTCAATTCATAATATTGTCGTTGTTAATCTACTTTTAGGTGTATGTTTAATTGTTAAATCATTGTATTGACTCAACTGCTACTGATCACGTGGTTTGGCCCGAACTACCAATCAGAGGCGTCGAAGGTGGGGACTACTTTCGTAAAAGTAACGACGGGTAGTCGAGCCAAGCCACAGCGACAGTATTATTCCGACCATCATTGAGAAAGGTTCTCTAAACTGTATTCAGTATTGTAAGTGTGATCAAAGTGAAATATACATCCCGAAATGGATCGAGTGAGTACTAAGTTTTATTTCCAAGCAAACTTAAATCGTCCGTCCTTAAATATAATTTCACCGTTAGTCGTATTCTAAATAGCACGAACTCTAAAAATGAGCAGAATTTTAGTCAAAGGACAGAATACGACAACACACCGTATCGGAAAAAAGAACCACTACTCAGAAGATTTTTTTTTTTTTTTTTTTATAATGATCTGTCTCAAAAAGACATCCCATTAATATTACAATCTAGCCTACTAAGACTAATAAGTAATTTAACTTTGACTTAAATTGCTAAGTATAGTATAACTAAGAATGTGTCCATTAACACTTTTCTTACTGTCTCTATTTAGGCGAAGACACTTTGTTGTTGTGTTCTTTACGGGTAGCACTAAAGTATGTATAGGTACTACGGTACACTGTCACTTCACTACACTAACTCAAAAGGTTCTGTCCTTTTGAGCCTTCTCACTAGGTCTGTGGTCAGAAGTACTCAGAAGATACGGCAAGAAACTGAGGGGCATAAATTTTTTGTACTGAAAGAAGAGAATCTGACTTTAAACTTTGGCTGGAGAGTCATATTTTTATATTCCTAAATAGTATACTAAACAATTGTTAAGCATGGGTTTCGTTTAATGCAAAAATACTAAATATACAGCTGTATACAGACTTCAATAAATTGCGTTTTTGGGTAGGCAGTCCTATATACCTATTTCACAGTTAACATATAGGTAGAGATATACATTTATTTATTATCAAACGAGGTCAGCCGCCCACAACTCCTTACTGTTTCTTGCTGTAACGTCCCTCTGCTGAGTTCAATTTAAAGCCAAGGGATTTGCAAAGCGATGAGGTCCTTATTATGCAATATGATGAAAGAACTTAGAGACATTTTAGGGATTGTCAAGAAAATACTCTTCGCTTGTGTTTCGTTTAAAAGGCCACGATGTCACGTAAATCACGATATTAAGTTTTATTATCTATAGCCGAGAGCTTTTTATTTATAATTAATATAATTTCATTTTTTAATTTTGTTGTAGGTTAGATTAGTTTTTATTATTCTAGGTATATATTTGTACAAAATTAAATAGTTAATTGATTCTGTAAATAAATAAATAAATTCGCCGAGAGTTTATTGTTGTTCTTCCTAAAATTTACGTCACAAAATATTTTTTAATAAATTTTAATCATTCTTAAATCAATTAAAGCTAGATATTTTAAGAAATTGAGAAGGTTGACTGGAGTTTAAGGAATTATTATAAATCTAAAACGCATTGAAAACATCAAGTGTTATTCCGCTGATTAAATAATAATGATTATAAACCTTATTCAACACGAACAATTTCACGAGTTTCAACTAGTTAAATTAATAGAATTAATATTTATTTATTCATTTTTATGGAAGACCAACAGCTGTTAAATGGACATTTTATAGTAACAGTGAGCCAATTAAGAGATAGTTCCAAAATGTTATAAAATGCAATATTTAATGCCCATTCACATACAGTCCTAGCCCATATCTAAGATTCCTTGTATCTAAGGAGCTACGAGGACTTAGATACAAAACAAATACTGTTTCAAAAATTTTGTAATAATAGAATAGAAAACACTTTATTGCACTAGTTGTAAGGTTTTAGTAAATTCAGTAATTATTGTAAGACCATTAGAAAAATCTTAACCTTTTTACATTCTCCGCCACCACCAAACGGCGCAGCGCGATTACCGTCTAGACCGAGTCGACGGGTGTTCGAATCTAATTAAACCATCCAACGGACTGCAAGGAGGCACTTCCAACGCCCTAATTACATCTTTGTAATTTGTTTTTCATTGTGATTATGAGGCTGGGGTAATTCCGGCCAAGTGGCGTAGATGGGGCCAGTTTTGGAATGTTTAAGCGTAAAGGGGTGAAGGATATTGGGTCCTATTTTTAGCTGTATTTAACCGCGAGAAGCAATGGAGCGCTGGAAATTCAAGCTTTGTAATGAATACATAAAGCGGAATATTGTGATAATTTTTAACGCAATAGTGCATATTTAGCAGCAACCTTAGATACAAATATTCAGAAAGAAGTAAAATAAAATTGCTTGAGCAGGATAAGAAAAAATTACACGTGGTAAGTCTCTCGTATGCGGGAAGCTGGGTGGGTGCTATAGCTTTGCCAGTTATTCTGCCGCCAAGCAGTAGTGCGCAAGCATTACTACTTCTTGAATGAACTTTTGCATTATGAATTAACATGATATACCTAGGGCTTAACTTAAAATAATAGCTTTAATTCTGATTCCACTGGACAAAGTCACAGGTGACAACAAATATAGAATAGAATAACTCTTTTTTATAGCACCAAAATACAGAAATAATTAAAAACTATAATAATAACTACCTTAAAATTTGTGTTACTATGGCCCGTCTTATCGCTCAAAGCGATTTCTTCCAGACAACCCACAAGTGAAGGAATGTAGACAAAAATATATATGGACGATGTCACTTTAAGATAATTTTGTTAGTAGATAGATACATAACGTATCCATCCACTCTTATCTAATTAACAGTATAATAAATATAATATAACTACATAAACCAAAGTCATTATATTAAATACATAACATAAAAATAAAATATACATAATAAATACTTTAACATAAAATATACACTTTTACTGGTGGTAGGTTTCTCGTATGCGAGAGTCCGTCTGGGTGGGTACCACCGCTTTGCCAGTTACACAACCGCCAACAGTAGTGCGCAAGCATTACTGTGTTCCGGCTTGAAGGGCATTGTAGCCAGCGAAATTACTGGGCATTATGAGACTCAACAGCTAATTGTCTCAGGGTGACGAGTGCAGTGCAGCGCCGCGCAGGATTTTGCAAAACAAAGTTCTGGGTGGTGCTGGTATTGTTATGGGCTGGCGTATTGCTTACCATCAGGCAAACGACCAGCTCGTCTCGTCATTCAGTTACATAAAAAAAAAATACAAATAAATAAACCTATATAAAATATAGGTAAATACAAAGTAACATATGAGAATATAAATACTAACAGTAGCAGTAGCAGCACATATACATAGGTACATACACTATCCAGTATTTAAGACAAACCCTTCAGTACCTCAAACAGACTCCAGACTCAAGTAAACTTCTCGTAAACAGATTAACTTGCGTATATTGAGAAACTTTGAAACACTAACGGGCGCAGGACTTGATGCAGTTTTGAACAAGAAACGTGGACTTAGAACTAAGGTTGGTTGTAGGAACTTAATTCTTATGGTTTATGGGGAAAGTTTAAAATGGTGTACAAGCTCTCGAATAAAAAGTTTGGGTACATTATGGTCTGAGAGTAAAAACGTCCATATAGTAATATGTAAAATGACTCAAGGGTCAAACCGTCTGTGTTAATAAACTAATGAAAATAGCTTGAATTGGTGCTTATCCTACTTATCATATAAATTATTGAAATGAGTAAGTTTGTGAGGGTGGATGTTTGTTACTTATACAGGTAAAAACTATATATAACACGAATCTTGATGAAGCTTTGTAAGAAGGCACTTTAAATCCAACTACATACATACATAATACTTTTTACATAATTATGATACTTCTTATCGAAAAGGGAGCAAATATGGCTCAGTGGGAGCATGTAAAACTTTCAATCTGGCGCACCAGAGTTGGTATCCCGCAGGCCCAAAAAAGCTTTATTTTTTATCCTTTGCAAAACTTTCTTGAGTTATGTCGGATTTATTCCTCGCTTTAAAAACGGTGAAGGAAAACAGCGTGAGAAAACCGGCACATCCAAGAGTTAATCACAAAATTCAAAAACATGTGACATCTACCAAACCGCACTGGGCTAGCGTGGTGGATTATGGCTACTCTCTCTAAGAGAGAAGGCTCGTATCCTAGCAGTAGGAACATAATGGATTGATGATGATGATGACTTCTTATTTCTGAAAATTATCCAAGTGGGTAAACCCGTGGGGCGCAGCTAGTACAAATATAACAAATATATTGGTACATATCTTAGCAACACAAAATCTATTGCAGATATTCAATATCGCAGAAGCCTTGATTTTATTGACTCATAAAACTGTATTATATACAGATGAAATAGGAGTTGGTCTGGGATACCTACTCAAAAACTGTATTAAGCAGGATGTTATAAACAACTGTTTTCCAAAGGCCCCAATCAATACAATTATACAAAAAATTGAATGTGACCAATTCAACCAAGGCACAACGCTTATCGTACAGTTAGGTAATAGTTTGTCTGTAAATAGGCGTGATGTAGTAAGGTTAATTGATGTCTTGACACGTAAGCTAGATTCAGGCTTAGGAAAGCTAATCTTATGTGCGTTACCATACTCACACACAGTAAAGACAGACAAAAATAATGATATTTTTAAATATAACATGAGTTTATATAATCTGACATGTCGTCATAGTGACATATTGTATTTTGACACTAATAAGTTTATTAGTAAATTTATATTGACTCAGGATACATTGTACCTGTCGAAAAATGACAAATTAAAGATTGCTAAATTGTTAGCATATAATATAATTGATCCCGTTTTATGTTGTACAACGGATCATTGTGATGATACTGTAGTTTGCAATATTCCTGCAGTCATCAGCAATCAGAGCAGCAATAAAAATTGCATATCAGCCAATTTAAACTGACGGCTAAGACAATGGGCAGACCTTGTAACTTAAATCTTGTCCATCAGAATATACAAGGCCTTTCCAGCAAAGCGTTAGAAATAGAGTTATTTTTAGGATGTATGAAAGTAGACATAATGTGTATAACTGAACATTGGTTCAAATTTAATACTTTAATGCCTCATATTGTAAATTATCAAATTGCAAGTTCGTTCAACAGGCAAAAAGCTATTCATGGTGGTTCATTAATATATGTTATTAATAATTGCAAATTTAAAGAAAGGAAGGACATTGTGTCTTTGTCTGTTGAACGTTCTATAGAGCTGTCATGTGTGGAGCTTGAACAGCATATTATTGTTTGTGTATACAGACCTCCATCTGGTGATTTTAAGGTTTTTGAGTCTGTAATGGAGGAAGTATTAAGGAAAACTTTTAATAGTAATAAATACCTTGTGGTTTGTGGTGACTTTAATGTCAATATACTCGAACACAATCCTTTATGCGACAAATTGCTAAATCTATTTTTGTGCTTTGACTTAAAAAACCTTTTCAATCAGCCCACGAGAATCACAAGCTCATCTGCAACATGCTTAGATAATATATTCTGTAATTGTGAATCACAAGGTATGGCAATAATAGACAACCTTAGCTCAGATCATCTTGGACAGAGTGTTATTTTCCCTTGTAAGAGAAGTAATATATGTCATGAATTCAGCTACAGGCCTATCACCACCAATCGCCTGGAACAGTTTTCACATAACGTAGACCACCAACTGGCACTTCTACCGTATAATGAAAATCCCAATGAGCTTTGCCAAACTTTGTTCGATTTGCTAGAGGTAGAGTACAAAAATATATTTAAGGAAAAAATATGTAGAGGGGGCGTCAGGCCGAAGTTTGATGACTGGGCTACGCCGGGTATTTACAAGAGTAGAAGCAAATTATATTATTTATACTCTCAAAAAAATATTAATGCAAGTAATGTAACTTTTTTGGAATATTTAAAAAAATATTCAAAAATGTTTAAAACAGTTTGTCATATTGCAAAATCGCTCCACTTGAGTAGGAAAATTAAACAAGCTGATGACAAGATTAAAGCAACTTGGAAAATAATTAACACCGAAACCGGCAAGATCAAACCTCGGGACCGGAGCTTTATCTTAAATGTAAATAATAAATTAATATCTAACGATAGCCAAGTTGCTGACGCTTTTGAAAATTTCTTCTCTAATATACCAATCACAACCACACAGCCCCTAAATTCATCTTCGACTGAAGCTTCATCTTTATTGTCTAATAACGTCAATGAGTGTGATGTAGTATTTGCATTCAGGCACGTTAATGTCCATATGATCGAGAGGACATTCAAGTTGCTTAATATAAAAAATACCGAGGATCTTTGGGGAATATCAACCAAAATTTTAATCAACATTATAAAATTGATTGCTCCCTTACTAGTTATGATATTCAACCGGTGCATAGATGAAGGAGTCTTTCCTGACATAATGAAGTATAGCAAATTGATTCCATTATTTAAGTCAGGAGATAAGAGTGATCCGACTAATTATAGACCTATTTCTATACTACCAGCACTAAGCAAAATTTTTGAAAAATTAATATTAAGCCAACTGTTGTCACATTTCAATCTAAATGGATTATTTCACGATCAACAGTATGGCTTTACTAAAGGTCGCTCCACTACGGACGCAGGAATAGGACTTTTAAAGCACATTTTTGATGCTTGGGAGAGGTCACAGGATGCTATTGCAGTTTTCTGTGACCTGTCTAAAGCATTTGACTGCGTTAATCATGACACACTAATTTGTAAATTAAAATATTATGGAATTCACGGAAAAGCTCTTGATCTTGTCTTCTCGTATCTTAGCAATAGGATCCAAAAAGTTGATGTTAACGGGTCTAGGTCATCCGGAGCTCTCACAAAAATGGGAGTCCCTCAGGGCTCAATACTAGGACCATTTCTATTCCTAGTCTATATTAACGACCTACCCTTTTTTGTGAAGGACTTATGCGATATTGTTTTGTTCGCAGATGACACATCTCTAATATTTAAGATAGACAGAACCAATAATAACCTTGACGATGTGAACAAAGCCATCTCGCTAGTTCTACATTGGTTCACAACAAATAATCTACTATTAAATGCAAAAAAAACGAAATGTATAAAATTTTCTCTGCCCAACGTTAGGGGAGTTTCTGCTCCTTCAAATATCTTAGTAAACGATAACCCTCTAGACCTTGTTGACTCAACAACATTCCTGGGCATTAACTTAGATTCTAAATTACAGTGGGGTCCACATATAACATCACTAGCTGGGAGATTGAGCTCAGCAGCCTATGCAGTACGTAAAATCAGACAGTTCACTGACGAAGCCACTGCAAGATTAGTATATTTCAGTTACTTCCATAGTATCATGTCTTACGGAATTTTACTATGGGGTAAAGCCGCAGAAATTCAATCCATATTTGTATTACAAAAAAGAGCAATTCGTTCCATTTACAACATGAAAGCTCGTGACTCGCTTAGGGAACGGTTTAAAGAGATCAACATTCTTACAGTGGCTTGCCAATACATTTATGAAAATTTAATGCACGCTCGCAAACACCTTAGCACCTTTAACAAAAACAGCGACTTGCATAATTTTAACACGAGACATAAGAATAAATTGTATGTACCTAGATTCAGGTTGCAGAGAGTTAATGGTTCGTTTATGGGGAACTGTATACGCTTTTATAATAAACTACCTGAGGGCATTGACAAATTACCAATGCGTAGATTTAAATCATTTATCAAAATAAACCTTATGAAAAAAGCATACTACTCAATAAATGAATATGTTAATGACAAAAATGCATGGCCTGTATGCCCTAAGCCCCATGATGATGAAGATTAACACATCAGTGTGTGCATGATGTTTATATTTCATTTCTTCTTGGATTGTACAATGCTATGTGAGATGTCTAATGTAGTTAGTCATTCAAATAAAGCTATAAAAATTGTATTTGAGTTGGAAGTGACTAGGTTTTACAGTCATGCTCACTCAAATGTCTTTGCTTGCGGCGGCTCTGTGTGTCGGGTCACTCCCTTCCCTCCAATATGGTTGAGGGGGGTGATGGCTGGTCCACAAGTCATACTCGTGAACGGGTGCTGCTTGCGGGGACTGGTCTGTTCTAGTCACTCCTACTGCTACTGTCATACCTACTTATATTTTATTTACACTTTTCTGTTACTGATACTATGACTATGGGACATCTCACTCGCATTTCTTGTTTTACATTCTGTTAATTCTAATTTATACGTAATTGTGCTGAAAAAAGACATCCCCGCAGAGTTTCTTGGTGCTATCTTCTCTAGCGGGCGTATTTCCGAAGCACTGGTAGAGTCAGTTTTCGCATTTCTTTTCAGCACTCAGACTTCAATTTGAGTATAGGAAAGAAATGGGTAAACATACTTACCTTTTTTTCAAAGTCATGTTAACATAAGTTACAATTTTTGACATTTTTTATTTGTATCATGTGTTTATGACCTTTAAAAGTGCACTTTTGTGCCTATTTAATAAATGATATTTGACTTTGACTTTGACTTTGACTTTGACCGTGATGTATCTGAAATCGGTGGACATCAATTGAAACACTTCATTGGATTTCCACTGATATTACATTCACCTGACTAGATATCAACTGATTTCACTAAGGCATTCTTCACTCTAGTAGGTAAGTTATTTGATAACTTGATCTTTAACTCATATCATATTATCAATACTATCTGCACCCCCCGAATTTACCCACGACAATTTTCCAGGATATAAAATAATTATTTTCAGTCCTATTATAGGAACCAAAATTTCATCAAATTGTAAGATTTTAAATTTTTAGGAAGAAGAAAAATGATATTGTTTGGGCAAGAATCGAACCAAATCGAAAATACATCAGTTTAGTAGTTTCTGCGTGATCGAGTAACAAACACCCATACATCCTCACAAACGTTATTATTAATTAATATTTTATTAGAAGTGATCCTATTAATCCTTAGTAGGATCATAATATCAGCATTTTAGCAAAATACTTGTGAAAATACGCGTAAAAAATACTCGTATCTATTTTTTTTTTGTGAGAAATAGTATGGACCAGTATCCATTCAACCCAGCAACGGCTTCAGAAATAGTATGGACCAGTATCCATTCAACCCAGCGACGGCTTCAGAAATAGTGTGGACCAGTATCCATTTAACCCAGCGACGGCTTCAGAAACAGTATGGACCAGTATCCATTCAACTCAGCGACGGCTTCAGAAATAGTATGGACCAGTATCTATTCAACCCAGCGACGGCTTCAGAAATAGTATGGACCATTATCCATTCAACCCAGCGATGGCTTCATAAATTCAATATGACCGTTAAACCCCAATAAATTGTGTGTAATTCTTGAAAACAAGACATTTCTCACGAAGTCTGAGACTGAAATGTGTAAAATTCATTGTGTTACTCACCCGTTAGAGCGTGACACTTGACGGGTTATTGATAACTTTGGATCAGAATCAACTGACTCACTAAATGAATTCATGACGTAGCACACACGTACTGTTTTAGTTAATTAATACTTAACTTATACGGGCCTTCGAGCATGAAATTCCTGAACTGAGCCACATTCGTTACTGTGTTAATTAATCGCTCACGCCTACAGCCGATGTAAAACAAAGGAGTATGTCAACTGTGTCACACGTTTCTAAACACATAGTGAAACAATAAATTATAGTAGGTACGTCCACATACAGGTACAAGCATTTGAATAGTTTACTGATGTTAACTAAAATATATATTAAAAAATAATACTGTTTCAAGCGAAATTACAGAGCATTTTAAGACTTAAAAGCTATTATTTTAGAGTGACACAAACAGAGCGAGCCGCGGAAAGTTTTGCAAAACACTAAGGTTTTTGTGGCGCTACAACTGTTATGTGCATGCGTGTTGCTATCGTCGTTTACCATCAGGTAAACGACCAGCTCGTCTCGTCACTTCTTCTTCTCTCGTGTGGGTGTGTGGGTAACCCTGGAATCAGAGTTTCTAGACCGCCTGAAGGCCTCCGACATGACTTAACTATCGCTGTCCTAAGACGACAACCGAGACCAATGGCTTAACATGTTCTAATTATCTACATAAAAAAATCGTTTCTAGTTAATATATGTGGCTTTTTTATTACGCCCAATTATCTCATATATAAACCCTAGCCCATAGATAGGATTGCTTTTATCTATAGAACCAGGAACTACAAGGACCCTAGTCCCGCATAACACTCCGACACGATACGAATACTTGCGCTTTCTTTCTGTGCACAGACATTTGTCCCAAAGCGGTAATTGAACCCGCGATCTCCGAGGTTCATGACATATGAGTTGCGCGTTAAACCACTGAAGCTGAATTTGACAGATCGTCAACTAACTTACTCTTAATTAGGTCTTCGGCAACAGGGTGTTAGTCTTTGTCTTGAAGTTCCGACAGGCAAACATCATCTTCGTCTTTGTTATAATTGATAGCGTCTGCGATGTTAGCACAGGACGTTAAGTCTATACGTTTGATGAGCTCTCTTGTTACCTGTAGGTATTTGTGTAGTGTGTGAGTTTGTTAGAGTAGCTACGACTATTACCTTTTGAATACCTTTATATAAAGATTTCTGTGTACAAGAATGGATGTAATATTTAGGTGCTGTTTTTTTTTTATGTAACTGAATGACGAGACGAGCTGGTCGTTTGCCTGATGATAAGCAATTCGCCTGCCCATAACAATAACAGCACCACCCAGAACTTTGTTTTGCAAAATCCTGCGCGGCACTGCACTGCGCTCGTCACCCTGAGACAATTATCTGTTTAGTCTCATAATGCCCAGTAATTTCACTGGCTACAATGCCCTTCAAACCGGAACACAGTAATGCTTGCGCACTACTGCTTGGCGGTTGAATAACTGGCGAAGGGGTGGTACCCACCCAGACGGCCTCTCGCATACGAGAAAACCTACCACCAGTGCTTAATTTTTTTATAACATCAGATTATCTACCTATTTTGGTATCTTTTTCTTCGTCTTCAGCCTTTGCTGGTACAGTTTTGGGCATAGTTATCATATTGCGCAATATTATGCTACTTCCGTTTATGTCGAGTTTAATCTTACTGCGCCATTTTATCAAAAATTTTACAGAGAGTCGTGTTCTGAAGAGGCCGCAGACAAAAACGCCCACGGGTAGAATCTGTAGGTGGAAGTCTATTACGAGTAAAAACTCTGCTCCAAACTAAGAGTCTTGCTTAAGTTATAAGGATTTTAGGTAACTTAAGTTTTAAGACACTTAAGGCTGCCTGCCCACGTCCGACACTCGGTCACCGATTATTTTGTCGGTGAAAATGAAACATATGGAGTTTCATATTGCACGCACACGTTCTACAAAAAGTCGGTCTTAAAACAGGTGACAAGTGACGGTGAAAATTTGGTCTGACTATCAGGCCTATAAAAAGTCTGACACCGGCAGAGGCACTAAGAGCTGCGTAGAGGTAATGTGGTCAGTAGCCACCAAGACCTTTTTTTAATAAGGGCACACTATGCTGTTTTAGATGGATTATGGGCAAAAAGGAAACGATAATATAAATCAATTTGGATTTATTTCGTGAACACGCTAATACAATACCACTCAGGTGAAACCGGCGGGCAGCCATAGATTGCAAGAGAACACCGAGCACAGACAATAGTAGAGTGTGAACGTCATCTGTCACACAAGACAATTAGACATTGACAATGACATCTACTTATTTATTGCATTAGGTTACATTACAACACTAGCCCTTAAACTAAGGCACTATAAATAGACTGCTTCATATACCAAGTGCTTATCAAAAGAACGTTGATACAAAATAAAGACTACTATAAGTATTACATAGATAATAGCTACTAAGCTTCAAGTAAACATTGTAATATAAGTTAGATTAATGTTAATTACAAATAAGTAGATACATAGAAGACTTGACCTATTTACTTAATACACATAATATTAAAATTTGTAACAGTTATTACATTGCAAGTCTACTATTAAATTTACAAACAAACTTAAACTTTCAATATTTTAGACACAAATTTACAATGTTTTTCTTTAGTCAATGACTTAGTTAATACATCTGCCAACATTTCATCAGTAGGAACAAAGCATATATGAATTATCTTTCTTGTTATTAGGTCCCTAATGAAATGATATCTTATATCTATGTGTTTTGTTCTTGAATGATATATAGAGCTATTACAAAGTTTTTGAGATGACTGGTTATCATTATACAACTGGACCTTGCATAGAATACCTGTACATTCATGAACAAATGTTCTTAGAAAATAGCTTCCTTACACGAGTCTGAGATTGCCATATACTCTGACTCCGTGCTGGACAGGGCCACAGTGCGTTGCTTGCGGCTCTCCCATGATACTATTGATTTACCGAGACTGAATACATATCCTGTGAATGACCTGCGATCAATCTCGTCTCCACCCCAGTCTGCATCTACAAAGCCTGTTATTTCTAAATTACCTGTTTCAAAAACTAACTGGTAGTCTGAGGTACCTTTTAGGTACCGTAGCACACGTTTTGCTGCCTTCCAGTGGGCCTCGGAGTAGCAGTTGTTGAACTGGCTGAGGTAGCTCACACTATGAGCAATATCAGGTCTGGAACATACTGTTAAATACATTAAATAACCTATTAGACTTCTGTAATCTAAATTGCAGTGAGTCATTTCTTCTTTCTTCAGTTTTAAGCCAACTTCCATAGGAGTCATTGCAGGTTTGCAATCTGACATTTTAAATTTATTCAAAATTTTCATGATATAATTTTGTTGATCTAATGTATACCTCCCATCATCTGTTCTGGCTATTCTCATGCCAAGAATGTGATGAGCTTGACCTAGATCCTTCATTTCAAATTCACTCATCAGCTGTTTCTTAATCACATCCTTTATAACAGATGATTTTAATGAGAACAACATTATATCATCTACATATAATGAAATAATGACTATTTCATTACTATGATTATATATGTATACACATGGTTCTGATGATAGGCGAGTAAATTTCAGTTTATTAGTTAGCACATCATTTATTCGTTCATACCATGACTTAGCTGCTTGTTTTAAGCCATATATTGCTTTATTAAGCTTATATACTTTTTGTTCATTATTTTTCATGATGAAACCTTCAGGTTGTTCCATATACACGGTTTCTTCAAGATTACCATTTAAGAATGCAGTCTTTACGTCTAAATGCTCAATTTGCATGTCATACTGAGCTGCTAGGGCTAGCAATATTCTTATAGTTGAGTAACGTACTACTGGCGAATATGTTTCATGATAATCTATACCATATCTTTGGGTATAGCCTTTCGCGACTAATCGAGCTTTGTATTTTAGCAATTCGCCATTTAGGCCTCTCTTTTTGCTAAATACCCATTTACATTTGACTGATTTTTGCCCCTTGGGGAGATTTACTAATGTCCAACAGTCATTAGTTATGAAAGAGTTATACTCATCTTCAATAGCTTCTTTCCACTGTTCTGCTTCACTGCTAAGCATCGCCTCTTCCACCGTATTAGGGATGTCCTCCTCATTCATCTCTGCTAGCCCAGCAAACTCAGTTTCTCCTACGGCGTCTTCAAATGATGGCAGGTTAGAGTCATCAGAGTTGATGTCGCAAGGGTCTGGAATATAAGTAGAATCCGACGAATTATCTGTGTCATATGTATCCTCTGTCATGTTCAGGGGAGACATTGTTTGTCTGTGGGCATCATTTGGTGAGTCATCAGATTGTGAGGTATCATCTATAAAAGAATCTGACTGTGGCGATGATTGCACACTGATAATGGATTCATCATTGGTATGTTCTAATGAATTACTACCAATGTCATTAGTCAAACAAGATGATCTTTCCAAAATCACTACTGTGCTTTCCTTATTTTTATTATCATCATGTGACACACCCCTTCTCCAAAATGCATTTTCAATAAAGGTAACATGCCTTGCTTTAACACATCTCCTTGGATTTGTAGGATCTATCAGTCTGTAACCTTTTGTGTCTTCGCAATAACCTACAAAGACATATTTCTTGCTTCTAGCATCAAGTTTTCGAACATTATCTACCAATGCATATGCTATGCAACCAAATGTACGTAAGTGAGATACATTTACCTTTTCAGATGACCATTTTTCATTCGGAGTCGCACCCATTACAGCTTTGGTTGGAGAAAGATTTTTCAAGTAGACGGCCGTGTTAGCAGCTTCCGCCCAATATTGTTTGTCCAACCCGGCATCCTGTAGCATGCAGCGAGCCTTGTCCATTATTGTTCGGTTTGCTCTTTCTGCAACTCCATTTTGCTCACTGCAGTGCGGAACTGTAGTTTGATGTCTAATCCCGCAGCTCTGCAGGTATTTCTGAAATATATGATTAATGTACTCTCCACCATTGTCACTCCGAATAGCCTTGATCTTGTTATCTGACTCATTTTCAACTAGGGCTTTGAATAATTTAAATTTTTCAAATACCTCATCCTTAGTTTTCATGAAGTAGATAAAAGTTTTTCTAGTATAGTCATCAATAAATGTAACAAAATAACGTGCCCCATTTATTGAGTTTGACTGCATTGGTCCACACACATCTGTGTGCACTAGTCCTAACTTTTCATTAGATCTGCTATTACTTTTCTTGGGAAATGGCAGTTTAGTTTGTTTTCCCTCAATGCATGCAACACAAGAACTGAATGTAGTATTATCAAATTTCATACCTATTACTAATCCATTCTTCATGATGTTCATACTTCTTGCATTGAGGTGACCAAGCCGCTTGTGCCACAGCTCCTGTGTAGCCACCGTAGACACCAGGGCAGCCTCCGTACTCACAGGGAACTCACCTACTGCTGGCCTACTGTCACACACCGAGTCCGAGTTCATGGCAACCCCCGACCCTACCTCACAGCTAAGTGCATCATTATGTACTATGTCAAGTTGATAAATGCCATTATGAAAGGTACCAGTTGCTATTATTTCACAACCATCGAGAATTTTACATCCCTTTTTATCAAACTTAACATCATAACCTTTCCTGCACAGTTCACTAACTGATAGTAAATTACCCGAAAGCTTTGGTATATAATAAACATTACTTATTGTCTTTACCCCATTTTTTAAACTCACATGCACCTTGCCTAGGCCTCCAGTCGTTAGTTTTTCTCCATTTGCAACATTAACATCGAGTGGCTTCGAACGCTCAAGGTCATGCATGATACGCTTATCATTGCACATATGATTTGTTGCACCAGAATCTATATACCATGAATTATTCTGCAAATTCACTGACAGTGCTACCAGTAATGACTTTTCCTTCGTCGAAATTCCTTTGACTTTGCTTTCTTCGTTTGAGTTTCTATTTTTTAAGTTTTGTGGGCAATCTTTTTTCATATGTCCTGGTTTCTTACACCTATAGCATTTATAGATTTTCTTTACCGCTAAAGCATCCAAGTCGCATCGATCTGACTTGTCATCACGTCGAATCTGTTCCTGCAGCAGTTTTGATTTTACTGTTTCGCTTGTTAGATTCGCACTTGAGTTTTCCAACGCCATGATCAGTGGATCATATGTACACGGCAACCCACTCAACATGATTACCGCAATAAATTCGTCTGCTAGCGGCGAACCGATGTCGTTTAACTGTTGTCCCAGTTCAGTAATTTTCGACAAGTAATTCTGCATTCCGTCCGTCCCCAATTTCACCCCAAACAGCGATCGCAATAATCCCAATCTCCGACTCAGCCCTTTATCTTCAAATGCTCGTTGAAGGCTCGTCCATGCTTCGTATGGAGTTTTCGCGTTTCTGACGTGAGGCAAAGCGGATGACCCCACAGACAGACAGATCTTAGCCAGAGCCTTCTGATTCTTCTTCTCATCTTTTGAGCCCTCTTCAGACGCAATGCATTCGGACAAATCTTCGTGCATCAGCATCATTTTGAGAAGAAATTTCCAATTATTGTAGTCCTCGATCCCATTCAGCTTGTCTATAATTATTCCATTGTTTGAAGACATGGTGAAATCTGAAACTGCGCAGTTTGCGCACACGGCGATTGTCGATGATGGCGCCGATTTTTCGCGTGTTTAATTTACCGAAATATTTACGTTGCAGGGCGCAGAAAACGTTCCTGGGCCCATAACCAGATGGATTATGGGCAAAAAGGAAACGATAATATAAATCAATTTGGATTTATTTCGTGAACACGCTAATACAATACCACTCAGGTGAAACCGGCGGGCAGCCATAGATTGCAAGAGAACACCGAGCACAGACAATAGTAGAGTGTGAACGTCATCTGTCACACAAGACAATTAGACATTGACAATGACATCTACTTATTTATTGCATTAGGTTACATTACAACAGTTTTATTCTTTAGTATAAGATATACTAACTGTTATCCAATGTACCGCAAATATAGTTTGGACCAAATATTATTTTTTTATTTCTGCTTGTACAACCGTTGGGTGAAATAATCACTACGCTGAGAATCCACGAGGCAAGACTTCAGCCGAAATTTGCGCTGGAGGTTTAAGGCACTGCTATTCTCATCTAGTCTCATCTCTGTACTAAACATTTTACGATTAAATCCGTGCAATTTCATTAAGACAGCCTAACAGTTTTATCCTCGTTCATAAAGAAGGATTCTTAAAAACCACTCCCGGAAGTTCTCTAACTGGCACGTAAAGCCAACACAATAAACAATTTAAACATTTACGGTACAGGCCATTTCTTTTATTTACAGTTCTGTCTGCAGAATTAAAATAGGTTAATTTGCTTATATAAATTACTTATAATGGCGCATAACTAGCTTACAGCATTTCGCTTGCCTTTTGGAATTTATTTTATGGGCCATTGAAGGTTAAATTGAAATGTTGGGTTCAATTGCAAGGGTTGTCCGTGTGTTAGGCCTTTTTAGTGATTCAAATAGTTTAATGGGCCAATAGTAATGTTGGGAACGTGAACTGATTGTGAGTAGCAAAAGAAAATATATATTGAAATTGGCAAGTAAAAGCCAGGCTTTTATGTCTGGTTTTCTTGATGATGGAAAACGTTGACGATGTTGGAATTAATATTGGTTGTTTATCTGATATATTCCGTTGTACTAATAAGGTTATTCTTCTTCTGTTTCTTTTCCCGATTTGGCAAAGGGTGGCCTAATTACTTTTCCTAGGACAACAACTGGGACGTGTGCCCTCCGAAGTACGTTAGCGCTCAGATTTATATAGGTGAAATAATATAACTACCATCAAAATAATCTTTGCGATCCCGTACATCCTAAACTTGTGTAATTATAAAAAACGCGGAGCCAGAAGCTCGCGAAGGAGGTCCTGAATGAAGCGAGCCTACGAGGCCGAGTGGAGCGAAGGGGGGAGGTGGCGAGCAAAGCAAGCCGGCGACTTCCGCAGCGGAGCGAAGGTCAAGTAGGGGAAGCGACATGAAGGGGTGACGAGCGAGACTTCTGGGGAGTCTACTTTAGTGATCATTTACTATTTCTTGTGATATTTGTTTGGTGGTAATTTACTATTTTGGGAATGTGAAGTGATTTTTGCCGTTACATTTTACTACACCTAGTGGTCAGTTAAACATAAGCCTTTAAATAGACACATACGGTCACCCGTCGGAGTGGTACCATAGCAGACGTTGCTTACCCTAGCTAGCCTAGCTGATCCACAACAAACCGCAAAGCGAGCTAAACCTGATACGAGCGCAACCTAATGAGATAAATTGGTGAAGTTTGTTTGAGTTGTAAGTGACGTTTTTTGTGTGACGACTGTGACCTTACATAAATATACATACCATAATAATATAATAATAATAAGATTCTCCCTGGGACTAAATGAGACCCTTGGACCCCCCCCCCCCCCCCGGCTTAAATTAACTGGCCGTCTGGGGGTGGAGATGCAAGAGCTAAGAACTAAGCTCCAAGGGTGGAAGTGTTAAAGGGCATAACGCCGGGAGTAGCGTTTGAGTGAAACTGCAGCAGGGAAACTATAGAATTTTTTTAGGGAATATTCTTTGCCAAAAATATTGACAACGTTTGACTTTATAAATTAAAGAAAGAAAGAAAGAAAGAAAAACCATTTATTCGGCACACAAACAAGAAATTATATATAAAACTTAAATAAAATACTTAATTACCTACATTTATTATTTAATTTAAAGCAATAGCTTTTTCTGAAGTAAAAGATAAAACTACATAATACAAAAACTATTTAGTACAAAATGTGTCGCACTCTAACCCATCTCACTTTCCGTAGACAAAATAAGGAACAGGATATTCGCAACCGCAAACGGTCCATTTCTTCTAACAAATTGCCAGTTACCATCGTTGCGAAGACATTACCTCTCAAGAATGTACCTCTCATAAAAACCGGAATGATATTCCAGCATTTCCAACGCTTGAAATGCTGGTTTTCTGCAACGCCACTTGACATAGCGACAAATGACGACGTAATTCTAGCGCTTTAACCGCAATGTGTGGAAAGAGCAGTAGGACATCACATCACATATGCGAAAGTTTGTATGTAGTGTGTAAGTGTATGTGTGTTTGTTCCCTCTTCACGCTGTAACGGCTCAACGGGTTTGAGTGAAATTCATAATGGAGATAGCTTATTACTTATGGATTACCATATAGGCTACTTTTTATCCTGGACAACCTCGGGTGAAACCAGGGGCAGTAAGTAGTTTTATAAAGCAAAACGGACTATGCGTTTCCTTTATACAATCTTTCTTTCAGATAAAGACAGAGGGGAAGAAAGAGAGAGATAGAGAAAGCATGTCACAAAATTTTCTACAATATTTTTTTATATAAAGGTAAATTAACGCCAAGCTGTTACCGCATTCCAGAATGATGTCTTGAAACACATTGTATGAGATTTCCACCATTTGATGATTGTGTGGATATGCTTGCATGATGATAGCCAATGTAATGGTATAGTTTTGTACTAAAATTAGATGGAATTAGAGTTGAAGAGGTAGGTTCTGGTCGCAGTTGAAATACCATCCATCAAACAAAGC
Organism: Petrophora chlorosata; assembly: GCA_951640565.1. Taxonomy (NCBI): domain Eukaryota; kingdom Metazoa; phylum Arthropoda; class Insecta; order Lepidoptera; family Geometridae; genus Petrophora; species Petrophora chlorosata. The sequence goes on along the minus strand of OX621189.1, from coordinate 19,163,409 downwards.
AATGCCATCAAGCGACCTAGACATGTGACGGGATGATGTTCGATGAACCATCAGGGAGACGAGTCTGAGCAGTCGCTTAACTAAAAAAGTTTTACAACCTCTATAATATTTTGACAGCCTCTGTGGTGTAGTGGTTAGGCAGGTTGGCTCGAATGTCATACACCACTGAGGTTGCGGATTTGATTTCCGCGACGGAACAAATGTTAACAAAAAAAGCGCTAGCACTTGTTTTGTGTCTGGTTGTTGTTGAACCGTGGTCCTCATACCTGGTTCCCTAGATACAAAGAATCATAGTTAGTGGCTAGGATTCTATGTATGTGACCGTTGGGCGTATTTTTTTTTAAATATTGCCTACAGATGCCGTACTGATGCATTAACTGTGGTACATGCCAACGGGGCTCATTATTATCGGCCCTTGCAGCGAGCACGTTTAACATGTCGTCTTTAATAACAGCAAAAAGGATTATGATGTTTCTACGAATGCATGTTCTAGTAGGTACTTATATGTTTGTAGTTTTAATATAAAAATATTATACAATTGCATTTGCATTGTAAAGGGGATAGAGCCGTAGATAGTATGCTTTTGTTCCCTCTCCCTCTCTCGTGTGAGTGTGTAAACTGTGTGGCCAGCCCTCGCCTTTAATTATAGAACTGACCAATGATATGAGCAAGTTGTTCACCTGAAGCAGACGTAGCGCACTCCGCACTGTAGGTACGAAGCTACAATTACATAGCCGGACACCGAAGGCGGGTCGCGCGTCGTTACACGTGCCGCGTCAGAAGAGATAAGAGCTATGCGATAGAAAGAGAGGCGCTCAGTAGATTATTGTGACTGGCAGGAATGCAGCGCTACGCGAGCTGAATTGAATTTTATTGCGTCATAGCAAGAGTCGCTATTTGTTTAAATTTCTTTGCAGAGTGTTGCTTCTGTCCCTTAGTATTCTGTACCTGAAGGTAAGCGTCACGCTTGCCCATAACAATTCCAGCGCAACACAGAACTTTTAATACTACAACAAGCACTGCGAAATACATTGCGCTCGTCACCCCAAGACTAAAATAATAAATATCACACACCCAGTAGATTCTCTGGCCACAATCCCTTTTATTACGGAATGCTTGCATACTACTGCTTGGAAGCAGTATAACTGGTAAAGTCGAGTACCTAGTTAGGCAGCCTTTCGCATACGAGAGACCTACCACCCGGTAAAAGAAAGAAAGAAAATACATTTATTCCGGACATCACACATTACACTGAATATATACATATTTAAATAAAGACAAAACAAAAATAATAAAAACAATACAGTGAAATGTTGCGCGATGTCAGGAAAAAGGTTCCGACTCAGCATACGCTAAGGTATCTTAAGTAGGTACCTTAGCACTGATTTTCAGTCGGAACCCTTCCCATGACATCACGAACAATCAGACGAAGATAAAAAACAAACATTAAAATTCAATAAAAACAAACATAAAACACAACAAAAAAAAAAGTAGTAGTGGTGTCATAATTATTGTCCGAAGGTTATCGATATGGCGTAACGACTGTTTTTCTAAGACAGACGGCATCGCCTTAACGTGCCCTTCAAAGCACAGTAGCACTCAGATGTAAATATCACACAACCGGTCACCCATCCAGGTGGTGACCTAGCGAACGTTGCGTAGGATTTTGCAAAACAAATTTCTGGGTGGTGCGGTAACTGTAAAGGGCAGGCGTATTGCTTACCATCAGGTGAATGAACTAATATCTTTACTCAGTTATATATATGGACAAAAATCGTATTTTTTTTTGCGCTACGCAAAATTTTTCGATTTCTACCTATTTACTTGATTTAAATCCTTCTATACTTTTATTCCACAGCGCACGCACACTCCAAAGTTTCTTTAGTCACCTTATTTTGTTTTAATTAATTTATTGGCAAATTTGTTTGCTATCTGTTATTGGAACTGGAACAAATTATTTGCAATGTTTGTGATAAACATTGTTATATTTAATTATAAATTAGTATCAGATAAATAAATGATCGGTTCCAATCACACAACAATGGAAACAATAATAATTATGAAAATCAAATAATATAATATCAGTGGCCATGTTTATTATCGTCATTCATTATCTTGTGATTGATAAATATTATGATTGTATTTTATATTGTATATTTTTCCCTTGAGGAATATCGTGTGCTATCTTCTCTAGCGGGTATATTTTCTAGTACTGAGAGTCATCTCAGTCGTGAAGACTTCGGTCGGATATTCTAGGAAATAAACGGAATAACTTATTTATCTTTTTTAATCTATTAGATATTACTAGATTGTTTTTATGATTTCAAATATTTACTATTTTCTAATGTTAAGAAAATACACTTTTACCATTGTGTCCATTTGCATTTGCATAATCAAAATTTAGATTTAAGTTTTATGTGACGGGATTGTAAGAATAATAAGAATTGTGAGAGTAATACTTAATTATTAATTAGCGCCATCCCAAAATAGTAGTAGCCTTAAAAAACACAAAAAAGTCATGAATGAATCAATCAAGTAAATTAAAATAAATTAGGTATGTCATGACTTTGTATGTAATCTTTTTTTTTAATCTATATCGGATCTATGTTTAGCCACAATCTTGTAGAGCACAAGGAAGGTAATGGTTGATGGTTGGAAGGTAATGGTTGTTGCGCCAGTTGAGTGACTATACATAGGTTTCCGAGCAATAAAAAAAGAAAAACTTTGAACAAAATGTTAAACTTATTATATTTTAACGTAAACTTGTTCAGCGATTCATTTTGCATATTTTTATTTAGCAAAACTAACCGCTCGGCTCTGCGCCATAAATCAAGTGCAGCCGGGGGAAGATCAACTAAAGTGGTTAGTGGGAAATTGTGACCGACGCGAACCGGGAGGTAATTTAATATTTTTCTAGTTTCAGACATGCGTTTATGTTAACAATTTTATTTTTAAATTTGGAATGAGTTTTGTAATATTTAGTTTTCTTTGGTTAAACGTTGCGGTTTCTCGCTAAGGGAAATGTGCCTATCTATCTATCGTTCATTTATTGTATATTATTTTTATTCCGATTTTCTAATTGTTTTATTAAGTCAATTATATATCTACATATAATAACTGATGGTTTTGTATAAATAAATAAATCACTCGATCAATAATTAAATAATCACATCACTCTTTCACACAATATTATTAATACGAAAGTTCGTATGTGAGTTAGTGTGTTTGTTTCCTCTTTACGCTGCAACGGCTAAATGGTTGTGAAATTTGAAATAGAGAGAGCTTATACCCTACACATAGACTACTTTTTATCTCGGGAAGCCCCGGGTGAAACCGCGGGGCGCAGCTAGCAGTATACATATTTTTTTTAAGTCTTGCGGCCTCGTAACACAAAACCTAAATTTGGACTAACTAAACTTAGAATGTCATAAGTAGAGTTTCGGGTTAGAAGGCGGAAATATTTTTTTATGGAATTGAATAGTGGGACGAGCAGTTCGTTCACTTGATGGTAAGCAAAACGCCTGATCATAACAGTTGCAGCACAACCAAACACTTGCCGGCAAGTTGAAAATGTCAAGGGATGCATCTCGTACATTTTTTTTATGAAACTGAGTGATTAGGCACGCACATCGTTTACCTGATGGTAACCGCCACGCCCGCCCATAACAATTGCAGTACTATCCAAAACCTTTAATACCATAAAAAGTACTTCGTAGCACTGCCTGTGATGAGCGCAACATCACCCCGAGACATCAGATATTAATACTCATATGCCCAGTAATTTGAATGGCTACAAAGCCGGTCAAACCGGAACACAGCCTGCGCACTTCTACTTGGCGGCAGAATAACTGGCAAAGCTGTGGTACCCAGACGAGTTTCCGCATACGAGAGACCTATCACTAGTGGTCATATACTACAGAAATGTTATGTCTGTTAGTTTGACCACAATCAGTCCTGAATATTTATTATTTTGATTTCAACGCCTGTCAAAAGACCAATAACATTACTTTCCATAAATAATAATGACTGTCAGCGAATTCAGTAATGTACATTTTCAGTGCACTTTAACGACAACGACGTTATAAAATTTTCATAACGAGTTAAAATTCCGTCGGCCATTCTGCATGTTTTACGAGAAAGGGGCCACTTCGGACGCAGTTAACGTTTTCCGTATTTTTACGCAATATTTTAAGCCTCGTAAGGTATTTTTCCTTTTGATAAGTTGTTCAATACGAATCGTGTTATTATTTTTGTGTTTAACAAGCGAACTTCAGTAAACTAAAATTTAAACACCCCCGACACAAAAAACATAAATAATAAAAAACAGCTTAACCGATTTTGATAAAACATGTCTAAGTACTACCACTAGAAAACCTGCTTTTCAATAAAAATCCGCATCCAATTTGGTTCACCTGTTTAAGAGCTATGGTGCCACAGACAGACACACATATTGGCCAAACTTATAACACCCCTCCTTTTTGCGTCGAGGGTTAAAAATAATAATGGGTATAAGTGTGACAAATTTTTTCGGACATAACAATTAACCAAACAAAGTCACAACATTCCTTAGGTGCAAGAAGGGGTCTGCCCAAATTATGCTACGGTGGTCAGCAAGCCGCGAGACCTGATGGTAAACACTCCTACCTATAACAGTTGTAAAACCCACCCAGAACCTCATTTTGCAAAATCATGTACGGTACAGCACTGCGCTCGTCACTTTAAAAGAATAGCTTGTCTCATAATGCCCAGTTATTTCGCTTGAAAGAGTCGTCTTCAAACCGGAACACAGTGATGTTAGTACACTACTACTTAACGTTACAGATCTTTAAGATTGTGCAACGACCGCAGCGGTCGTAACTTGGATGGGTGACTGTTTTTGTGGTTTTTACATCTGAACGCTACTTTGCTTTGGAGGACACGTTTAGCCGTCGGTCTTGGTCATTTTTTTAGGAAAACAATCGATAGGCTATGTCGGAGGCCTTCGAGCGGTCAAAAACTTCAACGCCAGGGTTGGCCATTCAACCACATAAGAGAAGAAGCTATTGAATATCAGCTAGCAAAGGTGTGATACTTGGTACTTCCAACCACTACATAATTTAACCTAAAGTTGTCTATGTCTGACAATGTCTGCCAAGAAAGAGGAACTCTACGACAGAACTTCTTCATTAACTTCCCAAAAGTCGTAATCCTCAAATTTCAAGTGATACGAAAGCAAATGGGGCTCTTAAACTTCATAAGATGCATCTTGGGACCCCTGAAACTGGATGGGAGGATCGAGTGGCATCATCAAAATAAGTAAACACATTATACGGGACTAATTACTTGTAATTAGTGTGGAACTGCTGTTGGGATAATATGACTTTGTTTCGGGATGAATCTTGAATAAGATTTCTTTTGCTGTGTGTATTTTTTTTATTATTATTTATAGGTTTGCGTTTGACCGCTATTTCACCTGTTGTTAAGTGACGATGCGGTCGAAGATATAGCACGCTCGCCTAGAAGAAACCTGTTAACTCTTGTCTTAAAGACATCCACACATTCACTGACATTAACTGGTGGTAGGTTTCTCGTATGCGAGAGGCCGTCTGGGTGGGTACCACCGCTTTGCCGGTTATTCAGCCGCCAAGCAGTAGTGCGCAAGCGTTACTGTGTTCCGGTTTGAAGAGCATTCTAGCCAGCGAAATTACTGGGTATTATGAGACTCATCAGCTAAATAAAAAAAAATAAAAAATGTCTTAGGGTAACGTGCGCAGTACAGCGCCATTTTGCTAAACAAAGTTCTGGATGGTGCTTTTATTGTTATGGGCTGGCGTATTGCTTACCATCAGGCCAACGACCAGCTCGTCTCGTAATCCAATTTAAAAAAAAAAGATTATAGCTATCCGGAAACACAGTTGCCGGCAGAGAGTTCCACTCCTTGGCCATTCGCATTATGAATAACAAAATTATAACAATAAAATAAAATTATACAATTATTATAACAAATGCTGCTTTGTGGATTGTGGTCAAATTTCCGAATTCATCTGTGTAAGAACACCGGTGTCTTATCAGTGGGAACGTAAAGGGTTTATGATAAAACTTTGCCAAGCTGGTCGCTTGCCGGATTCGCTTGCCAATGTCGTCCGCTGAAGGTGGCAGTTAATTTGATGTAAACCGCGCTTTAAGCCGGTTGTTCTCCAAATGTGGCAGTCGACCTGAAATGAGCCTAATACATATATGACAAGATTTTAAAAGAACACGACCTTCAATGAAATTTCGTTCCATCACCTCGAAACATCACCATAACGTCATCTATGTTCATACAGATCCTATCAAGGTTTTGTAAGGTACAGAGTTGTTCAAGTCAAGATACTTTCGCACAGGCAACATTCAAGCCCTTCACAAAGATTTTTCATTACCTGTATTACCTGGAGAAATTACTTCGTACAAAGACGTGCTCCCCTTTGAGAATCTCAGTGTAATTAAAATTTCTCTCACATGCACATACTCGTGCCTTTTTTGTGCTCATATTTTTATTTAAGTATTATAAAAATGTACAAGAGACGGTTTCATCATCGGTCTATATGAATATGTGGATTTAATAAAATCGAAACCCTCTATGCACCTTGGCACAGAATACATAATTGCTTGTGTAATGGTAAATTGAGTCGTCAAAGAGAGGTTGCGTAATCGATTCCTGTTAATGGTCAAATATATTTAAAAAGAGAAAAAGGACAAGTACTATTAATTTGATTGGCTCGGTATTGACGAATTCATTTATTTCATATCTTTTATGGTTTTTAGATATATTGATGGGGTCCAATCATCATATGTATACAGGCTGTTAATGTAATCGATACGAATATAACAAGTTATTCGTAACGGGCTTAAAGTGGTAAAATTTCGTTTGATCTTTAGAGTACCTATCGCAATCATCACTCGCGCAGCGCTGACAAAACAACTGCAACAAATAATAATAGTCACTAATATTCGTGTATGTGAAGTATGGCTAATGTTTTTAATAACACCCTATATATTGTACGCCCATTTTAGACTAAGCGAGGAGTCTGCTATATTGCTATCAATTAGTAATAAGTTACCATTTTTTTTTTGTTCCGCTTGTGTTTATCCTCACACATGTGACGGAGACTTTATTTGACAGATTTTACTATGTTCATCCACATTATATTCATATGACACTATCAAACGAAGGTTTTTGATTTTTTTATAAAATGTTCTGTCTCAGATAGACACCCCATTAACATTAAAATATAGCCTAATATGACTAATAAGTCATTTTACTTTGACGTAAATGGCTAAGTATAGTATAACATATTTAGTTTTCTTTGGTATAACTAAGAATATTTCTGTTAGATAAGAAAAGCGATCAAAGTTATGATTGTTGATTCTCACTAATGTCTCCTTACGCTACATTAGGTGCTAAGCATAACCAATACGTTAGTCGAAGAGCCCATATCAAATCGATGCTTATAGCCCAAACTAATGGGTCTGTCTGGCGAAGCCGGATTAGACTGGATTCCAGCGATCTATTGCAATAGCAAGCGCTTGTATTAATTAATCAGCTAAGACTCGCTTTGTATTCATTTATGGCTTAAGGAATACTTCAGAATAAATCGGTGATAAAAGGCTATTATGGATTACGGATGACGTTTCTGGTCTATACTTAATGTCATTATTTTGAAATATTCTCCAAATATAAGTTTATTTTGTTTCAGGGTACCAAGCCTATCATTTCTAGCGAACTTTGGGCCAAAAGAACAACCGAATGGGTTCCCAACAATGTACGCAGACAACGCGGCAGACCAAGACGGAGATGGCGAGACGAGCTGGATACATACCTGATAGATTGGCCCATACTATCTCAAGAAGTGGGGAGGTCTTTGCTCTTCAGTAGGACGACATGAGCTGAGAAATATACACAAGTATACTTTTTAAAAAACAAAAAACCGACTTCAATGTATCTTCAAAGTCCAAGGTCAAATATCGATGAAATTTATATGGGACCACTTCGTAGCAATACTGAACCCAACGCAAAAATAATTTATCAAATCGGTTCATGAACGACGGAGTTCTGAGGTAACAAACATAAAAAAATACAATGGAATAGAGAACCTTCTCTTTTTTTGAAGTCGGTTAAATATACTAAACCGCTTTTGAAAATTCTGTTCAGTTATTTATTTGATTTGTATCGATGTCTAGCCGCCGCATTTTTTGGGTCGCGTACTATTGTTTCATAAGGTTATTCACGGCGTTTTGAAATTTGACTGTTTGTTAATTTCGGGACCTACCACTTTGACAAATAGGTACATGCCACTGCTACTGCCCTGAAAATTCCTATCCTAAGTCCAGTCTCAAGTTACACTTATAAAAGATAAATACTAGAAAAGACCCAAAAATAACCTCACGATCCCAGCTCAGGCTTAATAAATAGATAAGGCGTATACGATAGTTAATTACCAATACCAAATTAAACGGGGAGATACGATTCAAAATTCAACACGGCCTACCCATTAACGGGCTAATTGGGCTTCAACTGAAACTTCGTAATGTTTACATTACGTCAATTAAGTGGTGGAAATGACAACACACTCGCGGTCCCCATTATTACGTTGTCGGAAGCCGGAATCTATCATAAACCACAGATTAAATAATAGTACGCTTGAACTCTACTAAGGGCTAGTTTTCCAAGTCTCAAATAAGCTAGCCAGCTTATTATCAAGCTGATAAGCTGTGTGAATATGTTTCTTGCAATTCCGAAATGTGCAAGAAACACATACTTATGTAGAAGGCAGTATGCGAGAAAAAGGGAAATTATTTTTATTTTATTCGGCCGTACCACTAACTCATTGTACCAAGTATTAAACAATGTTTTTTTTTCTTATGTACACACTGTGATTATGTTATACCAATATAAAACTAAAATTACCTACAATTTTCATTAGAATGTCACGGACAATAAATTATTTTTCAAAAAAAATTAAACCGACTTCAAAACCACAAATAGGCACTCAAAAGTGAAAAATAAATTAATATAATTATTATAAGCGCTACCCACTCATATATTTGAAGTCGGTGCCGGTGCCAGCCAAGTCTAAAAGGTAGTAGATATATACTACCTACAAGTATGTATCCTCCACTTTAAAGTTGGTTAAACATTAAGGAAATGTTTAGAAAAACATTTTTAGCAAGCACGTTGTAAACTTTTTATTACCAATACGTACTTTAAAGAAATAATGCTAACACTAACTATGGTGTGCCGAAAATCTCATGTCATAAAACGAAATCTCGCCGCCAAAGAATGGCTTTAACTTCTTCCATTTTTATTGCATCTCCAGCAAAAATAATCAATGTTCGGAACCGTCGAATATTTCAAATGATTCAGCGTCGTCTTGTTTGGACACTTTTCAATATCCTTGTCGCAATCCTTCTGTTTGCTTTCTGAAGAATGATCGTCTAATCCCTTGGGATTAAAATCTTTGGTTTACTGCCAAAATTTTTATAGACATTTTTTGAAAATGCTTTGTGCTTCCTTACCCCTTTGAAAAACTTGTACTTGTACGTGGCTTCTTCTGCAAACTCCGCCTTGGAAAGTACCAAACCTTTAACACATGTTCATCCGCTGAGCAGTAGAGTTTAAATATTACGGTGTTTCGTTAAAATAAAACTACTTGTCATATGACATAGACAAGCTGTTGTCTCAGGACGACGAGCGCAACGCAGTGCCACTCAACTAAGTTCTGAATCACTCTGCAACTGTTATGACCAAGCGTGCTTTCCATCAGAGGAACGATCTGCTCGTCTGGTCACTTAGATACATAAAAATGATTGCAAAATCTAGAAAAACTAAGTCATCTTCTAAATCTACGTGCTCCATCTTTGGCCACTTCCTCGCTAACATTAGGCGAGATGGTGGTCAGAAGTAGATTTATCATTGAAAAAATAAAAATAAATAAGATACATTTGCTATTCAGGGAGGATTGAAAAGTTATGTAACAGTTAAGTAACCATGTCAGTAGAAGTAGACAAAAAACATATCATTCATGCATCTTAGTAAGATCTAGAATCTACATTGCATTGAATTGAAAATAGCACAAGTTACTTAGTCACACACTCTCTCTAAAGAAAATTTAATAACGTTACTATTTACACCTCCTTTCCTTCCATTCCCTTGTTACTAGAATGTGGGCGTAATATAATCAAGATTCCCAACCGTCGACGCTGTGCTCAGCAACTTTCCACACATTCATCTTGTTTAAATGTAAATACCGCAGCTGCGCCCGCTCAAGTGCTTTAGCTAATTTATTATACGGCAAAGAAAGAATTGGATTAAAGCACCTAATAGGACCCTTTGTTGTTAGCAATTGAAATATTTATCGCTTGAGGCATATTTTATGCCTGAAGCGCTGAGTTGTTTGGATTGGTTATTGGAATTGCATGGAAAACTTTATAAAGCTTTTTTAAACAAGTAATCGGTAGTTTTTATGGTTATTGAAAATTCAAATTTAATGTGAGAATTTACTTCGGAATTTTAAAATAATTTTAAACCAGAATTTTTTCGCTGCCCCTTTTTTTGGTGGTGAACGTTTTAAATTACTTATTCAATATGTAACATTTATTTGAAATAAGTCTTAAATTCAATAAAATAGTTTTCACTCAACATTCTACGATCTCTGTTTTGTACGAACATACTACGATCCCTATAGTAACTAGGGAACCAGGAACAGAAGCATTTTCCTGTACTGGGAATCGAAACCGGAACTTCCGTGCACGGTAGTAAGATATATGAGCTGATATGCCCAACCACACCATAGCAGCTCAGTTTTCATCCTCTCTGCAACGAAATAACACGTCTTATATATTAATAATACTAAGCATAATAAAAGAACATTATTACACTAGACAAATAATGTTTTAAAGAAAAATAGCTTCTATCTAATAGTACTTTTTCCGTCTGTCACGTTCGCAGTGCAATCTCGAGTCACGTGAACACGTCGCGAGTGCAAGCACTGATTTATATAGACTAGCTATCTGCTCGTGACTTCGTTTATTTTTATTCATTGCTTGAGATAGCTTAATACTTTAAATTATACATTGTAACAGATTTGTTTACTGTTAAGAATTAATTCAAGCAGAATTAAATGCAATAGATATAGTAGATTGGGGTAAGATAATCTTTATGTATAGGCACCCTCGCTTTCCCTATGCAGATAACTATATGAAATCTCACTATGTATAGCCAAACAGTCAAACAAAAATAGAATTAGTTAATTAATTTTTAGAACAAAACTATTCAACTTATGTTCCATCGTAAATATCCTTTTTATATTTGATTTGTGAATAGAAAAAAACTTTATAGTTCATTATTCCACAGCAACAAATATTTTAGGGATTTTTTATAATAATGTGGCTGAATATAATGTTACTAGTGTTAAATAGTCAATTCAATTTTAGCCTTAGGGCTAAAAAGTGCCACTTTAGTCTACCTGTACGCTGCATATATGACACACTTTATGACCATGAAAAGTGAAAAATAAATGTATATTGATGTAAACAATTATTGAACAATGTGTTAATAATAATTACGCTTAACAATCATAGTAAACATACAGTTATACAACTAAACTATTATTTATCTAAGTACCTACATATTACATGTCCGACATTTTCCTTCTGCAATTTATTGTTGCGGAAACACGTCGCTTACTCCGGCACTATTCTGTCCCGTTTCAGTTATGTAACGAGTATATGTTGTAATTCTGGACTATAATCAAAGTTCTTAGAGCGTGTTACCACTGAAATGTGATTCTGTTCAAGTCTTAAGTTTAATAGAATGGCACTGCGTCATATGAAACCTATTCACATAATGGTAGTGATGTCACGTCGTCGGTGCAATTTCCAGTCACGTGAACATGTCGCAAATGCGAGCTGAGATTCATACTTAATGTAACATGCTGAGGTTTAGTACAATGAGAATAAATGTATATTATTATTATGAGACTCAACAGCTAATTGTCTCAGGGTGACGAGCGCAGTGCAGCGCCGCACAGGATGTTGCAAAACTATTCTGGGTGGTGCTGTTATTGTTATGGGTTGGCGTATTGATTACCATCAGGCAAACGACCAGCTCGTCTCGTCATTCAGTTACATAAAAAAAAAAATTACTATTAATATTTCATTGAGTAATATGCTACTATTCGTAAGCGAGTGTGGCTCACTGAGAGCACGTGCGACTTTCGATTCGATGCACCCGAGTTCAAATCCCGCTGATTCCGCACCACTGACTTTCTAAGTTATGTGCGGGTTTAACACTTGCTCTAAAAACGATGGAGGAAAATATCGTGAGGAAACCGGCTTATCTACGAATTAATCACAAAAATTCATGGACATGTGACATCCACTAACCCGCACTGGGCCAGTGTGGCGGATTATGGCTTTTACTCTCTCTATGAGAGAAGGCCCGTGTCCGAGCAGTGGGAACGTGATGGGTTGATGAAAATGATGATGAAGATGACTATTCATAATTATGTTGTACTTTAAAATTTAATTTAAACGGATAAAACATTAAAATATGAACAATACCATTAGTCAAGAACAATTCTAACTGTCGATGGGTCTGAGCAGCCGCTCAACTGTCGTCTCTCTCTAGATCTATGTGCTCTATCTTAGGCTACATCGTCGCTTCACATCAGGCGAGATAGTGGCCAAACAAAGATTTATTAAGTGTAAATAAAAAGTGGCGCTTTCCCTAAACATCAAATTTTTGTCGCATTTTAATCCACTATATGACTAACGTTGATGCGGCGGAGGCAGCCCCAACAGCCTGCTGGTCACTGTGGCAGAAAGGGCGGATGGTCCGATACTCAGTCACTGGACCAAGATGCAGGTTAGGACTTCTGATAAATAAAAACTGAAATTGAATGTGACATTGATTGATTAAATTATTATATAATAGTATGTATTTAAATTTTTTTTCTTTTTTTTTACGAATACCATGCATTTAATAAGTTAAATTAAGTAACATTCATAAGTTAAATTTAATTTATCTTCTACTGATAATTAAAAAAAAAACACAAACAAAACAAATTAAAAATACTAATAACTAATCTAATCTAATAATCCACTACCAGTGGGCAACGTTCCCAAAATGCTGGCAGCATTGCCACGTTGAATGGCAATGCTTATCCTTTGGCCAAAATATAGGCCAGCATTTCGGTCACGCGTTGCTTCGACAAGAAGTTTTGATATATCTTTGAAAACTGTATGCGCCCCCGGTCCCCACGGTCCTAGCGTCTCGACCCCAAAAGGTTCAAATATGTAGCCACTGTCTAGGCTACTATACTTGCGCCTTTTGAGGTTCTCCGCTCCTTCAGCGGCTGCGCCAGCCTTGTTTTGGGTCACGGGAAGATGAGACGGCGCTAGGGTATCTACACAAGTTGCGTCCCATACCAAAGGCCGTCCCATCTTCCAAGGAATAAGTGTCATTCCGTCGGGTCTTTTACCATCGTCGCGTACGAGGCCTTGCGGTTCTAGTACAGCCGCGTAGTTGGCGGTGGTAAAAGCCCGACGAATTACATCATTAAGGCTGGCGTGGCGGGGAAGTCTTCCCGTACTTTTTATGTACTTTTTATACGTAAAAAAAAAAAAAATTAAATACTTACTATTAAATAATTTAAATAATAAACATACATACACGTGGTTAGGTAGGACATATTTTTTCATTGGGTAGGAGTTAACGAATTTTTATAAGTAAGCCTGTTAGTAAATTATTATTTTTATTTGCTGAATATTTAATTAAATTACTAATGAATAATCATTTTAAAATACAAAATATTTATATTAAAATAATAAATTAAATGATTAATTTAATGGCGCGTACTTTGCCCAGAAATTAAGCCTCTTAATACAAAGGGGTATCCAGCGCCGGCGCCGCCAGTATTCTGGGAACCCTGCCGCACGGTGGCGATCTAGACGGCGTGTTTGCCTTATAGTTTTGTTTATAATTGAAGGTATATTTAATATGATTATTAAATTAAATAATAATGATGAAATTTTTATTTTGTGAATTAATAATCAAATTATTTATTGAGTTGACATTATTGAAACTATTATAAAGAGAGTCACTCACATAGTCTGTAATTTGGTACGATAATTTATACGGAAAGAAAAATAAGAAAATTATTTATACGGAAAAGTTTGATATTTCACATTCAACGTAGACGCTAAGTGAATGGAAACTGCATTGGGTAGGACCCCAGACTACAAAGGCCGTACTTATTAAAAACATTTAGTTTCTTTAATTCTTTGTTTGCTCAATTGACTTTAATGATGATTAGATTTTTAATTAGTGCGTTAAGTAAACGTCTTACCTTCGAAAACAACTCCGCAGATTTAAAAATTTACTTAAAACAAACATCCGCAAACTCATTTAGGATTGTAAAAAAAAGTAATAGGCGTTTCCAGTGCCTATTTTGAGAATTCATTCTCTTTTTAAGCTTTAATTGAGTTTACTTCTGTCTATTATAGAGGTAAAGACGTACCTATCTCAAACAATCATCAAATCTTTAGGATTTTTTCCATTTGGCAAACAATTGTTTCGTACTGAGAATGTAAACAATTCAATAATTACTGGGCATTATAAGACTTAGAGCGAGTGTGGCTCAGTGGGAGCACGTGCGACTTTCGATCCAACGCACCTGAGTTCGAATCCCGCTGTGTCGTTCGCCTGATGGTAAGCGCGACGCCTGCCTATAACAATTGCAGTGCCTCTCAGAACTTTCGATAGCATAAAAAACACTGCGTAGCACTTCATTGCACTCGTCTCCCCGAGACATTAGTAATTAAGTCTCATATGCCCAGTAATTTCGCTGGCTACAATGCCCTTAAAACCGGAACATAGTAATGCTTGCGCACTTCTGCTTGGCGGCAGAATAACTGGCAAAACTGTGGTACCTACCCAGACGGCCTCCCGCATATGAGATACCTACCACGAGAAACTGTTTTAATTATTACCTCTGTTTTTAACCGACTTCAAAAAGGAGGAGGTTTACAATTCGACGGTATGTTTTTTTTTTTTATTTTTTTTTTATTTTTTTTTAGTATAAGATGTTTTAATAATAAAGTCGTTTTCTTTCTTCTTTCTTTCTATGTATGTCTATGATATATACGGATATACGTGTGATATTTTACTCAAGACTAGTGATAATTTTATTTGCCCGACCAAATTACTCATAAAATGACTTTAATTTCGTTCCCTTTATTCCCCCTTTTAATAATATACACCAAAACCTAGTGCGAAAGGATTTCTCTGCGACATTTTACTCAATGGTCATGGTTTCATTTGCTCGACCACTCAAAAATTACTTGAGTTTATAAAGCTGATGATATATCGTCAAAGTCCACACATTTCCTCCTCGGACAGATTTAAGGGGTTTAAGTAGAAGTATAAATTTGCCTTTACGATCACGGAGAAAATTTAAAAGTCGGATTCTCAAATTGGTATGCGGTTACGTCGGGCGCGAACCGATTTACAGTAAATCTTTTTAAAATTATTCCACTTGGAATGCTAAGGGGGCTTTTTAAATACTTTCGAGGGTGTTTCGCGAAATGGAATAAAGTTTCTTTTTAAGCTATTGCATAGCTTCTATCGCGGGCCTTGAGCGTGGAGACCGAATCCAGAAATTCCGTAACGAAAATAACCTAACATCCCCCACTCCGAATGCTATGCAATAGCTTTACCGCGGCAGTCTCCGAGTGCCACACGTCTTTTTTTTATAATTAGAATGTTTTATATAACTTTTGGAAAACTACATAAAATTTGAATGACTTGAAAGTGTTAAAGGTGGGAAAGAAAAAAGGTTTTGATAATGATGTAAGCCAAAGAATATAAAAAAAAATAAAGTGTTAAAGTTAATGAAAAAATGGAACTACAATTAATAAGAGTTAAATAAATAATCATCACTTATATAAATAATAAACTCTAAACAATCAGATTCAAAAAAAATCATAATTATAGTCGTGGGGCTTCCGACCAAAATAGCATCCTCTTTTATCGCAGTGTTTTAAAGATGTTTACCGTAGTGGGCATAAGCGTGCCCGACGCAATCATTGCGGAGGTTGAAACTTCATGACTTTAACTTGTTTTATTTAACGGCCTCTGTGGTGTAGTGTATGGGCAGGTTGGCTCAACTCTCATACACCACTGAGGTGCGGCATCGATCCCGACACGGGACAAATGATTGTAACAAAAGCAAAAGCACAAGTGTAAGTATGTATGTGATCATTGCGCGTATTTATTTATTCGAGTGGAAATATTAGTTTTCTACACATATGTATGCACGAATCGCAGATGAATCGTGACTCCAGAGGGATGAAAGATATCATTTACAACGAGAGTCCTACATATCGAGTTACATATACTATTATGCAGAGTAAATTATACCTTATTGATGAAAGCATTATGCAAAAAGGATGATCAATAAATCAGGGCTCGTTCCACGTCGTCCGACGATTGATCGCGGCGACTAATTGGTTCCGTTCCGACTAACAACTGTTTGCGGAATCCGATAGCAACGTCACTTGTTGATTGATATGGAGGATGTTTTGTGAAGAATGGATTTGTGGCTGGAACAAATGAAATATTGCCTATAGACTCTGGCCCTATTTTATGTCTAGAGCTTTAGATGTAATAAGGCAAGGCTCAAAAAGTTTGATCAAGAGCAAGAGTGGCGCAGCGGGAGCTCTTGCGACTTACGATCCCACATACAGATGTTCGAATCCCGCTGGCCCCGCTCTCATAGAGAGAAGGCCCGTGTCCCAGCAGTGGGAACGTAATGGGCTGATGTTGATGATGGGATTCAAACTCCGCTGCGTCATATCGCAAGCCGCTCTGTTTACCACGTGACCACAATTTCGTACTTTCATAGACGTTACCTTTAATTCTCCGTCGCTCAATTGAGAACATTTATGGTCTTACAAGTGAGCCGACACGCCCTTAAATTAAACATACCGTTAACAATTCGTCACGTAATGATGTTATAAAGTAACATTTCAACCATTGTACTCCTCTCATACAACTCCCTCAACAAAACAAAATTATCACTTAACTCGTACAAACCTAATCATGCAGAGCTTCAAATGACGCAGACGGCTTACACTGTACCCAACCCGTCCTGACTTACACGTTACAAAACTAATTAAAAAGTTTTAACCAGTCGTTTTGTGACGTACTTTGTCGTAGCATGTTGGATTACTGCAACAATAATGGACGTGAGTTGTTACAGAGAAAGTGTAGTAAGTAAGATAATTATAACAATATTATTTCTAATTTCCAACGTAGTAAAGGACGTATAGACAACTAGAAGACAAATACGGTGGTAGGATGGTGGTAGGATTCTCGTATGCGAGAGGCCGTCTGGGTGGGTGCCACCGCTTTGTCAGTTATTCAGCCGCCAAGCAGTAGTGTGCAAGCATTACTGTGTTCCGGTTTGAAGGGCATTGTAGCCAGCGAAATTACTGGGCATTATTAGACTCAACAGCTAATTGTCTCAGGGTGACGAGTGCAGTGCAGCACCGCGCAGGATTTTGCAAAACAAAGTTCTGGATGGTGCTGTTATTGTTATGGGCTGGCGTATTGCTTACCATCAGGCAAACGACCAGCTAGTCTCGTCATACAGTAACATAAAAAAAAATACGCAGGGTAGTACTGACTGGAGAAGGAAAGCCGAAGATCAGGCTCAGTGGTGTGCTTTAGGAGAGGCATATGTCCACTGGACTGATATAGACCATGATGATGATGATGATGATGACAAAAAAATACGGGACTTTCTCAACTGATTACGATATCAATATTTAGTCAAAACTGATTACAGCAACTAACTTGTGTAATCTGATATTTTGTCCTCGCTGATCACAGTTGTTGATTTGACACTTTTTTATGTAACTGAATGACGAGACGAGCTTGTCGTTTGCCTGATGGTAGCAATACGCCGGCCCATAACAATAACGGCGCCACCCAGAACTTTGTTTTGAAAAATTCTGCGCGGCGCTGCACTGCGCTTGTCACCCTGAGACAATTAGCTGTTGAGTCTCATAATGCCCAGTAATTTTGCTGGCTACAATGCCCTTCAAACCGGAACACACTGATCACTTTTAGTGCGTGATATAAATATTCATAGTCCTATAAGTACCAGGTGAGCAGAATCCCGTAAGAGGTAAGAGTTGGTATTAAGGACGTCGCTTCTATAATTTAAAAAACCGGACGCAACACGCTATTGGAAGGCTATCAGTAGCTTCCAATGGATCCTACCAATCGAATTCCACATAATGTTTGTCATTTCTAATTTCAGATAATATTATTTTGAGTGCCCAACGAATCCCACTCAAATTTAGCCGTAGCGTGGAAGTAGTAATAACTACAAAAAGGTCGTAACAGCCTTATTTACAGTTACTCCACTGTCATATCTATTGCGCAAGCTCTTCCAACAATTACTGCACTATGTAGCTAGTCACGCTAGTCAGCGACATTATATTTTACGGAGTTTGAGCGCACTACGTGACAATGTGAGCGAGACGAAGTAACTGCCATGTATTCTGTGTCGAATACGTGCTGTGAAAGAAACTAGCTTGGTGCAAGAGGATTATAATATGTGATATAATTTTTACGAGAAAAGGAAATGAGTAGTTATTGTATTATTTTTCATAACTATTTTGTTAACCAAACAGGCATACCTACCTATATATTTTACCGCAGTCTCAAAAGTGTCGTCATGCTTGCCTAAAAGACCCGGATCATAGATTGATAGGAAATTCTTTATTACACAAACAAATTTGTAGGTACATAGGTGAACTTAATGCTAGTGAGCCTTATCTTCCAGCTAACCTCGGTGTACTGTGGAGATTTTAGGTGTTGATCATAGGCGTTTTTATTAGAATTTCTTACATACTCAAGCTCCTAGGGGTCTAACCTTGGTTAAATATGTTAGAGATTGGTTGATAAGCTCAGTTCTTAACACAAAGGTTCGATTGTCGTAATTTTCTATTTTTTTCATTTAAACCCCCGACGCAAAAAGAAGGGGTGTTATAAGTTTCACCACTATGTCTGTCTGTGGCAACGTAGCTCACGGTCAACCAATTTGGATGTGGTTTGAATGCAGGTTTTCTAGCGGTGGTTTTAGATATGTTTTATCATAATCGGTTCAGCAGTTTTCCTTTTAATAGGTTTTTTTGTGACGGGGTTTTTTCATTTTAGTTTAATGAAATTCGCTTGTTCTTTGCATTAAGATTAGTAGCAGATATCTCAGAATATTAAGTGTAGCTCAGCAGGGCGATCATGTATCTATTATTTCAATAAATTTCAATAAGAAACCAGTTTCTATGATGGTTTTGCGATCACGTAACCCGTTTGTTGCAATCAAACGTCAACGAAAGCTTAACTAAAATTTAAACTTAATAAATACGAAAAATTTACTTGAAACAAGAAAAACATCTCGTTACCTCATCCCATCCAAGCATAAATATGATCAAAAAACTACCAAAATGACACCCCACTTAAGGTAATGGTGTGTTCCAACTTTATTATTCGCATACGTCAATCCTCACAATTTCCATAAAACCTCGTCTCAAGCGTCCATAAAAACACGCTGTAACCAGCGAAGTGCTCGCCCTATAAACAACGCCACTAAACAAAAGGTGCTCTCAACTGATATTTAATATCACGTTTTTTCCATATTTTCCTTTAATATTCTCCGTATGGGGGAAAATTAAATTCAATAACAAGAGACTTTTTATGTCAAAGGCGTCCAATAATAGCGTCTTTTGTTAGATTATCCATTCTGCCTTTTATGTTTTGAATCGTTGTTATTTTGTTGGTTGAGAATTGAAACAGCTTAATCGATGGCAAAAGTTCCCCCTATTGACTTTCAAACATTCCTGGTCTTTGCTATTTCCCTCCATCTGGATTAGAAGTTGTTAAAATCGTCACGTCACCTTTTTTAGAAAGGCCACGATAACATCGCAGTTCCATCGAGGCTCCCGTTGAGTGACCCTTCTCTCCAGATGCATACGAACCACGTGCCGCGTTCTAAAATACTTCATTATTCATAAGTTCTAGTTATATGTCGTATTTTCTTTGTAAGTGAATAAGTGATATTCTTAAGAGATAAATAAAGTTCTTTAACCGTAAGTACAGTCACCAGTTTTTAAAAATTGTCTTATTATATGGGATCACGCGCCGCTCCTATTTTTCTATATTGATGACGAAGGTGAATGAAAACCATTGTAGTCAAGATAACAAATAAAAATCATTCTCAGCATTTTCTTTCATACTTTCTTAACTTGTTTCGGCTACGTTTCAAATATATTGAAAATCTTTTGTTCCCAAACATCGACTACACAAATCAACACATACAAATACGTCAATATCAAAATACAGAGAACAAACTTCATTGCTCTCTACGTAATTTCATCAACTGAAAGACTAAAATAGAAAGCTTGCAAACCGAGAAAAAACACAGTCCATGTCTTCGATACAAAAATAGCTGATGTATTGAACAAATGAAAATAGACGTGTTTTCAAAGTCTATAAAAAATATGAACTTTTTGAAACGAGTCAAAGAAAATATCATTTTATGATGGTTATTTTTAGTTAACTGAGCAACGAGACGAGCAACTTGTTTGCCTGATAGTAAGCGCCACGATTGCCCATAACAATTGTAGTGCCACCCAAATGGTGTGTGGTTCCAACCCTGAAGGCCGTCGCATACTATAACATGGCCTACCACCACCTACTTTATGACATGTTTCACATAATTGTAGCCTTCTGCTTCTGCAGTGTCAGTCTAGTAATAATTAATATTTGTTTTGATTTGAATGATCGTAACCTGAATATTTTATTTTCTTGGTAAAGAAAGAAAATGTATGCATTTATAATATTAGTGAGAAAGCATGGGATAAAGATTTACGACCAACGACATATATCTTCGGTTTTGCACGTTGCGCTGATGTCGAAGTTATGCACCAATAAAATGGAGTCGTAAAAAGAACCATGAAATTTGTGATATGGGTCACCTACGCCTAGTATTAATAAGTAATTGAGAAATCAGAACCGGATCCATAGTATGGACGAGTTTATCAATAGTTCTCGTGGAAAATGCACTGAATTTGAGTAGGGCCTCATTCCTTAAGTCAAATTCTGTTGCAACTTCAAATTATTTGGAGTCGTAATATCCGGCTGCAGTAATAACACCCAGTTTTAAAATGCCGTCCAGCTACCAAATTGTTTTTTAGGTTGATGTTCGGGGGCAAACAGGAACCTCATTTTTATGTGCTCAATCTTTGGCTACATCTTCGCTCAACATCAGACGAGATAATGGCAAAGCATAAATCTGAAGAGCGAGCGAGTGTGGCTCGATGGGAACATGTATGACTTTCGATCTGACGTACCTGAGTTTGAATCCTGCTAGCCTCGCACCACTGACTTTTTTAAGTTAAGTGCGGATTTAACCCTCGCTCTAAAAACGGTGGAAGAAAACATCGTGAAGAAACTGGCATTTCCAAGAATTAATGACAAAAAATCAGGGATATGTGACATCCACCAACCCGCACTGGGCCAGCGTGGCGGATTACGGACCATACTCTCTCTGTGAGAGAAGGCCCGTACCCCTGCAGTGGGAACGCGATGGACTGATGTGATTTGATAATGATGATGATGATGTGAAAGAGGAAACAAAAATGTTTTTAACAAATTTCGACACTATACGGGAAGCAAAGGTTAGCGTTTTCTCCTGATATTTATAACAATTTTAAGCGAACGTTGCCTGACACTGACTAGTCAGTGATAACAATAATAGCCAAAAGTTTTGTGCGTTAGAGATGAGCTGGTTTCGTCAATATTCCTTTCTTAATCAGGAAACAAGTGCCAGAGCCAAACGTATTAAGTAGATGCTTAATGCTCCAATGGTTCTAAACGAATGTTTGTTTGTTGTTGGATGCTCTAAGCTTAAGCTGGTTCTGTAAATTACATGGCAACAAAGCTTACGATATTTATAAGGAGCACTTCTTTATCTCCAGTTTTCATTATCGGCGGGGCACGTAATGCTAATAAATTAATGGTACAAGAATACGTTAATTATGAGATATCTTGGGACTTAGGGATTGGTGTACAGGCTGTTGTTAATTATGTTTTATTATTTATTTACATTAAGATATTATCTCGACTTATATTTCCGTTTTAAAAATATACACATAACATTGAAGAAAACCAAAAAAATATAACAAAATCTCTAAAAATATGTTTCTCAGTTTCTTTCCGTACCTGACAGTAGACGTACAGTATTATGTTTTTTATATCTAGTATTATTATAATTATAGATTTCAATTTAGTTAAATTTATAGAATACCAAAATATAATTTGATTTTTATTTTTGATTTTTAGTCTAAGTAGTGGTTCTTTTTCCTAATAATTGACGTCCATAAATGCGTTTGTGATGCCAGAACTGATTAAAGAGATTTTGATTTTATAAAAATAAGGAAATGAAAAATATTACGAAAATTATTTTCTAATAGTGATATACTTTGTAGTGATATACTTTGTAGGAATATACAACTTTAACATATAAATTATTCAAATCATCGTTACAATTCAGTAATTAGAATGACGAGTAATTAATACTGAGTACCTAGTTAATAATCAAACGGGTAATTACATGCAAGCGGTGAGATGAATTACAGTATTATGTTCTTGATAATTACAAACTATTACTTAATTGGGTGTGTTCTAAGTTTTGGTAAAGAAATCGGGAATATTATTACGTAATTTGTGGAAGACTCTTAGAGATTTAATGATAAATATATTTTTAAAAGATCTGGCTTTATAAATGTGTTTAGCATATTACTGAAAAATATTATTCCTTAAAAATATTGTTGGAAATAAATTTTAATTTCTTTTTTCAAGTTTATTTTTTTAAATATAAATTAAGTTATTAGTTTTTAGTTCTAGACATCTAGCGCATGCTCAAAGAAAAATTCAAGCAATGTTTGAGAAGCAAAAATACAAACACCGACTGGGACTTAAACCCTGTCACAACATTTCCTAAGTTCAGGAATGGCAGGACTGAGCCCCGCCTAATTGAGCTACGGTAGTCACGTAGTTTTTTTCTCAATCTAATATATGTACGTATTTGATATAAAATCTATTATCTAGACACTTTACTAGAGTTCGTTGTGTTTTGTTAATAAATAATCATAAACATTATAATCCCATAGAGCTAAGGCATAGTACAAATATGAGCACTTTTACCATTCCACCAATTAACTAAAAACAAAAAAGTTCCGTATTGAGAATCGAACTCGCATCCCTCGGAACATTATTCGATCATCGCAACTACTGCACCACTGAAGACTTGATACACGCGCTAGAACATTAGAAAGATGATATAGTTGGACGTGTTCAAACAACTCCTAAACCAAGTTAGGAGTAATATCCGCTTTGTCGTGCCATCTAGGATTCCTCGCTTTGAGGAAATTGGGAGTTTAGTAGCCAAAACATTGCTATTACGAAGGTGCCTGGGTATGCCCGTTTAGGCCCTAGGGTTGGAAGATGAAAACTTTATGTAACTAAATTATACCTACTACGATGCGTGGTTGCGTTTTGTAGTTTGTTGTCTATTCAAATAAAAAATGATTACGATAGATTGAAACATTTAATCATTATTTTTTTAATATTTTTATTTTATTACACTATCGAAGTGTAAATATATTTAAGAAAGAAAACCAAGATGTAGCCAAAACTTTGGCTTTATTTCGTAGCATGTCACGAGTTTTTCAAAGGATTTTTATTCTCATACTTACCTACGTTAGTTGATAAGTTTTTAACCAAAATAAGTAATCAGTAAATATTCAAAATATTAATTGTATTCTGTGTGTGTGGTTTTGCAAGAAACCTTTCATTGAAGAAGATTTTCATTGAAGTAGACTGTTTGCAATAAATTTATTTTTGCCTTTTCATTGTATCGCCTTGCATCGTGTAAGTTGAGCGTTGTATGTAAGGACTGAGTGCTTTTACAACTAACACGATGCATGTTCAATAGTCTTACCACAATACACATTCGTAGCAAGAGCTACGACAATGTACAGTCGTAGCAGAAAGTCTACGCAGCGTAGACGTTTACAAATAGAGTAAACGACACAGATATTAAGATGTCATTACCAGTATCCCAGCTAAAGCAACAGTAATTAGAAAATGCTTGAGACCTAATTGACGTTCATTCGTTCCTCATAGCAATTAAATTCGTAGACACCCCTACGCGCACGTAGTCTCGTAGCACCTACGTAGCCACGTGTCACGTTATTGTGCTGGCATGCAGAGCGCTGCGCACTGATTTCCATTATTCAGTTCAGGCATTTGTGTTTGGTGTGCCGCGTTTGATTGGTCAGAGATTAGTTGATGTTTAGATGGAATTTTTAAAGAGGACAACTATATCAACTGATTTTCGCCTTTCAGATACTTGAATGATTTTATATTGAAATTATATTGTTTTTTATGGAAAGGTTTTAGTTGTTTTTTGTTTTCGTAAAATATGTTAGATTAATAAATAGATATATAGTAGAGCTTGTTTAAAAAATTCCTACCGCGCAATCTATATTCCTTCACTGTTTTAGAGCAAGCGTAAGTCCGCACCCGAATCGGGGCTCGAACTTGGGTACGTCGGGATCGTAAGGCTAGTTACCGCTACATTTGCTCAAAATAATATTAGTAGGATTTCATAATCACAATTTGATCTATAGATGTCCAAAAGTAAGTTCGTCACAAGCTAAAAGGGCCTGTAGAAGTTTTACCTACTTCTTTTACAATATCTATATTATAAATGCGAAAGTAAGCTGTTTGTTACCTTTTTGGAACTAAACGGCTGAATCAATCTTAAAAAAAATTGGCACAGTGGTAGTCTGCAGCCCGGAGAAGAAGATAAGATAAGTTGGATCCCAATTTAAAAAGTGGTTCCCAAGGGATCTCGATATCACCAAATCCCATGCGCACAAAGTAGCGGGCAACAGTCTACAGTAGTCTATTTGTATAAAAAACGAATTCCGGTAGACATCTGACACCGATATTGAAACCGACTACATTCAAAGCACGTCCTACAGTTGATAAAGGGTGCATGTCATTCCATGTCGCTGATGACAGCTAGCAGAAGCTAGCAGAATATTTGCCGCTGACTTTGGAGTTCGGTTTTGTTATTTATATTGGCATCGTGAGCTCGAATTTGATATGATAACACTCACCGCGACGATTTCAACGGGTTATGCGGCCTGAAAAATATAAAACGTTTCTAAACCCTGAAATAATACTTGGACTTTGTTTCCTATATAAAACTTATATGGATGCATTTGCCTCTTACTTAGGGACACCGGTAGTTCACCGGTATTTTTTTCTTTCTAATTTTACTTCTACTCCCTTCATAAAAGGGTTCTGTTGTCAGTGTCGTCATGGTGTAACAGATGGTGCCTGTGGTGGATTTTCAGCATCGTGGTTTAAATGGTACTTATTAGGCTGGCTCAAGAATATTCGACAGAAATCCCCTGTACTGAAGTTCAAGCCCCCGTCCAGTGTGCATGCGACATTGCCCGTCCATACGACAGCGCCTCCGATATTGAAACAGGGTACATTCAGCTCACGTACGACGTTTGATAAAGGGTGCATGCCATTCCATGTCGCCGATGAGAGCGACCCGGTATTATGTAGGGACTTGTCGGTTTGGCTGTATTTTGTACTTTGCAGTTGCTCGCAAGGATCACTCGCTGACTCTCTGTCAATCGCTTTTCATCAGAAGCTTGTCCTTTAAATTCGAACATTTTACAGCATTTAGTAAGCACAGTAATTTGTGTAAGAGCCAGTATCTGCTTGCTGTTTTGGATGTGGCTTGACCAGTAAGTACCACTAATAATCCCGCGATACAATAGTTTGATAATGACTTGTCCAATAATGATATTGATCTATTCTTGACAGCAATGGAAATTAAACATAAAATTGCCGTTTCAGGTTTCACATAATAAAATAAAAGCAATCAAACCGATACCCGCATGTAAATAGTATTTAATATTTTTTAGTTTAATTTTCTTTAGTTTTTAAATTATTCACCCTTTTATTTTGTTAGTTTTTCTGTTGAAAAATGTAAAAACTATACTAATTAGATATTACTTTCTAAAGCAATTTCAAAAACATATTCTCATTATAGATATAAAGGAGTAATTTCGTTATTACTTAGGAATGTTTTATCTAAACGTAAAGTTAAGGTTCTGAGATGTAATTAAACTATTTATACATACATCTATGTAACTATTTACTTAACCATACGTTAAACCAACGACGGGTATTTACGACATTTCTGGTGGTTAGCCAAAAGCCGACGACGAAGCCTACCTAACCTATTAAGTGTCGTCAAACTACGTATCGGTTACACTCAAAGACAGGCTTGTACGGACATATATAATACTCCATCACATCTTTGATATTGGAAAAGGGAGGACAAAAGCGAAACAAAAAGTGACAGAACAGAAGAATTTCATAAACAGCAACGATGAGTAGTAATTTATACGTCGTAGCTAAATAGGTATATAGTCATAAGGCATTCCTATTTCTGACATAGAGAAAGGTTATTTTAAGGTAGAGTAAGAAAACAAGCAGAGAATGGCAAGCAAACATTTACTTCAGTTGAACCGTGTTTGTGTGTCGTCAATCAAAAGGTCAGAGTGATTGGTTGGATGAATGCGTAGTGATTCTGTTTTCTTGTCCAACTACTTTGGATGCCAAAGGTTATGGTAGAAAGTTAGTTCTAACAAAACAAAATAATCATATTAATGACTCAATGCGAAAGTTTGGGAGGATGGATGTTTGTTACTCGGTCACGCAAAAATAGTGAACGGATATTAATATATTAATGACTGTTTGTATGGTATTTAAAAATGAGTGCTATCGTGCTTCGTAAGGCACGTCAACCCGTCGGTAATAGTTATTGTCTTAGTGTAGGACAACAAGTGTAAGGCGAAGTTGGAGGCCTTCGTCCGGTCAGGGTGAGTCGGGAGGGTAGAGAGAGAGAGAGAGAGAGAAAGGAGGTAGAGGGAAAGAAAGGAGAGAGAGAGGGGGAGGAAGAGAGAGGGTGGGAGTGGTTCATCATCATCAGCCCATTTTGTTCCCACAGCTGGGAAACGGGCCTTCTCTCATAGAGAGTATGGGCCATAATCCACCACGCTGGCCCAGTGCAAGTTGGTGGATGTCACATGTCCTTAAATCTTTGTGACATGCCGGTTTCCTCACGATGTTTTCCTTCACCGTTTGTTTTCCTTCACCGTTGAGTTTGCCTAGGATAAATTCAAAGTTTCCACTTTTTTGTGTATTGTGTCCATTGAAACGCACACATTTACACTAATATTATAAATGCTGTCAGGAAGTATTTCTCTAAAACTCAGTCTGTCTTTCTGTCTGTCTGTTTGTTACCTTTTCACGACTAAACGGCAGAACCGATCGTGTTGTGAGTTTGGTACAGATATTATCTGTAGCCCGGAAAAGGACATATAATATTTTTATCCCAACTTTACACGTGGTTCCCGAGAGATTGCGATATAACCAAATTCAACGCGCAAGAATTCGCAAGCAGCAGCTAGTGTTTCATATATAACACGGAAACACACACACACGTAGCCAAAACATAATAGCATAAATTGGCCACAACAATTCTCGAATTGTAAAAGCAAAACTTTTTAATAGTTGTTCCTATATTTTCTGCTTACCAGTTAACTGAATTATTGCACTTGAAGAGGATTTCGAACTTTATTTTCGCGAGAATAGAGTAAGTTGTTGGTTGGTTTTGAGTTATCTAACTAATGTTATGAGTAAAAATGTAATTAAGTGCCTTCATTTCGTTCTGGAATGTCCGTGTTGGCTTTTTAAGTTCGCCGGCGAGCAATTAGAAATTAAGTTCGCTGTAAGGCGATATGAAAAGGTGACTTCTGAGTGCTTGAGTTTTCATAATGCAAATTGCAAATCTTGGGACTAATTTTAGTATGACTGGGTTGTAAGCTGGAAGCACAACCATTATTGTAATGAAGACATTTTTTTTATATTTGCTGCTTATGGCCTTATCGTCGCTTACCATCAGGCGAGATAGTGATCGAGCACAGGTCCCGCCATCTCATTTTTAAGCCTTTTTTGTGTAGAAAATTGCGGAAGAGATATTTCATCACTGTGGAAATGACGGTGAAATAAGGTATGTTGGATTTTAACCGACTACCTCACGGTGTTCCTTAACCGAATAATGGTAGGGCTACGTTTCCGATTTTGCATTCTTCCGATGGCGTTAGACCTGCAGTGACATCTTCTGACGCTCTGTGGCATCCATTTGTTCATGGTGTTGTCTAACAGTCTGACATGCGACAGATGAATATATGTTTTGCTTAATTTATTTAAAAAGACAGACATAAAAACCTCCCTTGATCAAACAAAATCGATGACGATCCAAAATTCAAATTCACAAATAAACAAGAACAAGCTTATTTTTAACCGACTTAAAAAAAGGAGAAAGTGCTCTGTTCGATTACATATTTTTTTTAATTATTATTTTTATCATTTTTTTTTGTTTTTTACCTCAGAACTCCGTCATTTATGAACCGTTTTGGAAAATTATTTTTGCGTTGGGTTCAGTATAGCTACAAAGTGGTCATAATCATCTATCTTTGACCTTGGACTTCAAAGATACATTGAAGTCGGTTTTTTTTTTCTAAAAATTAATTATATGTAAGTGATAGTTTAAGAAATTTATCTATAAAACACGTTTTTATGCGCCTTTTGAGATTAGGTAGGCATTTAATAGACATAGACAAACAAGAAAGTGACTGAATGAAAACGTAGTAAAAAAACATGGTAATAAAGGATAAAATCAAATTGATACTCGAAATTTCAGTACAAACTCACATTACACACTCAAAGCACTCTATGTAATAACCAATGTCCTAATGAACAGACTATACAGGCATTATTTATAACGTAACTGCGTTATATCAGAGCTCCACATAAACTATTTCGTACCCTCTGAGTAGGAATTAACCAACTCAAACATCCTGTGTCGAACAACCAATTCAAACTCAGGGTTGTAACTGCGCTGAGACTTGGGAACGATGTGACAGTTTACACGTCATCCGATTTACTGTATTCAGGTTCTGAGGGGTTACACGGAACTGCACTTTGACAGATACGATGTTTTAATTTTTGCTGTCAGTCATCATCAGCAGGAAGACGTCCACTGCTGAACATAGGCCTCCCCATAGATCGCCCCAACGAGCGGTTGTTCGTTGTATGAATCCAACGGCTCCCCGCAACTCTTACCAGGTCGTCGGTCCACCTTGTGGGGGCCGTCCTACACTCCGCCTTCCAGTCCGTGGTCGCCACTCGAGAACCTTTTTACCCGAACGTTTATCGGTTCTTCGAGCTATATGGTCGGCCCATTGCCACTTCAACATGCTAATATTGAGTCAGTTTGAGTTTTCAGTAATTTTGCTGGCTACAGTGTTATTCAAACCGGAATGACGTAATGCTTCCGCAGTACCTTTTGGCGGTTAATAACTGGCAAAGTGAACGTACCTTGCACAGCCTCTTGCATACGAGATACCTACCACCTCGTAAGCACAATATTGCTTCAACATCTGTTTAGGGCCATGTGCTGTCTTGCAACAGAGAGCCGTTATATATTTTTGTAAATTGCAATGCTCACATAGATCCTAACCTCGAACCCAAAGTTGAGTTCTCATTGTTCTCAACACATTTTTTTGTACACAATTAATTTTTATTAAATTGTTAAATCGTGGGACCAACGGGAATGCACGAATTAATATTTGTCCCGTGTCGGCAATAAGACCCACACGAATATTTAAAATTTTCCCCATACCTATACTATATAATTACTTTTTCATTATTTAAGAAATATATATATTGATAGATGAACGCTTTATTGCAAACATTAAATTACAAACATTACATAAAAACAATTTAAAACAAATTCGTTTTTAAGCTATTGCATAGCTTCTATCGCGGGCCTTGGGCGTGGAGACCGAATCCAGAAATTCCGTAACGAAAATAACCTAACACCCCCCACTCCGAATGCTATGCAATAGCTTTACCGCGGCAGTCTCCGAGTGCCACACGTCTTTTTTTTTATGTAACTGAATGACGAGACGAGCTGGTCGTTTGCCTGATGGTAAGCAACACGCCAGCCCACAACAATAACAGCACCACCCAGAACTTTATTTTTCGAAATCCTGCGCGGCGCTGCACTGCGCTCGTCAGCCTAAGACAATTAGCTGTTGAGTCTCATAATGCCCAGTAATTTCGCTGGCAACAATGCCCTTAAAACCGGAACACAGTAATGCTTGCGCACTACTGCTTGGTGGCAGAATAATGGGCAAACTATGTAACGGAGTGACGAGATGAGCTGGTCGTTCGCCTGATGGTAAGGAATACGCCTGACTATAACAGTAACAGCAACACCCAGAACTTTGTTTTGCAAAATCCTGCGCCGCTTAACTGTTAAGTCTCACTATGCCCAGTAATTTCACTGGCTGCCCTACCCTATTTCATTTCAAACCGGAACACAGTAATGGTTGCGCACTACTGCTTGGCGGCAGAATAACTGGCAAAGTGGTACCCACCCAGACGGCCTCTCGCGTACGAGAAATCTACCACCAGTAGTAGTTTATTATTTTTGTATTTCATTAGGTTTGCAACAAACAAAATTTATTCAACAAGCGCTTTTGTTGAGAGTAATAAACTTTAAAATAGCGAAAATCTCTCATTGAGCGATAAATAGTGAGCCGAGATAAAACTATGAAACAGGCTTCCTCATCATACTTCTCTGCTAACTAAGAACTTCTGAAGTCAGAATACAGCTCAAAGTGCTGGACAAGCAAGCTTCACTTAAAGTTAAGTAGGCAAATAGTTCCTCTGCGCTTAGCTTGCCTCATAGCTAAGAAGATAGCAGAAAATTATATACACACATGTATAATAGCAGTAAATGCGAGTGAGTTTCATACAAAAAAGTATGTACCTATAGTACCTAAGATCTTTTTTAACCGAATATTTTCAAAAAAAGAGAAGGTTCTCTGTTCGATTGTATTTTTTTTATGTCTGTTACCTCAAAACTTCGAAAATTATTTTTGCGATGGGTTTAGTATAGCTACGAAGTGTTCCATATAAATTTCTATTTCATATCTATCAAACGATTAATATTTAAAATTAGTGACATAAAATTTTCACAAAGCACGTAATATACATCAAAATTAAATATAAAACCATGAAAATCTATGTTTGTATAAGTTTTATTTAAACAAAATTGAGGTTAAAGTTTGGAAACTATCGTGAGTCGAAATATTCATTATAAATATAAACGGCTACACTCACGTTATGATTGTGTCGGAATAACTCCGAACACCACACCACCGAACATGGCTGGGCGGGATAAACAAACCCCCGCTGTGCCCGCGCCGTCTGCGTCCGCGCCGCGAATCCAAAGCGAAAACTGCCGGAAGAAGGACATCCTAATTGTCCGAAACCTGGTCGGAGTTATTCCGACACAATCATAACGTGAGTGTAGCCGTTTATATTTATAAAGAGAATTGAGGTTTTTTTGCACAAACATTTCGATACTGTCTCGTACTTATTTTACAACAAAGAATCCCTTTTTCTTGTGTAGCGGATGTATTTCCGAAGTATGGGTAGAGTCAGATTCTCCTTTATTGTGGGAAAGAAATAGGCGCATGTGCCCATTTATTTTATCTTTTTCAAAGTCATGAAACTTAAGAAACTATAATTTTATTATATACTATTAAAATAATTCTGTCTCTGTGTCTGTCTGTTTGTGTCTGGGTGTTGTGGGACCATGGTCCTCATAGTTCCTGGTTCCCTAGATACAGGGAATCCTTTTGGGGTCAGGATCTATGTATATGATCGTTGAGCGTTATTATTGTCTAGATACAAGTTACACCCCGCGGTTTCACTCGCGGTTTCCTGGGATAAAAAGTAGCCTTTGTCCTTATCCAAAACCTATTAAGCCTGCATACCAAATTTCATCAAAATTCGTTTCGTAGTTTTTGCGTGATTGATTAACAAACATCCATCCATCCAACCTCCCATGTATCCATCCATCCGTCCACACAAATTTTCCCATTTACAATAGTAGTAGGATTTATATTATAAGTAAGATTTCTCTCATAGATTTTTAGGCGCTCTAATTATATCGAATTATACTATCGGAAATGAAATATCCGCTGAAATGCTTCCGGAATGTAAAATAATCCACAGTCAAAGTGCTAAACCTTCTGGCTTAGCAAAAGCAATAAAACTACCCTCAATAAAATACAAATAATTAGTTACAAACAATAAAAGCCAGAAATCCGAACTAATTAGCCTCGAGTTCAGGTCTTTTGATATTTAATTTACCATCTCGAGACCCGAAACTTGTTGAAAATCTTTATGAAATTTTAATGTCTGATTACCGTAGACGAGACAAATTTAAAATTGTAAAAGCTGTTGTGGTATATTAAAAAGGAATTATTCTTGATTACACGATATAAATTAATAGGCATTATTAGACTTAAGAGCTGTCTTAGATTGACGAGCGCAGGCCCCTAATTCACTATGACAACTTGGCGATTCCTTGCTTCAAGGAAACGTCGATTCCTTCGTTAATAAACGACATCTGCGAAATTTGTATTCTCTATGACGCGTCATATATATGAATGCGTCATTGAGATGTCGTTTATTAATGAAGGAATTGACGTGATTTCAAAGCAAGGGATCGACGTGATTTCGCCAAGCTGTCACAGTGAATTGGGGCCCAGGTCTGGGCTCGCAGGATTTTGCAATGCAGAGTTCTGAGCGGTGGTGCAACTGTTAAGAGCATGCGCGTTGCTAACCATCACGTGGACGACCTGCTCATCTTGACTCTCAATTACATAAATAACCGGCCAAGTGCGAGTCAGACTCGCGCATGAAGGGTTCCGTACCATTATCCATAAAAACGGCAAAAAAATCATGTCTGTTGTATGGGAGCCCTTAAATATTTATTTTATTTTGTTTTTTACTATTTTTTGATAAAGCGGCAACAGAAATACATTATCTGTGAAATTTTCAACTTTCTAACTATCATGGTTCATGAGACACGGCCTGGTGGCAGACGGACAGTCAACAGACAGACGGACGGACAGCGGAGTCTTAGTAATAAGGTCCCGTTTTACCCTTTGGGTACGAAACCCTTCTTTTTTTTTCTAATATATATATATATATATATATATATATATATATATATATATATATATACTTAACTTAACAGTAAATAACTTAACAGTTTATTTCTCAAAAAGTAATTAAATATTAATAGATCACCCATAATTAAGCAAACATACATTAATTTTAAATGAACAGTTATGAAGGCAGTTAATAAACGTTACATAACTATATAATTTAACTCTTCCATAATGTTAAAAGTTATATGTAATGTAATGTGTAATGGTCAGACAAATTTTACATAAAAAGAACGTACATAGGCACGCGCGAGTCAAAAACTTAAAAACTAAATAAGGAGTCCATCGCGATCGACCCCGCTTCTAAAAGTGCCCATCAAACTGGCGGCATTTCCCCGCTGGATCGCTAGCGAGATGCGTTGGGCTAAAAAATGTCCCGACCGCGGGTCCCGACCTCTCTCCTTTAGCCGACGCCCTAACTCGGCCACGAATTTCCTGGCATCAGACCCCCACGAGCCCGCAGTTTCGACGGCAAACGGGACGAACTCGTACGCCGATTCCAGACCTGCGTATTTGCAGCGTTTTGCCTTTGCTGCCGCCTCAGCTCCCGCACCGGCTACTTGGTGAGAAGCGGACAGATGGCACGTGGCGAAGGTGCTCACGCAAGTAGCATCCCACACCAAGCAGCGTCCTCTCTGCCAGGGAATCTTATATAATATATATATATATATATATATATATATATATATATATATATATATATATATATATATATAATAATTATATATATATATATATATATATATATATATATATATATATATAATAATTATATATATATATATATATATATATATATATATATATATATATATATATATATATATATATATAAATAATATATTTCACTCTGTCTCTCTTTTTTTTTGAAACATTGGAATTTAATATTATATTATTATTCGGATTTATTATAATTATTTACCTATTGACGTGAATATATTGTTTGACATTTAATTATTTTGTAGTAATGTGATTTATTTTGTATTTTCTTTCTTAATATCGATATTGTATTTTAATTGATTAATTAGTATAATCGGCTGTAAAGCCGTTCTAGTTATTATAAATAAATAAATCTTCGGCCACATCTACGTTTAACATCAGGCGAGAGAGTGGCTTCTTTTTGTATTTCTGTTTTCTTAGTTATTAATTGATTTTTTGGTTGTCAAATAAATGTTTTTCCTTTTTTTTCTTTATTTCCTTCTTTCTTTCTGTTCTATAGGAACATAGATCTATAAGCGATAAAAAGTTGTTAAATAAGCTATTAGATAATCTATTACATTATTTTATTCTGATTTGTAATTACGTTTGAACTACATCGTCCCTAACAGACTAACGATCTCTCCAAACCTCTATCGAATTGAAAACTTAAACTATGAACAATGAAAGACCCAGAAGGACAAAGCTATTCCCACACGGTCTATTTTACTAGATAATTGTTTAACATTTAAAAGCCTTATCAGTATTCCGCACGAAAGGTATAAAAGGAACCTCACGTCAACAAAATAAACGCGCTGGCTGGAGATAAACCATTCCCTTTCAAAGGTCACACCATATATGTACGCAATAGCTGACAGTATCTTATTTTGACTTGATTTATTAGTTGGTACTGGAAAGTTAGCACTATAATAATAATATTGTGATCGTTTTGATTTATATTAGTTGGTGCTGGAAAGTTGGCACTATAATATTGTAATCGTTTTGATTTATATTAGTTGGTGCTGGAAAGCTGGCACTATAATATTGTAATCGTTTTGATTTATATTAGTTGGTGCTGGAAAGCTGGCACTATAATATTGTAATCGTTTTGATTTATATTAGTTGGTGCTGGAAAGCTGGCACTATAATATTGTAATCGTTTTGATTTATATTAGTTGATGCTGGAAAGTTGGGACTATGGTATTGTGATCGTTTTGATTTATATTAGTTGGTGCTGGAGTTGGCACTACAATATTGTGATCGTTTTGATTTATATTCTCTTAAGTGATCTCTTCTAGACAACCATTGGATGGGGAGGATTTGTGATACAACAAAAGACGGTGGTGTAATTATATATAATATAATGTTTAAATTTTATATGTATATCTCCATACTAAATTTCATCCCAATCCGTTTAGCCGTTAGAGTAATAAACATCCATACATATAAACTTTTGCGTTTATAATATTAGTAAGGATAATATGGTAACTATAATCTATGTTATACTTATAGTTACTTATATTAGCTGTTTTTATTACCAGAAAATAAATAGGTATTTTATTTTATTCATTTAAATACGAAAATATAATGTGTTTGTAAACTTAAATAAAAGTATATAAAATCAAATAGTTTTATATTGCTTCAAGTACTTCCAAGATTCCATGTGAAGCTGTTTGAGTACAGTTCTCAGCACAGAAAAGGAGAGTAAGATAGGGTACGGCATGTAGCTGATAGCCCGCATCAATACTTGAAGCCAACCCTTTTGAATGAATCTATTTCCATTGTCAATTAAATTAAATAGAAAAATCTTGATAAAGAAATGGCCTCCAGATTTTCCACGTTTTCTGGGTAGTTGATCTTTTTACGAACGGTGGTATAACAGTCATTGTGATTATTTTGACATTCATAAATGCATCTGCGATGCCTAACTTTAATAAAGCACTTAAAAGTTTAAGCTTGAGTCGAACATGACAAAATACTTTTAAACTTTATCATTTGCAAATGCTAATATTTAAACTTCGAGGTTCTAGCACATGTAGTTTGTAGTACTAATCCCGCATAAACCGGGAATCAAGAATTTAGAACTACTAAACTATATAACAGATAAACGTAGATAGTGACCTTGATTCATCTTATTTAGACGTAAAGATGAAAGAATAAGTAACTTTACATTGAGAAAAAATATGTTCCTATTACAGGAAAACCAATTTAGTATCATATGTATGAGTATAGATTATGAATCGTCATAATCAGCTATTCCTGTTGCTGGTACAAGCCTTCCGTAACCCGTATGTGCATGTATGTACCCCGCTGGCCCAGTGCGGGATGTCACATGTCCTTGATTCTTTTTCCTCCGTTCGCTGTTTCTCACGATATTTCTTTCATAAGTTTAAGAGAGTGTTGATGTTAAATCCACACACATCTTAAGAAAAAAATTAATGCAAGTCCAGCGGGATTCAAACTCCAGTGCGTCGCATCAAAAGTCGCAAGAGTTCCCACTGAGCCACTCTTACTCTTTACAAGGAATAACCCGATAAAACTAGGGCACAAAACTACGCCTGACTAATGTTTGTGCCAACTTTATTTACTGCATAAATGTCAACTTAGGTATACGTCCAGTACGATGGCAGAATATCAATTATACGATTGAAGCCAGGCGAATGCCCCATATAACGGCGACATAAATTTTATGGAGGTTCGACCATAAAAATGGGGAATTATCAAACTGTGACGGAATTACCCTAATAAATTATTAAGTTAAGGCCGTGTGGAGAGCTCGGTTGCCAGTTTATAAAAAAGGACTTTAATCTAAATTATAACACTGATTTACAGCGCTGGGAAATGCATGACGAGGAGTAAGCAGATTTTAATAAGCATTTTGGCAGGCAAGTGTTTTACGAGCCTTTGAGTGACATTTTTTTTTCTTAATAGTAATTAAATTTCAAGCATCGTTATGTGACATACATATAGCAATAGGGTAAAAAATAACTAAAATATAGGTATATTCAACAAAATATAATAAAACTATTCTAAAAGGCCTATGGTGGAAGGGAAAGTGCCCAGAACGCTGGCCGCATTGACACGCTGAATGGCAATGCTGATTTTTTACCAAAACATGAGCCAGCGTTCTGGTCATACGTCACCTCCACCAGGCGTTTTGCCAAGTCCCTGTAGATTTAATGGGTGCTCAGCCCTCACGGTCTTAATGTTTCTACCCCAAACGGCACAAATATGCAACCTCGGTCGAGATTTGATAGGAAAAAATATGTTTTATTAGAGTAATAAATTATTTTTGAAAAAAAACTAAACCGACTTCAAAACCACAAATGGCACTCAAAAGTAAAAAATAAATTAATATAATTATCATAAGCGCTACCCACTAATATAGTTGAAGTCGGTGCCAGCCAAGTCTAATAGGTAGCAGATAAATATGTATATAGTAAGTACTACTTGTAGGTAGTATCTATCTACTACCTTTTAGACTTGGCTGGCACCGACTTCAAATATATGAGTGGGTATCTGCTGTATCTGCCATGTCATGATGGAATTTAGAACAGGCTATTATGGTTAAATCCATTTACGAAATGTTGTGTCTGTCCTATTCACCGTTGAGGAGTTCCCTCACCGGAAGTCAACCCTGGGTGAAGCAGGTGAAGCAGTCGAATACAAACCTCCACCTTTAGAAAGTTGGTTACGAAAAAAACAAGAACCGACTTGAAGATTAAACTTATATTTTTTGTTTTTGCTATTTTTTTCAAAAACTACTGAATGAATTTCGATAAAATTTATATGGGACCACCTTTGAAGTATTACCTACCAATCAAAAAAAGAATCATCGAAATCAATGCATAATTGGCGGAGAAATCGCGTAACAAACACAAAAAAAAAAAAAAAAACATACCGTCGAATTGTAAACCTCCTCCTTTTTGAAGTCGGTTAAAAATAAAGCAAAACGCAAAAAAAAAAAACGCATCAAATTGAGAATCATATCAAATTAAAATCTATTCAGTTTTGGCATCACAGACTCACTTATGAACATAAAATTATTACCATGACTCTACCACCGCATTAAAAAAATAACTATTACTCAGAAGATACGCTATGAAACTGAGAGGCATTTTTTTAGATATTTTGTTACAATTTTTTGGTTTTCTACAATGTTGTGTTTCATATGTACCAGTTGGCTACTTTACAAAAGTGGAATGTGCCAAGCATCTTTATCTTCTATATAATCACAAACAAAACAAAAAGTACAACTTTCGTTTTTAATTTGGTTTGAAAACATTAAATGTTTGTGATGGGGTTTAGGTCCTGGTTTCTAAGATACGACCTAGGCAAAAAATAACTCTATTAGTTATTGTTCTGTTGTACACAGTGTAATTACTTAGGAATAAGGAACTCTTATAAAACCCTCGGAATAGAACTATTTCCTCTTTTGTTAACGCAAAAACTTTTCCTTCAATACGTTCAATAACTTTTTCGTCGAGAAAACTCGAGCAAATTCCAAAGAAAAGTCTCACCGCACAGAAATTAAGTAAATGACGTGTACAGTCCATGTTTCGGGTGCACAAGTGAAATGTTTTCGTGGTCAAAGTGAGTTGCGTGGTCGAAGCGAGTTGCGTGGTCGAAGCGAGTTGCGTGGTCGAAGCGAGTTGCGTGGTCGAAGCGAGTTACGTGGTCGACGTGAATAATTGAAAGAATTCTGAGTGTAGTTTCAGTCTGCGACGTGATTTGGTTTGTGATTATTACGCTTTTTCTCCACTAACATAAAGAAACTTTATAACACTTGACTAACATTTTTCATTTTATGTACGAGTAGGTATGTTGTATTTATTTCTGCAGTGATAGGCCATTTCTTGAGAAGTAACATACCTTTGCTAAACATTTGTTAGAGTGTTAAAATATATACATAAAGTATTACAAAATAAATATTGAATTTACTTGCTAATTTATATACATAAACTACATATTTAAAGTTAAAAGTATTTATTAGGCTTGAAATGTTGTCGCGGTACCGTTGTTTTTGTTCGTTCTTTTCCGTACAATGCAGACTGTGGTCGATTCAAAGAAAATTAAAATTAAAAGATCAGAAGGTAGAAAAAAAAGATACGGCCGGGTCGGTCTGTTCAACGGAAAAAGAAGGACGACTAAAAACCTAAGCTAGATTAGCATAAGCAGTGTTGTGAGTTAATGTGAAATATTGTGGATTGTATTAAATATAATTCAAGAACATATTTTGAAGTATAAATTGAATAGAAGACTGTTTCACATTTAACCGTCAACTACTAGTGTGCAAGCATTATTGCGGGTTTGAAGGGCACTATTTCAAGCAAAATGACTTGGCATTATGAGACTTCAAGCTGTTGTCTTAGGGAAATCGCAATGACTGTACTGCACACTCACTATTTTGCAAAACAACGTTTTGAGTGGTGCTATAACAGCTTCTGACAGGCGTGTTGTTAATAATCAGGTAAATGCTGTGTTTGTCTCACAATTGTATAAATTTATTACTGAAAACAAACTACACTCTACTTACTAAAACTAAACTAACTACATACAAGGAGAAGCAATTGGACAACCCATAGACCATTAAAGGCCTATAGATAGCTCAAATGCTCTAACCCACTACCAGTTGGCAGCGTACCCAAGAGTATTGCCCCGTTGGATTGCAATACTGATACGTTGAGCCACTGTATAAACAAAATATGTGCGTTGTCCGTAAGTGATCTTGCAAAAATATACCTACAATAGTTCTAAACGAGAAGTTTTGCAACATTCCAGTCAGTTAATCATAACCATAAACAATACAATACAATAATACTATATTGAACACCACAACAGGAAACAAAAGTTTACAGTTACATATAAAAATGGTAGAACAATGGGCGGCCTTATCGCTATGTGCGGTTTCTGACAGGCAACCTTTGGATGGACAGGAATAAAGAAGTAAAAACTTAATAACTTCTACCTTATTGTTTTGTTCCTAGTGCAGGAGACCAACACTTGGTGTATCTTTGACAGTAAATACTAACACCTTATTTACTAAACAATACATAAAAAATACTTTTCCTCTCAGAACGTACAACAGAATTTTTTCTATAAAAGAAGTTTATTGCTGGAGCGAAGCGCTAATTGATTTTTAGAACGCATGCACAACTGAAATTGACGCTCGGTCGCAGTGAGTAATTGAGAGAGTGCCGCTTCGGTCCGCTCGTTAACGTAATGAGGGACCAAGTGTCATTTAGCAGATGCGTAGGTTTGTTCCTTTTTGCAACGACTGCTTTTTACATATTGATGACTTAGCATCTCAATTGTGATATATATATCTTTCATAAAGAGACGTGATTTTAAAATTAATTATATAATTATCCATTATTATTATTATTTAGCAGTAATAGTTAAGAATTGTCATGTTCCGATTAGAAGAAAACAAGATTTACTTGAAAAGCCGGCCAAGTGCGAGTCGGACTCGCGCACGAAGGGTTCCATACCATTATCTATAAAAATGGCAAAAAATCACGTTTTTTGTATAGAACCCTCTTAAATATTTATTTTATTCTGTTTTTTAGTATTTGTTGTTATAGCGGCAATAGAAATACATCATCTGTGAAAATTTCAACTGTCTAACTATCACGGTTCATGAGATACAGCCTGGTGACAGACGGATGGACAGACAGATAGACATACAGACAGACAATCATACAGACAGACAGATATACAGATAGACAGTTACCCGTTTTACCCTTTAGGTACGGAACCCTAAAATTTAAGCTACTTTACTTTTACTTCCAAAAATCCGCCTTTACTTTAATGAATTTGTTGACATTTTATTTTTGTTTTGTAGTTATTTGTGATTATTTGTGATTGGTATTGAGTCCTAGTTACTTGATTAAATGAATTTGAATTTGAATTTGAATTTTAATTGATTGCTTGAAACCAAGTTGCGACATGTTAAGAACGCGTGCACAACTGAAGCGGACCCGCGGTCGCGGTAACTAATAA
The DNA here is from genome assembly GCA_951640565.1 of Petrophora chlorosata. Lineage (NCBI taxonomy): Eukaryota > Metazoa > Arthropoda > Insecta > Lepidoptera > Geometridae > Petrophora > Petrophora chlorosata. The sequence continues at coordinate 19,122,372 of OX621189.1, read as the reverse complement.
AGGGAGTGCCGCGCCGCTGCGGCCCGCTCGTTATTGTAATGAGGGGCTGAGTGTCATTGAGCGGAGTGCGTACGTGATTTGAATTGGGAAATTCGAGATGTGAGTGTAGGTTTTATTGAACATTTTTTTTTAAGAATGGAAGTTATGTCAATATTTGTTAGTTGAGTGAAGAGATAAAAAGCGTTGAGTTTTTAAGCGAGTCATAACTTTTATATTGAGAATGCTTGCACAACGTGAGTCACTGTGAGTTATGAGACACAACTGGGCCCTAATTCACTATGACAACTTGGCGATTCCTTGCTTCAAGGAAACGTCGATTCTTTCATTAATAAACGATATCTGTGAAATTTGTATTCTCTATTACGCGTCATATATACGAATATATGAATGCGTCATAGAGATGTCGTTTATTAATGAAAGAATCGACGTGATTTCGAAGCAAGGAATCGACGTGATTTCACCAATTTGGCATAGTGAATGGGGGCCCTGCTGATACAGCGGTCAAATGTTTGCCTAGCAGTTAATAAAAATAGAACTAAGATCAGTTTTTTCTAGCGCATTTTTTTTTTATTACTTATAGGCAATCATTTGACCGCAGTCACATTTTCTAAAAATTACAAATGTGAAAAAAGTGCGGGATCCCGGTGAGGCTAAGTACACTTTGATAATAGAGAAGCTCCAGGGGAAATTCGCTAGGTACGTTTATAAGCTTTTATATATACTGTACAGATATTAACCGTACTTTTTCCTCTTTTTATTTGTCATAGAAATACAGACGACGACAAAAGTAGACGTAAGTTACTTCTGTTCATGTACATACTATTTGCAAATACTGCGCAACAAGGTTAACAATCCGGCCGTGGTGATTACACTTACATTATAATTATGTTACCAATAACTATATTCGCGCCGCTCCCGCTCCCGCTGTTCTCATGTCCTATTGTACGAACTAGTCACGCTAACACCGCTCCTACAAGTAGAGTTTTGTCACTTTGAATAGTTTTGCACGAGTTCCAACAAGTTGACATTTTAAATGACGGTATAAGAACCATTGTTAAGAATCTGAATTTATTTCTTAAATAATTACATGAAATAGTTAGCGTTTTAGTGTTAGGCTGAAAGCTTACCAATCGTAAACCGCTTCGCCTGATCCCATTGCATAATTGTAACCTACTTAAATACAAAAATTCCGAACTCAAATTTCATGAAAGAACATATTTTTAAATATAAATTACTTTTATTATTGCTATTATTTTTGCGTGTCCCACCACCTATACATGCGAGGACCTGTACAATGCTACGGACAATGCTCTGCTTGTGGCGGAGTACTGGTCCAAAAAAAATAAAGCCGAAGGATCGACTTCTAACAAAAAGAATAAAAATTACATCAATATAATGAAACCAGCCTTTTGCAGGTTTATACTCTATTTCTTAAGTACATCATATTTTTTGTTAATCCATCAAGTTCAATTAGAAAGTCGATTTGAAGTTTCATAATGACTATTGGCAGTAAGAATCAGGTCTTACCGTTCGTCAACACCAAGAAACTTAATGTTAGTCAAAAACTTACTAGTAGGAACTAGTCCACGCAGTTACTAAACTAAGGAAACTACGCAATACTAGTCCCTCCGTGTAACGGATTACGGCTTCCTAAAGTAACAGTTATATTGATTACAGTTTTGGAAAAGCCATTATTATGTCCATTTCACGGTTCAGACATCAATTCCACTCTACTCCATAAGGGTTGAGTTATTCGGCCAAAGTTGCGTTTTATGACGTAACTTTGGATATTTTAGTTGGAGTTTTAGGCATGAGCCATTTAACATGAGGATAATTTTGATGGGTGTTTTTTGTCGGAGTGTTCTAAGTGATATAGGATTTCGGAGTGGATAATGTGTAATTTTGCTGATTTGTTAGAGTGCTGAGGCATTACTGTGTGATATAGTATTAAGGGTCGACACACACTGACACATAGTCGAGTTGAAGCGACATATCACTCGTGGTAGGTCTCTCGTATGCGGGAGGCCGTGGATAGGGACCACAGCTTTGCCAGTTATCCCGCCGCCAAGCAGTAGTCTGCAAGCATTACTGTGTTCCGGTTTGAAGGGCATTGTAGCCAGCGAAATTACTGGGCATATGAGACTTAATATCTGATGTCTCGGGGTGATGAGCGCAATGCAGCACTACGCAGAGCTTTTTATGTTATATTAAAAGTTCTGGGCGGCACTGCAATTGTTATGGGCAGGCGTGGCGCTTACCATTAGGCGAACGACATGCTAGTTTTATCACTCAATTTAAAAAAAAACTGAATAAAGCGATGTTGCATGCGCCTTTTAGGCTCGCCGATGCACGCATTTCACGAATACGCGCGTCTGTTTTTTTTTCATACCCTTTGTATATTTCTCATTACGACAAAATCTAACGCCCTTTCTAATTGTGCTATTAGTCAAAGCGACCTGGTAGAAATCGCTTTGAATGATAAGACTGCCTATTGTTACGCCTGTTTCTGTTATATATTCTTATTTTATGTATTTTGAAGATTTATAACAATAGTGCTTATATCTTAATCTATCTTCTCCACGTAGATAGAGGATAGAGCTTCTTCTCTCTTGTGGGTGTGTGGCCAACTGGTGTCGGAGATTGTTTAGACCATCCGTAGGCCTCTTAAATGGCCTTACAATTGTTGTCCTGAGAGAACAACCGGAACCGACGGCCTAGCATGCCCTCCAATGCACGGTAGCGCTCAGATGTAAATACTACACAAACAGTCACCTATCTAAGTTGTGACCGCTGCGAATTTCGCTTAACCTTGCAGATCTGTAACGAAAACCTCGGAGAGATTGCTTTATGCGATAAGACCGCCAATTGTATTACCCAAATTAAGATTTATATTTTTCTCATGTAATTATGTTTGTGATATGCAATAAAGTGTAATTGTATTGTGTTGTATATATTAGCTATGCCTAGGTAATATGCTATGTCAAATTTTATAGTGACGCTTCGTTTTTCTATTCAATTTTGCGTCAGTGCGAATCGGCCCTTACAAACTTAGCATTACTAGTTCTTACACATTATACCGACATTGTTTTTCCGTTCAAATAAGAATTTTTTGCTCATCTTTATTCAACGTCCGCGCAGAGTTTGCTCCTTAAGTACCTATAAAGAATCTTAATATGAAATCAATATTATAACCATGTTGCGCAACTTTTAAATAAGTAAGTACTTAGTAAATAAACACTCAGGTAAGCCTCTGTAGTGTAGTGGTTGCGCAGGTTGGCTCAAATCACACACCACTGAGGTTGCGGTTTTGATTCTCGCGACGGGACAAATTTTTGTGTACATAAAAAAGCGCAAGCATTTGTTTTGTGTCTGAGTGTTGTGGGAACATGGTTCTCGTACTTCCTGGATCCATACATACAGGAATCCTAGTTAGGGCTCCACACCACTGAGTTTCTAACTCGCTCTAAAACGGGGAAGAAAAACATCGTGAGGAAACCGGCATGTCTAAGAATTTATCACAAAAGTTCAAGAACATGTGACATCTACCTACCAGCACTGGGCCAGCGTTGTGGATTATGGCCCGTGCTCTCTCTACGAGAGAAGACCCGAATCCCAGCAGTGGGAACGTAATGAGCTGGTGATGATGATGATCCAAAAATGAGTTAGTTTAATTTTAATAAGATAAGATAAGAAATTCTTTATTGCAACTACAAACAACAGATACACAGCTTCTTCGAGTACTTAGTATGTAATTAAAACTATACAATTTAAGCAATGTACCTACAAACAGAGTGCAAACGGAGTAAATTCAGCATGTGCTGGGTTCACATCTTAGATGAGAACGCAGCACTGTTTTTCAATTTACACCGGTGCTCGAACTGGTTTTCGTCGAGATGGTACGCATAGCAGGTTACATTCAATACCAGATTATTAACAATGAATTATATTTAAGTCGCAGTAACCAGAAGAGCTTATTAATCACTATTTTACTTCTCATCAATACAAACTAAGACTAAAACCGAATGTAATCTAATTAACTGAGTTCCGATTAAATTCCGTTTAATGTGACCAACTGCGATTGCAAAGTTTCGCCTTTCCGATCACGTGCCGTTCCGTCCCGTCCCCGGACGATTGGACACGGGGATTCAATTATGGATCCGGTATTAATGCCGTGTGCTTCGTTATATTTGAGACAGTATCTGTTTTCTGTCTTCACTTGAACTATTTCTGAATTGAAAAAAACTGAAAGAGAGTGCCCGAGACTACGTTGTTGTCATTAAAAATGTTTTTTTTATTGCATTGAACCATAGTATCAAAATACAGGATTCTTTTTTTATGAAACTGTGTGTTGACACGACGAGCATCTAGTTTGCCTGATGGTAAGCGCCATGCCTGGCCATAACAATTGCAATTCCACCAAGAACTTTTATTACCTTAAAAGCACTGATTCAAATCTAAAACTTAGTAAATATTCCTTCCTTTATATTAATTTCAGCTCAAATACGGGGAATTTAATATCGGATAAATCTCTGTTTGACAAATATACGATATCTTTAATACAACAAAGATCATCTCTACAACAGTTTTTATGGTACGTAATGCTGAGTAAGCTGGAAATATTACGAAACAAATGCCACGAAACGATATTTTCCAACAATACCTACATGTAGTTAATCCTAGTAATATAATATATCTAAATAAAAACATGTAGGTATGTTTGGATGTTTGTTACTCAATTTCATTGGGACCATCATCATCATCAGTCCATTATGTTCCCACTGCTGGGACACGGGCGTTTTAGAGTTTGAGCCGTAATCTACCACGTTGGCTAGTACTGGTTGGTGGATGTCATATGTCTTTAAATTTGGTGATTCATAGACAAGCCGGCTTCTTCACAATTTTTTTACCTTCACCTTTATTAAAATAAGTATTAAATTGAGGATTCGAATTTTGGTGCGTCGGATCGAAAGTCGCACAAATCCACGCTGAACTACATTTTCTTCTTGATCACTGTTTGAAGGTATGGATTTTAATGATAAGGATAGATTATACCGGACGGCGCGGTGCCTACGGAAGATCAGCGCTGGTTGCTTCAGCCGGCAATATGCTGAGTAGAGGACGTTTTGTGGCAATACCTACTTATTCATTAATGTGTTTATTTATTTAATGCATTCCTTAATGTAGGTAGGTACAACATGAGCGATGTTGTACCTACCAATACCTAATGATGGTGGTCAATTTATAGTCAGTTCACTAAGGACCCTGTCGGGCACGCATTTAGCAGAGAGAAAGACTGCTTCGAAGTATAAAAGTTATATAGCAAAAATTATCAAATTAATAAGTGTGGAAGGAGGGTAGGGAGGTCTTTGCCCTGCTGTGGGACAAACCAGGTTAATAATAATAATAATAAAAAAAGACGTGTGGCACTCGGAGACTGCCGCGGTAAAGCTATTGCATAGCATTTTTATCAACTTATGCAATTATACTTACGCAGTAACGCCGATACAACCAATGCCACCTAGAGGCGAGTCGCTGAACTAAAGAGACAAGCGTGATATTTCAAAAAGTCATTAAAAGTTCTGCTATTCATCGATAGATGGCAAAACTTAAAAGTATCACCGCTGTGCCGGTCGGAGTGGGGGGTGTTAGGTTATTTTCGTTACGGAATTTCTGGATTCGGTCTCCACGCTCAAGGCCCGCGATAGAAGCTATGCAATAGCTTAATAAATGCTCTAAGAAGCCTCTACGTGTTGGACTCATGTCCCCGCGCAAGCCTTCCGAAGGACCGGATGTATAACCCGTGAGAAAGAGCGACGTAATAATAATAATTGGTCTGTGTGAGTACAAAACCATACATCTCGGTAAAATTTCATTTGAAGCAAGTTTTTTTTCGTGTGACTAAAGCTTTAACCCATCCGCTTCGAGATTGAATTCCTTACGCATAACGCAACGTGCACACGATCTGGAATTGAATGATTAGACTCGTCGATTACGATAAGTCTAATTATCTGCGCACAAAGTCGCGGGTATTAACTTGTTTCTTACAGAAGAAAATATTTCCACAAATATCTATTTCTAGACACTCTTTATCTTGTTACGGATCAGCGCTGAAATAGGAATTTTCTCGAACAATTAATTCCTTTCAAGATCTTGTTCTTTGTAAGAACTATTTAAAAATCAAGTGTAAGCACTATCAGGTTTTGTAAAGAGATGGAGATAAAAAGAAAACTGGGCAATTTAAAATCCAATTTCATATATTATTATATTTTCAAAAGCTATACGTTGGCATTTTAACTTTCAAATGGTTATATAACTTGGCACTTTGGATATTGTAATTCATAACGCGTGAAACGATCGCCTATATATCTTTTGGCCACTATCTCGCCTGATGTTAAGCGACGATGTGGGCAAAGATTAAGCATATAGATGTAGAACAAGAAAGCAGTTAAACGACTGCCTACACCAGTCTTTTGTTCAGAAAGACGTCAATCTAGTCGTGTTTCTAGATGATTCCCGAAACACGACTAGATCACTTGACGGCTACGGTTTTGTTCAAAAAATATATAACTAATTTTCATCCCTCCTACTTTTTATGGAACTGATTCGAGCTAGTCATTTACCTGATGGTAAGCGCCACGCCTGCCCATAACAATAGCAGTGCCACCCAAAACTTTTAATACCATATAAAGCACTGCGTAGCACTGCATTGCGCTCATCACCCCGAGACATCAGATATTAGGTCTCATATACCCAGTAATTTCACTGGCCACAGTACCCTTCAAACCGAAACACAGTAATGCTTGCACATTACTGCTTGGCGGTAGTATAACTTTGGGGGGCAGGTTAAGCCGTCGGTTTTGGTTGTTGTCTGGACAAAAGTCGTGTCGGAGGCCGTCGGGCCACACGATAGAGAGGTATACTGACCAATCCTTATAGTCGCCTATAGGGATTGGTCAGTATACCTCTCTGTCCAGTCCATTTCAGAATCAAAAGATCTTATCGTCTCATTAACAACAAAGGTACAACAATGACTTTACATAAATCATCTACGCCACACTAGAAGTCTGGGGCATAGACCACTGCTTAAAAAATGCTGAAAGATGAGGTTGTTACCTTCTAAATAAATAAGTAAATAACGCCCAACGATCACATACATAAATCCTGGCCCCTAACTAGGATTCCCTGTATCTAGGGAACCAGGAACTATGAGGACCATGGTCCCACAACACCCTGACACGAAACAAATGCTTGCGCTTGTTTTCTGTGCACAAAAATTTGTCCCGTCGCGGGAATCGAACCCAGCCAACCTGCCCAACCACTACACCACAAAGGCTGTCATCTCAAAGTATGATGAGTTTATGACAGTTTGCCGTTCGTCTTATGTTTAATTTCCTACATCGGTCCATGAGGTTTGACATATTGTCAACTTATATTGACGACGTGTTTCCAATGTGATTATGTGTTAACCACATTCGCTAACATTGGCTGCGATATACGCATTAAAACACTGCGTTTAATTTCACAACGAACAGCAGCAATCCAATCCCAAGTCAGTTTATTGCACAGTTTTAGCAGTAGTTTGCGCAGTCCTTTCATTTACTGCTGCTTACAGCGATTACGTTTACTGCGCTCTCACGGGGCTATCCCGAAGGTTTTACTGTGTACTATTTGTTTAGATTGAGGAAAGTGAAGTTGGGAATAAACATGACTGCGCAGATTAGACTCTGGTGATGGATGAGGTTTGTATCTGATAAGTTTATTTTTAAGTTCGTTTACGATTTTGTTGAAGTCTGACAGTAGGTATACATTATTGATTAAAAGTTCTCTCAAAACGTATACTTTTTACTTTTTTATGTTTCAAAGTGAAGGTTTATTATTATACTATTATTAATTCCTATATGTATGTTATTTTATTGAAATTTAATCAAAGAAATTTACACAAAAAACAGAAGCTATTAATAAGACTAAACTATGTACAACTTGAAATTTATATACATGAGTGACCATGCGGCAAGGTGCCAGGAACGCTGGCTGCATTTTATTTCATTTATGGAACTGAGCAACAAGACGAGCAAGTTGTTAACCTGACGGTAAGCGCCACGCTTAGCCACCCAGAGCCGAACAGTTGCAGTGCCACCCAGAGCCTTTCTTACCAATAAAAGTACTGCTCAGCACTGCATTGCGCTCATCCGAGACAACGGATATTAATTTTCAAATGCTCAGTAATTTATCTGGCTATTTTAAAGGAGAGTTATTTTAGTCCCTGCCAAAGGAAATAGTGAATCTATACTCTCTGGCTTCCGGAGTCATATACCTCCAATTATACCCAGAAAGACACCTACCGAGAGCGTCCAACGTTCCCTTTTCAATTATTAAACGACCTAAGGTCAGAAGGGCCAAGTCTGCCTTAATACCGTACACATACAATTCTAAATGTGATAGCCTAACCTAACCCTGGGCAGATGGGTATTTCCATACATATAGCATCGCTACATACCTACCTTTAAGGGTTTGAGGATATATTCAATGGAGGTGACAAGCAGAGCTTAAAAAACATATGGTCACTTTAACCATGCGTAACCAAAAAAGTTTGATCATTGTAAACCTTTTGTTCAAAACCAAATTAAAACGATAAATTCCCATCACTAAACTATATGAAAAACTGCCCTTCTTCAGTGCGGTACGGGGTGCATGAGAACCCACATTTTATTTTGCCTAAAGAACCTAAACTAAAACACCTAACCACGGGCGGTGGCAGATTTAGCTTAATTAACTCATCTTTAATAATAATCGAGACGAAAAAAGGTACATTTGTCTTATTTCGCGCCAAAAAGAGAATTTTAGTCTCTTACGGGCGGTGGGGTTTAATAAGCCTCGTGCCGCTACAATCTCTGGTTTAGGACAAGGTTCAAAACGCCCTGAAACGCAATAATGGAAAGTACAGATAAATTAATGCCGCTGGGAACGTGTTAAGAACATAATTTTATATTGTAAATCTGTAGATGTTTTCTTCGCTTATTATTTTTTTATCGACTAGATACATAGATTACGGTTTTTAACTAGAATTTCCTATAATTGCTAGAAAACTAGCACCTACACCTACAATGCCAAAACACAAATCAAATTCTTAAGTAGTATATTATTTTTATCAGAAACTGATCTGCTTAAAAAGCAAAGAGATTGTTTAACTAAATAGAAGCGAATTTGATTTGTTACGTGGGACCATGATCCTCGTATTTTCTAGTTTCCTAGATATAAGGAATCCTAGTCCGGTAGTTATGTTTTTATTAGATTTTTCTATCTCCTTTTATTACTACTACATGCTCGTTTTTACATACCTAGCCTTTAGGTCGGCAAGGTCTCACGCCCGTTGGGAATACCTCCACGATTCCGCAAAAGAATGATAAGAATTGGCGAGGTGAGCATAAACGGTTTGGCCGTGACCTTTCCGTGATAAAATCTTGACCTCGGCAAAAGGTCATTTGGCATAGCTTAGAGCGGGTTCTGTCGAAAATAGTCTGCGTTATAGCTAGAGGGGCGGATATTCTTATAAGCTGGCTATAATTATATACTTAGCTATAGCGAAGATTTCTGTTTTGTTTTACCTAGGCGTGGATAGCGGATACGATAGCGTCACGCTTTGGTTAAAATCTAAAAAAATATAATAATATTAACACACTGTAATTTATTCCTTTAAAATTTGATGGTACCTACATAGTGGGAGATTGGGATGCGTGGAAAGAGATGAAGGGGACCCCTATAAGGCTCTTTAAAAAGAGATGGTTATTTTCATCTTATTTTAATATCAATTGTAATTTAGTTTTGAACTGGTGAAATTGATTCAAAACGAATTTGGTATCAAAATTCTAAGTTACACAATATGTTGTTAACACGTTAAGTGCGAAACGAGGCCTAAATCACCCCTCATGCAACTTCCTTGTGGTGCGGCAAGGAAAAACGTGAACATCTCTGTCGTGCGAAGGGCATAGCTTTGGTTTGGTCCAGTATAGAAAAGAGATAAATGTATATTTGAGACGCGCCAATAGTCCCGGACTCGGTGGTATACCTACCTTGGTACCGGATGTCTTAGGCCTCGTACCGCACTGAATTAATATAATTTTAATGCAGTGCGGAACGAGGCTAAAACGTCCCATATCCCCCCGGACCTCGTACCGCACCCAACGCGAGTTTCCCGCGACTAGTGTTGTGCATCACGTCGATTGGAGAGCACGTCCTTTTACATCGCCGAACATGTCTAAACGATGTCGGAAGAAGTTAATTTAAAAAAACCTAGAAACAGAACCAAAACAGGTATGTTTTTTAATTGATATTTTTGTAGGTAGTGAAAAACTCCACAAAAAACGCAAAGCAGACGTTGACAAAACAGGTAAGTAATTAATTAATAATTCAGTAGTTCTTTGTCTAGGTTTTGAAAGTAAATAAAGATTACCTAACGATTTTTAGGGTTCCGTATCGAAAGATAAAAACAGGACCCTCTATTACTATTACTAAGACTTCGCTGTCTGTCTGTTTGTCTGTCACCAGATATCTCAAGAATCGCGAAAACTAGATAGTTGAAGTTTTCTCAAATTAAGTAGGTACTTCTGTTGCCGCTACAACAACAATACTAAAACGTTAAAAACAACAAAATATGTACAGGGTTATTTTTAAGACTTTCACACAAAAATAGATAAACGTCGTTGCGTCGATATTATTTTTCTCATCACTAATCTTTTACCCTATTTCAGTGCGTTACGAGGTGTATAAGATCCCATATTTTGTTTTGCTAATAATTAATAAACTAGCTATCAGATCCCGGGGCGACGGTACATTAGGGTTCATCAATTCACTGTCTATATCGATAAGGACCAAAATTTTCATTTATCTTTGATTTCGCGCCAGAAAATGGATTTTAGTCTGTTAAAGGAGGTGGGGTCTAATAGACCGCGTGTCGCCCTAACGTCTGGTCACGGTGCGGGCCGATAATACCTCGTGCCGCAGGAACGGAAAGTTTGCAAAAATTGGTGCCGCAGCTAACGTGTTAAAAGAACAAAGATCGACATAAAAGTAAAACTGTATTACAACTATGAACACAGGTCGCAGACTGACACACTTTCAATAACAAATTCAAACTGCCATTATCATAAGCCTATACATAGAAGAGCCTTACAAGTGTTCGCAAAATAAATTTACATAGACATTTTATTCTCATACGCTAGCCTTTGCTAAGCCATAGAATAAATCACAGTAGTTCCTTACTAAGCAACGTCACAGATCAAATCATATATCTAGCAAGGCAACGACTCATGTCCTCTGGGGATTTCTCGAAGATACCTGCTAAAGAAGCTTAAAAATTGGCGAGGTGAACATAATCTTTTACCTTTGACCTTGACTTCTAGCTTATGAAATATTGACCTTGGAAAGGTCACAAGAATTAGTCGTTTGGCATGGATAAGAGCGGGTTCTGCCAAGAATAGTTTCGCCAAAGAAAACTAAACCCTAAGTGGAAGTGTGATAAACGATACATAAGTTTGTTGGAGTATATATGACATTTCTTCATTCTACGAGCTACTTCCGACTAATATTATAAACCAAGCTGCGCGCCGTGGTTTTCCGGGATAAAAAGAACTCTATGTCCTTTTCCAGGACCTTAAGTCCTACGTACTGAATTTAATCAAAATCCGCTCAGTAATTTTTGCGTAATTGAGCAACAAACATCCATCCATCCATCTTTCGCATTTATAATATTAGTTGGATGTGAAAGACTGTGTGTATGTATATTTGTAAAAACTAAAGCTTGTAATAGTGAAACGAATTTTAATAAGATACAAAGGTCCTAGAATAGGACAAAGTATAATTTTATTGCAAAAATTCCACCACTACCATACGAGACTCACATACTGAACTCCGACATACAGTAATTAGACAAAACGCAATGATGACCTAACGAACTCAAATATTACTTCACTCCGACAAAACTTAAAGACGACATGACTTAACTAAAAACTAAACAGTTAGCGGGTTTTGTTTAATAGCATCCAAGTAAGACGCTGCTTCTCAATCATAAGTGCGTGGTGTGTACACCTGTACTTATACATATAAAATAATAATATTCAGAATATGTTATCCTTAACTCATGTACAGACGAGTCTTAATGTGTGCTAGTCATTATGTAAGTATTTATAATGCAATGTGTAACTTTATGATCGTTAAATATATATTCCATTCCATTTCATTCCATTCCATTCCATTCCATTCTATTCCATTCCATTCCATCCTATTCCACCTTATTCCAATCCATTCTATTATATTCTAAGATACTGTGCTATTTCAAATACATTCTACTCCATTTGTAGGTTACGTAGACGGTTCCCCAGGGGTATGAAGTAGACTCCACCAGAAGTCTCCTCATCTCCCCATTATTTTGATTTAAAACTTGCCTGAGCTATGCTGTGCGCACTAAAAACTCTCTTAACATTTCTTAATGTTGCCGTTAATTCTACAACTTTAGTCTCAGCATTAAGTTTAGCAGTGAACTGAAAACGACAACATTGCTGGTAATATTGCGGTTAGCTGCCGTCGCGGTTGTAATGGCTAGAGGTAACCGTTTTTACTTAGAGTAAGTTAAACTTTACATTTCACATCCATGCCATTCTATTCATTTCTATGCTACACCTTGTACACTTAATTTTTGAGTGTGACTCTTTACTTTTTATTCAACTTCAAAAAAGAGAGGAGGTTCTCAATTCGATTGTTTTAAGCTATTGCATAGCTTCTATCGCGGGCCTTGGCGTGGAGACCGAATCTAGAAATTCCGTAACGAAAATAACCTAACACCCCCCACTCCGAATGCTATGCAATAGCTTTACCGCGACAGTCTCCGAGTGCCACACGTCTTTTTTATTTTATATTTATCACCTCAGAACTCCTTGGTTTACCCATACGGCCTCCCGCATATGAGAAACCTACCTCGAGTAAGAAATTTCTTTTCTGACAAATTAAACTACAGTTTTTATTCCTTAGATTTTTATTTCCAGTAGATAAGTTACGAAACATAAACAAAATCCTTTGAACAGTTAACAAAATGAGATGCTGCCAAAACTCAGTTCTTATCTTAATTCCTTAATTAAGCTAACTTACCTAATTTTTTTGTCTCACTTGTTATCTAATAAAGCTAATGTACTGAAAGACACGTTAACGGCTCAGTGGAACTGCTCCGTGCCTGGCATTTTTCCAATTAAAAAGAGGAAAATGGGAAAAAGTCCTGGCAACAACGAGCATTAGATAAGTAGCTGGTGAATTCCTAACCTGGATTTATAGACGCTTTTAAGCGGTGTTGCAATTAACAAGTGACAGCAAAGGGTTTCAGTTGCTTTAGGCAAATTGACAAGACTAATAATTTTTCTTTTTTTTTATTGAATTAAGTGATGAGACGAGCAAGTCGTTCACCTGATGGTAAGCGCCGCGCCTGCCCATAACAATTGTGCATTGCCACCCGGAACTTTTAATACCATTAAAAGCACTGCATTGTGCTCATCACCCCGAGACATCAGATATTAAGTCTTATATGCCCAGTAATTCCGCTGGCTACAATGCCCTTCAAACCGGAAAACCGTAATGTTTGCGCACTACTGCTTGGCGGCAGAATAACTGGTAAAGCTGTGGTACCTACCCAGATGGCCTCCCGCATATGAGAGACCTACCACAAGTGAATACTGGTAAACTTTTACTGGTGGTAGGTTTCTCGTATGCGAGACGCCGTCTGGGTGGGTGCCACCGCTTTGCCAATTATGCTGCCGCCAAGCAGTAGTTCGTAAGCATTACTGTGTTCTGGATTGAAGGACATTGTAGTTAGCAAAAATACTGGGCATTAGCAGAATTAACAGCTTATTGTCGCTGAGTGATGATCACAGTGCAGCGCTGCACAGGATGTTGCTAAAAAGATTTCTGGGTGTTGGTATTACTGTAATGGGCAGGCGTATCGCTTAGAGCGAGTGTGGATAAGTGGGAGAACGTGCGACTTTCGATCCAACACACCCGAGTTGAATCCCACTGGCCTCGTACCACTGACTTTCTTATAAGTTACGGTGAAGGAAAACATCGTGAGGACATCCGGCATATCAAGAAATTATCACAAAAATTCAAGTACATGTGACATCCACCAACCCGCACTGGGACAGCGTTATGGATTATGGCCCATACTCTCTCTATGACAGAAGGCCCGTGTCCCAACAGTGGGAACGTGATGGGCTGTTGATGATGATGATGATGATGATGTATCGCTTACCAACAGGTGAATGACCAGCTCGTATAGTCACTCAGATACATAAAAAAAAAACAAATGATTTGGTTGTAGAATGCACAATATAATATTTTTATTGCATACCAACTAAAAATGAAAACTCATCATTTTTGTGTAGTTTAAACCGATTTCAAAAAAAGGAGAAGGTTCTCTGTTCGATTGATTTTTTTAATGGTTGTTACCTTAGAACTCAAAAAATAAAAAATTTCAAATACGTATCGCAGACAATATTGTACTATGTACAATTGTATTATGAAGAAATAATTAAAAATATTTCTTCTTTTAATTAAAGTAATACGCCCAACGACCACAACGACCACGCCGAACGACCTCAACGACCACGCCTAAAGACCACAACGACCACATACATAGATCCTGGTCTCTAACTGGAATTTCCTGTATCTAAGGAACCAGGAAGTACGAGGACCATGGTCCTACAACACCCAGACATGAAACAAATGCTTGCGCGTTTTTTTCTGTGTACAAACATTTATCCCGTCGTGGGAATTGAATCCGCAACCTCAGCGGCGTATGGGATTTGAGCCAACCTGCTCAACCACTACAACACAGAGACTGATATTATTCAACAAAAGAAAAAAGCTCTAACAGTAGTTACATAATGAATGAAGTACTGTAATTCATACAATTGTTCAACACAATAAATAGTCAAGGCACGTACATAAATAAAATAGAAATAACACCCCAATATCACATATATAGGCTCTGACCCTAGTGTTCCCTGTACCTAGGGAATCATAACTTAGAGGACTTCGGATTGCGGAAGGGTCTGAACTCTTTGTTCCCATAAATAACCTTTCGGAAGCGAAATATAAATTATCACAATGTTTACTAAGATATATCTTCAACTAGCTGCGCCCCACGGTTTCCCGGGATAAACAGTAGCCTGTGTTAATCCAGGGAATAAAATATCTCCATTCCGAATAACACTTATATCCATTGAGTCGTTTCAGGATGAAGAAGTAAAAAACATAGGTAATGACATACAAACATTCGCATTTATAATATTGGTGTGATATAAACGAACAAGACTGCCCTAAAACCAGCCCAACCAGAGCCTCTTATTTAATGTTGCCGCTGGATAGGCCACTATCGATAGACTATCAATAGTCTATCGATACCCTGGCAATAGTGTGATTATCGATAGTATCGATACAATCAACACTATCGATACTATCGATAGTACGGAATTGAAAAAAGTATTGATGACTTTCAATAGTATCGATAGTCAACTCGTTCGGGACAACAATAGTATCGATACTATCGATAGTATCAATACCATAGTGACTACCAAGGATTAATATTATCGATACTATCGACAGTATCTGTTTCAAGGCAAAACTATCGATAGTTCGACAACAATACTGTCATTATTATCAAACCTATGAATGAGGACGAGTCTCAAATAACTCCTTTCGACGTCACACTAACGCAATTTTCCACTATTTAACCCTGAAAGAGCTTTGTCTAGTACAAAAGGCACGTACGAGTGTCGCAAGTATTCGCGACTGCTTGTGAGCTTCTTCGATTAAGGAGATTTAGAGTGCACGTACGAGCTTTAATAGTGCACTAGCGAGTAATTTGTGCACTGTTTTTTTTTTAATACTGATTGACGAGACGAGCTGGTCGTTTGCCTGATGGTAAGCAATACGCCAGCCCATAACAATAGCAGCATCACCCAGAACTTTGTTTTGCAAAATCCTGTGTGGCGCTGCACTGCGCTCGTCACCCTGAGACAATTAGCTGTTGAGTCTCATAATGCCCAGTAATTTCGCTGGCTACAATGCCCTTCAAACCGGACAACAGTAATGCTTGCGCACTACTGCTTAGCGGCTGAATAACTGGCAAAGCGGTGGTACCCACTTGAAAATTAATTGTGAATATGAACGTTAATGGAACGGAAGCGTGCGCTTACAAATTAAGCATTTTTTGACTAAATAAATTATTTTACAATATTATTATTTTATTACAGATAAAGAGTTTTACAAAGCATATAGCTCAGGTTTGAATAGTATATTGTAACTTAATTTTAAACTTCTAAAACACCCGTCGTTGTACCTTAAACACTGTATGTACTTACTATTAAAGGTCGGCGTTATATCAGCGTCCCTCTGTTTCCTCTATTTCTTCAATCTTCTTTCCTCCTTAGAGGATATCTGGCGTTGCAAATACCAATAGGTGACGGTAACCGCATCTATAAGGCAAGCAGAAGCTGGTGCGATAAGAAAACTTCTGAATAGCGAAAAAAATCTCTATTCACATTGACCTCCAAAATGACTTATAGAGTGCATAGTACTTTATTTAAGTCTCAGGTAATCAAAAATAGTAATGAACTCATGTATGTATCAATTCAATTCAATTCAATTTCATTCATTTCAATTAAAAGATCATATACAATTGTTATTAAAACAATGAATCCAATTAAAAAAGAACAAACATACATATAAATAACAAATAATTAATAATAATAATAATAAATGTCACAGAATCATATATTATATATTTATTATCAATTATCATATTATTCTCCTGTCACATTTTCATCATTTGTTTATTAGTCAGTACATGAACCCTACAGCAATGGTTTATGTACTGACAGTCACACCTGTATAATAAAGTTGTTAGGATAGTGTTGGGGCTGGCCCGGACCCTGCGCACCAGGGATGTGCACCGTTTTCGCATGTTTTCGTTTTATCAGCCACATTTTAAAAACAAAAGTTATCCTTTGTTTGATAATTTATTAAGTTTTTATATTATATATATTTATTAAATTTAGTAACTGGCCAGTTCTGCAACATAGAGATATGCAGTGTTACCGGTCATTCCAAACTCTCGACCTAAATATCTGCATGGTCTTTTCGGTGTTTACACGACCACCTAAAGGCCATGCAGATATTTATCTAAGTTAATTAAAAGTTTTTTTATGATGAAATGGGCTTACGTTTGACAACAACTCACCTGATGGTAAGCGTAGTTGGGGTCTAAGGTAGAGTACGTTTGCCCATGAGGTGCCTATTCATTCTTGTCTCAAAGAGACCCAGGTCTAAGAAAGGAAATAAGTAAAAGAAATCCACTCCTTAGCAGTACGTATAACGAAGAGCTGTGAAACTGATGGGTAATAGTTAGTACCTATTCTTTGCTGGTGATATATGCACAACGTAAAGGTGAAGTGACTCTCCTCGCCTGGTAGTCCTAAGATGGAATAGGGATGAAGGAATCAGCTGATGCAGATCTTGTGCATACACCCCAAAAAATCGTGGTAATCGTGGTCTTTAAAAAGGTGAAATGTCTCTAGCGTTGACTTACATAAGCCAATGGAATACCAGCTTTCACCCACAAATCTTTCAACAAAACAACATGAAACATTCATTCATATAAACAAAAGAAAGAAAGAAACAAAACCTCACAAAAACCTCGGCTTTCAGCTGAGTGTAAAGGGTGGGTATAAATAAAAGCTGAAACAATTAGTGCACGCGCGAGTTCTTAATACATGGCCTTTGCTAATAATAATATGGGGTTGTGGAGTTGGCGACTGGCCAGGGAAGATTTGAGGATAGGGACACAGAGGGAGATTTTTATTGGGTTAACAGATAAGTGAATAGGTAGGTAGGTATTTACTAGTGGTAGGACTCTCATATGCGGGAGGCCGTCTCGGTAGATACTACCGCTTTGCCAGTTGTTCTGCTGCAAAGAAGTAGTGCACAAACATTACTGTGTTCCGGTTTGTAGGGAATTGTGGTCGGCGAAATTATTGGACATATTAGACTTAATATCTGATGTTTCGGAGTGATGAGCGCAGTGCAGTGCTACGTAGTATTTTATACAGTATTAAAAGTTCTGGGCGGCACTGCAATTGTAATGGGCAGGCATGGCGCTTACCATCAGGAAAACGACTTGGTCTGCAAGGGCATTGAAACCAGCAATAGCTGGGTATTATAAGACTACGCTATAATAATTATAATAATAATAATAATAAATTCATTTATTTCAGGCAATAATAAACATAACAAATTAAAAGTACCAGAGGGTTCTCTGGTACCTATAAAGTATGTACCTTACAGACTAGCATATATACAATGTATAAACACTAAAGCTACGATTAGGGAATTAATTATGCAAAACGTTATTATGTCAGGGTGACGAGTGCAGTACCGTGCCACGCAGGATTTTGCCAAACAAAGTTTTGGTTAGTACTGCAACTGTAATAAGCGGGCTTGTTGCTTACCATCCGTGTTGTCACTCTATATAAAAAAGACAGCATATTTAAAACATTAGTAATTTTTTTAAATATGCAAAAACACCCTTTAAGACACTTATGTCACATGCGACTTTAAGCATCAACCATCGATCATTCTACCGCTTTACGCTTTTCGAAAGCTAGATGCAGCGACTGTACAATTCACTATGCTCTCTATGAAACGCCAGTGGCAGCAATTTTGATGCAGTGATAGAAAAGCGTGAACCTACTTAAAAAATCACAAAATAATTATTATGATTGAATTTTTATGAGGCATCTTTACAAACTTTTTAATATTTAAAATTAATCATTACCAAACTTTTATTTTTATCTTACTGCAATATTCAAAATTACGGCAATCTCCAAAACCTTCAATATCGCTCCCCAAACACATTTTAAAACTTATATAAATATTAATGAGCTTATTAAAACACGATTCTAATTAGCAGCTTTAATCATTCCGGTTAATAAAGATCCCCCTAATAATAAAGATCAAAAGTAATTCAACACCCAATTTTGAAACTCGAAACAATTTTGCACAAAGAAATAGGAATACTTAGGGACTGAAATTCTGTAAGCAATCGCTTACGGTTGTTTCTAATATAATTAGGTATACAGAGTCGTGCCTAGGAAGAGTAAGGAAACACTTAGGGGGCAGATTAGTTCACAAATCTGAACTAGATACCGTTAGTTGTCCATAAAAAAAAAACAACCGCGGTGGTTAAAATTGGCTATTGCTTTAACGCGACTGTAATCCGTAAAACGTTAACCGCGGACGCTAAAAGTAGCATGTAAAGTTAGGGCCTAAGTAATGTAAAGTTTTAAATAATAGGAACGATTAGAAAAATTAACTTAGTGGTTTTATTACACTCCAAGAGTGTTCCTATTGAACAACAACAAAAGAAGTATTGTTTAACAGGTAGGCATAATTTGTTAGTAATTACATCACACCTCAAAAGCTTAAAACATATATATAATTGAAATGCAGTTTTTAAAAATAAAGTCCGCGCTACACATAGGATTTGTTTCATCAAAATTGGTCAAGGTCATCCGGGATGTGCAAGGTTAAATAACAAACGAACAAAGGATTGTCATACCGAAGTTATCAAAACAACATAGAAAGCTAAAATATTAATGTATGGCTTAGGCACTTGTAAAGAGTGCAGATAGTAATCATTAATGCCTCTGCCGACTTTAAGCTTTTTTAGGTACGATAGTCGGTCACAATTTTTTTCACCGTCATTTGTCACGTACATTGTGACTGACTTTTTGTAGGACATGTGCATTGCAATATGGAACTCTGTATGTTTAATTTTCACCGACAAAAATATCTGTGACCGATTGTCTGACGTGAGCGGCAGCCTTAGGATACAACAAGTTTCTGCTCTTTTTCTAAAATTAAACGGGGCATTATTCCAACGCGTGACAATAGATTTATTTTACGAACTGAACTGATGCAGAAGCACCCCATTCCATAAAATAAACCATAAAAAATAATCGGCATGACAGGGATAAAAAGGCTAAGAATATTGAATCTAAATCGTCCCCCTCACAACTCCTAGATACGCCCCTCGCGTCGGTAACTTGAATAAACGAGTCGGAGGAAATTTTGAGGGACCTTCCCTTCCTCAGTCATTGTTTAAATTGAGTGTGCTCGAGTAAACGTTTGTTTCGGGGTTTTAAATAAAGATGAGCGTTGGAGCGGAAAACTATTTTATAAACGTTTTGCGTGGAAGATGAAAATAAAGAGGCGCGTTCCAAAACATTAGGTGTGGCGATGACGGGCGAACATTAGCGCGACATTTTTTTAGGGAGTGGGCTTATTTTGGGCTTTATTATAAGTGCCGGCGTGAACGCCTGACTTATATTTATAAACGTAGTATATAATCGTAGTATATAATCGTAGTATATAAACGTAGTATATAAACGTAGATAATGTATAACAGTTTATAATAATAATTATATTCAAATTTTACTCATACTGCCCTTGCAAAATGTTTTCTCGTGTTACTAGGCTAACGTAATGAATAGTTATGATTATACGTATTTTATAAATTTATCTATAAATGCGTTTATCTTCATGTTTTTTTTCTCTTCAAGGTTGTCTGTAAAAGATTGTGTTGAGCAATGGAATTGATCATCGAAATGCATGCTTGATAATCGAAACCCACTTCATATTTTAGTTGGTTATAGTCATCATTAGGATAGGTAATGTACAAAAACATTTGATCTCAGTGTATATCACGCTTAATACGCCAACAAATTGATGTCTCGGCTCCGGATTGTCCAGCTACTTCGCGGCATTTAAAGCTTGCCACATTGCCCACATAACTCTGTAATACAATGTTATACAAGTCTAGGTATACACGTATATTGCATTGTACACTAACCTTTGTATATTTTTGTAATTTATGAACCAGAACATTATGTTGGCATCTAACTAGAGAAGCTGCTTTAAAGCACTGCTGCGTTCGACTTCCGAAATTTTATCACATTAACGAGTTTTGCTCAAGCAGTTGGCTCAGTGGCCCAGTGGTTAAGGCGTTGGGACGGTATACCGAAGACGCAGGTTCGGTCCGTGCTCGTATAATATAATTTTTCTTCTTCCTAATTACTAAAATATTTAACGAGGTTTGTTGTAGACCACAAGGATCAACTCCGGTTTTGACTGCTACGAACCTTTTACAATGATGTTATTAAGAAGAGGCGTATCTTATCCTACTAATATTATAAACGCAATGTTTGTTGCGCATCACGGAAAAAACTATACTGTACGGACTTATGATCCTAGAATAGAATATAGAATACTTTATCCTATAAAATTATACAAGTGGGTGAACCCAATGGCCGTATAATAGCTTGTGATCGGCTCTCAAATTTAGCGTTAACAATAGATTCAACTGACTTTTGCTTAGCAGCGCAAAGCAGAGCGTGCTTTATTTGTATCTTGGCCGATGAAGGGCCGCATTATTGTAATAATTACAGTTTAAGATCAGGCTATGAATCATGGCATCATGTAAAAATGATTGGTAATCCAGTAAGTAGCACTCAATGTCCGAGATATGCTAGAATTCTCAAAACACTGGTTGGGGACTCTTGTAACTGCGCGCGTGTTGGTGAACGATGACCCGAGGCGGCTTGAAATAGGTCGAGAGGTGACCGATACCTGGCTTCAGTCAGCTAGAAACCCTAGAAAATTGATACGAATACACCTTGGGAAAGCAAATCTTTACTTTTTCTGTTTGCTCATCTTTTCTTTTTCATTTCCGTCCTTCGTGGTAAAAACGTACTTCAAAATGAAAAGAAACACAAAGTTATACCAAGACGCAACAAACTTGGCTGTGACAGGCGAATGAATTAAGAAAAGGCCAAGGGCACAACATCTGAGACTTTAATCGAATCACGTCTTACAACATCTGATCCCGCCCTAAATAATGTATTCGTTTATTTATACACAGCCTTTACTCAGGCTTGGAAAAAATAATTGTAAATCGTTTGAGTTCAATGTTTCTTTGTTCTGTTTGAATTTGACTGCAACTTTCTCTTTAGGATGATAAATGTTTGAGTTCACAACATACGATTCCCGCTCGTAAGGTTGTTAAGAAAAGGGAAGGGGCTTGATGGCTTGATCCTTGTTCCAAGTTTTGCATACCAAACAACATACTCGTATCACTTACGCTAAGCAGGTCAGCCAGTTAAATTGTTGTATATTAGATAACATCGCTTAAACCTAGTGACATAGTTATAGCCATCATAAAATTTAAATATAAATTCAAAATTAAAAAGTTTTTAATTTAATTTGGGCATCACAGATGTAGGTACTTATATATCATCATAATCTGATGATAATGATGATATATAAGTACCAATAAGAATAAGCCTGATGACTTACTTTTATTGCCGTAACGACTATTACAATCGTCACAACTCTTGGATTTAGATGTCGAAATGCTTTCTTAAGCTCAACAATACCTACTATGTTTTTGACATTGTTATAATCCCAGTTTTTTTGTGTATTTGGACAACGAGACAAGAAGGTAATAGTTGCTGCACCACCCAGAAATTTATTTTCAAAATCTTGCGCGGCACTGCACTTCGCTCTCACCCTGAGACGATAGCCCTTAAGCTCAGGCAGCCATTTGTCTGATTATAATACTTTTCAATTTAGAACACAGTAATGCTTGCGCACTACTGCTTGGCGGCAGAATAACTGGCACAGCTATGGTATCTACCCAGATGGCCTCTTGTGTTGTTGTGTTGTTCTACGAGAGACCTATATCTAGTAAAGCAGTAGCAGATGCTAGAGATGTAACTAGTCGAGGTCTTAAAGAGAATATTAATTAAATAAAAGGGACGTGTTCTCAACAGCGGAATCATAAGCTGTGAGCCGTAAGAAACGAAAATCCTTAACACGCCAGCAATCAAATTACATAGAAAACAGTCCAACAGACTCAAAGTATCATACCAAACAATGAATAGATTCTGAACGTCAACAGACGAACTAAATTAAACAACGTCTGTGTCCGCTGTTTTCAGGAACTTACTTGAGTAATGGGGTAAGTCACGGGAGCATAGTTCAGGGAACTGGCACTGTTAATACGGGTAGAGAATGTAACAAGGACGTCACCGCAAACACGAAGTTGAAGCAGGATGTATGTGCGAGGAATTCAGTCCGACCCTCTGAACTGGCTATTGATTTATGGAAACGCTTTCAAATGTTAGCAATTATGCTTATGATCTATGCAGTAATTGCTTTAGCTAGTAAGTGGAGAAGGCTTATAATTTGGCTTTTTATATTGAATTGTCAAATTATTTTGTAATAATGTTTGTTAGCCCCCAAACAAAATAAAATAAATAATAATTACAAGTTTCTTTGAGGATACTGTAAGCACCCAAAGATGTAGAGTTAAGCAATACTAGACCTAGCAATGTATACAATAAGTACAATAGAAGCGATAATAAGTCAATAAGAATTATTATTGTCATTGCATAAAATTTGTTTTTGTTTTATGCTTGTAATTTTAATTAATAAATTATTATTTTGCATATCAAGCTACAACCAGTTGGACTATTTTGTAATTCCAATCGCTTCCCAACCGCTGCCGCTGTTAAATCGCAATCATCGATAGATTAGCGATCCAATAGGTGAGATGGATACCAAGCAATTAAATATGTCAAAATTTTGATAAGATTAACCTAACCTGCAGTTGGAAAATTAGTGATTATGATTGCTTTTTGTTTGCAATTATGCAAAAGGAATTAAAATTAACATTAAACGTTGAGTGGTTCTTAAGATAAATACAAAGCACGTGACTCCCAAAATTGCAAACACAAACTATAGCTACTACCACTTGTTTATCTTTTGAGGAAGCTTTCAATAGTGAACTTTAGTTTGTTGATCCTATTATGAACAATCCTTCTCTGAAACTTCAATTTAAATTGAAGCGGACCCAAAGGGAGTTCTAAAGTCCTGTCGAAATATTATTATTTTATCTTCATTATCGCTACATCTTATCCTTCGCCCCACAGGTATCTTCAACTTGAGAATAACGTCCATGCAGTATGGAAAATGCCACACGGTGATCATTTAATTCACACATACCTAACACATATAATTAAGTTATGTGCGGATTTAACACAAGCTCTACAATCGGTGAAGGAAAACATTGTGAGGAAACCGGCAAGTCGAAGAATTAACCACCAAAAATGAAGGACATGTGATATCCACCAACCCGCACTTGGCCATCGTGGCGAATTATGACCCATACTCTCTCTATGATAGAAGGTCCGTGTTTCAGCAGTAAAAACGCGATAGGCTGATGATGATGATGATGATGATAATGATCTAACACAATGGTTAACAACTGTTGAGTTTTGTGAGGCTTAAAGGTGTAGATACAATGAACAAATAACAGGAATCAAATGGATGATAGGTATGGGCTGAGTAAAGCAAGAGTCTGTTTCTTTGCCGAGCTGTTGATATGATGGTGAGATCATCAAGTATACGTAGATAATGCAGATTTTTTTTTAATTTGACAAACGTTGTATAGGGTGCCATTTGGACGGAGCAACATATTTGCAGGACGCTTGGCAGCAATTGGATGATAGCAGCCTTGTAGAGATTGTGCTTAGTGGCGTCCACTTGGAGAGGCAAAATGTCAGCCTATGGCAACTATACACTGCTCAATCAATCATACTTAAAAAGGATTACAGTTATTGGTTCATTTGCCTATTCATCCACGTCCTTACTGCAATTACAACAAAAACTTGGTACCAATAGCGGGCCATTGTTTGCTCCTTCAAGGACTGCTTACAACCTAACCGGGCCGTGAATGGGGCTGTGACTCCTGACATAAAGGAATGCAGCGCTAGGATAATGAAACTACGGAATGGGCCCGCTTGTCGCTTTGTCTGTTTCTGATGTAGATGGTTTGAAAAGGGTAACTAAACAGATCCAACCTGGTTTACTTTATTATATCTATAGCGATTGCATACCTTCATTTTAACCTATATACAGTTTTTTTTACGCCCAACGTTCACATACCTACATACGATAGATCCTGACCCCTACCTAGGATTCCCTGTATCTAGGGAACCAGAAACTATGAAGACCATGATCTTACAACACCCAGACACGAAACAAATGCTTGTGCTTTTTTTTTCTGTGCACAAACATTTGCCCCGTCGCGGGAACCCGCAACCTCAGTGATGTATGAGATTTGAGCCAACCTGCCCAACCACTACACCACAGAGTTTGATATCAATTGAAACCAGTGTTAATCTTCTTCTTTTCGTTTGAGTGTGTGGTCAACCCTAAAAACAACACAATACCAGACCCCCGACACTCCATACAAATTCGCCGAGCTAACTGTCTAGTACTACTACTGGCGCACCGGCCTGCACACGTTTTGTTTATGTGCGTAATTATTGTAGAGATGAGCTAATACGAATCAAGCGCGACAAGAACAACGCTATACGTAAGCAATCCAAGTGTTTCTCTTTCACACCTACTATCGCTAGACTGGGAGACGCGAAAAAAAACGGAAGGAAAACCAAACAATCTCCGATTTTTATTTGTGTAAGTGCTTTCTTTACATCCATACACAGAACATTAACAAACCACTTTGTTTTAGGTATATTAATATTGTACCATAGTCAATATATTGACTTTTAATGAAAAAAGAGATAGGCAGACCTCCGTCAGTCAAGTCAGGTCCTGGTCAGCTCCACCATCTTCAGCCGTTCTCCGTCTTTTTCTCAATATGTTTCGTCCATTATGTCAAAGTCAAATAGTCAGCCAGCCTGCTCTACCTCTGTAAAGCAGGTCGTCGTCGTCGTCGTCCAAAAAAGGTCATAACAACCTCAAAAACAAAACATTTGAATCTCACTCATTAGTCATTCGCAGCGAGCGGTGACAACCATGTGACGCAAGCACGGCATTACCCATTTTTTTATCGATGCATTGCGGGTGACGACAAATTGGCGGGGGGGTGGGAGTGTCGCTTCTTTACGTAGTAATATTTAGTTTTCTTTGACAATACTTATTACAATTAATATTATCAACCTCGAGTGACTTTCTGAGTTATAACAAAATATGCCGCTTCCGATAAGTAGCTGAAACTTACCGTTAGAATAAATGGTACCTACTCTTTCATCACATACCTTGATAACGTCTACAATAAAGTGTTTATCTATCTATTCATCTATCTATCTTGTCCACACCAATTTCTGTCTGTATGAAGTCGCGGGAAAACCCTAGTCCGACTATTAATAAGACAGTGTGTGATTCGGTCAATAAATGACATTAATATTTAAAAAAATGCCCTATCTGAATTTCTAATAAAAAAAGCTTACTACACCATTGAGTTATTTATATATGACAAAACAGAAATTGACTAATATATATATTGTGATTGGTATACTGATAATTTGACATTTTTAATTGTTATAATTCGCTTTCATTTTGACATTTGTATTATCATTTTTTGACTGACATTGCAATTTTAAATCCCATTATTGTTATTATTCATAATATCATTGTATTATTGTGTTTCCACTTAGCTCTAGAATGACTGAAATTTGTTATGTAGGAACTTTAGATCCTGAAATGAAACATATAATAGACCCTGCATCGCTGATTTTGCACCGCGACTCTGCCGTAGCCCCACGACAATACCACGTCAAATTTATGTCAAGCAGGCGATAAAATTTGAGAGCGAGTGTGGCTCAGTGGGAGCACGTGCGACTTTCAATCCAACGCGCTCGAGTTCCCGCTGGCCCCGCACCACTGACTTTCTTAAGTTATGTGCGGATTTAACACTCGCAAGGAAAACATCGTGAGGAAACCGGAATGTCCAAGAATTTTTCACAAAAAGTCAAGGATTTGTGATATCCACCAACCCGTACTGCGCCAGCATGGTGGGCTATGGCCCATTCTCTCTCTAAGAGAAGGCCCGTGTGCCAGCAGTGGGAACGTGACGGGCTGATGATGATGATGATGAGGCGATAAAATGTGAGTATAGATATTGATATAATACTTATGATGTAATTGGCATTAAAATCTTCAGTTATTGCACGTGGCAGGTGTGTGATTGAGTGACGACGCATGGCGTCAAATAAACGCGCCCTTTTCCACAATCTATTCCTACCGACTCTAAACCGTTAACCGTCAAAAAGGCACCCCAAGTTCCCACTATTTCAATGTGAAAATATTGTAATGGTGCACCGTTTGAGTGCGGTCTACGGCCACAGAATAAATAAAAGTACCAACGGCCGCGATTTTAAGAGTCGTATAGAAGAGTTATAGGTGGTTAGCGGAGCCGATAAAAGAACGTGTTGGTCTGTCGATATTGCAGGTGGTACGGGATTTTGAATTTGTTGTTTGCTCTTTGGCATAATATGGTAGTACTTTTTGCTGAAGTTGCAGCCTTATTGCATTGAGATAAAGTTCGAAATATGTAGCAAGATTACTGTTAGGAGCTTCTTAGAAATCGACTTCCTTGTCAGCTACTATTTGCATGTTACTGATGGGTTTTTGCTTTATGGTGAAACTCAAATGGATTTGAGTCTAAAATTTATTTCTAACAGATGTATGTATTTACGAACTAACAAATTTGTCACAAACATTACTCGTTAAATATGAGACAAACTCGGCTCAGAAATAGGTGCATGAAATAGGTCGATTTGATATAATTATGCACTCCAAACCTGCCTAAAGCCCTTGCTTGTATCCCTGTACATGGGACCATACTGTTACGAATATTGTTCTTTTGAATTCAAAATCATTTTGTTTTTACAAAGTCAATATCAACTGCTATTCATAATAAATTAAATTTATGATAAAATATTCAAAACCAAACCTTCAAAAGAAAGAAATTGAAAATTGCCGGCTCTCAAATGTAATTATCCGAAAACTCATTTACTAAGCATAAGAATACTGTAGACTATCTTCCACTAAAAATCCATTTTCATTTGCTAAGTTCCCGAAATCTGTTGATGAAGGTCTATAAATTAATAATATTGAAGTTGACAAGTGTTTGGCAAACTTTAATGGAATTCTGAGACATTCCTAGCGTGCAGCTTATTATAGGCAATTCGGCAAACTGATGAGATTTTGTCTACAATAGATTCTACAGTTATTTCGGAGGAAATTGCGGAGACTAGAGAAGTCGGATATATTTTTGATGTTGTCAACGGTGTATATAATAATAAAATTATTATACCGTAGAATAGAGCGAGTATGGCTCAGTGGGCGCACATGAGACTTTCGATCCGACGCACCCGACTTCGAATTCCACTGGCCTCGTACCACTGACTTTTTTAAGTTATGTACGGATTTAACACACGCTCTAAAAACGGTAGGAAAACATCGTGAGGAAACCGGCATGTCCAAGAATTAATCACACAAATTCAAGGACATTTGATGAAGGCCCGTGTACCAGCAGTGGGAACATGATGGGCTGATGATGATGATGATGATGATGATGATGATGATACCGTAGAATAGCTTTAACCTGAGAATAGCAGAAATAATTTAATTTCGATTTGATCATTTTACTCTTATGACTGTGTTGAGCGATCTAAAGCTAATTGTGTCTATTATTGCGGACTTATCACACTAATACCAGGCCTAGCGCACTCCGCGCTGTAGGTACGAAGCTACAAGTACATAGCCGGACTCCGACGGCGGGTCGCGCGTCGTTACACGTGCCGCGTCAGAAGAGATAAGAGCTATGCGATAGAAAGAGAGGCGCTCGGTAGGTTAATATGACTAGTAGGTATGCAGCGCTACGTGACCTGAATTGAATTTTATTGCGTCATGGCAAGAGTCACTATTTGTTTAAATTTCTTTGTGGAGTGATGCTTCTGTCCCTTAGTATTCTGTGGTAATACTTTAAATGCGAAAGTTCACACATGAAAGAAAGAAAGAAAGAAGAACGAAGGTACGCTGGTTACTGGTATATTTCTTGTTAAGAGTAGAGCCTTCGATTCTGTTGACCATAAATTACTTCTGTTCAAACTCGAAAAATATGGAATTAGAGGAAACGCGTACGACTGCGTTAGGAGATAGACGTCTGATCGAAAACAATGTTGACGTAACTGTAGTAGGTCACTCGTGGTAGGTCTCTCGTATGCGGAAGGCCGCCTGGGTAGGTACCACAACTTTGCTAGTTATTGTACCACCAAATTAAAAGCAATTGTTATGGGCAAGCGCAGTGGTTACCATCAGGTAAATGACTTGCTCGTCTCGTCGATCAGTAGCTTATAAAATGTTTTTTGCATGTGCTATGATTACAGATTATTATAATAGTACTTTATAGGAACTACTTTAATAATATTCTGTGCTATGCGGTTGAAGCTACCGCAAGAGCTAACTCGAAAAATCCTGTCGAGACAATTTGAGACCTCCCATACGAGGCGTGCGGATTAAGCAGTAATAACATGCAAATTAGTCCACCCATTTCTTGCGGTGGAGTCTAAAGTCGGAGAAGTAGCGGATATATAATAATAAATATTTAATAAAACAGGCTAGGACTCACGTAGTTTGTCGAATTAGTCGACCTAGGTTTTGAGCATGTCCGATGCTCTTCATCAGGGGCGAGTTTACGCTACGAGATCGCGGCGACCACTGGCGGTGTCGAGGTGAGATGCGCGGGCGGCCGCCCGCTCCGCACGGCGCGAGAGGGGTGGCGTCGGCGGCGTCTGCGGGGAGCGCCAATGGGCCAATAGGGGGAATTATTGTATTTCGTTCTGGGTTTTTGTTTTCAGGGTAAAGCATGCTGGTACTTGTATCGGCCTTGTCGTTAAGACCTTTCTTCTTTAGTAGATTGTTTGAGATAGGATCCTTTAATACGCGACAGTTTTCTCGCTCGCTTGGCTCGTCTGGCTTTAGTTAAGGTTATAATTTCCGAGGTGATATACTCAACTCTACTGAACTCTACGTTGAGAAACTGATTCATTTACGACGAGTGTGTGGGTCATTACACGAATATGGTAGCTACACCACGTGCTAGGCTATTGTAGAGCTACGCTAACCAGTTTACGACAAAACTGTTAAAGGGGCTTGTAGAGAAATGTTTTTATGATATAAATGAATTGTTTAATTTTATGTTGTATAATTTTGAATATATAATAAGGTAATACATTTTTTTTCCTTTGTAATGTGCAATCATTACATTTTTTAAATAAAAAAATATTAATTCTTAAAAATATTAAAATGTCCTTCCTTGTTTAATTGTACGTCCGTCATAGATAAATTGTTGACACTATAGCATAATGCAATTTTTACACCAATTTGTACACAAATTCTGCAATAAATATTCATTTCATCTCATTTTTTTACAAATCTGTGGGTTATGAACATCGTAGAAAAAAATTATTTATATAATATTCCTATGTTGTTAACGTCTGTACAGTTATAAATAAACTGTAGTCTGTCTGTGTAGTCTGTTGTGTGAACAAAGCCGCGAGCAGAAGTAGTACTAGCAGAAATAATAATATGACACACTTAACAAGCATGGGAAGTAAAATAAATGATTTTCTTTTGTTCGTTCGTGTAATAAATAGACTAACATACATAATTCGTCAAATATCAATAATTTTAGCCCTCTTTTGTCTTATATCTTACGCCAATCCTTTCTCATACATAATTCAAGGGTTGTAAGTTTCAGTTTTACAGGTACAGATACAAAGCAACCTGTGGGCTCTTCGTGCGTTGTTAACCGTTTAATCTATGCCTGCCGAATCGTGCGCCGTGTTTATTCATGGGACTATTAGACCCTGACATCCATCACGCTATTTTGAACTTTATATCTCAAGAATATGGTGTATAATTGGAAGGTAAAAATAGAAAAGATATGTAAATTTATATGTGCGTCGGACAGACTTACGTCTTCCAAGGTGAATACTTTTGGATGCAGGATTTTGAAGCTTACCAGAAAATGTGGAGATTTTGTTTTTAAGGTAAAAAAGTTTAAGATTGCTTTCAAATTTATAAGAATGTGGGAGATGCTCTTTTGTTTTTTATCCGCCGTTGAAATTTACAAAGCTAGTGGCAGGTGTCACTAGGTAATGTAACCGACGTTATGTACACATTACGTTCGTTCCATGTACCTACCATTTGGTTTATGTGACTTTTTGTTCAGACATAAGAGTAACTTATCTGTATTAGTCCTCGAGTGTTTAATGGGGTTTTAAAATAAATTTTGAACTACAGAAAGACAGCTTTATGGGGATTTCTATACAAATAGCAAATGAATTGCGGCCTATTGTTTCATTCTCCAAATGTGCAGGACGACGCAACGAATAGAAAATAGAATAAATTTTGAACTACAGAAAGACAGCTTTATGGGGATTTCTATACAAATAGCAAATGAATTGCAGCCTATTGTTTCATTCTCTAAATGTGCAGGACGACGCAACGAATAGAAAATAGAATAGTGATACTTATATTACTTTAACAGATGGTACAAGCAGTTGTAGGATAATGTTTTGTAATCCATAGTATTTTGTTAATGGCCTCGTAGGAACAAAGCGAGTCATAGTCAAAAGACGTGAGAATACATTTTTATAGAGGTCCCATCCCTAATGGGCAGGGTTGCTATTGTTTCCGCTTGTAATGTTTCGTCTATAATAAACCGACAGCCGCGAGCAGGCACGAGGCCGTCATGTATGAGAACTTTCGAAAAAGTTAGTTTACCGTTAGAATTCGAAAAATAGGCGGCAACCCCGGCAAGTGAGGGCAGTCAGGATTGGGACGGGTCAGCGGGAAGAGGTCTGAACACGGTCGCAAGTTCAGAATCTTCTAGGCGGTGAGATTTTCTTTTTGTTAAATATCGTCGCGAGTGAACAGATGCGCTACTTATTTTTATCAGTGAAGTAATAAATAGATGCAGTGTTTGATTTATGTAGAGCCAGTGATAAAATGGGAGTATTTTTAATATATTAATATTTATATTATATTTAGGGAAGCTAACGTATTTTATTAAGTTTTCAGTTTAGCGATACATCGAACAACGGCTTCGCTTCGACTACGTTGACTTTCTTTATATATATTAGTGTTAGCTAGGGGTCTATTTACTCCTTCCAGGTTATGAAATTAGCAGCCGGGAGTGTCAACGTTTTGTCCTTTTATTTCAAGGGTAGATATTACAGTTATTATCTTAGGGATATTAATAGGGGAGTGATATTGTGATTGTATGCATGTATGGGAAAGTGTTCATTTCAAACGTCACAAAATTTATTACTTTAGCTAGGATACTTTAATCTCTCTATTCTAATAATTGAATGAAACTTTCCATAATCATAAATATTTAAATCAACACAACTAAAGTTCGTCAATTTTATTAGATATTTGCAAACAGATATTACTACATAATAAGACTATTGTTGGAGATTTATTTAAGGAGTTGAAGCACTTTAATTTTCATTGTTGGAGTTTATATTTATTTTGGATCATAAATAATGTGTTACCATGAAAGTATACAGTCGTACTGAACGAGATATAAGACAGCATCATATAACATAACATAATAAGGATTAATTGTTGGCGTTTTATTCAAGGATTTGGAGTATTTTAATATCATTGTTGGAGTTTATATATATTTCGGATTGTAAAATACTGTATTACTATTAATACATGGATACACAAAGGAATTATACAATCATATTGAACGAGATATAAAGATACACGTGTACATACATCTCACAACATCAAATATCAGAAACTATTACATAACAAGGATTCTTGTTGGAGATTTATTCGGACTCTTATTGGAGATTCAAGATTCATATAAGAATTTAAAAATTTAATTAAAAATAAATTAAAAAATTACTCACATGCACTAGATAACTCACTCGACGGTGACAAGATGTCGGCAGTAACCTATAACACGAAGAGACCAAGATCGGACGCTTGTTGAACTCTCGGCCAACAGGGGGGGAGAGCTAGCCAGGAAAACTCAGAGTCTAGTTTAGATCTAGAGTTCACACTGCCACACAGCAGCCGCTGAATGCGCGACCTATCTAGACTCGACACACACACTAGGTACACACACTACAAGAAGGACCATAACATTCCTTAGGGTTAGTTCGAGTCGTCTGGAATTGTATGGTCATAAATTAGAATAGGGTCAAATAATAATAATAACTTAATATAAAACAACAATCAAAAAATGAATGTCTGAAATGTATGACTGACTATGAGCGATGAATAAATCTGTGATCAGTAAAAGTGTGAAGGTTTGTGAGTTAAGTTCATTAGAGGCGCGTTAGGTCGAACTTACGACGGATTCTGTTTGGTTATTGGAGTAAGGTGCTAGGCTGGATGGGAGCCTTACGTTATTCAAGTCGCTTAGGGTTCCTATTTATAGATCCTAAAAGATCTAAATTCCTCTTCCCCTTTTCTATTTCTTTTAGATGTTGCCGCCGCTGACGAACGTATAGTTTTATGTAAAGTGTTTTCTTTAATTACCAATATTATTTTAAGTAACACAGTCTTTTATTTCATAAATTTATTCAACCTTGTATTACATAATTAATTTTATTCATAATAAAGGTATATATTGTATATAAAGTAATGGGGAAATATGGCCATGAAGAAAGAAAAGGACGCGGCTGGCAGTAGCTGTTTCCTGAATTCTCAGCTAAGTTGCATGATTTAAGTCTTTCTAAATTTGATGTTCATTTGTTTTCTTATTTCACTGAATTTATTTGGTTTCTTGTTTGAATGTGGTTGTTTTTTAGTTACAGCTCTATTACTCGTGCATATAATCTGAATTATGATTACGATTCTTTTAATTAATATGTTCTATTCGATTCATTATTACTGCTGTTATTTTATGACGATGGTTCTTTTATTTATAGATTTCTATGAGTATTAGAAAAGTACTATTTTCTTAAACTTATTCTAGTTGATTAAACTTATTAAATTACACAACGAAAAATTTACACAACGTAGAAGGTCCATAATATTATAAATTCTAGACGATCACATCTGGCCAAAGTTATAAAATATCGTGAGATTAATTAGATGTCTTGACATCTATGTAAGCGTAGTTACTTTCAGCACAAATTATAGATAGTTATAGGTAGATTCTTCCACAGTGATGCCGTGACCGCAGGATTAATGCGTCATTAAAAATTGAATCATTTTGATTCAATTACGCATATAAGAACTTGAGTTACTATGGAGGTTACTAATATAGAAAACCGTTAACGTAGTTTTGATGTTTTGCATTTTTAAAAATTTGAATAACGTTTTAGATACGTAGAAATTTATTTAGGTAGTTTTATTTAATTTTAATTATTGAAATCAAGATTAACTTAAAGTGGTATATTATTTTTATAATGTTTTTATTAAGATAATTAACATGGTAAGAGGTTTATTTTCTTTTAGTAATCAAATGCCAATAATAAGTAAAAAGATGAATAGTTGGATAGTAATTTAGATAAATACCTGATTTAATAGATGACAAAATGAGTAGAATAAGAATAAGAAGAAATTTATTTGCTAGATTATATTATATATTGGTAGGTACATATTGTTAGTATTCTTTGATAGTAGGTATTCACTTATTCATGCTTGCATGTGATGTACTAGACAGGTATTAGAAATGCCTTGCCGAATAGATATTTGAAATGTTGCCTTTTCATGCTAGTTATTGATAGATTAGTGATATACATTGTTAGATAGATAACAGAGATGAATAGGCAAGCTTTTGTTAGAAAGTATTAATTTTAGTTCTTCGACAAAGATACAGTAAGCTACACATGTTATGAAAAAAATATATATAGGTCAGGTAAAAGTTAGCCGAGGGTCAATATGTTAAGGCGTGTTTATAGAAAAAATTGTTAGGCCGGGAGATATTTTTTGTACTGCAGAGTAGTAGTGACTTTAACATGTGGTTAAAAAAAAAAATAGTTCAGAGAAGTTTCATCATAAGAGGTTAGGGATAAAAAAAAAAGGGTCGTTTGTTTTTATAGTTGTTGTCATTAAATTGGTGGTTAAAGATTAAATGATATCAAATAAAGTGTAGTACTATTATATATTACGCAATTGTTGTTTCTAATTGAGCATTTAATGTGTCGGTAGAATTTAGACATTTTCTAAACTTTAGGCTAGAGTTGAAATCTTTTATGAACATTGTAGCATTCTAGATTCTAAGTGATACATTTTTTAAACAATAAGTACATGTTTTGAACTATAGCGTACAATGAATAGAGATAAATTTATTAAATTGAAACATTAACGAAACTGATGTTAAAAAAAAAAAATATCTATCTTTACTATTATAAAAATGGAACTGAGTCAATTCCGTGCATTGAGGATGTTTCGAGGAGCCAACTGGGATCGACTATGTAGTGGGTACTGAACATGATTCTAAGATTTTTAGAATTTTTTGTCTCTTTGATTGTTTGTGTGTGTGTGTGTTTGTTACCGATAGACTCGAAAACTGCCGAACTGATCTTAATGAGATTTTCAATGTTTGATAGCCTACTTCTTAACAGGAAATCTGGTGTATGTCTCATTGCGCTAAGACGTCGCAGTGTTGAGATGACTTTACAAAAGCGTACGAAATCATGCAGGAAAGCGGATTCTTGCAATTTTACTTCCGTAACTGTTAGCTAATTTCGAGTGGTTTACGCGAGCGAAGTCACGAGCAAAATCTAGTAACTGCATATTTTCGTCTAAGCACTTAACATCCTATTGTAATGGTAATGATATAAATGCGAGGGTTTGTGATGGATAGCGATGATGCAGCCAAAGATGGAGCGCATGGTTCTATAGGATGACAAGAGTTGAATGGCTGCTCAGATCCGTCTCTCTGATGGTTCACTGAACATCAAGCCTGAAACATGATTAGTACGCTTGACAGCTTTGTTCGGTGGATGGTATACATAGTCCTATATAACTATTCCTTTCCTGTTATTGTTAATATTATAATTACGAAAGGTTGTGTGTATGGATGGATGTTTGTTACTTAAAAAAAAGGGAACTACTGAACGGATTTTGATGAAATTTAATATTTAGGTACTTGTGTCCCGGAAAAGAACGGCCTAGTGCTTGTTTCTTCAAACCGTGGGTGAAACTGCGGAATACAGCGCTAGCCTAGTCCTATCCTATTAACATTGTAAATGCGAAAGTTTCTTACTATGGATGTATGGATGTTTGTTACCCAGTCACGCATTAACTACTGAACAGATATTGATGAGTTTTGGTGTATGGGTGCTTTAGGTCCTTAAAGAGACATGGACTAGTTTTATCCTGGGAAACCGCGAGAAAACCAGCGGGGCACAGCTAGTAATATTATAAATTAGAAAGTAGGTTTGTAAGTGTTTGTTACTTCTTCGTACTGTAACGGTTCAGCGGATTTGGATGAAATTCGGAATGGAGATGGCCTATGTCTTGTGGATGTGGATGTGATAACACATGGCATTTTGTATTGAAAAACCGCGAGTGAAATCGCAGGGCACAGCTGGTAGAATAGCGATGTGATATGGTGACGCGGTTGTATTACTACATTAAAAATAACAGACTTTTAATTTTAAACTTTGTTTGCTTATTGTAAATGTCCCAATTTTGTTTGAAATAATTACATTATTGTTACAGTGGAATTCGAAAATCATAATGTTTAAATAGAGATGCTTCATGTAAATAGGGGCACACTATAGGATACTATGTTTAAATTGGTTGCATTATTTTCTTATATTATATACCACATTAGGAAATTGTATAATCTCTTGATGGTAATTTGTCTTTATATTATATAGTACTTACACATCGTTAAAATAGATTATAAGTTTGTAGTTTTTATTTGGAAGGATTTTAGATAGAGCGTTGGTTAATTATCTAGGTGATTAGCTGAATTATTTACTTGAATACGGCTTAATTAATATTTATAGGTCAACAGGGCTCATAATCATTTGATCTCAAATGATTTTCATTACATACAACAAAAAAAAAACGTTAAAGGTCATCATATTATGTTGCCATTACTATAACTTATGATGAAAATACGCGGTATGGAGTTTACTTATTAAAATAGAATTTGTTATAAAGGTTATAATCAAAATCATTAAGATAGATTACAGAGAGTATTTACTTTTGTTGCTGCTATCACTTGGAGACCACAAAAATAATACTTCATTTTGGATAGCAGAATATTTTATAATAATCAATAGGTATTAGTAAATAGTTGTAATTGAAGAAAGACAATATAAAATATATTATTTGTACACATGTCCTTTTGGTACTTAGCTATTAAAGTTAAATGTTGGAGTGTGATTAATACAATTTGAATAATGTTACTAAATAGGTACTTGAGTTTTCCTTTTTAGAACATAATAATCTGACTAAAGTCGAAGGGGTGATGTGTAAGCGAAGTTATGTATATCGACTGAAATGTGCATTCTTATTGGACAGATTTTTATAATAAGTTTAATAATTTTTATAATAGTTTATATTTTATTTTTATCAGAAAAAAAAAATACCCTTTCTAAACTCTAAGGGGTGATTTGTAACCAAAATGTGGTATATTGAACAAAAATTGTTCGATAATTTATAATAGAGCTTTATGTGATTTTGTCCGGGTATTCCATTTTAGAAAATTGAAACCCATCCAAACTCAAAGGGGTGATCTGTAACCGACGTTATGTACACATTACGTTCGTTCCATGTACCTACCATTTGGTTTATGTGACTTTTTGTTCAGACATAAGAGTAACTTATCTGTATTAGTCCTCGAGTGTTTAATGGGGTTTTAAAATAAATTTTGAACTACAGAAAGACAGCTTTATGGGGATTTCTATACAAATAGCAAATGAATTGCGGCCTATTGTTTCATTCTCCAAATGTGCAGGACGACGCAACGAATAGAAAATAGAATAAATTTTGAACTACAGAAAGACAGCTTTATGGGGATTTCTATACAAATAGCAAATGAATTGCAGCCTATTGTTTCATTCTCTAAATGTGCAGGACGACGCAACGAATAGAAAATAGAATAGTGATACTTATATTACTTTAACAGATGGTACAAGCAGTTGTAGGATAATGTTTTGTAATCCATAGTATTTTGTTAATGGCCTCGTAGGAACAAAGCGAGTCATAGTCAAAAGACGTGAGAATACATTTTTATAGAGGTCCCATCCCTAATGGGCAGGGTTGCTATTGTTTCCGCTTGTAATGTTTCGTCTATAATAAACCGACAGCCGCGAGCAGGCACGAGGCCGTCATGTATGAGAACTTTCGAAAAAGTTAGTTTACCGTTAGAATTCGAAAAATAGGCGGCAACCCCGGCAAGTGAGGGCAGTCAGGATTGGGACGGGTCAGCGGGAAGAGGTCTGAACACGGTCGCAAGTTCAGAATCTTCTAGGCGGTGAGATTTTCTTTTTGTTAAATATCGTCGCGAGTGAACAGATGCGCTACTTATTTTTATCAGTGAAGTAATAAATAGATGCAGTGTTTGATTTATGTAGAGCCAGTGATAAAATGGGAGTATTTTTAATATATTAATATTTATATTATATTTAGGGAAGCTAACGTATTTTATTAAGTTTTCAGTTTAGCGATACATCGAACAACGGCTTCGCTTCGACTACGTTGACTTTCTTTATATATATTAGTGTTAGCTAGGGGTCTATTTACTCCTTCCAGGTTATGAAATTAGCAGCCGGGAGTGTCAACGTTTTGTCCTTTTATTTCAAGGGTAGATATTACAGTTATTATCTTAGGGATATTAATAGGGGAGTGATATTGTGATTGTATGCATGTATGGGAAAGTGTTCATTTCAAACGTCACAAAATTTATTACTTTAGCTAGGATACTTTAATCTCTCTATTCTAATAATTGAATGAAACTTTCCATAATCATAAATATTTAAATCAACACAACTAAAGTTCGTCAATTTTATTAGATATTTGCAAACAGATATTACTACATAATAAGACTATTGTTGGAGATTTATTTAAGGAGTTGAAGCACTTTAATTTTCATTGTTGGAGTTTATATTTATTTTGGATCATAAATAATGTGTTACCATGAAAGTATACAGTCGTACTGAACGAGATATAAGACAGCATCATATAACATAACATAATAAGGATTAATTGTTGGCGTTTTATTCAAGGATTTGGAGTATTTTAATATCATTGTTGGAGTTTATATATATTTCGGATTGTAAAATACTGTATTACTATTAATACATGGATACACAAAGGAATTATACAATCATATTGAACGAGATATAAAGATACACGTGTACATACATCTCACAACATCAAATATCAGAAACTATTACATAACAAGGATTCTTGTTGGAGATTTATTCGGACTCTTATTGGAGATTCAAGATTCATATAAGAATTTAAAAATTTAATTAAAAATAAATTAAAAAATTACTCACATGCACTAGATAACTCACTCGACGGTGACAAGATGTCGGCAGTAACCTATAACACGAAGAGACCAAGATCGGACGCTTGTTGAACTCTCGGCCAACAGGGGGGGAGAGCTAGCCAGGAAAACTCAGAGTCTAGTTTAGATCTAGAGTTCACACTGCCACACAGCAGCCGCTGAATGCGCGACCTATCTAGACTCGACACACACACTAGGTACACACACTACAAGAAGGACCATAACATTCCTTAGGGTTAGTTCGAGTCGTCTGGAATTGTATGGTCATAAATTAGAATAGGGTCAAATAATAATAATAACTTAATATAAAACAACAATCAAAAAATGAATGTCTGAAATGTATGACTGACTATGAGCGATGAATAAATCTGTGATCAGTAAAAGTGTGAAGGTTTGTGAGTTAAGTTCATTAGAGGCGCGTTAGGTCGAACTTACGACGGATTCTGTTTGGTTATTGGAGTAAGGTGCTAGGCTGGATGGGAGCCTTACGTTATTCAAGTCGCTTAGGGTTCCTATTTATAGATCCTAAAAGATCTAAATTCCTCTTCCCCTTTTCTATTTCTTTTAGATGTTGCCGCCGCTGACGAACGTATAGTTTTATGTAAAGTGTTTTCTTTAATTACCAATATTATTTTAAGTAACACAGTCTTTTATTTCATAAATTTATTCAACCTTGTATTACATAATTAATTTTATTCATAATAAAGGTATATATTGTATATAAAGTAATGGGGAAATATGGCCATGAAGAAAGAAAAGGACGCGGCTGGCAGTAGCTGTTTCCTGAATTCTCAGCTAAGTTGCATGATTTAAGTCTTTCTAAATTTGATGTTCATTTGTTTTCTTATTTCACTGAATTTATTTGGTTTCTTGTTTGAATGTGGTTGTTTTTTAGTTACAGCTCTATTACTCGTGCATATAATCTGAATTATGATTACGATTCTTTTAATTAATATGTTCTATTCGATTCATTATTACTGCTGTTATTTTATGACGATGGTTCTTTTATTTATAGATTTCTATGAGTATTAGAAAAGTACTATTTTCTTAAACTTATTCTAGTTGATTAAACT
The DNA here is from genome assembly GCA_951640565.1 of Petrophora chlorosata. NCBI lineage: Eukaryota > Metazoa > Arthropoda > Insecta > Lepidoptera > Geometridae > Petrophora > Petrophora chlorosata. The sequence goes on along the minus strand of OX621189.1, from coordinate 19,081,827 downwards.
TATTAAATTACACAACGAAAAATTTACACAACGTAGAAGGTCCATAATATTATAAATTCTAGACGATCACATCTGGCCAAAGTTATAAAATATCGTGAGATTAATTAGATGTCTTGACATCTATGTAAGCGTAGTTACTTTCAGCACAAATTATAGATAGTTATAGGTAGATTCTTCCACAGTAAGTATATAGGACTATTCTTTATTATATGCAGTAAGCTGGTACAGCGATGATGATATATTTTTATAAGTTTTAAATGTTTATAAATAAAACCTATTATATATTATATGCCCACAATTACTTTTTTTACCGTTAAAGCTCTTTATTCATCTCTTAAGAATAACAATTATTCACTTACAGAGAAAATACGACATATAACTTAAGTATACCATATTGAGTGCCGTTAAGCGTTTTTCAGTATGAAGTTCTGTTTATTAGGATAGGAAAGGTTAATAGAATTTACTGTGACGTCAAATTTTATAGCCTAGGACACATTCAAGGTCAAGATAAGTCCAACGCATTTATTGAAATCTTTGTGACCTAGCTCTGTGCCTTTCTTTCCTAAATCCGTCCCTTAGACAAACATTCTACAAGCTACAAGCTCTAAGAAATATGTCATATATAATTCCTACATACATCATCCAGGCTTCCGCTGTCTAAGGGGCGTTTCACACGACCCGTCTATCGTCATCCGAGTTATTTCGGCTCGACGCTCTATCCCACAACCGGATCTGTCCTTTTGGAAATAATTTATGACGGTGGCGAAATGTAGGACGTTTTGTGTGGAAAATTGGAAGTGGCAGAAAAATATTGTGTGGTGACTCTGGATTGATGTCGTAGCTTCTTTAGTGCCTTTTGGGCATAGTTGTTAAGGGTGTATACGCAGGAAGTAAGCATTTAATAATTTAACTACCGACCCAAACCCGTTTCACATAGATGGAAATTATGAAAGCATTTTCGAAGCTCTATTTTTAGTTTATTTTAACGATCACATACATAAATCCAGGCCCCAAACTAGAATTCCCTATAACTAGGGAACCAGGACTGAGGACCATGGTCCGACAACACGACTATTAGATACAAATATTAGCGTTTCTTTTTAAATGCACAAACATTTGTCAATTCTACTGCAACTTAATATTTTCAATAATAAGGAAGAAGAGAATGAAATTTCTCGGGCAGGGATTGAACCTACGTCTTCGGGATATCAAACTCTACAAAATATTACGCATGGTTTAAAATCATTGTGATATTAACTTCTGAATACCGGTATGAGCTTTTTCAAAACCATTTTTTAGAAATACACTCTTGTGCAATTGTTTCTATTCACATTTATCAGGAATCTTCAAATGCTCCAGAGATTCCACCTCAATTTCCACTTACCTTTTATTCAAAGAAGGTAAGCTCATTGAAATTATAATTAGAAGTAATTGGATTTTTCAACCGTTGACGAATTGAATATTAAACCGACGGGGATCGAGGGCCATCTGGTTACGCAAATCTATCGGGAACAGCTCACCAGAGGAGTAAAACAGGGATGGAAAACTCTGTTATCGAGTCAGTGAAATGTCACTTATGAAAAACATCAGCGTTAAACCGCGCTGTTCTAATGCCTATAACCAGCTGAAATAATATTAAATATATATATATATATCGCTATTAAATACTTAATTAAGACATGCTTGGATAGAAAAAAAATACTCGGGCAGAGAACCTGATCGTTTTATCACATAGCTCGATGACCCAGTTGGTTAGGGCGTCAAGTTAACCTTGACAGTATTCAGAAAAATCACGTTCGGACTCTGCCAGAGAAATTTTATTTTTCTTCTTTTTAAATATGTAACTCACACTTCTTTATCCATGTATTATTTTGCTTGTTGAGTGTTAGTTAATTGTTTAAAAAAATGCTCTCAAGAGTGCTCGACTTGCCTAAATAAATGTGTCATTACAGGTGAGACTGTTCTTTGTTTCTTAAAATTGAATGCTGTGCCTATAAATGATTAAGGTTGAAAGTTGACGGTTAATTTTTAATATAAGGCTCAAGTTTTTTAGTTCAAGCGCCAGCCTCATTTAATATTTTCAATCCCAAAGTTATACCTACATTTGGACACAGATTAATAAATAGTAACCAATATTGATCTCACTTAAGTTAGTCTTAATTTGATAAATAAACAGAGTCATTTGGAGTGGTAGGCTCTGACCGTGGTTGTAATACCACCCACCGAACAAAGCCATGCCGTCAAACGACCTAGTCGTGTTTCGGGATGATGTTCGGTGAACCATCGGGGAGACGGGTCTGAGCAGCAGCTCAACTGCCGTCTCTCTCTAGATCTATGTGCTTCATCTAAGGCCACATCATTGCTTCACATCAGGCGAGATAGTGGCCAAACATGGATCTATTAAGCGTAAAAAAAAATGCCAAACAACATTAGAACGGCTTTATATTTTTTTATTAAAAACCTTTTTTAATAATTAGTGCACATTTCACCTCCATTGGACTACGTCCTTTATGCTGATCTGAGTCTTGCAAGAAGTCGAAGCTAAATCTATGGATTTATTAATCTGAATTAAGAAAAACGAGAGATAGGTCAATGGCTCTTCAAATGAGGAGTTATTGTGGTGGAAGTTGGTTTTTAAATGATTTCTTTATTAGAATCGACGAGTAAAAAATGAGCTCCAATATTTGATGGATTTTGCACACGTGGCTCCTTATATTTTAATTTTGATGAAAGAAGATATTATTTAATATTGGGATCGACTGTCAAAATTAGGAATACTTCAAAATGTTTTATTGATTTTATTTATTGATAACACGTTATCGATTTTCAAAATAACGCTCGTCTTTAATATGCATGAGAAAATCATATTACTTTTTTGTTCGTAACTTTGTGTACACATAAAGAGTTTTTTTATTTATGGCTGAACGAAAATAAAATAATAAGAGTATTTTTTGTTCAAAATAACAACTTCATAAATTATTTTGATAGTGATAGAAAAACTAACTATTTTCATCGAAGTTTCAAACAAATTCAATTATAGAGTTTCATTTTATTCCAATCCAAAAATGCCGAATAACTTTGGACCAAACTACACACGAATTCTACGTAAAATGTTTCAAATGCAAAATTTATTTTTACGGTGTTCAGTTTCATCGTTTTACTAATTGGATCCACGGCACAGAATACCTAATAGTACCTACTACACATCCGCGGCGCCCAGGGACATGAGGTATTTGCGAAGCATAAAAACGTACCACTGTGTGTTGTACGTAAATTCATAAAACAAATGTGATTACTGTTAGTTAGAAGCATTTTAGGTAGAATGATATGACATTACAATTTATTAATTTGTACGAAAGTGACAGATTAAAAAAATATCAAATTAGATTCATTTTTTTTATATGTCACTTTTTTGTTTATTTAATAATATTGACTTTTCAATGTTGTGGTTTCAAAGCTGCTTCAAACACACTAATAACCAACAAAGTAACAATAAAACTACCAACTCAACTAGGTATAGTAAAATAATATATATAGTTATACATATTTATACTCGTCACAAAGAAACTCAAAAGTGGACTGTTCAACAAAGTAAGCAACCAAACTTTTCTTTCTAACTTACTGAGAGTCTTTGAAGAAGCAGTTTGGACAACAATCAAATGGTTTGCGAGTGTGTACCTGAGGTTTTAGTAAGCTTCTGTAGATACGTAACTTCCATGGAGTACTCAGTTTAACTCGTTAATTAGCATATATGTTTCATTGCGTTTCAGTTTATATATGTTTCTAATAAATACTAGCTGCGCCTCGCGGCTTCTTGTGGATAATATTACACTAGGTAAAAAAAGTGTCCTATTTCATAATCAAAAGTATCTAACAGCAAAATTTGGTCATAATTCGTTTGAAAGTTGCGTGCTTGAGAAGCAAACATTAATCCTCACAATTTTTCTATTTCTAATATAAGTAGAATGATTTACTAGATTTTTTTCAGTTTGTCTTAGTGTCCCAAATCTCTAGTCCACTACAAGACTGCTCGCAAATTCCAAATTAAAATAGTTCATATTCGCACGCCTCCGCTAAAAAAACGATATGACATGCATTCGTACAGAACTTTTTACCTAGTAAAAATTGGCGCCCTCGTATTTTTCTGTAATCATACTTACCTCGTATGCGCCGCTCAACTGTCGTCTCTCTCTAGATCTATGTGCTCCATCTTAGGCCACATCATCGCTTCACATCAGGGGAGATAGTGGCCAAACATAGATCTATTAGGCGTAAAAAAATGCATACAATTTTTGTAACGTTCTTGAATCACAACAAAACTACAAAGTAACCGTAAAAATATTCTGATTTGCTCTTTTACTAAGTATAACTTGCTCTTACAGTATCCACTCTCTGTTTACCAAGAAACTCATAAGTGGGTTGTGCTTAGCCAAAGTAACCGAACTTTTCTTGCCCGCCCATTGAGGGCCCTTTGTAAGAGCAGTTTAGACGAAAATGCGCCGGTTGTTTGTTACTGAGATTTTGGTTCCGTACCGTTATTTCTGATTTGAGTTTGTTGTTTTGTCTTGTTTACATTTCGAGAACTCGTACAGAGCTAGGGGCCAAGTCTGTTAATTATTGTTAAAAAACCATAATAATGAGATACTTCTACGATTCAACTGCTATTGGTATTGTACAAAATTATTGGTATTGTAAAAAAGAATTATTAATAATTAGTAGTACAAATACCGACTTTCGATAACGTAGTTCAAAAGATAATAGAATGGACCTTTTATGGGCGTGATACATCTGGATGTATTATGGTTTCAAACGATGTATTTAAATTGATGTTTCAGAAGATGAAATTGTATTTCAGCAACCGATTTATAAACAAATTTTTAAATTTGATTTCAAGTATCTTGGGTGAAACGATTCGAAATCAGTTATAGTATAACCCTACATCATCGGATATCACCTTGAACCTAGTTGGTTTTTAACCTGGTTGGTTGGTTGGTTAGTTGGTTGGTTGGTTGGTTGGTTGGTTGAAGGGTACCATGATCGGATTTATGTTACAGGTGTTTAAGAATTATCAATTTAGTTGAATAAATTCTCTAATAATGTTTATTTTCGCAATGACAGGAACCTCTCCAGTCATTTTATATAATGCCATGGTATAAAACGGCCAAAATACACAACGTAGTATAGGCGATTTGATCGCGTTTTGGAAGCTAGATGTAGCGCACCTACACATATTTATATGCCAGCGCTCCCCTCTAAGTAGCAATCGCTGAAACGCGTGATTTGAATACTGCTATCGCAAAATCATGATCGCTGGTGCTAAAATTAGCACCAGCTTATGTGCTTAATAGTTATTATTTTTCATAAATCACTTTTTATTTTGATAATTACCAATATCTAATGGAATCGGGCGCGACGTTACGAAAATTTATCTCAAAACTGAACGCAATGAAAATATTTCGCTGAAAATTATGTAGGTTGTTGTTTAAATAATATAATAGGTATGTTTGCTATCTACCCCCATACATAATATATTATTCTAACAACATCCTACATAATATTCAGCAGAATTAATTCATTACGTTTCAATTACCAATATCTTTGCTTCTTCTGGTGTACACATCAGCTTCATAGCATTCTACTCTCTAGTATCAAAACTTACAACCGATTTAGTTCTTTAATGTCCCGATAAGGAACCCTACAAAAAGGGTCGGCTAAGGACCCGCAGAGTGTATCAACGCGTAATAGTTATCTGCAAAAAGGAGTTAATTTTCCGGCTGTTTTTGAAAGGATAAAAGGTTATCTAGAGTTGTTTGTCTGTCGGCAAAAGTCTTCACAATAAAATAAAATGGGAAAAAGAAGGTTCTTTATATTTACTACGAACGTGAATAATAATGTATTAAAACATCAGCTGCGCCCCGGGTTTTACCCATGCTCGATTTTCTGGAAAATTATCAATATTAATATGTATTTTTACAAAATCTAAAGATTTTTCGTGATAAAGTAACAAATATGTATCCATCTATAGATGTATAATTTGTTTGTATTTTTTTTTTCATTACGATGTATACATCGTAAGTCTCGCCTAGATTCCTCCATAGTTTTCTTTCTCTTGCCTTCATCATCCAATCATCCATCCAAAAAGAGTTTATATTTTTCTTCGAAGATTTAATTAGAGAAAGATTAAACATATTAAAAAAGGTACAATTTAAATAAGTGAAAATAGCATGGAATTGAATAGAAAACATGTAACCCTTGGTTTTCCTTTGTTTGCGGTTTTTTCGTTTTTCTATGGGACTTTCCATAAAGCTATCACAACGAGGCTATCTTTAAAGGTGAAATTAAACAAACTTTAATAACAAATACGCCCAGCGATCACAAACGTAGGTCCTGGCCCCTAACTAGGATTCCCTGTACCTAGAGAACCAGGAATTACGGGGACCGGGACCATGGTTCTCGTAGACACGAACACAGAGGCATAAAAATGTTTGCGCCTATTTTTTTCTGTGCACAATCATTTTACCCCTCACGGGATCGAACCCACAACCTCAATGGTGTATGTGATTTTGTGCTAACCTGCCCAACCACTTCACTACAAAGGCTGTCAAAATTTAGTGCTATTATTCTGAAAGCATCAAATTGCAACGCGGAAACCGTGCGGCGCTCTCTGTATAGTGAAAATTCGATTCCTATTGACAAACAATAGCATGTGTAACCGGACATCCGAGCCCAATAAACCACCGGCACAAAGGACAATACATTTTTACGGTTCCATTCCGGGCAAAGACCTTCATCAAAAAACTATCCGTGGAATGGTTAAGTGATCCTTACTCGTTGAGAGGAAAAGTTGCTTTTTGGCAACCCTCGTTTTGTTGGATGTAAATGCATTAACGTAACAAAGTCTCGATTCGCCAAACCTGGGCAATAATTCACTATGACAACTTAGCGATTCCTTGCTTGATGGAAACGTTGATCCCTTCATTAATAAACGACATCTGCGAAATTTGTATTCTCTATGATGCGTCATATATATGAATATATGAATGCGTCATAGAGATGTCGTTTATTAATGAAGGAATCGACGTGTTTTCTAAGCAAGGAATCGACGTGATTTCGCCAAGTTGTCATAGTAAATTGGGGCCCCTGGATGTAAACAGCATATATATAAGTTTGCATATTAGCACCATGTCAAAATTACTAATTTAACATTTTGCTCTCTCAAATACATTGTAATTGAAATCATTATAGTGACATGGGACTGTAATGTTAAATTTTATATGTTGACTGTATAAAAAGCGTTACATAAATGGTCTTGTGTATTGCTTGTCAGTTTTTGTATATAAAAAATGTAATAATTATGCTCCGTTTTTATTTATTTATGCAAAACATGGCGCGGGCACTTTTGTGCCCCAAATCGTTGAACAAAAGTATCCTGGTGGAGCAAAAATATTCCCGCCAAGTCTCAAACAAAAACAGCCATATTATTATTTGGGCTCAATTGACAACGAAATCTATTCACCAGAACATGCTTTTAATTAAAAGAGGCGTGGAATACACGAATAATATACGATATTTAAAATATTAATATTAATGCTAGCTAGAGTGGATTAGATATGAGATATCTGCGACATATACCACATAACACCGATTCTAACAAGTACTACTATCAAGCATTTTTTTTTACGCTTAATAGATCTATGTTTGGCCACTATCTCACCTGATGTGAAGCGATAATGTGGCCTAAGATGAAGCACATAGATCTAGAGAGAGACGGCAGTTGAGCGGCTGCTCACCCCGATGGTTCACCGAACATCATTCCGAAACTCGACTAGGTCGCTTGACGGCATGGCTTTGTTCAGTGGGTGGTATTACAACCACGGCCAGAGCCTACCACTCCAAAGCGCGTAAGCGGGTTTCATCACGATGTTTTCCTTCACCGTTTTAGAGCGAGCGTGCAAAATCTGCACTTAACTATAAGTCATTGGTGCAGGGCCGAGTCGGGATTCGAACTCACGTGCGTCTGATCGAAAGGCGCGTGTTTTCCCGCTGAGCCACACTCGCTCTAGAATTACTAGCATAGTTGAAATGTTACGGGTAACGCTTAAAGATCGAGTGATCTTGGTATCTTGGTAACCTGCCAAAGGTTTAAAAACTTTGACAGCTCTAATATTACCCGAGTAAATCAGAAACGAAATACAGAAACGTTCCTACGCATTGCTTTTAGCCTAACCTATTTTATATTAGAAAAGGAATTTTCTTTTGATCATCAAAATCCTAACTGTGTTGCCGTATTAGTGAATTAAATTCATCATTATCATCAGCCTATAACAGTCCACTGCTGGACATAAGCCTCTCCCATAGCATGCCACTTAGCTCAATTTTCGACTTTTCTTCTCCAATCACTAACCAGCAACCCTGCGTATATCGTCGCTCCATCTAGTCGCAGGGCGTTATGTACACTACTCCGTACTCCGTCTCCACTCTAGATCACGTATACTCCAGCACAATTAAGTTCAATTATAGGAAAATATTCATGCAATAAATTAACTCATTAAAATTTTAACCTCCGTGTTTTTTTTTGTAACTGGGTGACGAGACGAGCTGATGGTAAGCAATACGCCAGCCCATAACAATAATAGCACCACCCAGAACTTTGTTTTGCAAAATCCTGCGCGGCGCTGTACTGCGCTCGTCTTTACAAATTAGCTGTTAAGTCTCATAATGCCCAGTAATTTCGCTGGCTACAATGCCCTTCAAATCGGAACACAGTAATGCTTGCACACTAGTCCTTGGCGGCTGAATAAATGGCAAAGCGGTGGTACCCACCCAGACGGCCTCTCGCATACGAGAAACCTACCCAGTAACGTATCGTAAGGAATTCGATCTCGTGATGCCGATCGATGTGTTAAATAATGTTTAAATATATAAGAAACTAATCTTTCCTAACAGTCTAAGTAATGCCAAATAGCCAACTGGCATATAAGAAACATAATATCGTAACAAAAGCTCTAAAAAAAAGCCCCTAAGTATCATTCCGAATATTCTGAGTAGTGGTTCATTTTCCGATACGGTAGAGTCATTATAATAATTGACATTCATAATTGCGTCTGTAAAGCTAAAACTTTGAATGACTATTTATCTCAGACTATGAATAAACCTAAAACTTTAATATCCCACAGGTGTGACCTACTGAAAGCATCTATGTATATATAAAGGTATATATATAATATATATATATATATAACATAAATGGTAAGGCTTGTTGTATTAGTTTCATGTGTCTGATAAAGGTAATGTAAATATATATATTCTTTATATACAACGTGTAACATAAATGTGTAGTAATAATTAAACCACGCATATAGAAGCTTATTAATAATTCAAGTCCAAGTGCAAATCACCAGAAACTTTTTAAAATCACAAGATATGATAATTTAAACATTTCTGGTAATCAAGTTCATTTCAACCCTAACAATCAGCTGATAAAGAGCAATGAACTTGTGACAAAGAATATTAGTGCGCCGCGTGTACAGATCTGACAAACAAATTTTATCTTCAGTTAGCAAAGCCAGCTGTCCTACCAACCTTACTTTACAACTAACTTTCAAGCAAACTGCTTTTTACGCGACTCCCCAAAAAAGGAATATAATGTTTTCGGGGTTAATGTATGTGCGTTTTTTTATTACAAAATGCCTCAACAGATTTGGATGTATGGGGTATCCTCGGAATCCTTAAATCATCCCAAGTGATAATGTTTTTGGCAGGGTATTTTTTTATTTTTATTAATGCTTACTTATTAATTACAGCATTAAACATCATCGCTCCAATTAACATTCAGGAATAAGGATCTAATCAGTGTAAACGCCTAATAAGAGCGAGCATGGCTGATGTTCTTAAAAAATACGTGAGGTCACCAACCACCGTAGGAATAGGATGTAAAAAACATCATGCATGAATTTCAACAGTAGGAATGTAATAGGCTGATAATGATGATTAAGACATTTCCAACATTTGATTTCATTGCATAGTAAAAGAGTGTTCGTAAGTCAGTAATCAATAAAGCGTCTTTACTTAGTCAGTTTTCAGAAATAAACCTGTTTAATCTTTGACAAAACGCGGCAAACACTAAAGCTATCAAACATTCGCCGCCGCTTCATGATTCGCTAGCCTTGTTTCGTATTGCACCAATCATAAAGATGTAATCCTAATAAATAATAGCCGCTGCTCCTCATTGGTCGAGCGGCACAAACAAAGTTACCTTCTAACGCCGCCCCATAAAACTCCACCGAAGAGGACCGTTTTCGTTTCGGAAATTCTTTTTAGGTTATTTCTGAATATGAATTCTAAGACGTCAAGTTGGATAAAAATTTGAATCTAATCAAGGCAAGGCTAAGTCGGGTACGTTCGCGGAGATTTTTTTGTATACCGGTTCCGGAACATGCAAAAAAACTATGGTAAAAAAAACTTAAACCTATGTTTTTATTATGGTTTTAATGCATTCAAATCTGTCCAGGCAATAAGAAGTAATGGTGGAATAAATAAATACATACATACGTAAACCCTGAAATACTCCTTTTTGGGCAGTCGTGTAAAAATGTGGAAATACCCTTTTTTACGAGTGGGTTCCGGAACGGAAACGACCGAGTCCGAAGATCCGTTCAGTATGAAATTCCGGTATTTGAGACTCGAAATCAAGCCCTTGTAAAATGTTCGGCGTTTTCAAAGACAGAGCGCCTAGGCCACAAAACAGATAAATACAGAAGTTAATCTCATGTATGTACTTTTCATACATTTCATACCGGACGGCGCAGGAAGTTTTTGGGAGGAAAATTGATTGATTTAAAAATATAACTGTACACGATATCGACATAATTTTTTCGCAGTTACTATTATAACTGAATAAAGTTTTTTTGAAGACAAAACAAATGCGATTTGTTTACATTAACATCTTCCTCATTAGATTATTGAACACAAGGCTAACACAGCTTATACTACAATAAATATCTAATTTTAAATTGTAAAAATATGCCAAGGCTAAAAACTTATGTTCGCTTGTTCGGCGCAGGGCTGGGCGATGGGGCGCTTACCTACCTACCTAACTATTTTGTGTTACGTGAAAACAAACCATCAAAATACAAGCAAATACCTACTTACCTCTCTGAAACAACTGGTAGCTTAAAAAACGACAATTCACCGTTTAATGTTGAATTTAAACAACCGTCCACCAAACAGTTATAATAACCTATTTTTCGTTGCTCCATTTTTGCACAAAAACGTTCACAGACGCGTGTCTCAAGCGGATGGCACTCGCATCCCAACTGTGCCCAGATATCGTGTCTGTGAGCGGTGTCTATGTGTGCGTTGCTCGAGCGCACTTTGTATGTATGTAGATTTCTGTACTAATCTGTTTTGTGCCTAGGCACAAAGTAGCTCGGTCAATGACCCGTACTACCGCGACTAGGCCACAGCTTGTTAGGATTGTCCAAAATAATTCAAATAAATAATTTTTAAACTTTGTATGGAAAATATAATAGTGTTTTTTTGGTTGTATATTCTGCCCAATGATTCATGACTAGATACCCATACACACCTTTCAGTATTACTACACATTAATGTTATTCCCTGTATATATTATTATATTTGCTTTATTATATATATATTTACATTACCTTTATCAGACACAACAAGCCTTACCATTTACACAAACTGCTGGTAGCATAATTGATAACGCCCAGAGCAGATAAATAAAGGGTGGAAGGGTAAGATATGTAGACAGGATATCAAATATTATGTAGGCAGAATAAAGGGGTTATGAAATATTGGGATAAGCAATGCATACAATTCTTTTGCCTATACTAGAATTTTATGTGAAATCTCTAAAGACTTATTTCATCTGAAATTCATATTGTTTGTATGTGGAGCAAAATGCTAAAGCATTAGCATTAGCAAAATATTAAAGGTTTTATTTACTTGGCCTAGCGCCCTCCGCACTGTAGGTACGAAGTTACAAGTACATAGCTGGACACCGACGGCGTGTCGCGCGTCGTTACACGTGCCACATCAGAAGACATAAGAGCTATGCGATAAAAAGAGAGGCGCTTTGTAGGTTAATATGACTTGTAGGTATGCAGCGTATAACATAACAATTGCAGTGCCACCCAGAACCAATGCTGGCTATAATGCCCTTTAAACTGGAACACAGTAATGTTTGCGCACAACTACATGGCGGTAAAATAACTGGTAAAGCTGTGGTACCTACCTACCTACCCAGACAGCCTCCCGCATACAACGGACCTACCATGAGTAGACAGGTTGTATTTACAAACGAAACTATTACTTTATTTCATCAACATAATTATTACTGTATTTGTGAGTAAGCACACTCGTAATAAGTTACTCTAATTGGAATATTCTAAAAATCCTCCTGGAAATAAATATTCTCCTCCTCCTCCTCTTCCTGAAAAAAATATAATGACCATAAAAAGATACATCATGTTTTAGGACATATTTTTATTTCTTTAATTTCTTACGTTATGTGCAGATTTAATACTCGCTCTACAAACGGTGATGGAAAATATCGTAAAATAATCAGACATGTCCAATCACAAAGTTCAAGGATAGTTGACATACCAACCCGCATTGTGACAGCGTGGTGGATTATGGCTATTTCTTCTCTGTGAGAGAAGGGCCGTGTCCCAGCTGTGAGAAGCGTTATAGAGATACCTAAAAACCAGCTGAGTTAAACAAGACCTAGTTCAATTCTCTAGATACCTATAAAGAATCTTCCTTAAAACCAAGATTCCTAGTTCCCGACTTTAAGACTTTGTATTTCATCGGACTTTATTATCATAGTGCCTTTGAGACTGGTACTATACTGAAACCCTATCCATACTTCCGCAAAGGTGATAAACATCTTTACTATCGCAACATAACATAAGCCATAAACATTTGACTTTACGATCTTTACCTTCAATATAACGTACCGGCATGTAGAATATATGTAACGGAATTTAGGATACATAGGGGTATCGATTTCTAAGCTAACTTACTGCCAATGTCGTCACTATGTAACAAGAAGACGGTGATTAAGGTTCTATGAATGTATGCATCATTGTCAGCCCACAACGTTCCCACTGCTGAGACACGGGCATTCCCTCAGAAAAATAGACAGATAGAGAGACTGGACAGACTACGGGGGTCCAGGTCTGCAGTTGTCACATATCTCGTATACATATAATCTGGGAATCTTCGAATCTCGACTAAACAGGTACTACGTTAGCAAGGGTGTTAAATCATCGACCACATCGTCACTTACCATCAGGTGAGATAGTGGTCCAACGCAAGCCAATTAAAAATAAAAAGAAACCCAGTTTTTTTTATATAAAACATGTCGGTTCCCTCACAAGTTTTCCTTCAAACACAATGGGATAGATTAAACTAATAGACAACTGACTGGTATAAAACTTAGAAAATGTTATACATTTTTATTTAAAATATCAACAAACGAACGGTCGGCCCGCCAGATGGTAAGAGGCTACCATCGTCTATAGACATTTGCAACACCACAGGCATTGCTGATGCTTTACCGAACTTTAAGGACTCTATTACCTTATATATACCCCGCATAAATGACTCCATGTTAACTTTAATTAACTCTTCTGACATACTTACTTCTCCCGCCATACTTACTTATTTATTTATTTATTTATATATTTTTCGGTCTTGTCCTGCAGTTAGATCTCAGGATACGTGACTTTCATCATGCCAGAACTGCACTACGTTCGTCACTCTGACACAGCTTTTAAGTGTCGTATGAAAATCGACAGTGAATTTTTTATATACTTACTATTTTGATAGCGGAATTACTATCATTTGCTGGTCAAAGTATGAGTAGCAGAAGACATTTACTGTGCTATTTAATAAAATATATTAAAACAGGTGTAATGTTTCTTAAACTAAACAATGATATGTACTGTGTATAGGTATCTATTTTTGATATCTTGTCAACATTTCGGGATGATGTTTGGTGAACCATCAGGAGACGGGTCTGAACAGTGGCTAAACTGCACTGTCTTAAGTACCTACTACCTAAACATATATGTGCTCTATACAATTAATATGTATATAGACCCCCACGACGCTTAACATCAGGCGAGATAGTGGCCAAACAAAGATCATTTCGACAGTTCATTACGAGAACAATAATATTATAACCATGACGTTGTAAGATATGGGACTCTTTTGTTACCACAGCTTAGTACGTATCAACGGTAATACTTATTTCAAGAATTATTTCTAAACTGTGACATTTAGGTATTATATTAAAGTTTCAACCGCTTAGAAAATCTTCAAATAACTTTTAATACTTACGCATACTTACAAATACTATCGCAAATGGTTCCTTCTCGCCATGTGGTGTTCCTGTTTACAACTTTTGTCTTTCCTAATGTTCTATTAGGTATTCTGTGCTAATATACTTCAATAACTATTTGTAAGTGTAGATAAGTGGCAATAAGGTCATTTATATGAAGATTGGTCACTCCTCTCTATGGCCAGTGTCGTTCCTTTAGCCTCTTGGCAAGGAAACCACGGCGCCTTTCCAGAAATGTAAATTATGACCTTTTGGTTACCAAGTGAGAAGATTTCAGGCTTATTTTCATATTATTTTTACTGTACCAATTACAAGAAATAATGCTAGCTTCTAGACGTTCTAAGTGTAACTCTATTATATGGTCGTTGAGGTTTTTTGTTACCTATTGCAAAATATGTCAAGAAAATTCTTGTTTAGAGTTTGACTTCGCAAACTTTAATCCAAGTTCTTTTAAAACAAAACTGACTTTGTTTCAAAATAGAAAAAACCAATATCAATTCGTAGATGAATAGAAACAGCGCAGAAAACTAAAACAGTAGACACAAATTCAAATTGCAGCCAACTGAAACTGTTTAAGAATCTCAGAACTGCTCTTATGAAGAAATTCAACTGTTTGAAATGGAGTTCTATTTTTGTTTGCTGAAATTTTCTTTTGCAATTTCAAAATAAAAGTTGTAGCTATTTTGTATTGTGTTTTATTATTATAATATTCTCAAAATACGCATTTTAAATTAATTTGCCCAGATGGCACTACACAAAAATAAAATGTGCATACGTATTACGATAGAATATGGAGACGATGATGTTCAGACTTCCATAAAAAATATCTTTGTTTTATTTTATTTTTTTTTGGTTTTTTTACGCTTAATAAATCCATGTTTGGCTACTATCTCGATTGATGTGAAGCGATGATGTAGCCTAAGATGAAGCACATAGATCTAGAGAGACGGCAGTTGAGCGGCTGCTCAGACCCGTCTCCCCGATGGTTCACCGAACATCATCCCGAAACACGACTAGGTCGCTTGACGGCATGGCTTTGTTCTTGTGTCACATAAATAATAACATCATTTGATCCCAAGACGATAAGCGTCGGCCAATTCACGCCAAAACTGCAACTTCGTTTTAAAATGAACAATATGGTGTTCCTTACAAAATAAATCACGAGAAGGGTTCCGAAGTATAATTTATGAAATAGGAACCCTCAGATGTCACTAATCTTGCTTGCCTTTCCTATGAGATATGAAGAGGTAGAGGATTTAGTGTTGCACTTTGAGTGAATTTTTATCGACTTACTAAAATGGTGTTGTTTCTCTGTATTGCATTATTGTATTGAGTACCTACTTTTATGATCAGCCTATATATAAGGAACAAGGGTCTTCTCTCAAAGAAAGAGTATGGGCCATAACATAATCCTCCACGCTGGCCCAGTGCGGGTTGATGGATGTCACATGTCCTTGAATTTTGATTAATACTTGGACATGCCGGTTCCTTCTCGATGTTTTCCTACACCGTTTTTAGAGCGAGTGTTAAATTGTGCGGATACAACAAACTTAAGAAAGTTAGTGGTGCGGGGCCAGCGGGGTTTGAACTCGGGTGCGTAGGATCGAAAGTCGTACGTGCTTCCACTGAGACACACTCGCTCCTAGTGCGTAAGGGGTCTAGAAGCGAGTGTGGCTTTGGTAGGTAAGTACCTACTTTACATGTATTATACAGGTACAAGTAATACATCGACATAATTAGATTTTGTCTGTAGGGTTAAATAAAAGTTAAAATATATTTTCTTACTACGCAACCCGACATTAAAATAAGCCAAATTAATAACCATTATATTTCTATTTGCAGAACTTACATAATCTTGTATATACCTGCTAAGTTACGAATTTTGTACAGACCTATCTAATAAAAAAGTAGTAAAAACAAGAAAATTTCAAAATATTCGTGTCCGAACTAATTAACCTTAGATAATTTTATTATTTTTTTACAGCTCTAAGCACAATTTAGTTTAATTAACTAAATAGAAATCTCATTACCATTTCATGCTATATCTGTTTTAGCTCTCTCATTTTGGTTGGTGCTTTACATTTTATGCAAACATTCATTTTACTTCAGCAACGGGTAACGAAAATCATCGTACATTTTTAATTGTTAATCAATCTGAACGTTTCATATCCAAGCGGTCGTTGACCCAGATCGGTATATAACAGGCGATATATTTTATCGATACTTACGCACCGCAGTACATCACTACTAGCTTCATATTACGTATGCGGCCGGAAACCGAACAAAGACCCTTTACGGCCTTGTTTATCGCCGACCGCAAGGCATTCCAACCAAAATGTTCGTTTTACCAACCACTCCCAAAACTTTCTTTGAACAGAAGCCGTTTGATATTCTGTTATCGGTTTTTGTTCGATAAAATACTTAAAATATCGACTTAGCGAACTTTGGAAGTTTTGACATCTCTATCCAGGGATATTTTATGAAATAAACAACCGTGAAGATACAATTGATTTTTATTCGATAATCATTATTCCGTCTGGAGAAAATCGATAACACTTCACTTAGAAAAACTGACGCTCTCATACATCTATTTACACACATACATTAATATTACACTGGAAACACTTTTAATCCTGTAATGCAAAGTCAGATGGAATTAACTGTCACACTCTCATTTCGTCAATAGCGGCTTGTGGGAGGTTAGAATGGAGGGGGCCTTTCCCTCTGCGAAGGGTAGCGTGAGGGGCCCCCCTCGCCTCCGCCTCTCTCGGGGAGTTTTGCGCCGTCGACCCGTTCGGCGGCTGGTATTTCTGCTGCCTCAACTCCTGCAGCGGCGGCGAGTTATTAAAGTGGCTCACATTCTTCGGCATTGTCGCGTAGCTTCCCACTTGGGGATAACTCACGTTAGGTATCCGAAAACTGCTATTCCTGCTCCCCAATTTACTAGGCAACATCATGTTATCCATGCTCAGACTCGGACTGGGCGGAGACTTCGGAACATCAAGCGGCCCCTTAAAATTTAAACCCGCTAGGTGCGCGTCGCTTCCCATCATTTGCTTCTTACGGTTATGCCTTTCCACGTCGACGACTAGACTCGGGGCATGAGTGGGATCCATATGATAATGCGAGTGCTTCCCCGATATAGTCTCGAAATGTTTCTCGTTGAATCGCTGCTGCTTTCCACGCGACCTGGTTTTATCTCTCTGGTAGTAGACACCGGCAAATATTAGCACGTTGAGTATGAGTAGCGAGCAGCCTATAGCTATAGTGACGCTGAGGGCGGTTGAGTAGGCGGCGTATCCGGCGGCCTCTAAATTAGCAAGAGTGTTTTCGGTAGCATTCAGTGTTTGCAGATCTCTCCCGGGGAGCATTGTGGCGCAGGTAGCGAGAATAGTGTCGACTGTGGTTAGAGCGGTATCGGGGTATATCGAGCCGTTGCCGCGTCGAATCTGATCGTTATCGTTCGCGTTCCGGGCTAAAGGGTCCGGTCTCACGACGCCCTCGTAAAGTTCTTGTTCGTTGTGGTTTTTGAAGAGATTGTGTCGTGCGGCGACGTCTTCCATGCCGGCTCGGTGTAGCTCGGGTACTAGACGTAGCCAGACGGAAAGCTGATGAGCTCTGAAATGGTTCTTAAGGCGCGGCTTCATACCTGTTGACAAAGGAGTTATGTCAGTCAAATTGATTTACATATTATTATTGTCATGCTCTTTTGAGCTGGTTGATAGCAAATTATTATTTTCAGTGCCATTTTAAAGTTACAGACAAAAGGTCAACATTTTTAAGAGAAACAGACAAAAGGGACAAAATTTATTTAAGTTAGAGAGAATTTTAATTTTATTATTACAAAATGAATTCTGAGAACAGAAACTGAGGCTTTTACTTCAACAAATTAAAATAAAACAAATTCCTCCTGTTGCCGAATGATATTAAAATAATCATACATTCAAATTCTAGTTTTTACTACAGTATTTAATTTTAGGTTACACGTTATGTAAATAAACATAGCGTTTGGTTCCAAATACGATACTTAGTGAATATGGAAATAAGTTAGGTTGTATCTTTAACGGGATTCATTTGCCTACATCTAGAGAGAAACGTGTCGAGGTAGGCAAATAATGTAATTAACTGATGATATAGTCCTTCGGAGGGTGCGTGACTTAGTAAGAACACGTGTCACTTTTAATCTTTCGCACCCAAGTTTGAATCCCACTTGCCCTGTACCATGTTCAGAAAAACTACGTGAGGAAATCGGCATGTCTAAGAATTAATCACAAAAATTTAAGGACATGTGACATCTACCGACCGGCGCTGGGCCAGCGTAGATTATGGCCCACATTTTCTCTATAAAAGACGGCCCAGCAGTGGGAGCATAATGGGCTGATGATGATGATTATATACCTTTGCATATACTTTATTATTATTATGCTTATTATATTTTACCCGTCGTTGTTCTATTGCTAGGCAATCGTCAAATGTGCTTTCAGATATTTTTTTAGGGCAGCTAAGTAACTCGAAGAGCCTGTCATTTGCCTAATGATACGAGACACGCTTCCCCATAAAAGTCGTAGTGCACTACTGCGAAGCACTGCATTCCGCTTGTCAAGCTGAGACATCAGATATTAAGTCTCATTTGCCCCGTAATTTATAAGCTCCTTGGCGGCAGAATGACTTTTTAGACTTTTTAGAGCGAGTGTGGCTCAGCGGGACCTCGTGCGCCTTTCGATCCGACGCACCTGGGTTCGAATCCCGACTCGGCCCTGCACCAATGACTTATAGTTAAGTGCAGATTTTGCACGCTCGCTCTAAAACGGTGAAGGAAAACATCGTGATGAAACCCGCTTACGCGCTTTGGAGTGGTAGGCTCTGGCCGTGGTTGTAATACCACCCACCGAACAAAGCCATGCCGTCAAGCGGCCTAGTCGTGTTTCGGGATGATGTTCGGTGAACCATCGGAGAGACGGGTCTGAGCAGCTCAACTGCCGTCTCTCTCTAGATCTATGTGCTCCATCTTAGGCCACATCATCGCTTCACATCAGGCGAGATAGGTGGCCAAACATAGATCTATAAGGCGTAAAAATAAAAAAAAAAATGACTAGCAAAGCAGTGGCACCAGTAGTACTAAAACAGACGATTAAAAAAATAATTTAAATATCTGTAACATACCTATAGCACATATGTGATTGTGAAAACCACATTCGTTAAACCAGACCAGACATTGTAGTTAATTTTTTACATTTTGATGAAAATTATGATTATAATTATAAATTTTAATAACGTAACAAGAACAGTTGATCTTACGCTTGAAAGTTGCGCTTCGCTTGCTAATTTCAACTACCCAGAAATTTAACAGCAGCCTTACGCGGCACTGAACTAAAAACCCCGAAGAGAAAGCGAGGATAGTGAGAAGACTGCTTAATTTGCTTCTTGTTCGATGAAAATAAACAATTTTCATTCCACAAGAGCAAACCAAATAATATTTACTGAAATAACAGGCTCAAGATAATATTACAGCCTGAAATCTATAATTATCTGAAAATATTTTTTAAAAATAAAAGGAGACGAACAGAACTTGTAGGCTGCACATTTGTGGAATCACTATCATCATCAGCCCATTACGTTCCCGATGATTGCACACGAGCCTTCTCTCATAGAGAGAGTGTAAACTATACCCGATACATCGGCCCAGTGTGGGTTGGTGGATGTCACATGTTCTTGAATTTTTTAATAGGAAGTAAATAAAAATGAACTTATTCTATTTTACAATGCTAATTTCCTTAAATTGCATATTTTAATGTAAAGCAATATATAATTTATGTATATTATTATGTATATTATTATATATATTAATTACAATATAATTTAATGTAAAGCATAATAGCTCCTATAGCACAGCATAAAAAGCAAAGTTGAACTGATGGTTACCTGATGAGGATGAATTCCTTTTTAACCGATTTCAAAAAGGAGGTTCTCAATTCGACTATATATTTTTTATTTTTGATACGCGATTATTCCGTCATTTACAAACTTATTTGGAAAATTGCGTTGAGTTCAGTATAGCTTCTAAGTGGTCCCATATGAATTTCATCGATATTTGACCTTGGACTTAGAAGATACATCAGAGAAAACGGTTTGTGTTTTGTTCAAAAATGAAAATTGATTTTTTAAACGCCTCTTTCTCAAAACCGATCAAGGTTGTGCCAATCAAGGTACGATCCGTGTTATGTAATAGGAGTAATGTTCTGGGATTGATTGAGATTTTTAAAAAAGTTTGATTCGTTTTTGGGTTTCGGTGGAATCATCTTCCATGAAAATATGGGACATTTGATGGAAAATTGTTCACTTTTAAGACCTATTTTTATAAATATTTTCTTTTCTATTTACATCTGACTGGCGAGCGAAGCGACGATGTGGTCAAAGATATAGCACCCAATAAGTTACTTGTTCACTTATGACTACCTATGAGTCTCAAGTAACGGTACAGAATGATGAACAAAAATTAAAAAAAATAAAACTTAAAATTTAATTTAAAACAAATTTAACACAGGCAGTATTATTAAAAATAGTAAATAACAAGAGTCTAAATTAATATAAATGTTTAATATAACAAGTAAAGGTTAGAATCTTTATTGGAAAACTCTCTAAATGAATCGGAAAATTCCTACACACAGACTTCTGCACAGTTTCTGAGGCAGGTACTGACAGAATCAATAAAGAAGTATACATTTTTCTACCATGTAGCAATAATTATTTTAATAACAAAGTATTTGAGGGAAGCAAATCTCAAACTAGTGATTTTGATATGGTACTACAGCGTTCAAAAACATGAACATTTCATTTTAATTAAAACATGTGAGGTAAACACAAAGTATGTTAGAAAGAACGTCTTGATACCAAGCTCGTTCCGGGAATTTGGCTTTTCCTTCCACAGTAGACTTTAAGTCAGTAGAAGAACTAAGCTCACTTTGAACAGGTACCTATAGGATTTTAATATCGTTGAAAATAATACTATGATTTCTTTTTTATGTTACTGCCTGACGAGACGAGCTGGTCGTTTGCCTGATGGTAAGCAATACGCCAGCCCATAACAATAACAGCACCACCCAGAACTTTGTTTTGCAAAATCCTGCGCGGCGCTGCACTGCGCTCGTCGCCCTGAGACAATTAGCTGTTGAGTCTCATAATGCCCAGTAATTTCACTGGCTACAATGCCCTTCAAACCGGAACACAGCAATGCTTTCGCACAACTGCTCTTATGTTCTTTTTCCGTATCGGAAAAAGAACCACTAACTTAGGCGGTAGAGTCATTGTAATATTTGACATTCATTAGTGCGTCTGTGATGCCAAACATGAATAAAGAACTTTTGAACTTTGAACATAAAATGCACTGCGTAGCACTGCAATTGTTGGGCAGATGTGGCGCTTACCGTCAGGCGAACGACTTGTTCGTTATGGATTTGTATGGATTGCGCTAATCAAACCATCAAGATATCAAATAATTAGTCTCATATGCCCAGCAATTTCGCTCTAGTTGCTCTACTGTCAGACTGTGTAGTTCCACCAGTGCGTGCCACGCGAGTTCTGTTTCCCTAATCCGAACGAGATGCAATATACGGAATAGGAATACACAAGAACACACAACGTGTACAAGGCCGCGGAATCTTTATGAGAATGAGTTTAATTTAGCAGAATGTTGGCTTTAGTTAAGGTAAGCTTCTAAATAGCTCGCTTAAGGTTATGTGTATATATATATACTAGCTGCTCCCGCGGTTTCACCTGCGGTTTCTCGGAATAAAAAGTACTCTATGTGCTATTCCAAGTCCTAAAGTACCTACATACCAAATTTCATCAAAATCGGTTATCGTATCGGTAATCGGTAGTTTTTGCGTGAAAGAGTAACAAACATACATCCATACATCCATACATTCTTACAAACTTTCGCATGAAAAAATATACACTAATAAAAAACTTAAAATCTTTCCAATTTTTTATGTCACCATGTTTTTTCTTAATAATGTTGACACTTGTTTATTAGAATTTAAATGTGGTAGAAATTAATAACCATCTCGTCATCACATAGAGATTGTACAATTTTATATCAAGTATCTTGGGTTGGGGCATTTGAGCTATCTATAGGCCTTTAATGGTCTATGGGTTGTCCAATTGCTGCTCCTTGTAAGTAGTTAGTTCAGTTTTAGTAAGTAGAGTGTAGAGTTGTTTTCAATAATAAATCGCCCGTTACAAACAATATTTCCTCATGCCCTTACGCAAGTTTACCACATATTTAAGAAAACAAATCTATCAACCCTGCACGAGTAGGTGAAGGTAGGTCTAATTAGTTAGGTACTTAGATACAACTTGAACATGAAATATAAGAAATCGTATGCCGATTGGCGACACATGGGTTGTAAAAAAAAAACGAATTTAACATTGTTTATCGTGACCTAAAACTCGTTTATTTTACCAAATAACATTAAAATGGTCGTATCTAATTCGAAGCGCAATTACTGTCCGCGTAACAACCAACAAAACACAAACTATCAAAACTATCAAATATCCATATCATGGCACTTAACTAGGATTCCCTGCATCTAGGGAACCAGGAACTATGAGGACAACGGTTCCATAATACCCAGATACGAAACAAATCCTTGCTTTTTTTTCTGTGCACAAACACCCGTTGTGGGAATCAAACCAGCAACCTCCGTAGTGTGGAGATTTTAGCCAACCTGCCCAATCATTACACCACAGATGCTTACAACACAACAAATAATGCTAATTTTATTAAACATAGAAACATATTGTAAGTACTTATTTCTAAACATAAAAAAAACTAAAATGCTTTCACTTCCCGCCCATATCTCAATCGTTTTTAAAAATTGACATTTGCTAAGAATTTCAGCCGAAGTACTACAAATTCACTTCTTTCCCTTACAACAATGACACGAAAATATTCAGAAATTACCCATTAAACTTTACAATGCAAACAGAATCCCGACCAAGACGTACCTATATCTCACCCGAATATTAATTTCATGCACTAGACAATCTAATGGAACAACCATAAATCTTACGCCAGGTCCACATTCAAGGGAGATTCATGAGCGAGCGTATAAATTGACTTGAGATGTCATCATTTTCATAACAAAATACTACATGGATATGCAGATCGTTACGCCGCGTTTCCACTTGCCAAGCGAACATTTTGATCTGAGCAAATGCTCAACTATTATTATTATTATTTTAGCCGTTAGTGTCCCACTGCTGGGCAAAGGCCTCCCCCCAATCTTTCCACTCGTCCCTGTCTTGCGCCAGTTGCGCCCAGTCTGGATAAAATTTGTCGAACTCGTCCCGCCATCTCCTTCTCGGTCTGCCGCGCCGTCTTCTTGCGTTGTCTGGCCTCCAGTCTGTAGTCAACTTAGCCCACAGCGCATTCGGCATACGACAGACATGTCCAGCCCAATCCCACTTCAGCTTAGCGGCTTTCTACATTTAATAGCTCGACTATTAAATTAATTAATACAAAACAAAAAAAAAAGATGTTTCCACTAAAAGACAACAAGCACTAGTTCTAAACAAAAGCTCGTACTGAACAGTTCACTCTATGTTTACGTAAAATTCTTTAAAGTTTAGACATCAACAAAGCATGTCGAATGTCAAGTCAACCAGAGCAACTGTTCGGTTACTGGACGTCGTTTTCACTGATTGAAAGGCCGAGTACATACATATCCGCTCGCTAAAGTATGTTTACATTTACCACACAAACGAACGTTTGCTGGCAGAACTAATCAGAACACTAAGTGAAAACGTGGCTCAAGAAGTCGCTGAGTTTGGCGCACTCACACTTGCACTACTAAAGCAAGTGAGACTCAATGGTTTGTTGTTTAATGTAGTGTTGCATGTATCTGTCTGGAATATTATTATAATGTATTTTCTTTCTTTTTTTCTTTCTTTCTTTCTTTCTTTCTTTCTTTCTTTCTTTCTTTCTTTCTTTCTTTCTTTCTTTCTTTCTTTCTTTCTTTCTTTCTTTCTTTCTTTGGTTACTCGTGCAACTACGCGATACAAGAGTTTGAATCGCGCTTGGCCCAATGATATATCTTAAAACGTTCTAAATGGAGACGAAAACCATCGTGTAGAAACTGGTTCCTATGTCAAAGAATGTATTCACTTGGGATACGCTTTTGTTATTGAACACAAACAAACAATGCCCAACACATATATTGATCAACCTTAAAAGGATTCTAGTGGTCAAATAATGATATCTCCAAAACTTTTTTTCAGCCTTAACCCGGTTTGTGAGATTTTATAAATGTTCAACTGCCTACAATGAACATTTACGATTTCGAAGTTATCATTAGCCGACCAGTGATCATTAGTTTCTTTACTTTTGGAAATATACTGGCGAATATGTTTGTGATTACTAATGTACCATTAGTCTTATTGTGGAAATTAAACCAGCAGCCTAGGTTATAGACCTAAGTAACAGGCCTAACCATTATACTTGAACGACTGCCTGTAAGAGAGTTAACCAGCAAAGAAAAAGTCTGTAAGAGTTGTGCGAGTTTCGCGTTTAAAGTTAATAAATACGCCCAACGATCATATTGATAGATCCTGGCCCCTAACTAGGATTCTCTGTATCTAAGGAACCAGGAACTATGAAGACCATGGCCCCACAACACCCAGAAACGAAACAAATGCTTGCGCTTATTTATTTCTTTGCACAAATATTTGTCCCGTTGCGGGAAACGAACCCGCATCCTCCATGGTGTATGAGATTTGAGCCAACCTGCCAACCACTACACCACAGTAGCTGTCAGAGATTGTATGTTTGTATTTATGTATATTATGCAATTTTGTAAATTACACAGCATCTTCTGATATACCAACATAATAAAAAGTGAAGGAAAAAAACAATCTAACCAAAACAACCATCAATCTTACGCCAGGTTTATACCCAAGTCAGATTCATGAGCTTCGCGTAAATTGACTCGAGACTCGAGACGTCATCATTTTCATAAGAAAAGACTTATTTGCAGTAGATCAACTTCCTATAAGATACACCGCGTTTGAAGCACACAAACGCAAACCTACGTTTATCCTACTAATATTATAAACACGAAAGTTTGTAAGAATGGATGTACTAATATTATAAACGCGAAAGTTTGTAAGAATGGATGTACTAATATTATAAAAAACACGAAAGTTTGTAAGAATGGATGTACTAATATTATAAACGCGAAAGTTTGTAAGAATGGATGTACTAATATTATAAACGCGAAAGTTTGTAAGAATGGATATATGGATGTATCTTTGTTACTCTTTCACGCAAAAACTACTGAATGGATTTTGATTAAATTTGGTATATAGGTACTTTAGGACTTGGAATAGCATAAAGGCTACTTTTTAACCCGGGAAGCCGCGGGTGAAACCACGGGGCGCAGCTAGTTATAAATATTTTCTAAAAAGCTTGAAGAATGCCCGTTCCATTAGATAAGATAAGATATTTATTTTCAAAAATGAAAGTTACAGAAGAAGCTTAATGTTACATAAACATAGTTACAATGTATCTATATCAAAATTAAAATTAAAAGAATGAGAACGGCGGCTCTAGGCCTTAAGAAACCTTAATATACGAATACATTTGTACACAATAATAGTATCGGAAGCATCTTAATAAATTGATGTCTACGTTAAAATTACATTTTAAATAAAATAACGTATGTGCCTGATACCAATAAGGTATATATGAAAGTGTAAGGGTGAATGAGAGTGTGTGAGGGTGTGAGAGGGTCATGGTATGTGTGTGTGTATGGTGTCGCGCTCATGAGTAAATGAGTTTATCTGTGTCGTGATACGACTAAAAATATATACATAGTTTAATATTCGTGTATTGTTTAGGATAAGACTTTGGCTTTGCAATAATACTCTTCTATGTACAAGAAACTTAGTTGTAGGTTAATCAAAATACACGTCAGTTATTTCACGGCATTACAGTGGTTATTCTAAGTAAGCTTGAATTCTAAAGCGCTTAGTAATAGAAACATTCATATTTAATGAGGTGACATCATTTCTATAGTCTGGAACGGTTTGTACGCGTCAGCCATCTTGAAGACCTACATTAGACTTCGCAAAATGCCTAATGTTCCCACATTTGCTAGTCTTAAGACGGTAGAGCATGAATTTATTTATGTCTATCATTACTATTAATTTTAGTAATTTTTGTAGTAGTAATTTTAAGACGTGGCGTGGCGAAAAATAATCATTGTAATTTTTTTATCTCTAATAGTAAGCAATAGTTATATACTTTGCTAATAGTAAGTCTTCTTAGTATTAAGTAAAATCACTATCCGCGTTATCATTTCTGTTTCTCCGTTTATTTTTCTAAATTACGCAACGAATTTTGATACGGTTTTCACTGTCATTAAAATACTTTTTTGCGTAATGTGCACAATACATCCTAATTAAGTTCTTGTTTAAAGTATAGAAAATTCAAAATTTTGTAATCATGTGGTCAAAAACTGCTACCACATTGATTTATTAAAGCCATGCAAAGCTGGGGCGGGTCCTTAGTTGTTAATAAATAAAATATACCTAGTTTAGGTTTTGTTTAGTTTTTAGTTATGTAGTCTCGTATGCGAGAGGCCGTCTTGGTTGTAAAGTACTTGTCTGTCATTCTGCCGCCAAGCAGTAGTGCGCAAGTATCACCATGTTCCGGTTTGAAGGGCATTGTAGCGAGCGAAATTACTGGGCATGTGAGGTTGTCTGATGTCTCGGTGGGATGAGCGCAATGCAATACTACGCAGGATGTTGCATAGTATAAAAGGCCTGGGTGGCACTGCAATTGTTATTGGCAAGCGCAGCGCTTACCATCAGGCAAAGGCTATTTCATTGCTCAGATGCATAAAAAACGATGCGGGAGTAGAGTGGTTATGTTATGCGTTATAACTATAACTGAATATGACTCAGAAGCGATTTTATTAAAAATGTAGACCTATAAGCACTTATAAAAATCGTTATGAAAGTTTTCATTACATAATTAACACAAAATGTAATAAATTATTATTACATACATCAACGCGTGACCGAAATGCTGGCCTATATTTTGGCCAAAGGTAAGCATTGTCATTCAACGTGGCAATGCTGCCAGCATTTTGGGAACGTTGCCCACTGGTAGTGGTTTATTAGATTAGATTAGTTATTAGTATTTTTAATTTGTTTTGTTTGTGTTTTTTTATAAATTATTATTATATTACTAGCCAATCCTAACATTACACTTTCCTATTCCAAATTATACGCTAGTTCATATACGTCAGCCATCTTGCCGACCTACATTAGGGCTTGTAAAATGTTCTCGCGTTTGCCAGCAAGCGTTGTAAGATTGAAAGGAGGTGGCGCGTGAAATTCATGAATATGTTACGTAGAACATTATGTCTGTCTCAGGATGCTTAAAGCTGTATAACCTCTATCATAAACGGTAGACTTATGAGAATACCTACTTAAAGTTATCATTTTAGTGGCACTTAGTACGCACTTAAGATGAAGGCATAAACTTATGAAAACAATGATTAGGTACATAAAGCTTTTTTTTTACGCCCAACGATCACTTACATAGATCCTGGCCCCTAAGTAGGATTCCCTGTATCTAGGAAACCAGGAACTATGAGGACCATGGTCCCACAACACCCAGACACGAAACAAATGCTTGCGCTTTTTTTTCTCTGTGCACAAACATTTGCCCCGTCGCGGGAATCGAACCCGCAACCTTAGTGAAGACTGAGATTTGATCCAACCTGCCCAACCACTACACCACAGAGGCTGTCATGCTGAAGTTTTAATGCACGTAGGCTGTAGGTTAGATTCCCACTACAACAAAAAATTGTACAAAAAAAAGTGAAATTA
This sequence comes from Petrophora chlorosata, assembly GCA_951640565.1. Classification (NCBI taxonomy): domain Eukaryota; kingdom Metazoa; phylum Arthropoda; class Insecta; order Lepidoptera; family Geometridae; genus Petrophora; species Petrophora chlorosata. The sequence continues at coordinate 19,053,563 of OX621189.1, read as the reverse complement.
TTTCTTCCGTGTCTGTATTCTAGTTGGAAAACCGACCTTTGATTTCAGAAAGAAGCATCAACGTCACATCCCGTTTCTCAAATGTAGTAAGATAATAGCAACGATGCAATTTAGCGATGAACTTTCAAACAATTTAGAATTTTAGATATTTAAAAATGTAAAAACTTTACGTAAGATAACGTTGTAAAACTAACCAGTAAAAGGTAAAATAAAAAAAGATAATTTTGAATAATATTAACTCACAATTAATGCTTTTTCAGATATTAAAAGAGCGTAAGAAGGCTTACTACTTAACAATCTATTACTTAACAATTAATACTTAACAATCTATTAAATTATTAAATTATCTCATTAACAAAACATCTGACTAGATACTTTTCTTTTCCAACAGAAGATGCTGTTGACCGATGACTGATGACCCTACCAAGAATAGTCAACCTAACATTATGTATCGAAAACACAATACTTTATTTCTAATTGTTTTTCTGGATTTTTCACAACTGAAAATCAGTAAATCATTTGATAGGTACTTGTATTATAAAATTAAAAACGTTTATCTATATGTAGCGTTAAGATTTTGTGTCAACATATTCAGATATATTATTTTCTATTTACCAAAGAAAAACACCATTATAAATTCTATCAACCCGTACAAATACAAGTCGAAACGAAACCAAATACAAAACCTACGCATTCAAATACAAAATACTCGAGTACGTTGACCTATTTCGAAGTACGTTGCGTGGAAACGTATTCTTAAGGTACGAGTTCGTAGCCGACTGCAGACAGCAGCAGCAGACGTGTCGCTGCGACACTACTGGTTTCTAAGCATTTCTATGAAATACCTTCTGCAGCTAGCGTACACGTCACCCGACTACACGTCCCACGATGTGTCCGACTGCAGATCAGTAGTGCCACCGACACTGGAGCGACAACACGTTGAATCGTTCTCAAAAAATGAGTTTAAAAATATTGTTTGCCGTCTGCCATCTGCAGTTTGGGTTCAGAATCATGACTGCAGTGACATGACGCTGCGACGTGTCGCAGCGACACGTCGTCTGCTACTGCCGTCTGCAATCGGCTACTAACTCAAACCTTTACGAAAAGACGCTACGCTTTGGAATTTGTTTCTCTAAATTTCTCTACGTTGTCTTTATTATTTGTTTTGTACTCTACCCAGTATAATCGTAGAAAGCATCTATAAAACAGTTGAAGACATTAAATTCTACTAAAGGCGCCTCTTTCGAAGGTATTCTCCGATCTCTAGCTTTTTAAGCGTGTGTGACCACATGGAGACTTGCCTTACGATACAACGAACTCGAGTTCGAATCTTGACTTGACCTGGCACAAACCTTATTAATATTCCTACTTCCTACTAACATTATAAATGTAAAAGCTTTACGTGGACGGACGGATGGATGGATGCATGTTTGTTTCTCAATCACGCACATATTACTGAACGGAATTTAATAAAAAACTGGGACAGGACATAGGAAACTTTTTATCCCGGGAAAGCACGGGTGAAACCGCGAGGCGCCGCTAGTAACTAATAATTACAAAACACTTCACGCACGAGGAACAAGCTGATTCCATATACGGCCGCACTGAGCCTTCTCACATGACCGTGAAGGGTTAATTTCAAGTTGATACAGGTAAGTCTACACTGATTAATTATTACTTCATTACCTCAACAAACATACACACAATTACATTTTCTAATTTGTTTAGATAATTTTGTAGTGTTGTTGACAGCTTCTGTAGTGTAATGGTTGAGCAGGTTAGCTCAAATCCTCTAATATTATAAATGCGAAATTTTTCCACGTTGGATGGGTATATGGATAGATAAGATTTTAAATAAATAGGAAGAAGAAAAATGGTATTGCTTGGGCAGGGATCGAACCTGCGTCTTCGGAATATCGTCCCGACGCCTTAACCACTGGGCCACCGACCCAGATGGATAAATGTTTGTTATCACGCAAATACTACTTAACGGATTTTGATAACATTTGTAATGTAGGTTCTTTAAGTCCTGGAAAATTTCATACACTTCATTCCGGAATACCGCGGATAAAAACCTAATCTAAAAAAATCTAATATCAGATAGTCTCATATACCACTGAAGTTGCGGGTTTGCTTCGACAAATGTTTGTGCACAGAACAAATATACGTTTTATCAAACAAAAAAACCGACTACAATGTATCTTTGAAGTCCAATGTCAAATATCGATGAAATTTATATCAGACCATATTGTAGCTATACTAAACTCAACGCAAAAAGAATTTTCGAAATCGGTGTTCATGAATGACGGAGTTCTGAGGTAACAAACAAAAAAAATACAATCGAAAAGAGAACCTTCTCCTTTTTTGAAGGTTAAAAATGCGCAAGAATTTATTGCGTAGTGTTGTGGGTCCATGGTTTTTGTAGTCCTTGGTTCTCTAGATACAGGTCATCCTAAAATAAGCCAAAATTTCTATGTATGTGATCGTTGGGCGTTATTTATTTTTAAATACAAGCAAAACAACATGGAACACGTACAAGCAAAACATTTGAGCTATCTATAGGCCTTTAATGGTCTGTGGGTTGTCCAATTGCAAGTAGTTAGTTTAGGTTTAGTAAGTAGGGTGTAGAATTGTTTTTATTGATAAATGTATTTGCCCGTTGAAACAGAAGCAAAACAACATTGATACATGAATCATCATCATCAGCCATAACGTTCTCACTGCTGGGACACGGGCCTACTCTATTCACCCCACTCTCTGGTCCAGTGGTGAATGTCACATATCCTGTCCCATACATTTAACCATCCATGGTCCATGGTATGGGCTGTTTTAGTATCTTACTAAAACAATTCGTGATTTTTTGACATCCTTTTGGAAATTAAATACAAACTGAAATTGATGACAATGTACAGATCATTTCTAGCAAGTGATTAGTGATTAGTACTGCTCGCAAATGATGATTACTCCTACGCTCAGATAAAATATCCAGCCGTACGTAAATTAATTGTAACGACAACGTTATCACCACATTTTAAGAAACGACCCTCATTTGTTTTGATTGAATATCTGTCAAAGTTATTCTCTTTGATTAGTATTACATTTGATTTTTTTTATTACCTGATAGGCAAACATTTGACCGCTGTCTCACCTGATGGAAAGTGATGACGCGGTCGACGATGGATCATACTTGCCTAGAAGATATCGATTCACTCTCGACTTGAAGACACCTAGATTATAAGTATCGGGAAACAGAGACGCTGGTTACGAAAGAGTCCCGTATCTTTAAACGTCGTGATTATTATTCTTATAATATCGATACGCGGTGTCCTTCTGTATTCCGACATTTATTTATTTCGACATGACACTTACTTCGAAACAATATAGTTCGACGAGTCATTGTTTCGACTGAAAATAATTCGACAATTATTAGTTCGATAGAAAATACTTTGACAACAAAGAATTGTCAAAGTTCACAGACACACCCCTCGATACGTACTGCGAAAACGTTCGTGCTCCCCTTATATATGTTTGTTACATATACGTATAAACAAAACACGATCGTGTTGCCACTGACCTATTTCCAAGTACTTCTGATGCGTGGAGTCGTATTCTTCCCAGACTACGCCTCGGAATTTGTTCCTTTCCCTGGAAGCTGGAAGGAGGGCCTCTTGTCTTGTATTGTCGTTTGGGTTCCTGTTGACAAAGAGGATAAATCATGATGGTTGCTTTATTCTTCAAGCGCGTATTCAGCGTGAGCTCACGCGGTTTGGTTGAACAACAAATTCAAATTCCGCTTGACCGCACCAATGACTGGCGTATTTAACAATCGCTTTAAAACGGTGAAGGAAACATCGTGAAGAAACCATTATGTCCAAGAATGACAAAAATTCAATATAACCACAGAAGACTTAATAAGTATAATGTGGTTACGAAAACACTAACGTAATTTTAGGAGGACGTCGTTTGTACTGGTTTGAGAAATTTTGTTAGAAACTTCGATGCGGCAGAAGAATTGATTGTTGATTCTGTATTTTGGTAGCGGGTTCAATTACCACTAGATATATACGATTCAAATATTTGTGTACGATAAAAACAGTATTTGTTTCGTCTATGATTTGTCTGTGATATGGTCCTTTCAGTTTTTGGTCAGGTACCTCACAATTTTTCTGATCTAGATTTAGAGATTACTCGTTACGAGCCAGGGTCTTCGTATGTGATAGTTGGACATCATCAGTAAGACGACGACTATCCCAAGTTTGTTCATGCTGAGCATGCTATACCTATAAAGTAAGTAGGTAACGCATGGCTTCACCTCATCGAAAACTCATTTGCAATACGCTGAAAGAATATTCGAGGTATATTTTATCAGGTATCCATTTGTTTTCCTTTCTTCCTGAATTTACGAACCCAGGGGGGTCCGGGAAATGCCTCTGTCTCCGGATCCCTAGCGACAAATAGCTGTTGTGTACGAAATTAAATTGCGTACCTAGCATTAAATTTATGTTAGCAAATTGTTGAGATGTCAATTGTAATTTGCAAGTAATTTTGATGATAAATTATGTTCTTATAAAGAATCGATTAACATTAGTTTTATAATTATTATGTTTTTTTTACTCATGTACAGACGAGTCCTATCGTGTATCATTTATTATTCTATTATCTATATTGCAAGACATTTTGTTTTAATTTTATCTGGCGTGTGAATTTATAAACAAAATTTTGACAAAATGCTATTTGCTTTTTTACAAAGCCTATATTGCTTTTAACGTCCACGTAGCTAGCCGCTTTCTTTTATATTTATAAGCTCTTCCTGTGCCACATTGAACTTTTTTGCACTAGGAATATGTAGCACATGAATTCCCTAGCCAAATCCTACAGAAGATACTGGTGAATTCTCCGGTTCATCAGGATCCCCTAAGGGATTGACAGACTCTCACTGCGTTTTACCAGTATATATAAGCCACTGCCACACTTGGGCACAAAGTTAGGGACATCTATTAAACTAACTTTTTTACTTATCATGCTCGTATGTGTAAGTGGATGTTAGTTGGACCATAACAGGTGTTTCCTTTTTGAATTTGGTACAAAACACGGATAAGAAAAAAAAACACTTAAACGTTTTAAATAAGAAGAAAAATGGTTAGAAGCTACGTCTCCGGAATACCTTTCCTACGCCGGTGCCGTAACAATCCCATAGTATAGAAAATCAGTTGAAGTTAAAAACCTGACTTGTTGTTTACTCTATTTCCCGGAGACATTCAGGGTACTACAGAAGCAGTTGTGCTGCGTTGTAAAAACATTTATAGGTAGTATTCTCGACGTGTAACTCTATATTTAGGTCAAAACGACAAACAAATTGGTGAAAACGTCCTTATTTTGCTGTCGGCCATATTGTTTATTAGATACAAGAAGATTACGTAATAAACCTCAATTAAAAGGGAAGATTTACGCAAAATCGGCACGAAACAGTCATATATTTAATAGAAAATGGTTCTTATTTTCAAACGTCAAAGGTTCACTTTCCAGGGCATTTTATAACAAGACCATCAATGATTTCACATTTTATGAGTGACCTACAAAATTTAATTTGATATACATCAAACCCAGATATAAAGCAAAGCAGGCCTCGTTAATTTAATGATCCTCGATTTTATATCTGTATTTAAACTTAAATAATATTAATGTAAGTTAAAAGAGGCAAATGCCTGTTTATGAAAATCACTTTTACTATGCTAATACAGAACATTTCTCATAAACTATTATCTCCTTAAATTTTGTGATTCCTCAACATGAGGGTTTGTTCACGATGTTTCCCTTTACGGGTATAAGAGCTTATTCAAATTGAGAATCTCGGGCAAAGTCGTGACGCAGAAAGTTACTGATTCACGGCTACCCGAAAGATTTCCCGCATTCCTGCGGGATATACGATAAATCCTTTACGAAACCATGGGTAACATACGTGGCAAATGTTTTAGTTGGTAGAACATATTGATCTGGTTTGATGATGAGTGAATGAGATAGTGAATACAAGCATGAATGAGATTATGAAGAATACAGTGAATGAGACAGTGAATAAAACATTGAGTGAGACTTAGAATGAGACATTGACTAAAACAGTGAATGAGACAGTGAATAAAACAATGAGTGAGACTTAGAATGAGACAATGATTGAGACGATGAATGAGATAATGAATAAGACAGTGAATGAGACAGTGAAGAAGACTGTGAATAGAACAATAAATGAGGCAGTTGGTTTGAAGTTAATTCTTACCCAGTCTTAGCGAAGTTGGAAACAAACATCATGATGGACTCTGACAGCGCCACTTCGGACTTCGTGTAGTTTTTTGGAAAATGCCCAAACCCATTTACGAGTGGTGCACCAAAGACATACGGTATCTCTTCTCCGTGAACTGCACCTGTTCTCTGTAATAAATAAGTATTATTAAAGGTTTGTCAATAACTATCGCAGATTCCCGACTACGAAGTCAATAGGGCCGTTTTAACACCACCCACCAAAAAAAGCCCTGTCGTCAAGCAGCTTATCAAGTTTCATTATGATACTCGGTGAACTATTACAGAAATGGGTCAGAGCAGTCACTAAACCTCCACCTATCCTCTTCCTCTAGATCTCCATCTTAGTCTTGCTTTATAAGAGATAAGAAAAAAAAAAAGGGAAATTGAACACCACGTGAGCCACACCCAGTGTAGACGATCCACGCCTACCTATAACCATAGAATATCTAGAAGTGTATGTAGCGGTTGTACCTTATTTTTAACTGACTTCAAAAAAATGTGGTAGAGTCATTGTAATAATCGACGTTCATTAGTGCGTCTGTCATGCCAAAACTGAATATAGAACTTATGAACTTGAACTTTGAAAGGAGGTTCTGAATTGTTATTTTAAGATTGTTTTTTAAGATCTCCATCATTTATAAACTGATATTGTTTTTTTTGCGTAGTATTCAGTATATGTTCAAAGTGGCTTTACGAATATAATCGATATTCGACCAAGGCCTTTGAAGATACATCAATTGAACAAGAGTTGAAATGGTATTATTTTTAATTATTAAATGAATACATGTTTCTGATGCATATATTATTAGTATTAAATCAAATATTTATATTATATAGGTATCATCTGTAAGAGTCCGCCTTGGGAAGTACTGTTTTGGAATTTTTGAAGGGAACCTTTGCCAATAATTTCACCACCAGTTCTACACTCTGAACTCAAAGTATACAGTTGCAGTTTGTTTAAAAACAATTGATATTTATAATATTCTGTCTTTTAATAATCTGTCAAGTGAATTTTGTAAATTACAGTGTAAAATCTCAACGCAATTTTAATCCCTACGTTAAAATAATCTCTCAGCAGGACATGAAAATGCACCACACCTCCGTTTTTAATTTTATTGTTGTCTAGAGTTTTTGTTAGAATTAAAGTAAATCCTGGTTAGTCCCAGATTTGTATGCGGGACGTTATCTCTGTTTCACACGAACTTTCGCATCCCTTAGTAGGCAAATAATTGTTTTATTATTCGCTGTTTTCTTAAGTTAAATAGGATCTAGCGTTTTGTAACATTGCTAGTTTGCAGGTTTTTTATTCAATTGAGAGACGAAAGTAGCAGATCGTTCGCCTGATGGTGTGGAACACGCCTGCCCTTGACAGTTGCAGCGCCACCCAGGGCCTCAATTCTATTAACTATTGACAAAATACCATCCTACTGAGATACTGGTGTCAAAATTGGTATTCTCTTATATCAAGTTGTACGAACATAATAATACTGCAATCGCGCTGTAGTTGTATTGTTTCCGAAAATGTTCAGACAGGTATAGCCATAGCAACGCTATTGGAACACGACAGCTTACAGAATATAAATTTAGTCGAAATAGCTCGACAGCATGATGACTTACTAAATAGTGAGCTGATTACGAAAGCTGTCAATGGGTGTGTCTCTGTAAACTGGGAAAGTTGTTCTAAGAAAGTTATATAGGCCACATTTTGCTTATATATTGAACAAATCGGATAAAGAGAAAAGATATCTACTTGGTTTGAACTTTGCCATCATAGTTCACCGTCGTACATATGACGCGCCTGACGAACAACGAACTCCCCCATCTTTTCCACTACGATATCTTTCCACCTCGAACTTTGTTTTAACAAATCTTGCGCTCTTTATAAAACACCTATAAATTTATTTTATTTTTATTTTTTATTACCCAAAAACATTATATTTTTTTAAAAGCTTACTGTTAACTGTGTTTTACAAAATCTTTTGTGTTATATAGTATCTCCATATTGATAATTATATACTCAATACTCATGACTGTCTACTTATAATTAAATCCTAAATAATATAAATCCGTTATTAGCCGTAAGTAACATTTAAAAGCATCTTCTGTAATTAGTAGTTAAGGCAAAGAAAACGAAATATTACTACGTAAGTAAGGTAAAGGTTAAGGGCTGCTGATTTTGTTTAATAAATAAAATAAAATCTTGCGCTTTTTATAAAACACATATAAACGTTTTTGAAGCCGCGGATTACGCAAGATTTTTCACGTGGCTTGTCCTGCTTTTACTTATGGTAATCTTCATATCCCCACAGAATACCAAAAACATTGTTCTTTAAAAGCCCACTATAATCGCTTAGCAAAAGTTCCCGCCATTAAACTTATCTACGCGAAACTGAGTTTTAATTATTCAAATACTAAGCTCGAAGCCCAAAAAGTACAAAGGCGGATTACGTCGAGCTCATGAATATTGCAACTTGAGTCGACACACATTATAATAATCTGAATTCATATTTTATGAAGATTGCCAGTGAAATCACAGTTTTACCGCATATTGGGAATTGGAGAATTACGTATATAATGTTACGTATTACGTATATTTTTCGAGTTTGTAATAGCGGTTGAGCATTTTTGTTCTCCGCACAAATTCAAAATAAAAAATACGAAGTATTGTAGGTATATCTATTTACATAATTGTAATTATTTAAATACAATATGTTATTAAGAAATACAATATGTGTACAATATACAAATATATGTATATAAACAGTAATACAATGAACTCTATTTTTTTAAGGAACTGAGTGATGAGCTTTTTTGAGTTTTACTTCTCGTAATCAAAATGAAAAGCAGAAATTGGCGGTACAACACTCGTACTATAGCCGCCCTTGTGTTCCTTGTGCGACTATCACATGCTGAATTGATTATCTTACTCCTACTATTTCTGTGATTTGACCGAGAGAATCTTAATAAGGTGTTATGATAAAAATATAATCAGCGAATCGCGTCATAGCTTCCTAGATATAATATCAACAGAAGCTCCAAAAGGTTATCTTGTGCGAACATTGAACCATATATAATATTGTTATATTATATTGTTTTCTTTTTTAAGTGCAACAAAGTGTTATCTATCTATCTATCTATCTATCTTTCTATAATATTATTTTTATTATACACAGATACCAACTAACGAGTGACATTTTCAGAATTGATGTCACAGAATCCTTTGTAACACTCGTAGCGTAGCTCACTTAGCCGTTCGTAACATATTTGTTAGGTCTTTGTCTAGGTTAAGCAACGTTGTTAGTTTATTGTCTAGGTTAAGTAACTTAGATTGTGGTATTAATATCCAAGCCCTACCTAGTGATTCGGAGGGCCCGATAAGCCGTCGGTCCCGGTTGTGGTGTTAGGACGTGTCATTAGGTCATGTCAGAGGCCTTCGAGCGGTCTACAAACTTCGACCCCAGGGTTGGCCACACACCCACACAAGAAAAGAAAACAGAATCTCTTAATCAAATTGACTTCACATCATCAGTAGCGACTGAATTGATCATTACGCTGAAATTTCAATAAAATTGACGAGAGCACGCACCAAGGTAAACCTGATATGAAAAGCTTTGTCAATATAATTTTTGTTTTTCGATATAATTGAATGTATTTCCGATAATTATATTGTAGCAATGGTTAATGAAAATGACTTGTTAAAAATACATGATATGTTTAATTTTAGTGATGAATCTGTATCTGTACCTATGAATGATGAATCTAAATGTTTATGCATATACTAAGGAGCACGATGAGGCTATCTGTAATTAGAACTATGTGTAATACCTAATTTTAAGTTCAAAACTGTTTGCATTTAATCATGTAGTTCTGTTGATAGTCCAAAATAAATAAATAAATAAATGAAATATTCAAACGCTTTTAAGCGGCTTATTTAGTATTCAACACGAAATGTATAAATATAGAGGTATTTTATTAAGTTTATTATTAATTATAACTGTGTAATATAATACACGTGGTTTCCTTTTTCATATTTATCACAATAATTAACTTGATATTGAATTTTTTACCTATTTTTGCCAGAGGTGACCACGCACCCACACGAGAGAAGAAGTAGTGTAGAACTGTTTTTAATATACTTCTGTACAAGATCTGTCTTTTTCTATATTTACCTATTTAAAGGAAGCTAGATTACGTAAAGCAAATGCCTACCTTGACCTTGTCCCTTATTTAACCGTACTGGCTTTTATAGCTAGAAGTCACCTTTACTATTCTAACCCAAAGGCCGTATACTACTACCGTATACCCTGCAACTTTATAGTCACTATAAAATCCCTTAACTTACTGAACTGAATACATGATAAAAGTTTTACAGCACGTCCAACGATTTACGGACATTTTGTTTATAGGAGAATTAGTTTATACGGCCTTAGCAGTGATTTTAGTGTTATCTTTTCTCTACAGAGTAACCGTTTGACCTGGCCAGTGATTTTGGGATGGAATAAATGTTTCTCATAAATATTTTGTGGATCAGTATTGACATTAATGTATTATGAGATTAATGACGTCCAGACATGAATAAATATTTATGATGAAAAGCGGAAAGATTGCAGATAATGGAAAGAATAATAAATAAGTAGGTATTCATTTGCCATTACAAAATCAAATGAATACCTACTTATTTATTCTTATTAAGGATAACGCTCAAAATAACGCATAAAATAACGTTGCGGAGGTTTCTTCCATATGGAGAAACCTCCGCAAGCTTTTTTTGTGATCCTTCTTTATCCTTAAAGTATAAGCTATTTCCCCGACAGTGGGAAAATTTGTTTAAAATTTATCGTATCAATTAATAATCAAAATAACATTTTGACAAATGAATACGATTTGAGAACTTTTTTAAAAGTAGACTTAGGTACTACCTGCTGCGCCCTACGGTTTCACCCGCGGTTTCCCGGGATAAAAAGTAGCCTATGTCCAGGATATAAGCTATCTCCATACCAAATTTCATTAAAATCCATTCAGTAGTTTTTGCGTGAAAGAGTTACAAAGGTACATCCATTCTTAAGAACTTTCGCGTTTATAATATTAGTAGGGAATTTCTTTCTATAAATCGTCAATTTTTTTATACATCGTATATGTTTCTCTAAAAATAGATAAGCTGAAAAAAAAACAGGACATGTGACATCCACCGAACCGCAATGAGCCAGCACGACGAATTATGGACAATGCTCTCCATGAGAGAACGCCCGTGTCCTAGCAGTGGGAACGTAATGGGCTGATGATGATGATGAAGCTGACAGATTGTTGATTTCTTTTAATTGCTCCCAGATGCTTATGTAGTTTAGGTGGAATCCCGATGTTACACAGGCCTGATGTTAGGCGACGATGTGACCGAAGAATAGCATAGATCTATAGGAAGGAAGTAGTTTAGTGACTGCTCAGACTCGTATTCCTGATGGTTCACCAAACATCATCCAATCATTGTAATATACCGCTATTTAACATCTTAACGATGGTAAATAAAAGAAGATGCGGCCGGTAAATAGCGATTTAACACAATTCCTTAGCAGGTTTAGTCGCATCGGTTTGGATCTGACGTGCTGCCTATATATAGTTATTCTATATAATTTATCTATTAATAAATATGATCTGTGAGATAGCTAAGCAGCAATTAAATGTAATTAATATTACATACCTGAGGATAAACCGATTCTCTTGTCTGGTAATCAAAGACATAGAAGAACGTCTTGGTAGGTCTCCCAGGCCCGTCCTCCTCAGAAGCGGCTGGTTTAGGGCCGCCACTCAGCAAATCTCCACTCTGTACCATCGGCGCTACGTATTGTGCATCAGATAAAGCCGCTATTGTAGCATCTCTAGTGTTTATCGGGTTCTGCAACAATGGAAGGCATAATTTATGATAATGAGCCACTGGAATAATAGTAAACTACATGGCTACACTGAAATAACATAATATGTGTTCTATTTTGTTCAGTGTATGGATTGGATAGATGAAAATGTAAATGATGATGTGAATAAATTTGCATTTTTGAGTGATTACCCTTAAGAATAGCCATTTTGAATTATGTTTTTTATTTATGCACAACAGCTGTATAATGTCCCTGATATATTTGAAACTCATTGCTAGTACGAGTACATCATCAAAAAAGTCAATAGAGAATCAGAAGTACTCTATTTCAAAATAAATTTGGTATGGCTGAAATAGAACATTGCTCGCTCATGAAATATAATATTGGTTTCGTCAACTGTAAATTTACTTTATAATACTCAAATATTGCGGTGATACTAAGCTGAAAACAAATCTAACCTGGTAATGATTTGCTTTTTTATATTTATTGAATGAAATGAATAAACGAAAAATTAAAATGGAAATCACGAGAACGAAGCATTCATTTATAAGCAAGATGGATTACCATGAAGTTCGATACACAGGGTCGCCAGCTATTGTTTTAAAATTATTACAGTCCGCAATTTGTTTCCATTACAAACACAAAATATAACGGCTATAAAGTATCGAATTTTTTTATCAAGTAGAAGATTTACGGTTTACCTTTCCTACAAAATATACGTTTGTCAGTAAGTCAATATTGTCAATTTCACAATACTTTTGTTTAGCTTGATTGAGAATATCGTGCTTGCAACATGCCGAAGTATCAATTAATCACAACAAGCAAAATAATTTTTGAATATATGATAGAGAGATAGATACAATAATTTGTTTTTGCGAGTGTGCTCAGTGGGAGCTCGTGCGACTTTCGATCCGACGCACCCGAGTTCGAATCCCGCTGACCCCGCAACACTGACTTTCTTAAGCTATGTGCGGATTTAACACTCGCTCTTAAAAGGTGAAGGAAGGAAACCGGCATGTCCAAGAATTTTTCACAAAAAGTCAAAGACATGAGACATTCACCAACCCGCACTGGGCCAGCGTGGTGGATTATGGCCCATTCTCTCTCTATGAGAGAAGGCCCGAGGCCCAGCAGTGGGAACGTGATGGGCTGATGATGATGATTTGTTTTTAGACCTAATTTTATAACCGTGACTTTATTAATTAGTAATTGCCATTGATTCACCTAGAACTTTGTTTGAGATTCCCTTTTATTTGAAAATTGCTGGAACTTTGGCTGGTTTTTTACTCCGGGCAACCCTGTTAACGTTTCATAATAACAAACAAACCTCTACCGTTCTTTCCCAATCCGTGTATTCATTGACGATGGTATAGAAGATCTCGCTCAAGTGGTACATGTAGGAATTTCTGACGTAGGTTCTGAAAACAATAAGTATATTTTAATAAAGCACGAAAACAATGAGAAGTACAATAAGAATCATGAATCACACACCCACAAGAGAAAGAAAAAAAGGCCTTACAACTATTTTTCTAAGACAACAACCAGTCTTAACTTAACCCCCCAAGTACGAAGTGGTAACCTCAATGACCGTTACCTAACCTAGCAGATCTGTTATTTTTTAATTCTTAATTGGCTTGCGTTTGACCATTATCTCATCTGGTGGTAAGCAACAATGTGGTCGAAGACGTAGCACGCTTGCCAAGATAGTACCTGTTACGAACAGCTATACGAGTTACGCTATGAACGCCACATTTCCGCTAGGTTTCTAGCTATGTATAACTCACCTTAACATTCTATCTCTCTTTTCAGGCTCAATTCCATTCTGAACATCTTGAGCTGAAAACTTCCACAACGCTTCATTGGTCACAACCCCGAACAACAAATCATATTTATTCTGGAACAATCTTCTACCACTATCACTCCTTTTCATATGCATGTTTAAATTCATATTCATATTGTTCAATGGACCAAAACTTGGAAAGTCTCCAGTAGAATACATGGTAAGGAAGTCTTTTGCAAAGTCCGTCTTGATTACCACTCCGTCTACTGAAGGTCCGAAGGCAGTCAAAAAGTTTGGCGGTGATATGTCTAATGATAGAAGTTCATCTATGCTGGCTTCTCGAAGGCAATCCACTATGACCTCGTGGTCTTTTGACAAGTCTTCTGGAATAGTGCAGTTAATGTGCTTGGCTAGTTTAAGGGAGTAGAAGACCGGATCGTCTACTATCGCCCAGGAGCTTAACGCCGATCCTGATAAGAGTATTGCTCTGTGAAACAAACCTGAAAATAATCAACAAATATTAGTAGTCACTATTAGGAATCTTAGTTCATCTATGAAAGATAATTTTAATAGCATTGGATAAGAAAAGTACATATAAAAAGTGGATTACGAGTTTTTGAGTAATTTTGACGTAAATCTTAGCCATTTGTTTACTATCACTAATACAAAAGTGGCAGTTAAAGCTGCACAATTGGCAGGAAATAAATTATGTACCTACTTAATTGATAATCTTTTTATTTTTAAGGATATTCAAATTGTTAATGGTCGTCGTTTATTTATATATTATATGAATTCATTAAATTTTACATTTCATTTCATCTGAATAATCAAGACGATACTACAAAATCAATGAACTGTTACCATACGAAAAAAATTAGTAAGTATCTGATATCAAAGTACTTACCTGGCATAACCGTAGGCGATATCATAAGAAAGTTTATGCACGCGGCGCCTGACCCGTGTCCCATCAGCGTGATATTTGACGGGTCTCCCCCAAACAAAGCGATGTTCTGCTGGACCCAATGCAGTGCTGCTATCTGATCCATCAGACCGTAGTTTGCGACGCGTGCTTTGAGGTGCGGCGCTGGATTCGCATTTAGGAAACCTATGGAAATAAGGAAGGATCAGCTTACGGAATTCATATTTAAAATAAAGCTAGTTTCTTACCAGATGCAAACCGTAATGGCAAGAAATAATATATTAATATGCACCGTCTTAACGACGTTTGTGTGACAGTTGCAAACAATTATGGTAAACAACCGGCAAGACACTCGCACCGTCTAAATAGGCCTTCAGTGCCATTGGTGAGCTAACGTTAGCCTATTTCAACCTTTCTGCCCTTTGCCATAACATTTATTAATGCAATAGAACGAGCTCGTGAACATGGCGCTTGCGCAGCGCAATAAGATTTTTTGGTATAACCCGTTTCTAATATTACCACAAACTTGCAGTTAGGTACCATTATTGTGGCTTAATGTTTAACCTTAAGTATGTTTTGTACCTATCTCGTAGTTAGATGTTTTGGTAGAAGTGATGTGATGGTATGATGTTACAATATCTTTGTTAATGTAAGTAAATTATATTGTCTAAATAGGGAAAATACTAACTAGCATCGAGTACGAATGCTGGTGATTATCTTATATTTATTTCATGTGTCAGAATTATGTACGAGCTATTTTTATACAATACTACAATTAAGATATTATATTGTATTGCATTTTTTTTGCTTAAATAAATTAAATTGAATATTCATTATATTGTTAGTGACCACGCCAGTTTACAAACATATTAAAAAGTAAGATTCCAATCGTCATACAATTTATTTAGTATGTCAGAAGCGCAGTGAAGTGCCTCAACTCCACTTTGGAAAAAAAGTAAGGGTAATAAATAATAAATTGCACACGTAGGGGACATTCCTAGCTCTCAGGCAATTTAACTTAGAATTCCTCTGGGGCATTGAGAGCCATACAAACGCGGGGATGTGGGAATGTGAGCTCGCAACTGTTTAACTGTAAAATAGTTTCTCGGAGAGCAAAGAGAAAGGTAATAGTTGTTTGAACTAGCAGTTCATAGATATTCATATATAATTGTGTCACAAAATAGAAAAGCAAAAGATTGTGGCATATGTGCTAACGTTTTTTTATACAATTATGGCGGTTCTGGGAATATCTCGATCTTGGTTATCTAGCTACATCACGGGAAGAGTGAAATGTATAATTTGAAATTTACGTAATTACTTTTTTAGGTTGGCAATAAAAATAAGATTTTTGTTAAAAAATATGTTTTTAATATAAGCTTTTAACAAATTCGTTCTCATTTGAATTTGCTTGGAACCGCTAGCAAATTAAAATTATCCGTAAAAGAGTTTTACCTTCCGTCTCCATCATCAGATCAACTGGCTGTCACCATAATATTGCATTGTCATCAAACTTTGACAAGTTTGCCAAATTTCAACTCCGTAGGATAAGTGAAAGTGTTTCTGATTCAACTTGCAAGATTTGACCCAAATTTCTACACCACAGTTACTTTCTGTGGAGCAGCGTTTCTAAGTATAGTAGGCAACACCGTTGCCAATAGAAATTTAAAAGACGTTGCTTCACAATAAGTTACTATGGATGTACCTTTACTATCTGAATATTACGCGACTGAAACTTCGAAGAGTTCTTGATTCCCTAGATACAGGATAAGTTAGGGATCAGAATATTTGTATGTCATAAAGTGACCGTTGGCCGTAACATCGTAACTTTCAGCAAACTTTATCTTGCCTCAAACTCGATAACACATCACAAGTTTCGAATCAATATTATATTAATAACTTCACGAAGTCACGTACAATTTGTGTATAATAGTTATCCCAAGCTTATTAAAAATTCATTCACGCATTTTCAATTCTCGCTTGCGTTTGGTAAATACAAAGGTATGAGAAGTATGCATTCGCATTAATCGAAACAGAATCGCATTCATGGTGTAAATACTCGAATGAAACCGTTGCTGGAAATGGAAGGTAAATTGTAGATGTGAATAGAACGAAATAAAATTTTATATGAAGGGCATTATGCAAACTATGCATGGCTGTTCTAAATGGTAGGTATATTTGAACTATTGTGTAGTATATTTTAATTATTAATTTTTGTATCGTACCACGGAGAGGTACACAGCAAATGTTCTAAAATATAAAATCTATTCTTGTTTTGCAATTTATTATTGAGCTTTGCATACAATTTTTTTATATGTAAATTGCACTCGAACTTCTCTAGGAATACCGTACTAAAATCTAAGTTATTCTGCCGCCAAGCAGTTACTGCGTTCTGGGTTGAAGGGCATTGTAGCCAACGAAATCAATGAGCTTATTAGATCTGTTGTCACAGATGAGCGTAATGCAGTGCTACGCAGTACTTTGCATGGTATTAAAAATCTAGATAGCACTGCAAATGTTATGGGCAAGCGTGGCCTTTATCATCAGGCGAACGACAAGCTCCTCTTATTGCTCATTTGCTCTGCAAATATTTACCAAACATAATACGGTAGCTATCCTATTATGTTTGGTATATATTCAGCATGTCAGCGTTCACATACATACCGATACGGTATGTGAGTGCGTGCATGCTGTGAAAGAACTAGGGGCGTGCATTCATTAACAAATGGTTGCGTGTTGAATGCAGCAAGTGTGCCGTGATGTAAACAGTGAAATGAGATTGCAGAGGGATGTGTATGTTGTCACAAGTTGTTTGGGTGAAGCTCGAGTGTGGTGAAGTTATAAGAACACAATTATAGCAGGATTTTTTACGCAGAAATGTGGCAAAAATTATCGCTACGTAAATATGTCATGCGGTTGGGGCGTATCTCTGAAATGTGGCCGGATTAAATATTGAAACAAACGAACAGCTCGTGTCGTTACTCAGTTTCTTTAAAAAAGAAAAATATCAAATACCATGGGACTATGGTCCTCATAGTTCCTGGTTACCTAGATACAGGGAATCCTAGTTAGGGGTCAGGATCTATGTATGTGATCGTTGGGCGTTATTTATTTATTTATATTTATTACTAGTACAATATACTATATATTTCCCGTGACTTCGTCTACGTAGATGATAGAGGAAGTCCGTAATCGTCTTCTTTTCAAGGCATTTTAGCAAGACCTCCCTATTATATGAGAACGCCTACTACGATAAGGTCAAGTTGTATCTGCGAAGATACAACTTACCCTCTTGACCTCTTGGGTGTCTAACCAACCAATTTTGATGTGACATACCCTATAATCTAAGTTAGGACGTATGGTACCAAACCTTGAAAACCAAATTAGATTTTGTTCAGCAGTTTTCGAGTCTATAAGTAACAAACATTCAATGTTACAATTATATAATAGTACTAGCTTTTTTCCCGCGACTTCATCCGCGTGAACGATGAAAGAAGCCCGTTTTCGTATTTATTTCCAAAACCATCTTAGCAAGACCAGTGTATGGGAGCGCGTGCTACAAGAGGTCGAGCTGTATCTTCGTAATCATCCAACCGATTTTGATGTTATGTTACGTATATAATCTAAGTTGGAAATAATGCTACCGGACCCTGAAAACGACATTAATATCCGTTCAGAAGTTTCAGAGTCTATAGATAACAAACAAAGAAACAAAAAATTCAAAAAACCATAGATTCGTATTTAGTACCCACTAAATAGTTTTGCAAAAATTTCTTTAATGTACAGAATTGGCTCTGTTCCATTTTTATAATCGTATAGAAAAAAGATGATGCTATATTTCCTTTAATGTCTCCAAATCAATAGTGGAACATTTGATTTCAAGTCACAACGAACTTTTACATGAAAGGAATAATTTTGAAGTACAATTCAAATATCTTGAAGTGTACAAGAATAATTCAATGATATTTCCGGGTTCTTGAAACTTGACTTTCCCTTTGGATGCGATCAACCAATCGAAGCCCGGGTTGTTGACCTGAAGTGTTCTGCGAAGGAATCTTGTTTCAATACAGGATGAATACAGTAGCGTATTCATCCTAGCGAGCGAGTGTGGCTCAGTGGTAACATGTGCGACTTTCAAACCGACGCACCCGAGTTCGAATCCCACTGGCCCCGCACCACTGACTTTATTAAGTTATGTGCGGATTTAACACTCGCTCTAATATCGGTGAAGGAAAACATCGTGAGGGAACCAGCATGTCCAAGAATTTATCACAAAAATTCAAAGACATGTGACATTCACCGACCCGCACTGGGCCAGCGTGGTGGATTATGGCCCATACTCTCTCTATGAGGAAGGCCTGAGTCCCAGCAGTGGGAACGTAATAGGTTGATGATGACAGTATCGTATCTACAACTTTGAGATACGTGAGAGTCTTAAAGTATATGACGAATCATTTTTTTACTATGGTACCTATATTAGATACATCTGGAGGTTGTTACCGTATCTAATTGAAATCTTAACAGGTTAATGGTTAAAAGGTTTTTCCATTAACTTCACCACATTCATTGGCCACACACGCACACGATAAAAGAAGATTAGTTTCACCTTGTGATTTGTTAGTTTTTAGTCAGTAGTATGTCATTGTCACTGCTAGGACTCGGGCCTCTTCTCAGAGATAGTGGGTCATAGTCCACCACCCTTGCCTATAGCGTGTTGGAGAATGTCACATCCTTGAACGTCGTGATTCTTGGACTTGTTGATTTCCTCACGCTGTTTACCTTGAATTCAGAGTGAGTGATCCGTACATAAGCGTACCAAGTCTACCAAGCAGGACCACGGCTAACAAATATAATATTGTATATATTTTGTTATGGAACTGAGTGTTGAGACGCAAGTCGTTTGCCTGATGGTAAGCCCCACGCCTGCCCATAACTATTGCAATGCGACGGTATTCCTAGGTATAGGCATCGACTCTAAGTTGCAGTGGGGTCCTCATATTGATGCTCTATCTGGAAAACTTAGTTCTGCTGCATATGCGGTTCGTAAAATTAGGCAATTAACGGATATAGCTACGGCTCGGTTAGTTTACTTTGCATACTTCCACAGCATAATGTCATATGGCATTTTGCTGTGGGGTTCTGCTGCGGATATAGATACTATTTTTATATTACAAAAGCGGGCGGTTCACGCGATTTACGAGTTGGGTCCACGTGACTCGTTAAGGGATTCTTTTAAGCAAGTTAATATATTAACTTTACCTTCTTTATATATTTATGAAAATATAATGCATGTTCGCAAAAACTTCCAAAAATTCAAAGTAAATAGTGACCATCATAACATTAACACTAGAAATAAGGATAGGATTGTTGTACCTAGGTATAGACTGACTAAAACGAATAAGTCCTTTATGGGCAACTGCGTACGTTTTTATAATAAAATTCCAAAGTGTATAACGGAGCTCACAGAAAGTAAATTCAAATTACGCGTTAAGAATGTTCTAATGAGAAAAGCATACTACACTGTTCGTAATTACATAGAAGACAAAGATGCTTGGAACATTCCACTTCTGCAAAGTAACCAACTGGTACATAAGAAACATAACATTGTAAAATCCCAAAAAATTGTAACAAAATCTCTAAAAAAAAATGCCCCTCAATTTCTTGCCGTATCTTCTGAGTAGTGGTTCTTTTTCCGATACGGTGGTAGAGTCATTGTGATAATTTGACGTTCATAAGTGCGTCTGTGATGCCAAAATGATTAAAGAGATTTTGATTTGATTTGATTTGATTTGAATGCCACCCAGAACTTTTAATACCATTACAGCAATGCGTAGCACTGCATTGCGTTCATCACCGTGAGACATCAGATATTAAGTTCAGATATTGTATGAACGTGACCTACTGTTATAAATTCGTATAGTAGATAAGACTAGACATCCCTCCCCGACGCCCGCTCGTAATTTGATTATTTAAATGAACCTGGGTCTTAGGAGGAGATGAGAGAAGTAAGAGACTTGTTAACTCAAGTGGTGTTAAAGTTATAATATAATGTTATTCGATTTTATTCATAATCTTAAATTATTAATATTTTTAGATGAAAACATTTTAGTTGACCTTAGATTTTCTAGCCAGTTCCTTGGCAATTCCAATCAAGAAAATAATAAAGATATAATTTTTATAGCCTCTGTGGTGTAGTGGTTGGGCAGGTTGGCTCAAATCTCATACACCCTCGAGGTTGCGGGTTCGATTCTCGAGACAAATATTTATGAACAGAAAAGCGCAAGTTTCGTGTCTGGTTGTAGTGGGACCATGGTCTACGTAGTTTCCGTTTTCTTAGATAAAGATTATCCCAATTAGGAGCCAGGATTATAGAAGGTTCAAATCTGTTAATCATTATTTTTGTTTCCATTGCTTGTTTTCTGCTAAGTCATTATGTTAAGAGTAGTACTACCATCGACCCACCTACGGAAAATTATGAAAAAGAAACTCTTCACTGTCTTTGAATTATGTTCGTACCATCCTTGGAATTTATTGCAACTTACGCTGAAATTAGCTTATAACTTTTTTATTACAAAAAGTTTTACTTCGACCACCTTTTGACTTGGTACGATGAAGCAACGACGTACCGTCATTTTATACTTTATCATGGTAAAAGTAATACCTTTGTATATTGACTCCTTCATAATAGATAAAACATATTTCTACCACGAAAAATTTTGTAGAAACTTTATGGAACTGATTGATAAGACGAGCAAGTTGTTCGCCTGATGGTAAGCGCGGCGCCTGCTCATATCAGTAGTTCTGCATGGTACTATGCAGAACTTTTAATAGCATAAAAAGCACTGCTTAGCACTGCACTGCGCTCATCGCCCTGGTAATTTCACTGCTACAATGCCCTTCAAACTGGAATACAGTAATTTTTGCGACTACTGCTTGGCGACAGAATAACTACCTACCCGGACGGCTTCCCGCATAAGAGAGACCATGCATGAGTGACTTAACTCTAGACAGCAATATCTTCCTAACCTTAGTAAAGAATCTGAAGTTTGTGATTCTGACTGAGCGGGCACTCGACTGACCTTCAATTCAAATTATGTGAAAAAAAAAATAGTAGGTGGTAGGTTGATCGTATGCGAGAGGCCTTCTGAGTTTGTAACACCGTAATGCTTGCGCATTTCTGCTTGGCGGCAGAAAAACTGGCAAAGAGGTAATATCAACCCAGACGGCCTCTTGCATACGAGAGATCACCTCAGGCCTCAAACTTACCTAGCACTCCAAGACGGAAATTCAACGTGACGACGATAAGGTCCGTGTAGCTGGCGAGCACAGCTCCGTCGTAGGGGTGACTCGTGCTCCATGAGTAGCTGTCTCCGTGTATGTACACCAGCACTGGTAGAGTCAGTTTCGTTTCATCCACTGGAAGGGAAAATGAGATTAGTATTCCAAAAATGAAAGTTAATCCAATGCCTCTGTGGTGTAGTGGTGGAACTATTGAACACAAATATGCCTTGGCGGTCGCGCCTTCAATTCTCGCCTCGGGATAAGTGTTTTTTTGCACGGAAAAAGCGCAATTATTTGATTCTGGTCTGGGTGTAGTGAGACCATCATGGTCTGGAGGAGGATAAGGCTAAAATTCCAGGCAGACCATCGGCCATATGTTCAAACGATATCGTGAAGTATATTGGAGAGCAACGAATGAGGCTTGCATAGGACCAGAAAGAGCGGCGTGAACGAGAGGAGTCTTATACATAACAGTGGGTGGATACCGGCTGACTAATTAGATAGATTTGACATCTTTTTCTGCCACGCTGCTGCATAGTCTATAGTTTTTAGCAGCCTTTATTGTGTAGTGTTTGAGTAGATCGGCTCAAATCTCATACGCAACTAAGGGTACGAGTTCGATTCCCGTAACGCGACAAATGCTTGAAAAAAAAAGCGCAAGTATTTATCAAGTACTTTCTGGTTTCCTAGATAAAGGGAATCCTAGTTAGGGCCCAGGATCTATGTATGCGATCGTTGGGCGTTACTTATATATTAATTTATCTAACTTTTTATCCTTAACTCAGAATGATCAGTACTTTATTCAGATGAGTAGTGGACGTGATCGATAGCTGTACGTATTAGGACTAAGTGCACGTTGTATGATATTTACCTAGTACGACTCTGAAACTGTATTGAAACACATACAGATAACTCATAATAATAAAAAAAACTTGACAGAAGTGTAGCAATTGAAGGTCTGATCGTTAAAAGCGATCTCTTCCAGACAACTGTGCAAGGAAGTACGCAAAATAATGGACGGTGGTTTTCAATTTCGAGATAATCATAGGCAAAGCTCTAACTAATCTAATATCATCAATATTTGACTCTGGGGATGAAGTCCTCAGCTTAAGCAATTTATTTGGAGTACTAAAGGCTTGTTTAGATTTTGATTGAATTTCTCGGAATTCCGCTAAATTTCGCTTACTATCTCAGAGTTGACTGTTTGTAAGCGATAACTTATCATTTACTAATACCCGCGACTTAGTCTGCATTAAAATCTGTATAGCTAATATAAGAGGCTATTCATTATTCCTGTATAAAAACTATAGTAGGTTTTAATCCATAAGAGTTTCTTGGTGCTATCTTCTCCAGTGGGCGTATTTCCGAAGCACTGGTAGAGTCAGTTTTCCCATTTTTTTCTGCTCCCGAACTTCAGTTTGAATATAGGAAATATATGCTTACCTTTTTTTAAAGTGATGTTAATTTAAGTTACAACTTTTAAAATATTCTTAATTTTATTTTTAATGTCTTTATGACGTTTAAAAGCGCACTTTTGTGCCTATTTAATAAATAATATTTGACTTTGACTTTTGAATCCAGGACTTTGAATTAAAAATGTAACCAATTTAATCAATGCTCTTTAGAAAAGATTGACCTTTCTATATTGAGTAATAAAATAATATCTCGAAAAGGTATTTACTCGAATAATTTGCTTGTAAAATTATTTAACACTGTGAGCTTACATCAGCATAAGCCACAATGGCGCATACGCAAAACATTAAATTTGCTATCAAAACTAAATTATAATATCTTGAATATGAAATGTGAGCCAAGGCCCCCCAACCGAGCTGAAAATAAGCCTCATAAATCCTATGCACTAAAAAGCACTGGAATGGCTTAAAAATAACGACGTCACAGATTTAACTGCACGTCAAAAGAGCACCCCACTTTGCAATAGCAAAGAAGATATATATGCAAGTATGCATGCATGTATAAAACAAGCACAGCTTCTGTACTGTAGGAGCAGTATTGAAGCTTTGGCATATTTCATTTGTTTAACAAATATTGCCTCGTTTACATCTTGTTAACTCCTTTGTTTCATAGTAAATAGATAATTCAGATTTAACCGACTTACAAAAGAAGGAGTTTCATTATTAAACTGTATTTTTTTATATTTGTTACGCGATTACTCTGTCATTAATGAATTGATTTAAAAAAATATTTTCAGTATAGCTTTAAGGTGGTCCCATATACATTTTATCAACATTCGACCTTGGACTTCGAAGATACATTAGAATTGATGTCGGTTATTTTTTTAAAGCATGTATTATTTTTCATATCAAGCTTTCGTCATAATAAAAGACCGTTTAGTATATCAGGCTCACTCCTTGGAGTGGAAAGAGTGGTAATCTTCTGTTTCAACTAAAAAGAACTTTTTTAAGCTAAAAACGTGAACAAACAGCTTACAAATACGATCAAATGACCACCTCCTGACATGGAAAACAGAAGTTTTATTTAACTTTATACTCTGTTTTACATAACATCCTGCACGCACGACTATTAACAAGTCAGAAAGCGAAGGGTGCTTCGCTTCGGGAAAACGAAGTAGGATAATAGGTTCGGAGCTAATCTCTGGCTAAGGGGATTGGAAATAGGATTTCAAGATGCAGTGAGGCATTGAGGAGAAGCATAAGAATTAAATTTGTTAAGCAACTTCCAATACCAGTTGCAGCACCATCCAGTACATTGTGATGCAAAATCCTTTCGCGGCACTGCACTGCGATCGTCACCCTGACACAATAGTTTTTAAGTCTTATAAAGGCAAATCATTTATAGCGTTGTTTTGTTTTTTTGTTTGATGTCAAGCGACGATGCAGTCGAAGCTAAGACTCGTGGTAAACGTCGAAATTACTCCGACCAGGTTTCGGGCGTTCTAGAATTTCTTCTGGGAGTTAAGAGATCAAGCCGCGACGTACGTCGCGAGCGTGAGCACTAATTACTATGATATTTATGGCCAAATGACTATCGTACTTGAAGCAGACTACCTTCTCAGATTATTTTATTTTTTATTGAAATACATCATACTTTTTCTTTCGTGTCAATACTACAACCAATACAATACATTAATTTTTATATGAATGTCAATTGTATATAAAAAAAAATAACACAATAATATATAAGCCCAATATTAAAACTGTGGCATCAAAAATTTACATTTTAATATAAACTTGTGGAAGTAAAATGGATATTTTAATAAGTTAAATCTTCATACGTAGCAATATTAAATAAGGATTTAACTTTGAATAAGGTTACCTCTCGTACGTTACCGGCATAGGATAATGGGTTCGAAGCTAATCCTCTCACTGAGGATATTGGAAATGGAATTTCATATTTGGTGCAGCGATGCAAAGGAAAGGTGATAAGATTAAGATTAAATTGAAATATGAAATATTTTAACGAACTTGTTAAAGAATATTATGTTAACAAAATAATTTTAACAAATATTATCAACACGATAACAAGGCAGACGAAAAAGTCACTAAGAAGAAAATATTAGAAATGATGACCTCCATCGGGACCTGAAAGTGGACTTCGTTACTAGTGTAATAAAAAAGTATGCCGAAGCTCATGAATTTAGGCTTCACCATCACGTGAACGTCGAGGCTATCCAGCTCCTCGACAACACAGACCTAGTGAGAATATTAAATAGGGCAAAACCTTTTGAGTTAGTTTAGTGAAGTATCAGTGAACCGTAGTATAAACAGTGCTACTTGTAAAGAACACAAGAACAAAGTATTTTCGCCTGCTGGGTATAGGCCTCCTCTCGTTCTCGACACACTTTCCGGTCCTGTGCAAGCCTTATCCATTGTCCTCCGACGTGCTTCTTAGCTTTATTTAATTTTATAAACGGTAAAATATACTTACTTTGCAAAGGAGCAAAAATGTTTAAATATAGACAATCTTCACTTTGATTCTTAAGATAAGGCATCAGTCTTTTCAAATATTCTAATCTGCCTTTAGGCATTTTCTCTAATATGGTCCTTTCGTCGTCCAGGTCCGGCAATTTCTGGGGGCAAGCCGGGCCGGGCCTGTCGGAGACTCGGACCCCGTCCCAGGGTGAGGGGGTCCGAGTGGGGCTGAATCTGGAAGAAAAGGCTCTGTTTCGTCATCTTTATTAATCTTGGTAGGTCTGCTGATGCGTGGGTAAACTGATACGTATTTTATACATAGCTTTCTGGTAGGTCTAATGTTTCCATACAATAAAAATTTTTTTTGATGGTTAATTTAAATCGTAGCATACTTTTAAATACAATTTAAAAAGTCAATTAACTTCGTTTAATTGTTTCGGAGACATTTTAACAAATGTTTCACCCAATTTTATTTTACTGTTAGAATTTGATGTACCTTCAAGTTTCTGTGAACGCATATTTCTTTAAGGAACGCTTCTAATACTAGCATAGCATAATTACACTTTGTTTAGATGTAAATAAATTCTAAAGTACAATAACCATACAACTTACCTATTTGATCCAACCGGAGGCGTAGCATACGGAACACCTAAAAAAACTTCGAGAGGACTAAGATATCTGTGCTCATCCATCGCCAAAATAATCCCCTGTAACTTGCCGTACTTCGTCTGCACTATCCTACTGCTAATTTTAAACTTTACACTACTCTTCGGTATCGGATCCAAAGGGTTAAGGTAGAACTTCTTGTAGTCTTCGTAATTACTGTACGCGTTGTTCTCACTGTAAAATTTACTGTTCAAATGCAAAAAGTCCTCACTGTTGTAATACGGATTATTTTCAAAATTGACTTTTGTGTAATCTACGCTATCGTGCTCATGATCTTCATAGTTCTCTTCGTTAGGACTGTCATTTTGTTTGTCACTGTGTACGTTAAGCTTTTGTTCAATTTTATCGGCAAAATGACGCATGTTTGTCGTATTTGAGTTCACAGATTGGATAGATATACACGTCACAACTAATATGCAGTACAAATTAAAACTCGCGACGGGTTGGCTTTTTGATCTCTTTTCATGGCATTTTACGTCACAATAATAACACATGCTCGGATCACAGTTAGTCCACTTTTTATAGCGCTGTCCGTTTTGTAACATATTTCATCATGTCACCATTTTGTGTTCATGTTTTATTTGCGATCGTTGGCCTCGGCGCCTCGGGTTGTGATGTGGCATCTGAAACAAAAGAGATTCGCGTTAAATGTTTGTAAATGGAATCAAATAAATTAATCCTGGCATTGTATATGCGTTGTTAGAGTATCAAGTTCAAGTTCAAAAGTTCTTTATTCAATTTTGGCATCACAGACGCACTTATGAACGTCAATTATTACAACGACTACCATACGGAAAAAGAACAGCTACTCATAAGATACGGCAAGAAGCTGAGGCGCATTTTGTTTTAGAACTTTTGTTACAATATTTTATGTTGGTTTTTGACAATATTATGTTTTATGTGCTAGTTGGCTACTTGGCAGAAGCGGAATGTTTAATTATAATTACTAATTAATTTTGTTATTATACTATTATATTTTTTTATTATTTTTCCCATTGCTCTATGCGTAATATCACAGAATACTAAGGGACAGAAGCATCACTCCGCAAAGAAATTTAAACAAATAGAGTCTCTTGCTATGACACAATAAAATTCAATTTAGCTCGCGTAGCGCTGCATACCTACCAGCCCTATTAAACTACAGAGCGCCTCTCTTTCTATCGCATACACGTGCCGCGTCAGAGGAGATATGAGCACATCTCCTCTGACGCGGCACGTGTAACGACAGGCGACCCGCCGTCAGTGCTCTGCTATGTACTTGTAGCTTCGTACCTACAGTGCGGAGTGCGCTAGGTACCAGGCCTAGTGCACTCCGCACTATTGTATCCGCATATTATACGTTTTAAACTTTTTCGGATCATAGACAGAAACTTTTGATAAACAGATTATTAATGATTTTTCCTACTATCAGTCTGTAACGGGTGTAAAAAAGCAATCTTATTCCACTAATATTAAAAATGCTTAGTTAAAGCTAAGCTTAAGTTAAGTTGTAAAGATGTATTCGTATGTATCGATGGATAGTTATTTGTTACTCAGTCACACCAAAACTACTGAACAGATATTGATAAACTTTAAGATCTTTGGTTTCAGGAAAAGGTCACAGGATACATTTTATTCCGTGAAATCGCGGGTGAATCCACGAGATGTAGCTGGCTCAGTATATTTATAATGAAAACATTTAGAAGAAAAAATGGGTCATGGAGTAAAACTGACTGATTTGATACAGTGCGTTCGAGACCGTCTATTTCATAGGAACAAATTATTAAGAAATCTCAGAGCGAGCAAAAATAAAGAGGCACGTATATCTTCACAATACATACATAATAAAATATATATTTACGTGGTGTTGCGGGTGTACATTCCTTAAGGCTTGTTTCTATAGAGATAAAAGGAAACCTAGTAATCTTTAAGGAGAATGTATGCCCTTGACCTTTGTGCCTTGTATTGTCTTACGCACAAGGAATATATTAGACTTTAGAACTACAACACATGATTTAGTTGACTTGTCTGCTTAGATTTTTTTTGTTTTGTGGAATGTGTTAGTTTTTTTGGAATATCAAATTATTGTAAACTAAACTCTAAACGATTAGAGTGCTTGTGACACTTATTTATAAATTAATCTATCTTTGTCTTTAAATTCACTGTAGATCACTACATAGTATAAAACAAAGTCGCTTTCTATGTCCCTATATCTCTATGTATGCTTGAGTCTTTAAAACTACGCAACGGATTTTGATGCGGGTTTTTTTTTAATAGATAGAGTGATTGAAGAGCAAGGTTTATATGTATAATAACCGTGCGAAGCCGGGGCGGGTCGCTAGTGTTTTAATAAAAAAATGCGACATGAATAATTCTTATAATATTTTTTTAAGCATTAACGAATGCCAAGCGAAAAACTCAAACAAGGTTTTTCGGGAAGAAAAAATTCGACCACCGGCTGGGACTCGAACCCACAACCCAATATTCCCTCAGCGCGGGACGCTCTACCAATTGAGCTACGGTGGGCACCAACTCGAGTGTCGAATTTCTTCTTCCGTTATTTTACCGTCTTAAGGGTGACGTGTACGCCATCTATTTATTTAATATTGGGTTGTGGGTTCGAGTCCCAGCCGGTGGTCGAATTTTTTCTTCCCGAAAAACCTTGTTTGAGTTTTTCGCTTGGCATTCGTTAATGCTTAAAAAAATATTATAAGAATTAATATGGGTTCGCGTCATCACAGAGCAAGTATTCAATTGCAACATTGATCTTGCTCGTAGAGAAAAAGGTTCACTCCACTCTCAATAGATGGCGTACACGTCACCCTTAAGACGGTAAAATAACGGACGAAGAAATTCGACACTCGAGTTGGTGCCCAACGTAGCTCAATTGGTAGAGCGTCCCGCGCTGAGGGAATATTGGGTTGTGGGTTCGAGTCCCAGCCGGTGGTCGAATTTTTTCTTCCCGAAAAACCTTGTTTGCGACATGAATATTACTGTGACACGAAAAGAATCCTCTAGTTACGGTGTACGAATCATTTAGTTACGGTGCCACTGTCAACTTACTAAGGTACAACTTAAATCCATTAAATTACCCGTACTACTACCAGTAGTGAGATTGGTAGTAACAAATAAATAATGGTAGTAATACTGGTAATAAAAGTAGTAAAGCTAGAGCGATATATGTTTTTAACCAAATTACATTGAGTGTGGCTCAGTGAAAGCGTGTGTGACTAATAATCCGGCGCACCCGAGTTTGAATCCCGCTGGACAAGCACCAATGACTTTCTTAAGTTATGTGCGGATTTAACACTCGCTCTAAAAACGGTGAAGGAAAACATCGTGAGGAAACCGGCATGCCAAGAATTAGTCACAAAAATTGAAGGACATGTGACATCCACTAAACTGCACTGGGTCAGCGTGGTGGATTATGGCTCATACTCTCTCTATGAGAGAAGACTCGTGTCCTAGAAGTGGAAACGTGATGGGCTGATGATGATGATGATAACGTTCCTATTATGACCATGAAGATTTAAATTTTATGGTACCACTGTGAACTACAATTTATACAGTCTATTTATAACTGTATCAGACTCCATAAAACAACTGCCAACAATAATTCAAAACTATATGATTTATTCCGATGGGTTTCCCCGAAAACGGCGCGGGTTATAAAAAATCTGGGACATGTTTTTTTACATGAAGACACAGGAATCGCAATAACAGGGGAGCAGTTTCGACTATTTCAATAAAACATGGCAGCCCGAGCGATGTGTTATGATTTTCATGCAGTAGAGGGTATGTTACATATTGTGGTGTAGTTACATGTTTGGTACAAAAAATGTTGGGTTGGTTGCTCTATGAATTTCTGACATCTGCCATTGAATTTATAAATCTCTTGTGCATTTTTGACAATAACATTATGTCTAAGTTTATCTTTTGATCAGAGATACTTCATAATAAAGATAGCAGAATTTCATCATCATCATCATCATCAGCCCATCACATTACCACTGCTGGGACACGGGCCTTCTTTCATAGAGAGAGTATGGTCCACAATCCACCACGCTGGCCCAGCGGATTGGTGAATACTACATACAATATCTGTGAATTTTGTGATTTTTAGACATGCCAGCCATTAAGTTTGGTGTTTCCAGCAAGTTTAATTGTACATTCATTTGTAATTTGATAAAATAATTTAAGTCATATATTTAATATTGAGATGATAATGTATACAATGTGGATATCAATGTGGATAATGTATACATATTTTTTTGTAATAAAGCGTTATCTAATGCATCTAAACCAATCTTATCTAATAAACCACTACCAGTGGGCAACATTCCCGAAATACTGGCAGCATTGCCACGTTGAATATATTTGTTTTTTGACTAACTGCAATCTATATTTAGCACTTATGTAATAAGGAATCTCATCACACGAAATATTCCGAGAAAAAATAAAAACAATCATTCTCATCACAATCTGATCCAAACAATACAATCATTTACCATAAACATACGCTGACGCCATCCAATCCTAGAAAACAATTTCCAAAATAGTTTTCCATTGCCCCATCTGTTTATGCTTAAAGCTCATGTGAAGATACAAACGTTCAATGGATGTCTTTCAAAGCAATTGTCTCAGATTGAATGAGGGACGAGCTAACCCGAGGTTAGGGGGTAATAGGACCCGACCTTTCAGGGATTGGTGTTAATAGAAGCGGGTAGAGGAAGCGTATGTATTCTCAATCTACAGACGCTAGTTACAGTTTTACTGAAGAGTGTTTTTTTCTTTGACACGTAGTATAAACAAGAAAATTATAATGGCATTGAGCTAAGATTTCAATGTAAGACTGATAAATATTCAGAAAGACAAATGCCTTTTGAGCGGGTTTTAACCTAAATTACTGTTGACGCATAAGCCAGCTTGGCCATCAGGCTTCTAGATATTAATTTATAGAGCAAAAGTATAACAATAGCCCTAATACCAACGGAAAAAGATTCATGGATTTTTTACATTCACTGATCCACTTATTTATTTTTATTAGACATTAACACATGCTTAAGTGAAAAACAAAAAAAACTAACTTCTGTCTCCAATATTTTATTTCAAATAAAATCCTGATTCATATCATCACTCTCAATTCTGTGAAAAATAATCGATACACTACACAATTGCTTTGAAGCCGCCTATCTATCAATCCCTAGTAACTTACCACCCAGCCTGAGAGGGTCAGAGCCTTGTAGTTACATAATGAAGTACCATCGTATTGTGAGAGATGGCGATGCGTGTACTGATTGTTTTGATAACGTAATTGTGTCTTTTATTATCACTAGCTTGTTGTGAGACAACTTCATGAATGCGATAGAATGAGGAAGGAAAATAAGGAAGGTTTCAATTTTTGGTAAACAATGGAAGGAGGAACAAGGGTTGAAAAATATTCCATAATGCTTTGAAGGCATGTTTTGTACAGAATATCAGAACAGAACAAGATGATATATCATTGACCTTTATTATAAATATTTCAATTTTAAACTAGCTGTGTCATGTGGTTTCAACCGCGTGGTCAATTCTCGAGGATAAAAAATAACCCATGCCTTATTCAAGGATTACGCCCTTCCAGTTTCTTACCATAATATATGTTCTGGGTAGTGTTTTTTCAAATGCGGTGGTTATCCTCATCACGATAATTCGGCGTTAATGAATGTATCTGTCACGCCAAAATTAAATATAATGAATACTGAAACTATGGGGTGAGGCTAGTAAAAAGGTACTACGTCACATTGTGTGTTATGGGTCTCTGTATTTTCGTCTACTGGTAGGGTGCTCAAAATAATTCACTTGTCGCCACTCCCACTTTGTGACTCACCTTATCATCTTCATAAAAACGTTCCATTACTGTCATCTCGTTAGGGTTGCCAAATTACCTTCAATTTACTCGGCTCTCAGTGACACCCCTTATTTTGCTTGTTTGTACAATCAGCACCAATAATTAGTATATGTAGAAAAAAATATTTATAAATCATCATTTTTATTAAAATCACGTGTCACCCAAATTTGTCTGGCGCAGCCGGTAGGATTGCGGTACATATATAACAACGTTTAGTACTATGTCGCAACAACGACTTTATTAACAAGGTATTTGACAGTAGTGAATGTCAAACTAGTAACTATGACATGGTTTTAAAAAGTCAGCTTGTTATTGAACCTGAGTGTGCCCCTAATTTTGCTCGTTTGTACTAAGTAGTAAAGTTTCGGGGGCTTGCCGTTTTGGGTTAGTGACGGTCAGTAGTCAGATAGGGTTTTATTGTAAATGTTTGTGTATAAAATGCCCCTAAACATTAAAATTGCCTGCTATAAAATTAAAAACCTGTGTAGTTTGGCTACATCCGGCTACATTTACATTGTTTACAATACATTAATGTAAGTTATACCCTACTAGTAAGGAAATTAAATTTAAATATATATTAATATTAAATAAGTCATAGATTCTCAACATTGTAACACCTATTGTGAGATAAAATAAATGAATTATATTAACAAAAACTAAACCCTAACTAGGATTCCTAGTACTACAAGGACCATGGTTTCACAATACTCGGAAACAACAAAAACTGTTAGCTCTTTTTATGTTAAAAGCATCTAAGTGAAACTACTGTTAAAAAAATCATATACAGCTCGAGCGAATGCGATCACTTTACTATAGGAAAGCATTCCAAGGAGTTAACTTCCTAGGTGAGCCAAAACGAATTTCTCATGATCTCTCCGGTATGCTGGAGAGAATTTTGAATTTGTCAAATAAACCTTATGAGTGAAGAATACATTAGTTTGGTGTATATGTTCAAATGTCCAAAATTAGACATCGGCGATGTCTTGAAATGTAAATAACGAATTTAAAAAAAACTCCCGATACAAAAAACCTATAAAATGTAAAAAATGGTTGAACCGATTTTGATAAAACATATATAAGAACCACCGCTACAAAACCTGCTTTCAAATAGAAAAAAACGCATCCAAATCGGTTAACCCGTTTAAGAGCAACGGTGCCACATACAAACACACAGACAGACACAAATAATGGTCAAAGTTATAACACCTCTCCTTTTTGCGTCGGGGGTTAAAAATGGATGGCATCTTTCAATATTGCGACTAACACAACATAAAGCTTTCTCGAAAAAATTTCTTAGAGAGGGGCCTAGGCTGTAAAGTTGAGAACCTGTATCCGCAAATGCTGAATCATGTTCAAGACTGCCGATGTCGATGCAGCTATAAAGTTTGCTGCACTTGATTTCGTTACGGAAAATGTTTTAAGAGACTCGTTTATCGGAACTTTCAGGAAAATGTTCAAGGAAAATGTATAATGTAGGAGCGCAATTTCTTGCTAACAAAATTTCTGAGTGTCGATGTACGGTATGTAGCAAATTGGATTTGCAATTCCGGTGTCTGAATGAAATCTTAGGAAATTGGAAGTCGGAAGTATCTTGTTCAATAACGAACTGCTTCTTTGCATCAGAGTAATTTAATGAACAATTTGTATCTATTTAGTTTGTGGGTACATATAAATGTTTAGGTTTTGCTACCTGCAAAGGCTTGTCTAAATGTTGATTTAAAGAGGCTTTTGCTATACAGTGGAACGGACGAGGCAATTAAAACTTAAGGCAGGCACAGGATTTTAAATGCGTTTTGCACTTTTCTACTGTACTGTATGGGTTGAAAGCACTTAAAATTTGAGATACAACGAGGCTACGCATAAAAATGTATTAACATTGCTTTTTTATCAAATAAAGCACAACGTTGCGGATATTTTCTCAAAATAAAAATACTATGAACACATTTATTGTAATTTTGACGAAAGAAATATTGGTGCTTTTTGTTATAAAAAGTAAATAATAGTATAAATACCAAAAAAAATATTGTGTGGCACGAGCGTATAACGAAGCTTTTGATATATTGGGTTATTAAACAAAGCAGATTTACGTACCTCAGACCACGTGAGTCATGACAAATTAAAAAAAAATGAAATAGATAAATCAAAAGTGATGCTTGAAATAAAAGAACAAAAGGGCATGGATTTCTTACAACACTTTATTTTATCACTAACGCTGTAGGTAGTATTTGTTATTGAACTTCCTGTTCAAAAACTCACTGCGCAT
This sequence comes from Petrophora chlorosata, assembly GCA_951640565.1. Taxonomy (NCBI): domain Eukaryota; kingdom Metazoa; phylum Arthropoda; class Insecta; order Lepidoptera; family Geometridae; genus Petrophora; species Petrophora chlorosata. The sequence goes on along the minus strand of OX621189.1, from coordinate 19,018,737 downwards.
ACTATTTTTATCCTGGAAAATTATCCATATCTACGGATTGAAACAGCTGAGCGCAGCCAATGTTTCATATTTCATTATTTCCGATTCCCGGTACTTACCGCAGAACAGCAATTAATTGATAAGTACATGACTGTTGACACATTGGCCGGAAGCCAGTTTGTAACACTGGCAGCTCCGAAACCAATGCAAATAATACATTTCGGAGCTCTGTCAATTAAAATGAATTTGTGGCGCTGTAAACACAAGATAGTCAGAGAACCGCTGTCGATTTGTATTATGACCAACTATGAGGTAGAGTATAATATCTTTGTGAGGTAAATACGATTGTAATAGATGCTTTTTCGCAACGCTTTTAAGAGCGAGTGTGGCTCAGTGGGAGCTCGTGCGACTTTCGATCCGACGCACCCGAGTTCGAATCCCGCTGGCACCGCACCACTGACTTTCTTAAGTTATGTGCGGATTTAACACTCGCTCCGAAAACGGTGAAGGAAAACATCGTGACGAAACCGGCATGTCCAAGAATTTTTCACAAAAAGTTCAAGGACATGTGACATCCACCAACCCGCACTGGGCCAGCGTGGTGGATTATGGCCCATTCTCTCTCTATGAGGGAAGACCCGTGTCCCAGCAGTGGGAACGTGATGTGCTGATGATGATGATGATGAACGCTTTTAACAAGCTCGAAGAATAATTTTTGATTGTACAAATGATAATTAATTAAGCTGCAAATCAGTAGACAGGTGTGTTTTATACTGAATGGCATTTTATTTGATGATGTTACAGTAAGTTATGAACAGACTTTTAAATATAAACAACGGCAATGATAAGGCTGGTTATAGAACTGTCCACATCATTATGATCCTTACAATCGCTCCAAAAAATACATTATGTTGCTAAGTCTGCCTATTGATAAACCTATTAAATTAGCAATTTGTAATTTAAGTTAGCAATAGCTCAATATCTAAAATTCTGTTTTTCGTTGTAATGATATTTCAATCTTGCCGGATGCTAATTAGAAAATTTGAATAACAGATTTGTTAGCAGAAATTATTTTTGAAATGACAAAAAGGAAGTCCTTTGTTTTCGGGTAATGGAAGCAACTGCTGTTGTTTAATTTTATCAATTACTAAATAAGATAAAACTTTATAATAGAAAACTGCGTATCGAAAATAGCCTTAAAAATTCTTAGAGAATAGCTTTAACCACAGCTTTAACTCAAGAATTGGTAAAAATAAAATTAAAGAAAAATGAAAGTTTTTGAAAGAAAAAAATATTCACCTTTTAACATATTGTTCACGTGCAACTTTCAAGCTCGTTTTCGGCCAGCCTTGATTGACTATAAATATGTACACATAAGACATGTTATAGTCTCCACAATGACAATTAACCATAGCTTCCAAATTACAAACCAATACCTAGTGACCTAACACGATTGCATTGGGCCCAAATCATCTATCGGAATGGTCAGGCCTTATTCAATCAACTACATCAAAAAACAATGAAAACAAAATAAAGGACCAATTACTAAATAGACCGTGAAAGGGATACAAGAAACCGGTGGTTTTGTCCGAACAAATAGTCGGGGCCATCCGTCCGAATCGAAAACTAGGGATGAGAGCTTTTAGAGGATCGCTAGTACGAAGATTGCGTAGCCTGTAAATTACGGTACTTATAAAAACAATGTCTGGCAACAAATTGTTTCTTCACAGTTATGTTTTTGTATAGCCAGAGATATTCTGATTGCATTATTAATATAATTGCTAGCGTTTTATAAAACTCGTAATGGCTTGCTGCCTCTTAGTTGTAAAACAGACTGGCAACTTATTTCCGAACAAAATGTTTCAAAATAAATACACCATGATCTGTGCATGATGCTATAATTGGGTACTGGTCAAAATTCTATTTAGGCATATGATTTTTATTTTAATGAATTAAAAAAAAATCAAAGAACTTACCATTTAAACATTCAATCAAGAATCATGATATATACGTGAACAAACATACCTGCAAAAACATGATAACGTTTTTTGATACCGACTTAATACTGGTATACCTGCAGAGAAATCAATCCTCAAGGACCTCTGGAGTGTCCCTAGAGGTATGAATTGACGATGCGCGTGTTTGCTCAGGAGCTTTTGATACAGGGCTGAGATTAGGGGCTGATACATTGAGGCTGATAGGTTTGGTTATTCGTTAGGAGAATAATAACATCAGGTCTGAAGTACGGTTAGTTCGGGTTAGGTACTTCATTCAGGTACTCCAATAGGCTGTTATCTTTCGTAAGTGCTTTTTCAGCTGTGCTTGGATATAGCTGACAAGAAGTGAGCAAGGAAAGGAAAATATTACCACATGTAGGTAATGTTTATATTTTTGTGATATTTGGTTTCATCGTACTACATCGATAACTTCTGGACCAGTTGTCCTTGAATTTTCCTTTGATCCTGAATGTATCTCAGGTAAAATGAAGTCTCTAAAATTGGTTGGCTATGCGAGAGAGAAGTTCAGGATATCATGAGAAGTCTTATTTCAAAAAACATACATTATAGCGTAACATACACAATTTCTCTGAACTATTACATCTCGTAACACTTTTCGGATATGTAATGGTAGCCGTGGAACCTTTTGATTATTTCGTTGCTGGCTTCTCATTTTAGAGGCGTTATTTTTAGAAAATATATGATCTTAATATGCACGGCCATGTCAGAGACTTTTGGGCGACATGAAAAGAAGCACTCGGTAATATAACATCACAAAGATATTTTAATATAATACCTTTCTAACATCCACCAGATCTCTTATATATCTTTTTTTTTACACTTAATAGATCTATGTTTGGCCACAATCTCGCCTATTGTGAAGCGATGATGTGGCCTAAGATGGAGCACATAGATCTAGAGAGAGACGGCAGTTGAGCGGCTGCTCAGACCCGTCTCCCCGATGGTTCACCGAACATCATCCCGAAACACAACTAGGTCGCTTGACGGCATGGCTTTGTTCGGTGGGTGGTATTACAACCACGGCCAAAGCCTACCACTCCAAAGCGCGTAAGCGGGTTTCATCACGATGTTTTCCTTCACCGTTTTGGAGCGAGCGTGCAAAATCTGTACTTAACTATAAGTCATTGGTGCAGGGCCGAGTCAGGGTACGAACCCAGGTGCGTCGGATCGAAATGCGCACAAGTTCCCGCTGAGCCACACTAGCTCTAAATATAAATATCTTTCTTTTTCATGTCGCTCGAAGGCCTCTGACATAAACTAACGACTGTTATCAAGAAAAAACTGGGACCGACGGTGTTTAGACGCTAATACCACACAAATTGTCACCCATCTATATGATGGCAGCTTTGCTAAGTCTAGCAGACCTCTTACAAACGGGAAGGTATGCTACTCTACCAACACTACAATCGCTAGATTAAAAGTTATTATTCTACCATTCATAAACAATATACAATTATTAATTAAATAATAACAACCCAGTTTTGAAATAAACAGGAATCTTTTACAAATAAATTGAATTCCTACTGTGGTCGATCTTGCAATTATTACTCCTATCTTCCAAATCAACATCAAAGCAAAAACTTCACAGATACCAAACATTATTATTCAAAACACGAAAGGGAAATTCCGTCTCAAAATCAAATTATAGATCTGTCTTGAAACCGTTTCCATCCAAAATGATAAATCTTTAGTTGCGGGAACTTTACCGTTGGCGGTAATTTGTTAGAAAGTTGGAAAAGTTGGCTCCTCACTCGTGTGGTTTGAATTGAATCAATTAATATTTTAGATGCAAATTTCAAGGCGTAATTACGGACAAGATTAATTTATGACGGGTAGAGTTTGAGCATTTTGACTAACGGTGCACGGACTTGGTCGTTGATAGACATTCAAACGTTTAATCTCAAGGTTTGCCAACGTGCAATGGTACGCAAAATTCTCGGTGTTAAGCGAACGATACGGTGGTAGAGTCATTGTGATAATTTGACGTTATTATGTGCGTCTGTGATGCCAAAAAAGAGAAAAGAGATTTTGACTTTGACTTTGAACGGATCGAATCCGAAACACTGAACTTCGATCCCGAACCCAGACCGCAGATGTAGCTCTGAAAGCCGCTAAGCTGAAGTGAGATTGAGCTTATCACGTCTGTCGTATGGCGAATATGCTGTGCGTCAAGTTGACCATAGACTGGAGACCAGACGGCGCGGCAGACCAAATAGGAGGTGGCGGGACAAGCTCGATAAATTTTATCCAAACTGGGCGCAATTGGTATAGGACAGGGACGAGTGGCAAAAATGGGGGGAGGACTTTGCCCAGCAGTGGGACACTAACGGCTAGTATAATAATAGTACTAGTATAATAAAAGATAAAAGTATCTTTACTAATATTATAAATGCGAAAGTTTGTATGTATGTATGTTTGTTACTCTTAACGCAAAACTACCGAACCGATTTTAATGAAATTTGGTATGTAAGGACTTGGAATAGCACATAGGCTAGTAATAATATATAATAGAGTTTGTGCGGATTTAACAGACGCTGTGACGATGGAGTGAAGGTATATAAAAAATAAAAATAAACACACGTCGACATTTTTTCTTCTGAGCAAATGCGGGATTACCTCATGGCTATTTATAATCATTCTGCTGATGCTTCGTATGATGTAAAGGACAGTTTAGACGCGCTCAATGACTGACTCCGAAATCGAGGCAAATCAACGCTGACTTGGTACTAACCGCGTCTATATATACTTTTTTCAGCACAGCGCCGACTGGACTGACGTAGACTGACTTGGACTGACTAAACAGTACAAGCCAGTTTTTGGCGCCGGTACTTACGCCGATCTCTGACCGTGGCTTTTTTATGATAAATCTACGTTTGACCACCATCTCGCCTGATATTAAGCGAGAATGTGGCTGAAAATAGAGCACGTAGATTTAGAAGATACTTATTCACTCTACTCTAGCCTTGAAGATATTTAAATTCATCATCATCATCAGCCCATCACGTTCCCACTGCTGGGACACGGGCCTGTTCTCATAGAGAGAGTATGGGCCATAATCCGCCACGCTGGCCTAGTGCGTTTTTAGAGCGAGTGTAAAATCCGCACATAACGTAAGAAAGTCAAAGGTGCGGGGCCAGGGGGATTCGAACTCGGGTGCGTCGGATTGAAAGTCGCTTGTGCTCCCACTGAGCCACACTGGCTCGCCGTATATATATATTTAAATTATAGATATCTAAATTAGCCTATATTATCCTTAAATTAGTCTAATTTAGCCTTAAGTCCTGTCTGGCTTCTTATCTCCAATTTTTAGGGATGTAGTTTAATAGTATGTAACAAAGTTGCTTAATTTTCACTTGTGTATTCACTTGGTACCTCTTAGAATAAAGCTAACATCGCGTAACTTTCGATTTTTTGTTCTGTATTATAAAAGTTATACTCGTCTTGAAACATTTTTAAGAAAACTGATTAACAATTCACAAAATACGAATTGTTAATCAGAAAATGCGAATTAAGATATCGTTGTTTTCATAAAACGTTGAGGGTTTTTATGAGAGGTTTATATTGTTTCAAATCATAATATGTCAGAGTTTATAGCTAGAAAACTTTTTTTAATGTACATCCAAAGGTTGTCTGGAAGAGATCGCTATAAGCGATAAGACCGCCCATTGTAACACTTTAGCTTTAAATATTGTTTTGTTATTTATTTCATGTTGTTGTGTATCTAATCTAATCTAAAAACATATTGACTAATGATTTTATAGTTCCCAAGCACTTTACTGTTCATCGGTAATTTGTTGAGAAGTCGGAAAAGTTACCGTTCAACTCGTGCGGTAGGAATTGAATCAATTTATAATTTAGACGCGAATTTTGCTCGTTATTAAGGTGGCAATAAATTAGACTTCAATTCGTAAGGGGTGGCAGAGGGTAACAGATGCTGTATAATGATAGGATATGTGAATATCATTACTCTGTTTTGTTTATGTATATTGCTTTCGAACAGAGCGACGGTTCGGCGTGATTTTTTGTCGAAAAGGAAATTGGAGAGAAACTCTCCATAAAAACGAATAGTCTACTAGATTTCTCATAAGCGACAGGCCGGCTGCGTTAGTGCCACCGCTTTGCCAGTAGTTCTGCCGCCAAACAGAAGTGCGCCAGCTTGTATGAGCCCACGTTCGCTTCCAGTTTGAATCCTTCACACTTGATGGTAAATGACAATGTCACTTCTAATATCACACAAGTGCGATAGTTGTCAAACGCAAGCTGATACAATTATTATCAATAATAAATTATTTAAAAAAAAAACTAAACAGATTTCAAAACCACAAATGGCACTCAAAAGTGAAAAATAAATTAATTTAGTTATCATAAGCGCTACCCACTCATATATTTGAAGTCGGTGCCAGCCAAGTCTAATAGGTAGCAGATAAATAATATGTATATAGTAAGTACTACTTGTAGGTAGTATCTATCTACTACCTTTTAGACTTGGCTGGCACCGACTTCAAATATATGAGTGGGTAGCGCTTATGATAATTATATTAATTTATTTTTCACTTTTGAGTGCCATTTGTGGTTTTGAAGTCGGTTTAGTTTTTTTTGAAAAATAATTTATTTTACCCTTTTTAGTGAAAAACAGTTTTAAATAAATTAATTTAAAAAGTTTTTAAAGACAAGCTTTTATGATCTAGAAGCCACATCATGACGAAGATACACAACACAATTAAATCAACACAATAAAACTATCACAAATAAATAAGCTATCACAATTAAATGCATGTACAAAAAAATTTCATGTCTGTCCTATTCTCTGTTGAGGAGTTCCCTCGCCGGAAGTCAATCCTGGGTGTATCAGCCATGTCATCATGGAATTTAGAACAGGCTATTATGGTTAAATCCATTTACGAAATGTTGTGTCTGTACTATTCACCGTTGAGGAGTTCCCTCACTGGAAGTCAACCCTGGTTGAAGCAGGTGAAGCAGTCGAATACAAACCTCCACCTTTAGAAAGTTGGTTACGAAAAAAACAAGAACCGACTTAAAGATTAAACTTATATTTTTTGTTTTTGCTATTTTTTTCAAAAGTACTGAATGAATTTCGATAAATTAAAAAAATTATATGGGACCACCTTTGAAGTATGACCTACCAATCAAAAAAAGAATCATCGGAATCAATGCATAATTGGCGGAGTAATCGCGTTACCAACACACAAAAAAAAACATACCGTCGAATTGTAAACCTCCTCCTTTTTGAAGTTGGTTAAAAAACAACCATATCCTATAACCATATTTTTATGCTCCTATTGATGCTATTAAATGGATTTAGAATGCATTGTCATCGAGTTGTGAGCTACCCTGAAAGTTTTAGCCGAAAAATTAAACAGGAAGTGCTCGAAATTTGAGTTGCAAAATTCCACCCGGATCGACAGACGGACAAGTGACTTAAAATAAAAAAGTGATAATAAAAAATAACGGAATAAAAAAATGCCTGCGTTAAAGCAGATAACAGCCGATTTTTCTCCCCATTGAACAAAAGTCTCACTTACAATTTGACAAAACATCAAAATATCGAATAAATCAAGGACGTGACGTAAAACGTTACGCGTTCATATTTGTATGCAAATCAGAGGATTTGGCGTCAGACCGCAACTGTAGCAAATACTGGCAAAACCAACAAACTACAAAATCAGTCCGTAAAGTCTTAGCTCGCTTGAAATAAAGTTCAAAATTGTGAAAGTGAAATAGGTCATGTAGCGTTTTAGCACGGATAGATCTGACTTTAGTCACATGCGAGATGAATTTGTTTTGGGTACAGATTGAGACGAATTGCTTTGTTGTTGTAAGGAAGGATCTTAATTTGCGAGGCGCCCAAAACACACGATATTGTCAACATACTTAGGCGCAAACATGTTTCCTTAAAGCTTATCTAAGGACCCCTTCAGTTCAGCGGAACAAGACTAGTATAGAACTTCGGATTTAAACTTTAGCCTTTAAGCTATAGAGTTATTTTTAGACAGTACTAAAAAATAATAAATACGCCCAACGATCACTAACTAGAATCCTGGCCCTTAACTAAGATTTCTTGTATCTAAGGAAACAGGAACTACAAGGACCGTGGTCCCACAACACCCAGATACGAAACAAATGCTTACGCTTATTTACATATTTGTCTGTACACAAACATTTGCCACTTCCCGGGAGTCGAACCTGCAACCTCAATGGTGTAAGTGATTTTAGCCAACTTGCCCAACCACTACACCACAGAGGCTGTCTGTCGGGGATGTAATTTTTTTTTTAACTATTTTTAACACTCGGATGCAAACTTTTATGTGTTACCCTAGCATCTATAGTATCACTTTACCAAATTTCATCAAAACCCGTTCAGTCGTTGCGGCATGAAGAAGGAACAAAAAAACTACTAATACACTAACATACAGGTTCGCATCTATTACAGTAGGATTATTAGAATTGACAGTTGAAACTATTTAAACAAAGAGCTTAGCTTTGACGGACGAGCACAGCCATGTACGTAGTTTGAAACGGTTTACCAACTCCTAACTAGGAGCTTTCAAATATCTCTTCTCATATTCGTCAAAAAGCACGGTATTTTGTTGCTCCTATAACGTGAAAAATGTGTCGAACCTAACCAACATAATGGCTATTTTACTTTGAAAACGTAGATTAAGATTCAGATTCTTTATTGCTTTCATAGGTAGTACAAATTGTAATTAGGTAAACGTACAAAGTCTCATATGGACCCCGTCGGGCACAGCAACATTAGAAGAGGAGAGGACGCAATTATTGGCATTAGTTAATGAATTTATTGTAGATGTTAGTTATAGATATACCTAGATATAGATGCGTGCGTGGCTGCGACCCGCTCGCCGCTTCGGCAGTCGAATACACCGCTTGTTGCCAACCGAACGTGTTATCATTTCCGCGCCCTATGCACCCACTAACATCAATATCGTATTGTAATGTAATGTCAAATGAAAGAATATAAAGAATCATTTTTTTTTTTTTTTTTTATAATGACGGCTCAGGTATAGACCCGCCATTAGAATTACAATCTAGCCTTATAAGACTAATAAGTAATTTTAATTTAACTTAAATTGCTAAGTAGAGTAAAACTAAGAATATGTCCATCAACACTTTTCTTATTGTCTCTATTAAGGCGAAGACACTATGTTCTTGTGTTCTTTACAAGTAGCACTAACTGTTTATGCTACGGTTCACTGGCACTTCACTAAACTAACTCAAAAGGTTTTGTCCTTTTTAATCTTCTCACTAGGTCTGTGTTGTCGAGGAGCTGGATAGCCTCGACGTTCACGTGATGGTGAAGCCTAAATTCATGAGCTTCGGCATACTTATTAATTACACTAGTGACGAGGTCCACTTTTAGGTCCCGATGGAGGTCGTCATTTCTAATATACCACGGAGCGTTTACAATACCCCTGAGTACTTTATTTTGGAATCGTTGAATTATTGCTACGTTGTTTTGATTGGTACATCCCCACAACTGGATTCCATAAGTCCATATTGGCATGAGGACTTGTTTGTACAATAGTAATTTATTGTGCACTGACAACGTAGAATGTCTTCCAAGTCAATACATCTTTCTATAGCGAAGCTCTAGCTCGTCGCGTTTCTTTTTGACGTGTGCCTTCCAGCGAAGCTTTGCGTCTAGTGTCATGCCAAGGTACTTGGCTGTATTTTCGTACGGTATCGCTTTATTGTTTATTAACACCGGATGATAGTTTGGTCTTTTGTTCGTAAAATCTATGTGAATAGATTTTGATTCATTCAGTTTGATTTTCCATTTTTTCGTCCAATCAAAGATGGTGTTAATGGCTGTTTGAACCTTTTCCACTGCTTCCTCTTGAGTGACCCCCGTGGCCATAATAGCTGTGTCATCTGCAAAGGTTGCAATGGTGTTGTCTTCTAGCACTGGAATATCACAAGTATACAATAGGTACAGGACCGGACCTAGAACACTCCCCTGTGGTACTCCAGCTCTTATTAGCTTAAGTTCTGAATAAGCATCCTCTTGTCGTACTCTAAACATTCTTTGTGTTAAATATGATTCTAAGAGATCTGCAAACTGATGTGGAAGCATATTTCTTATTTTGTGAATTAGGCCTTTATGCCACACTTTGTCAAATGCTTGTGCTACGTCCAGGAAGACCGTAGAACAAACTTTTTTTTCTTCTAATGCTTTCTCTATGACGTTGGTGATTCTATGAACTTGATCTATTGTAGAATGTTGTTGTCTAAATCCGAATTGGTAATCAGGAATCAGTTTTTTCTCCTCTATGATGGGCTTCATTCGTCTTAACAGTAGTTTTTCAAATAGTTTCGACAAGATTGGTAACAGAGATATTGGTCTGTATGATGTGGCTTCATTGGGTGGTTTACCAGGTTTGGCTATCATAATGACTTCGGCAACTTTCCACAAACCAGGTACGTGTCGGAGTCTGAACGTGGCATTGATAAGGGTGGTAAGTTTTACTATGGCTTTACGCGTGAGGTTTTGCAAAACTTCTCCAGTAATAAGATCGTATCCAGGAAATTTCTTTCGGTTCAGTTTTTTGATCTCGTTGTATACCTCTTTTGGAGTAACGAGTCTTATTTCTAATTCGTAATTCAACGTTTCATCCAACAAAATGACATCTGTGCTGTCTTCATTTGGTTGGAAGATTTGCTCCAGGTGTTCTGCAAATCTAATTGCCTTTTGTTCATTATTAATGGCCCAGCTTCCATTGGCTTCTTTTATTGGTGGGATCTGCATAATAGGTTTTTTAAGGTTTTTGGTCGTTTTCCATAGCGAGTAATCTGTTGTGCGATCACATGTAAGTTGACTTAGGTGAGTATCGTCTTGTGGAGCTCTAGTTGTATGCCATTTTTGTCTCTGTTTCCTTTTTGTAGATATTAGGTTTCTAATCTCTTTGGGATAACAGTTACTTCTGTTTATTATTTTGATCTCGGGCGTGTTTTTCCAAGCGCATTGTTGAATATTTGCTATGAATTTTCTTACGTCCTCATCTAGCTGCTGTGGAGTTTTTAGTGGAACTTTCAAATCAATCATAGAGTCCAAATCTAGCGTAAAGCTTGCCCAGTCCGTATTTTTATTTACCAATGTGGCGTTATTTTCTCTCTGTACAATAGTCTCGCTAAGAGTTAACATTATAGGTGAGTGGTCTGAACTAAGATCATAACCTTCTTTGATTTTAAGGAAGCTAGATGATATGTTTTTGTAAATAAAAAAATCTATAAGGTCTGGAATCTTTTGTGGATCAGTCGGCCAATAGGTCGGTTTTCCGGTAGATATAACATTACAGTTCAAATCTCTGACAGCACGTAATAGTTCTTTTCCTTTGGTTGTGGTAAGTCTAGATCCCCAAAAGGTGTTTTTAGCGTTAAAGTCACCTCCCAATAAGAATCTGTTACCAAGTCCTTTTAATAAGCCCCTGTACTGCTCAGCTTTCAGTGCATACTTTGGTGGACAGTATATGGCTGATATAGTGACAGGATAGCGTTTAGTTTTGACACAAACAGCTACGGCTTGTATATGTTGTTCTTCATGCTTATATTCTTCATAATGGTAGATGTTCTCCTTTATTATGACCGCACTGCCTCCCCTAGCGGTGTTATCGGGATGCAACGCATGTTATGTTTTATAGCCTTTGATTTGGATATAAGATTCTCTGGTAAAGTGGGACTCGGATATAAGACACACGTCAATATTTTCTGTTGATAGGACTGCCTGTAGTTCATGCCGATGCTGAAGGAGCCCATTTGCATTCCATGCCATAATTTTTAGTGAATTAGTCATTTTAATTGTTTTGATGTAGCTGTTTTAGTGCTAGTTTCAAGTTTATTTAAACGCTCGTCAAATGAAGTCATAAGATGTAAGATTTTATTAAGTTTTTCATCCACATCTGAGCCTGTGTGCTTAGGTTGCGGTTGGGGTTGTGGTTTAGGCTGCGCTCCTTTTGTGATTTGTGCAAAAGAAACATTATTTTTAACATTTTGGCTAGTACTAGATGTTTTTCCTTTATTTGCACTTGGAACCTGAATGGTGGGTACAGAAACATTTTTCTTTGCTTGCTTAATTTTCATATTCTGTAGTTCTTTGGCTACTATGCACCCTCTATAGTTAGCAGGATGTGGTTCACCGCAGTGGACACATTTTGGTTTTGCTTCTGCTGGTTTGATGCAATCTCTAGTTAAGTGCTTACCTGTGCATTTAACGCATCTAGGTTCTTTGGAGCAGTATTTCTGTGTATGGCCATATGCTTGGCACCTTTTGCATTGTGGAATCAGTTTTGATGTTTTCAGTGGTTGTATATCCACTTTGCTAAGAATCATTTAGATTATAAATAATCATTTGGGTGTTATAAAATATAAGAGTATTATTTTTTTTAAATACGTCAATTGAGTAATACGCTTTATTACTTCTTATTTTGTTTATTTAATTTCTGCCTTGAGCCCCCAAGTAATACAATTCTTAATTTTTTTAAAGAAACTTTCCCCATTTTGTCACATTAACATTAAAAACCGTTTTGTAGATACATCTTTTTATATTAAATAGAAATAAAAGTTGCCCAAAATATGTGTCAAAACAGCTAGAACATTCATCTTCCATTCAACGCGTAAATTAGGAAAGTTGCTAACTCGGTTTTTTCGGTCGCCTTATTTAATTTCGAATTTAATTCTCTAAGGCAATGAGCGTAATACAAAACAGATGTAAAGATTTTTTTTTTATGGAACTGAGTGATGAGACGAACAAGTCATTCACCTCATGGTAAGCGCCACGCCTGCCAAAAACAATTGCAGTACCACCCAGAACTTTTAATAGACGAGATTTGAAACAAGAAGTTTAGTTGCTCAATTCGTTGGTTCGATGGTCAATTTGGTTAAGGCGTTGGAACTCTATTCCGAAGACGTGAGTTCAAACCCTACCCACTCAAAAAGGTTTTTTTTTTTAAAACAAACATTTTATTTAACGTGTATGGTTAGTAATGACTTAAAACCTAGGTTAGGTTTGCCTAAATACGGTTCTTGGTGATTTTATTGCAAATAAACTATTATTTTGGTTGTGGAGCTAAAACAGTAATACTCAGTAACTCTGTACAAGTTGATCGGTGCTCATATAATATGAAAAAGAATCCAAAAGCCTCCCTTGGGAACATTTCTGCCGTACATTGCAACTTCGGAGTATGAAATTCAGTATCAGGTCATTTGAGGAGTTTCACAAAGTGTGCAGTTTGGTTCCTATGACACAACAGCGTTTTTACAAGCTTTTATTTAACAATGTGTGTATGTTTGTTTCGATCAATTCTTGCAAGTTGTATCAGAACCACTTCCTCATATTGCAAGGAGTTGAAATTGTGCATACTTGTTGAAATCCGATGATAATGCAATATTATGGTGACAGCCAGGCGATTTGATGATTAAGACGGAAGGTGGGCAATGGAACTCCTTGACGGATAATCGTAAACTACTAGTGTTTGGGCTCAATTTAATCGGCCAGCGGTTCCAATTACGAATTTGTTAAAAGCTTGTCTTGAATAATATATTTTTTTTACTAGATAGGCATGGATTTGACTGAAGTCTTATTTGATGGGATGTGACGATGCAGTCAACGATGGCTTATGCTTGCTTACAAGATAGCGATCCCTCCCTCCAGACTTACACTCTAGATTAAGAATAAGAATCGGGAAATACACGCTCCTCAGGTGTTCCATTCCGCTGTTCGCATTATTAAAGTCGAAGAAAAACGTTTTGTTCGGATAGAAGGAATGTCAACCAGAATTATAAAGATGCCGAGTTTCCCCGATGGTAGAAAAAGGTATGGAGGGATGTTCACTCAATTATTATACGAGTCGTTTGTACCTGCTTCAATCGTTTGTGTCATCGTAGACCATAACAATCTATGTTACAAAATAAAAACCCAATACTCAGTACTTCTAACATACCTACTTTTCCATGGGACAATCCAGCGCAATGGCGAAAGAAACAAGGAATGGGGAATTTATTCATCGCCAGAGGTCGTGTTTTGGGTAAATGACCAGACCATTGGGCCCGAATGGCCCAAATCGGCCCGAGGAGTTAAAATCGAATGGGACGTTAAGGACGATCCGCTCTAGAGGGCGTTCTATCCCCGATATAAAAGAGGAAATTGGTTTTAATAACAGGCCCCGATAAATATCAAAGGAAATCGAGACGTAAAATGAAAAACTGCTGTTGACGGTATCCGTTTTATCTATATTTTAACGAGGGTGCCATTCTTAATAAGGCCATGAAAATTGGTTTATTAAATATATGAGCAAAAGATATCAATCCAACCTTGATAGGTACCATAAACCGACTCAATGTATTAAATATCACTTCTATATGATGAATTTATCATCGTTAGGCCTGAAGAGTATTTTAAACAATATAGTGGAGTTCATTCGATTATTTATTATCCAAGTACTGAATCTTCAAAAGATTTCTAAAAACTCAAGCCCGCTTATGAGATATACGCTTTTCATACCATCCAAAATATTCCACATATCATAGATCTATGGAAATCGCATATTGTCCGATTCTTTAGATCTTTCACGCACACCTGCAAGATATGGAATGGGCTACCGCCCGAGGTTTTCCCGCGGAGCTATAACATGGGGTACTTTAAAAGAAGGGTGAAAAGGGTCGTTAAAGGTAAGCAACGCACCAGTGTTGCAGGTATCCATAGGCGACGGTAACCGCTTGCCATCCAGGCTGGCCATCTGCTTGTTTGTCTACATATCATATAAAAAAAAACAATGTGTTAACGATTATGTTATATCGAAAATAGGATGCCACTGGCCAATTGGTTATTACCAAGCCCACAACAGAAAAACACGATTCACCTTGGTGAGTCGGTCGGTTACGGTCTAAATGTACTAGCTACATAAACTTTAAGCGCCCTTTCTATGTTTATTTTGAAATAAACTGAATGTGTGAACGTCTGAGTACGAAAAAAAACTACTATAATAAAACCAAATAGGTTTTAGGAAATGGATGCTGTCTATGTAAATGTAAAAGCATTTTCAAATAGAGTTAGAGACATTGAGGAGAAAATAATCTAATGTTTGTCTGGGAGACAGGTAATATTAAATTAAATACAAACGTGAGCTAATAATGTCGTAAATAATGATGAATAATGAGTAGAGTGGTAGGTTTTTCGTATGCGAGAGGTAGTTTGGGCGGGTACCACCGCATTGCCGGTCATTATGCCGCCAAGAAGTAGTTCGCAAGAATGACTGTGTTCCGGATTAAAGGACATTAAAGCTAGCGAAGTTACTGGAGCTAATTGTCTTAGGGTGACGAGCGCAGTACAGTCGTGCAGAATTTTGTATGACAAAGTTCTGGGTGGTGCTGCAACTGGGCAGGCGTATTGCTTACCATCAGACGAACAACCTGCTCGTCTCATCAGTCACATAAAAAAAAAACATTAACTTATACAATATACTATGTTAGACAACAAGACGTTTTATGTTTGTATGTTTTAACGCCTGATGTTAAGAAATTAAGAAAGAGTGATGAGAAATGTTGCGAAAAAAACTGCGATTGAGTGAAAAACATGTAAGGTACTCATAATTCTTAATATCTAAACCCAAGCAATTATAATGGAATTGAATCCTCTGAAACAAAGTTAGTCACATTCCCGAGGAAAAATGCAAATGGTTAAAGCAAAGCTAATGAATGTAAAATAGTTATGAATTCAATATTCAAATGAGATTTCCATAGAAATAATGCATTCGGGAATGAACGAAGGAAAATGAATATTTATCGGCATGAATGAGAAGCGTGATTTTGTCGAAGGATGATTTATTAGAAAGCATTTATATAATAAATCCTGCTTCGTAATAGAAATTATAATTGTAATTTGTCTTGAGCGAATAAAAAAAATGAACGGAATCTCGCTAAGCAACAACTGAAGGGCGGTGGCGTTGAGCCTTTAGAACTGAACCGCCTGAACTATCAGGAATTACCTCAGATAAATTACATGTCTCTTTACGCTTAAATGAAAGAGACCACATATATACCAAACTACATTTACACTTCAAATAATAAATGAGATTATAATACTCAGAAAAAATGTAGCGATGGGTGACTTTTTTCGCCAAAAGCAATCTATTCCAGACAAGTTTAGGATGGGACGTAATTAAGTTTTTACTAAATCTGAACCCAAAATTGTCGACATTTGATTTGTATGAAAACCAAAAACTCTTGTAAGGACTTTAATATGCTTGTCAAAAAAATTCGGGCAAACATTTAAATTCAAAACATTTAAGAAGTATATATATCCTAGTACTTAATAAAATAAATATTCTGAAGCTTTTTTAAAAGGCTTACTAATTACGTTCCATTATTCTCTTTCACCATTCCCTTGAAATTTCTTCCTCCTTTTTGAATGACACGATGACTTAATGAATTATAATATTTAACTTGATTTCGGAATAAATGTCGTCTCTAAAGACAACGTTAAAGCAAGTATACGTCCTTTTTTTAAATATTAAGTATGTTAGTTCCAATCTTAATAATAAGCTCATTATCATCAGCCCATTACGTTCCCACTGCTGGGACTCAGGCCTTCCCTTTCCGAGAGAGTATGGGCCATAATCCACCACGCAGGCCCTGGTTGGTGGATGTCACATGTCCTTAAATTTTTGTGACACATTTTTGTTGCATTTTTAGACATGCCGGTTTTTTCACGATGTTTTCCTTCACCGTTTTTAGCGTTTCATTAAAAGCTCATTATATTTTATTTATTTTAAACTTAATTATTTCCCCGCGATCATTTTGAGTAGATGTGTATATAATTTAAATTTAACTTTACATTTACAGTAATTCGTGTCTACAACGGCATTTATTTGGTTATAGATATTTGCAACATTGGAAAAAAAGACCTTTTATCATAAAATTCTCCAAATCAAAGTTATCCTGCAAGAAAATTTTCAAGAGAAAAGAAATCCAATAGTCACTGATACCTTTAGTCATTCTAATGACAAAGAAAACATCAAGGAGATCGGTGAAAGGGCACTGCGTAATTACGGGCGCAACCATCGCGAGTAAATCCTATTAGAGCGGCCGATGGCAGACATCTGTAAGGTCCAGGATACGAAGTGCTATTAGGTACTATACCTACCTATCTAGTCTATAACTATACCTATCTAGTCTGTATGACGCAGAAAATAAAGCTCTAAAATTGTAAGGACCAATAGGGTCTTACTCTTACTCGTTTTTTTTTGTGGAAATGAGTGATGGGACGGGCAAGTCATTCGCCTGATGGTAAGCGCCACGCTTGCCCATAATAATTGCAGTGCCTCTCAGAACTTTTAATACCATAAAAAGCTCTGCGTAGCATTGCATTGCGCTCACCCCGAGACATCAGATATTAAAACATATATGCCCAGTAATTTCGCTGGCTAACCGGAACACAGTAACGCTTGCGTACTACTGCTTGGCGGCAGAATAACTGGTAAAGCTGTGGTACCTACCCAGACGGCCCCCCGCATACAAGATACCTACCACAAGGTGAATAAGAGTTTTAAGATTTTAAGTCACAGTTTATACTAAGTTGAAATAATTATTATAGAAACACACAAAATTATCTTTCTTTAAGATGTCATAATTATTATTTAACTTATGTTGATATAAATAATATAATATTATATTGTTGAATATTTTGTTTTTAGTTTTAAGTGTTTTATAGTCAGTCACACAGATAAATTGTATATTGTTCAGTTCCAAAGTTATTTATTCAGTTTTAGCATCACTGACGCACTTATGAACGTCAATTATTATTACTCTGACTCAACCACCATATCGAAAAATATAAAAATAATATAGGAGATAATTTCAGCGAGAGAATGTCGTAGAAATTACACTGACACCTCCAATAATGGGTAAAGAAAGGTATAACATAAAGGACACTGGTCAAAACGGCATTGCGTAATTACAGCCACAGTAAATCTTTTTAGGCCGCCAGGTGGCGGACTTTTTTTTTTTTTTGCGAGGCCCAGAACACATATTGTAGTTCTAATGGCGCTCTGTTTATGAGTTTTGAGGTTATTTCTGTAGAGGTGTTTTACACTTATGGTATAAAGGTAAATATTGTCCAGGTAAAGTAGTATAATAGTAGGTAAAGTATGGACCATTGGACGACTATAAATGTATTTAGAATGAAAGTATTATGTAAAGTAAGTAAGTAGTAGTATAAAGTATTATATATGTTTATATTTAGCTTTACTTATATATTTAATGTTTTATAGCGTTATATCAAAACTGTATGTCTAATTATTCATTTCTGTAGTTTGATACAACAAGTTCGTGCGTCACCAAGGGCCTCTGCTGAAAACCAGCGTTGTGGATTCTTCACATTTTGCTGAGCACAGACCTTTTTTGACTGCACTGTACACGGCCGCGGTCCTCCATACACATACTGTAATTGTTTGTCTTGGTCTTCTTAATTTGTCTTATTTTGTTATCCTACACTTGTGCATGTACTATTGTTTGTTGTCTGCAGTCTTGTCAAAAATAAATTATTTCTTTCTTTCGTTCTTTATGTAATATAAGAGACGAGTTAAAGAAAGATACGAACTTTATAACATTAACTTAGAACGCATTTTCATAGTGATAATAAACTTACTTCTAATAACATAGACTATTTTGTCTCGGAAAATCTCAAAACCTACCGACCCGGACGGATGCAAATAGCTATAGACAGAGATGTTTGGAAGGATATAGGGGAAAACCTTTGCCCAGCAGTGGGACACAATAGGTTACTATAATTATAATAACTTTGTCCGTGCGGTTGCTAGGTATTTATTCATAAAATGCTCAAAAAAATAGGAAATAAAAAGGACAACAACATTGAGACTAAAAAAAAATCTTATTCAGAAACAACGTCTAAACCAAACACTGGAATTGAAAAGCCTTCGAGAACTCAGCAATTTACCAAACATTGATCGCACCCTCGCGTTCAAAGAGCGTGTTCCGTCCGCACGTCTACGCTTGTTTCGTCTGACATTCGGCTTTCGCTTATCCCCTTTGGCGAAGCTTTTATGCAAAATCAATGGTGGTTATATGCCGACACGTTTGAACAGATTAGGCCGTTGTTTTGTGTGCGAATCGTAGCTATCGCGCGTTAAATGGACAATGTATTTCGTGGAATCATGGACAGCACCCGATCTCGTTTTGTTTTTGTATATTTAATATCGTTAAATTTAACGTTTATCGGGTTGTGTTCATAACTGCGTGTGCTAAAGCCATTAATAAATATTATTTGCATTCCAATATTTATTATGGTTATGGTTTTTATGGGTTTAACTGAAATCAGCGTTGAGTGTCGTAGACTCTCAACATGTCTCATATGGTGCCGGGTAGACATATATATAGGAATAATTTTTATTTTTAATGTATTTTAATGCTAAGCTAAACTCTATTGGCAATCACGCCAAACATTTTTTTTCAAGGTAACAGGTCAACATTTCTGTGTATGTCACTTTGTTTATCGATAAAATTATTTTCTTTCTTCTTTCTCTTTCTATTTACTTTTTATGTAACGATTAGTAAAACAATTTAACCCAAGATTTTAAATAACATAAATAAATAAATTATTTTTCAAAAAAAACTAAACCGACTTCAAAACCACAAATAGGCACTCAAAAGTGAAAAATAAATTAATATAATTATCATAAGCGCAACCCACTCATATATTTGAAGTCGGTGCCATTAAAGTCACCGTTAGGTAGCAGATAAATACTTCAAATATATGAGTGGGTAGCGCTTATGATAATTATATTAATTTATTTTTCGCTTTTGAGTGCCTATTTGTGGTTTTGAAGTCGGTTTAGTTTTTTTGAAATATAATTTATTTTACCCTTTTTAGTGAAAAACAAGTTTTAATTAAATTAATTTAAAAAGTTTTTAAAGATAAGCTTTTATGATATAGAAGCCACATCATGATGAAGTTTAAAACGGGCAATCACAATTAAATGCATGTACAAAAAAATTTCATGTCTGTCCTATTCTCTGTTGAGGAGTTCCCTCGCCGAAAGTCAATCCTGGGTGTATCAGCCATGTCATAATGGAATTTAGAACAGGCTATTATGGTTAAATCCATTTACGAAATGTTGTGTCTGTACTATTCACCGTTGAGGAGTTCCCTCACCGGAAGTCAACCCTGGGTGAAGCAGGTGAAGCAGTCGAAAACAAACCTCCACCTTTAGAAAGTTGGTTACGAAAAAAACAAGGACCTACTTAAAGATTAAACTTATTTTTTTTTGTTTTTGCTATTTTTTTCAAAAAGTACTGAATGAACTTCGATAAAATTTATATGGGACCACCTCTGAAGTATGATCTACCAATCAAAAAAAGAATCATCAAAATCAATGCATAATTGGCGGAGTAATCGTGTAATAAACACACAAAAAAAAAAAACATACCGTTGAATTGTAAACCTCCTCCTTTTTGAAGTCGGTTAATAAAATGAATTTGCTTGGGCATGATTTAAACCTGTCGCAGTGACTTAGGATCTGTCGCACAACCTGTGAAATCACAGACGCTGTGTTGAAATTTGTCCTTAGAATTTCAAGCTGCTATTGCCCCACTTAAATCACAAAATTTGTTATTTAAACAAGCGCTGCTGTTTTTACATTAAATACATACACAATAATTAATCTTAAGCGATTGAATAAATCTTAAAATGTCACCTTTAAAAACATCAAACATTTTTTTTTTAATTTAACTGTATGACGAGACGAGCTGGTCGTTTTCCTGATGGTAAAATACGCCAGTCCATAACAATAACAGCACCACCCAGAACTTTGTTTTGCAAAATCCTGCGCGGCACTGTAATGCGCTCGTCACCCTGAGACAATTAGCTGTCGAGTCTCATAATACCCAGTAATTTCGCTGGATACAATAACCTTCCAACCGGAACACAGTAATGCTCGCGCACTACTGCTTTGCGGCTGAATAACTAGCAAAGTGGTGGTACCGACCGAGACGGCCTCTCGCATACGAGAAACCTACCAACAGTAAACAAGCATTGTATACAATCAACCATTTTTGGTTAATGTGATGAGTAGATATTATGTACTCTGCGTGCAATATAACATCAGATCTGATCTTCACAAGATCACACACAAGCTTCTGTGGCATCCACTGAAGCGAATTATTTCGCTTTGTACTCGAATACATTGGAATTCGTTACCTTGCTGACATACAGATTCCCTGAAACGGTGTTGTGTCGAGTTTGGAGTCCGTATCAAATAAAATTGAATATATATAAATATAACTTATTATATATGTAACTGTAAAAGCCCGAACCACGGTAATCTTAAGATTTACCAGTAGCAAGAAGAATTTTCATTTTACATAGTATAGTTAGTATAGTATAGTTGTCATCCTTCATATTTTGAAGATCTCCTGTAGAGGAAAAGATAGTCGCAGGCGAGTCCAAGCTTGAACCGATGCCTCTGAGAGGACGAAATCATGCAATGGTATTTCAAAAGTGACACATCTCGGTCGTTAGACCTCCTTCAGACAATAGTCTGGCTGTCGTGTGGCAGTTACCGCACCTGATGAGTCTTAAACAGACGAAACAGCTATACACTCCCAAAATTAACATGTGCATTGGCGTTGAATCTTTTGACATTTGAATATCTATTATATTTGCCGAATATATATAATATAATAAAATTCGAGTTGTTTCATCCAGTTGTTTCGTTGTCATCCTTCATATTTTGAATTTTCATTCTATTAAAACGCGTTTTATCTACATAGTTTGACCTAGTTTAACAAATATAATACTCTTAGGCCTCATCATCGCTTCACATCAGGCGAGATAGTGGGCAAATATAGATCTATTAATCGTAAAAAAAATAATACTCATTGTCTTATTCCCAAAACCAACATTTACCAACTGTCATCGATAAATCTTAACATTTTGAACGCTAATGGTAAAAGCCCGAAAAATTGTCTCTATTTTATAAAATCCTTACATTCACCAACCTTCGTTAGTAAATCCTAAGATTTACGGGTAAAACCTAAGATTTAGCAATATACGGGTTTTTATAGTAACACATACCTACATGAATTTAAATTAAAATTGTACATAACAAAAAGTTGTAAGAGCTGTTTAGGACTTCATGCGATTGATTTCCCGAGTTAAAAAACAGTACGATATTACGTTAAATTTCTTAATAAAAATAAAAAAAAATATGTACATATTGCTAGTTTTTGTTTGTTAAATTAACAATAAAAAATATTTATTCGTATATTTGGTATAGTAACACAAGACAGAAGAGTTTCTCTTTCTTTACATTAGTATAAATCTTTCAAATTTAATTTTACCAAAATAATGCTACCATAAGTTTTTTTGCTGGAAAATGTATTTTTCAAGACAAGCTTTTAAGCTTGCTGTCACCATAATATTGCATTATCATTGGATTTTGACAAGACAACATTTCAACTTCATAGTATAAGAGGAAGTGGTTCTGATTCAAGTCACAAGATTCCACCCGAACAAACATAGTTATATACACATACATATATTGCAAGTTAAAAAAAGCTGTATCAAAAACATTTTCATCCCACCTGACACTATTAAATTGCCTACCATTCTGAAAAGGCATCGATATCTCCCAATTCTCATGTATTCCTTTACATTGACGCGAAAAATATTAAATTTCCTCTTGACAATATTCTCGCAAAAAATATTTCTTTTTCTCCACCAACACAGGGCATTAAGCATTCGTATCGTCGCAAAGCCTCGAAATAAATCGGGTACCTTTTTCCGTTCGTTCATAACAGGAAGCTAGTAGTCCGATAAAGTTCCCTCAAAGCGTATTTCATGCTACCAGCAGTAAGGGCACGGACGTATTAGGCAAACTGCGGCTGACTGACAGATGGCTGACGCTGGACAGTAAATCTGAGGCAAAGCTAACTGCGTTGTTCAGTGAGAAGCCTTTTGTGAGGCTTGGTCAACCACATATCTCTCGCGGTATAAAATAATATCGTCGCGTACCTAACGCCGTTTTATATACACTCGAGAGCAATGAATCCGGGTCACTTAAAGAATGTTAAAAATCTCGGAAACTAAAAATGATAGGTTAATGCAATAAATTGTATTTAATAGACAATGTAATACTCCTTAAATGAAAGTAAAAAAAATATGAGTCACCATACATTTTATTAACACAAAATTACATAAAGAAAAAAACTGCTGATCTCTCCTTAAAACAAAAATAGGAAACATGAAATTTTTGAACTTTATTACGATTTTCTTGAATTTTAATACTTCGTATTGCCTCCTCGTGCTTCCATTACTGCGTTTACGCGGTTTGGCATGCTGTACACCAAGTTCCTTATACGATTTTGGGGAATATTCTCCCATTCCTCTGTGAGAGCAATTTTGAGCTCACGAAGCGTGATTGGGGGAGGGTTTCGTTGTTTTACGCATCTGCCTAGCTCGTCCCAAGCATGCTCGATCGGGTTGATATCCGGGCTGCGCGCTGGCCACTCCATACGAGTAATGTTCATCTCTTGAAGGTAGTCATTCACAATCCTACCTGTATGAGGTCGGGCATTGTCATGCATAAATATAGCATCCTCACCTAAATTGACCATAAATGGACCAACGTGATCATTGAGGATTTCTTCCACATATCTTACGCTAGTTAAAGAGCCGTTTTCTATGATCACCAGCTCTGTGCGACTTTCAGAAGAAATTCCGGCCCACACAAGTACAGACCCACCACCGTAGGCTACTTTTTCTTCGATGCATGCTTGCTTGAATCTTTCCCCTGGTCTTCGATACACTCTGTGTCTTCCATCGTGCTTGTAGAGCATAAATTTTGATTCGTCGGAGAACATAACTTTTGACCAATCTTCAATACTCCAATTTACGTGGCTCTGGGCATATCTTAGTCTCGAAATACGATGCCCACGCTCCAGTTTAGGGCCGTTTGCAGGTCTAAGGGGTTTTAAGTTAGATTCAGCAAGCCGACGTCTTACTGTCCATGCACTTGGGTTACTTCCTCCGAGGCGTCGAAACTGATTGGTGAGTTCAGTTCCTGTGAGAAAGCGATTTCGAAGCATGGTGTTCACCAAGTATCGGTCTTCTCGTGCTGTGGTACACCTGGTTCTGCCCGTTCCTGGTCTGCGTAGGTTAGAACCAGTTTCTTCGTAACGTCGGAGAACTCTTTGTACTGTTGACAGCGACACACCGACAGTCCTGGCTGTATCGCGCTGACTCCGGCCGGTTTCCAGCATTGTAAGTATTCTGGTGCATTCTTCAGGCGTAAGCGACATAATTTCAGCTTGAATAATGAATATAGAGCACTATCAACATGGTTTATGTACCCACATAAATGACAGATTACAAACAAAAGCAAAACCAAATGCTGTAATTTCGTAGTTCCATCTTCGAAAGTGGCCCTTTTTCAAATTTGATTTTTTTATGATATAACTTTACAATAACTAAGAAGTTTTAATACCTTCATTTAAGGAGTATTACATTGTCTATTAAATACAATTTATTGCATTAACCTAGCATTTTTAGTTTCCGAGATTTTTAGGATTCTTTAAGTGACCCGGATTCATTGCTCTCGAGTGTAGCTCTGGATTGTTTTTTTTTTCATTGGTAAATATGCATACGTTTGACGCTTTCCATCAGACATCTAGTCTGATGGAAAGCGAAGATGCGCATGAGATGTCTGTTCACTCTAGATATAAAAGGACACAAGTTGTAGCTGTTTGAGAACAAATACGCTGGCAGAGCGTTCCACTCCTTAGCAGTTCGCATGATAAAGGAATCTGCGAAACGCTTAGAACGGAAAGGTGGGATATTAACGACGTACGGGCGAAACGACTCTCCCCGCCTGGAAGTCCTCAGGTGGAAGGGAGAAGAAGGTCGTGCAGATCGTGCAATTCCTGGGCACACTCTCCAAAGTGCAGTCGATAAAAAAGTGATAGACACCCAATTTTCCATGTGTGTTCGGGACTTGTCAGCTTCTTCTCCAGAAGCGCATGGTCATGGTCTATAGAACGTCGCGCAATTAACTTAATTGTGCGACGTTTTATAGAGTCTAGAGCTGCCAGTTGGTATTTGGCTGAGCCATCCCACAGATGGCTACAGTATTAAATGCAGGATCATATTTGGGCTTGGTATAAGGTCAGGACTACTTGTACTATACTGTACTATAACTCTTCTAGTTTGATCCTGTCATCCTGTCATGCAGAGCATGCGTGCTAAAATTACACGACCAATGCTTTTTAGCAACGTCCTAGCCTTGATAATGTTTGAAATAACCTTATCAGAGACTGGGAAAAAAGCGATAATCGATATCGATTTTAAGTAAGGGTAAGTATTGTCTCCAAAAACTTGGTCAAATTGCGCGTATTTAAGCTGCAAGCTTCAATAAAAAGTATATTGTGACCACTTATTTCAAAATAGAATTGACCGCTTGTTTAGAGCAAGCAGTCAGTCAGCCACAAATGGTTTGCCTAGTGCGTCCGCATCTTAGTTTCCTCAAAGCATATTTCATGTTACACCCAGTAAAGGAAGTACATATATGGAATAGAAACGTTCTCATTTCACGCGACATTCCCTCACGGTCACCATATGCGTCTGAACTGCCATTTTGTTTTGTGCGTGAATCGCAAGAAAATGACGATTTATGCCAGTTTTGGAAAGAAAATATTACGGCTGTTGATGAGGCTCGAACCCGCATTTCAAGAGCCGTAAGGAATGGTCTTTTAAATTGCTGAAATGACCGTGCAATGATTTAATTTACATTGGGGTTGTAACATGGCAGCATAAAATCTATAATATACTTTATTTTAATCAAAAATTTCTTAATAGCAGTTCAAAAATATTTAATTGTTATTCATCTAAATTAAACTTGATAATTATAGAGAGTATTTTTGAAACTAGTTGTAACTCATAACAAAATGCATTTATTTTTTAGGAAGACCCTAGAAAGTAAAAGTCAAGAGAAAACTACGTGCCGAGTTTCAAACTCTAGGTACCAACTAAAAGTCAAGAAGAAAATACGTACCGAACTTCAAGGTTTTATAGTTCTGTAGAATTTGCGATAAGCCAGTCTGTCAGACAACCAATCAGTGTTAGCTTTATACGTAGGTAGAGATGTATTTGGGCCAACTTCTCATCATTTTTATTTTCAGCACGTTTCGACCCACTAAGCCGCTCACGCCACTTGTAAGCATTGATGTGGATGAAATAAATGCTTCTATTAGACGCGGCCGTTTCGCGGAGAAAATAAATAATGAAACAGCTTTATAAAACTGATGGTTGTCTCTTTGATGATTGCGTGTTACGCGAGTGGTCTTATCAAACTGACCTCTAATAAGCTTTTAAAATAGGTATGCGAAAAATATTGTAATCTGGTCCCGCACCACTGACTTTTTTAAGTTATGTGCGGATTTAACTTTACTAAACGCTTTAAAAACGGCGAAGAAAAACATGAGGAAACAGGCATGTCCAAGAATTTATCACAAAAATTCAAAGATGTGTGACATCCACCAACCCGTACTGGGCCAGCGTGGAAGATTATGACCCATACTCTCTACGAACGAAGGCCCGTGTCCCAGCAGTGGGAGCGTAATAGGCTGATGATGATTTTAATATAAGTTCAAACCTAAGCTGAAGCGATTTTTTTTTCATCCCTAATCTTCATTGCGAAGCTTTGGTCATTGCCTAAAAACAAAAATAAAATAAATAAATCTCTTCCAGACAACTTTTGAATGGCAAGGAGGAAAGTATAGGTGAATAGTGATCATAATTGAGTGTTAATTAATTATGTACATCCTTATATATATATGCTTACTTAATATTATAAACGCGAAAGTTTGGATGTATCCGGATGTTTGTTACTCTTTCACGCAAAAACTACCGAACCGATTTTGATAAAATTTTAAATAATGGTACTTCAGGACTTGGAATAGCACATATGCTACTTTTTATCCCGGAAAACCGTGTGTGGAACCGCGGGGCGAAGCTACTTATATTATAACTCTTTTATACTTACCTTAGTTTCTAATGGTAACTTAAAGGTGTTATTAATAGCATCAAAACATAAATTCACTAACGACCTTACTACATTAATTGAATATTTGAAGGGTATAGTAGCCAGCAAAATTACTGAGCATATGAGACTTAATATCGCATGTCTTGAGGTGATGAGCGCAAAGCATTGCTACGCAGTACTTTTTACGGTTATTATTAGTTCTGGGTGGCACTGCAATTAGTATTGGCAGGCATGGCGTTTACCATCAGGCGAACGACTTGCTCGTCTCAAAACACAGGTTCATAAAAAAATCGTAAAGGTACATACATATATACGTAGTGATTACATACCTATGTAATTTATTTTGCATTTGCTTTTACTATTATGTACTACTAATCTTTACACTCACATTCAAACATTTTGTGACCACGAGCCTACGCGTATAAATGCAAACCGATAATTAAGTAAGGCCATGTCCAGGTCTTCGGTACAACCACACAAGAAAAATAATTAATGTTACGCCTAAGTTATTTTATTTCATTTCGTTTCGTATCGTATCGTTTCGTTTCGATTCTTTTCGTTTCGCTTCGTTTCGTTTCGTTTGGTTTCGTTTCGTTTAGTTTAGTTTCGATTCATTTCGTATCGCTTGGTTTCGATTCGCTTCGTTTCGTTTTATTTCATTTTGTAAATTATGCTCTACTTGCATTGGAAATGCTCAGTATTTATATTTGCACGTATGTATTTATATATAAATATATATATATATATATATATATATATATATATATATAAATTTCATTTCACTGAAAAGAACTGATAAACAAATAAATGTAAAGAAAAAGTAAAGGATTATGTTTATCTGCAAAGGCCGAAATTTCCTCTGATCAGCTTAGGTGAAAGGACTTAGAACCTTTGTCACGGGGTTATATTTTGACAAATATTGAAGATGAGCTTTGAAAGAATATTAGGTAATATTTGGATGGAGTAAATAAAATAAAACACAGAAGACATGCTGGAAATGGCTTTCGCAGTTAGTGTTTAAATTATGATTTAACTTAAAACGCTGCTTAGCCTCAGTTCACTCACACTCGTGTTTTTTTTTTCACCCATGTTATGTTTTAGTTTCATTATTCTACCATTTTAAAAAATATTTATTCAGACAAGCTTTTAACAAATTTACAATCAGAATCGCGACCGGATTTAAATGAGCCCAAACACTAGTAGTTTTTGATTATCCGTCAAGGAATTCCATTGCCGACCTTCCGGCTCCAGCATCAAATCAGCTAGCTGTTGAAATTTTGCATACTTTGACAAGTAAGCAAAATTTCAACTCCGTAGGATACGAGGAAGTGGTTCCGATACAAATTGCAAGATTTTACCTGAACTTACATTAAAGCTTGTAAAAACGTTTGTTTTGGCAAACAAAACAAAATCAAATTCCATTAATTTTCTCTTCTCACCCAAAAGTCCGCCATTGTTTTGCTTTCATAATGATATATTGCTCAAATTTCAGATTTCAAATTTCAAATTTCAAATTTCATAATGATATATTGCTTCCTAAATGTTTACTCTAAGTTACACGAAGATGTTCCTCGCCCCGGACTTCTGGCCTACAGGGATAGTCTACCGCTGGTACAGGGAACGCACGCGAAAATAATTCCCTGTTGTGTAGTATCTTAATAAAAATAGTTTTTATATGTATGTTAGTATGTAAGTATATACATATAATATGGGTCTTAGAATTACTTTAGTCACTAATGTAACTACTATTTGTGTAAGTTACCTTAAATGAAGAAGTAATAATAATATTAGTTTAATTTTGGCATCACAGACGCACTTATACTACCTATATATAGCTCCTACAATAATTACCGACGTAAGTGAAGTTACGGGGCATTATGAGACTTGAGAGCTAATAAAATTGTCTAAGAAAGACAAGCGCAGTGCAGTGCCGAGGAAAGTTATGAAAAACAAAATTCTGAGTGGCGCTACAACTGTCATAGGCAGGTATGTTTCGTACCATCAGGCGAACAAACTGCTCGTCTTATCTTTCAAATACATAAAAAATAATACAGTTTCAATTATTATAAGGTAACAATACCTCTCAAATTCGCTGTTTTAGAAATAAACTCAGTTAAAACTCGGCCTCCGTAAATAAGGCTTCTTGAAGTTGACAACTTGTTGACATGTAAAGTAAAACGTGAATTAATTCCGCTGACGGGCTTAGCGGTTAAGGAAAATTTGGTGCTAATTTAAGGAATATCTAACCTTCTACTTTGAGACAAATGAAAATGAAATTTAATGTCATTGGTAGTAAAAGGCACTCGGAAACTGCTTGTTGGTTCTTTGAGTACGTGAAATTGATCTGACATTTAAAATTATGAAATTATACTAACTTTTTCACCATTCTAAGATAATTAGTAATTTTACTGTTACAATACTGATTTACCAATCTCCTCAACTTTTCAAGTGAGATATACTAGAAGAGAGTGAGCGAGATATAGATTTTATAACAAAAAAAAAACAATTTCAATTCTGATAATATTTTCGAAGTCCAAGGTTGAATATCGATGTAATTTATATGGGACCATGTTGAACTATACTTAACCCAACCCAAAAAGAATTTTCCAAATCAGTACCTAACAAATACAAATAAAATAATATAAGAGAGTTCAGACCTTACCTACTTAAACTTCAACGTGTCACCCGTAAATTATTATTAACAATTGAGAACCTTCTCCTTTCTTTGAAGTCGGTTACAAATACTATATTTCATAATTCAGTCACGATAGTCACGTAGAAACTCAGCAGTTTCATTCAAATTTGATACAAACGTACGAGTAACTAAATATTATAACATTTGCATGCCACCTGGTTGAATATGGTCGTACCTAACAACATCTATTTAAATACCTATTTCTGCTATAAAGGAATCTATACCGAATATAACATATATCCGGTCGGATTTCAAACACACGGCTATTTTAAAAATCTTTCATAACTTTATGAAAAATGCAAAACAGTATTTATTACTTTAAAAAGTTCGGATCAAAAATAAATTAAGTGCGGAGCTTTCAACCAACACATATTTCATTAACTATGTGGAATCCGCCAATCGAGCTGTCATGAAAGGGAGGTATAAAAAATACGTCCAACAAAAATCATTTCATAAAAAATGCAGAATACAATATCGCTTTCCGAGGGAACGCTAAAAAAAAAATTGCCCCTAAAATACAATTATTTTGGTTTCGTATTACAAAATATTTCATTAATAGATATATGTCAAAGGCAGCGCTTCAGATGTAGATATGAGTCAAAATATTCGCTTTGAGGCAATCGGGCAGTGAATCTTCTGAAGTCCCGAGCACGTCCAGTATAGCCATAAAGACTCTGTAGAAAGTTCAAACATCGCTAAAGCTGCGTGGTTTTGCCGTCAGACGGCTCGCTTACCTTTTGTTCCTTGTCCGATTTTACTAAACATTGGACAATATCAAAAAAGTTGAAATAAGACAGCTCTTATTCAGAAAAAAGTCTTTTAATGCCTCTCGTAATACAAAGTTGACTTAGAAAACTAATATTTTCTAGTTTATATTGTCTGTTTTCTCCAACAGTCTTCTTTTAAAGTACCTCTATAATATTCTCGCTGACATCAACGGAAACATTCTGAGGCAGCACAACCTCAAAAATATGTCATTACCCAACCTACTCAGCCATGGCGTGTGAAAGATTTTCCGGGTTATAACTTCCCGCTATCTCTTGATTCAATAATGCAGAAATGATGTACCTAGGCGACATCACCAAGAATGTTGCCAATGTTAATATTTCGTTTAACCTTCTGGCATCCCAGGGTATGAGAATGTAACTTGCGAAGTCGTAAAATTGGGGGAAATGCGTTTTGACAGGCTATGAAAACTATTGCGGCGCTATGTACTGAAAGTAAATTGAAGGCAGGTTTTATATTTGGAGTAATAAACCTGCAATCGGTTACGCTGTTGGAAAACTGTCACCGCTATTGAGTATACAAATCCGAGGAAAAATGAAGGATTTATTGAACAAATAAAATGCGGTTATTGTCGGCTTACAACTCTATTGTTTTGGAAGCCACATTTTGGCCGCCCCTTTAAAAAATAATTGCATTTTTACTTACTTCCGCAAATGTGTTTAAAATAATGCATAAAATAGCAAACACTTATTTACAATGTCTTAAAGCCAAACAAATTTGATAAATGCTCTCTTCGCAAAATACCTAGGTAGTTAAACAAAATCACTTGATACATTTTATGTGTCAAAATGAGACTGGCTCACTCTAAGTAATGATACCAAACGCATCGTTCCAAACTCAATATCCAACTTCCAGTTTTACTTCATTCATCCATATTTTACACGTTGGCAATCGCTCACATCACTTATCAATAAACCGCAACTCTCATAACCCAACTCGTTTGAAAGCTTATAACAAAGCCTTGTCGTAAAACAAGCTACAATATTAAATCCTGGAACCATCACCTCAAAGCACTCGGTGAAATTAAATATAAGAAAGTCATAAGAGAGGTGACAGGCGGCATCTGCTCGGGAAAAAATGAAATCGGAGGTAATTCCATTTTGTAGGTAGGTGGAGAGTAAGCCTCCTAAACTGTCAACTTAGGCGATTATGAGATATGGCGCAGACGCGGCAACGTTAAACAGAAGGGTCAAAACAAATATTTAAATTAGGGCTTAGCAAACGTTTGAGTTATGGATTAGTGGCGGACGTGCTTGTGTAAATGATATGTCATTTGTGGCCTAAAATGAGGATTGACGCGGTATGATGGCTGCCGATTAAGCGGATGCGTCCTATTTTGTTTATCGACTAAGGATTTAGCTTCATGCGAGTGATTAATGCTTCACATGTGCAAAGCCAGTTTATCAGTCAGTAGTTTCAAAGCAGATTAGTTCTTGTAAGTTAACCTGTCAATAATTGCTTATCAGTAGGAAAATAATAACGAGAAAGAGTACTGGTGGTAGGTTTCTCGTATGCGAGAGCTCGTCTGGGTGGGTACCACCGCTTTGCCAGTTATTCAGCCGCCAAGCAGTAGTGCGCTAGAATTACTGTGTTCCGGTTTGAAGGGCATTTATAGCCAGCAAAATTACTTGGCATTATGAGACTCAACAACTGATTGTCTCAGGGTGACGAGCGCAGTGCAGTGCCGCAGGATTCTGCAAAACAAAGTTCTGGATGGTGCTGTTTTTGTTATGTTTTTGTTAAAATATATATATATATATATATATATATATATATACAAATTATTATAAATTTATTATAAATTATAAATGGCATTAAAATATGCCAAATATGTATATATATTATTATTTAATCTAACAAGATATGTGTTTGAACATGAAGTATTGATTAGTCTCCGCGTTATAATTTAACCAATTTGTTTAACACACACATACAAACACGTTTGAAACGTATTTTCTTTTATTACTGCGGTTAAACAAGCCTCTTATCCCAACTTCAATCTCCAAAAAGATTACTTATTCATACAATACTGTACAGCCGGTGTTAATAATGTACGGAACACATTCATACCCATCAAATTAATTCTCATCCGTTGCCAAGACTTGGGGGTGCAGAATATTAAGTCGTTTCGGGTTAGTGGGTATTTTACGAGAAACATACACATTTTCAGTTATAAATGTTAGCTATGGCTATCTCAATAAACTTTATAGTTATTGCTTAACAATATTTTGTCACTTACGCCAAGGATAACTTTGCAAAGTGAGGAGAGTAGCCTTATTTCGTATAAAACAAAAATGGCATGAATATCAATGAACATAATTATCGTGTAATTTATACAATTTATATTTAGGAAAATATTCGATACTAAATATTGTACTCGCTCCGCATTGGGCGCCAATTTAAAACCCGTTTTGTGTTAAAATTGTAACCAAAACGATACAATCTACGTAAATACAATAGAACTGATAGCCTATTGAATTTGAGTAACTATTAGCTTAACAAAGATACATTATTTTTAAATAAAAATAAATAAATAAAAATCTCAGCTTTACTTAGTTTTTCTTAGTCTCTAGCTAGTCATCGAATAAGGTAACGACATGCTAAAACTGTTTGATTTTTAAAGTACGTCGACGTATATTTCTTAAAAATAAGTGCCAGAAGTGATGACTGACTTTATGTCCCATGTTGAGCGCCATTTGCGCCAAATTAACTTTTCTTCTTCAGTTCTAGCTTGTATCTCCTATTCAAGTAGGTTAATGACACTTGCTAAAACAAACTGATATTTCAACTAAGCAGACTTTGTTTCTTAGGAATTCGCGCGAGAAGTGACGACTGATTTTATGTCCCATGTTGGGCGCCATTTTATTATAAGTGAATAAAAATGCCTTTTGCACATGTTTATGTATAAAAAGGTGTGCAAAATTTAATTAAACTGATGTTCAGAATTAGCTTGTCTTGCCTTGTCAAGTAGTTTAATGACACATGCTAAAACAGTCTCAATTTTCAAGTACGTCGAAGTTATTTCTAAAAAAATTGCGTGGGAAGTAATGACTCTGAGTTTATATCCCACATTGGGTGCTATTTGAATGAATACCCATGAATAAATTAACTTTTCACATCCCCATGCACAAACAGAAGTGGAAGGTTCAATTCAAACAGTTTATAAGGCTCAAGACGTATGTTATGTAAACGCACCCTCCAAAGGTATATTAAGTCATATAGAGGGCCCCACTAAAAGCCAGGCCCCAATTAATCGTGGGACCAGGTATAGACTACATTGTGAAACGGTAGAATTAGGACCAGTACCTTTAAATGTTCGTAAATGTATTGTAATGTAAGTAATTTAAATTAATCTGATTTTAGTGTTTTGAATCTATAAGTCTATTCGCGCACAAGTACATACCTATCTAATTATTAATCTCAAGCTGATAGAATGTCGTTTAACAATTAATATTAACAAATTTATCGAGAGTATTAAGGTATTTTTATTTTCTTATAAATAATAGTGTCTAAATATACAAAATATCTTCATATATCATAAATTAACTTAAATATTACAATTTTAAGCAAGAACATTATTATATTTTTTAAATAATATTGTTTTTTACGTTTACGTAACGCATGGCTAACATGGCCAAACTCTGAACTCGTTTGCAAGTTGTATTGAAGTCAGTATAACTATCCTAGTTTTACCTTATCTACTGACATACACAGCTGTTGTGACGTAATATAACGGTACCCTGCATTTACATTAATTATTTGGGACCCAAATTGTTTGGTCGAGGCTATTATGAGAGTTCCAAAGATGTGGTCTGGCCAATTTGTCTGGACGATTTGTGGCGCCTTGGATTTCTTGGGAAGTATATTAACGACTTGGATTTCTAGTGAATTCGGCTTGGGCTCCTCGTGGAGTTTAATAACGGCTTCGAATGACTAGTTAGTGGTTTTAGTGGTCGACGAGGAATTGTCGGTGATTAAATGTATCTACTTGGTAGCCCAACACTTATATAGGTAGGTCTTTAAGGTCGTACTGCTGATTATGACTAATTTTTTGATTTTAATTTATAATTTTTGATTTTAAGTTTTAATTTTAATATCTTATTGTAATTTATAAATATGGATGTGTATTATCTGAAATAAACAACTTTTTTTAGCTTACTTTGTTACCCAAAGAGACATCCCCGCAAAGTTACTTGGCGCTATCTTCTTTAGCGGGTGTATGTATTTCCAAAACACTGGCAGTCTGTTTTTAAATTTCTCTCCTAGACCCGGACTTCAATTTGAGTATGGGAAAGAAATAGATAGACATGCTATGCTGTCCTTTTATTTCAAAATCATATTACCCTAAGATTGAGAACATGAAATTAATGACTTTTCAAACGTATTTTCTAAGATATTCCAAGTGGTGCTTCATAGCAATTTTACCTACATTTTATCCAATTATTTCACTTTCCATTTAACATCGTCTCGTTTACGAAACACGTTTTTTCTTTCAGAACCTTTAACAAGAAGATTCCACCACAAAAACGAAGCCCTCAATTTTCAAGACCATTTATGAATAAGTCTAAGCTTTTTGATTACCGAGATCATTAAAAATATGCTCTCAGCGATTTCATTCAGGTTCTTTCCATACGATTTTGCAAAACGGTCTTTTAAATCACAATTGGAATAACGAAGATCGTCTCAGAAGCCACAATGTCGTGTAATTTCCATTGAAAATTACTGAATCCTATTCGTTGGAGAATAGAATAATTTGGTTCTAAGGAAAGACATTTTTCCCTAAATTGAAATCTGGTTAGGTTTTAGCTACGAGAAAATAAAGTGGGATCTCGAGGCTTGAGAAACAGAGATGTTGAGGAAATGATCTTTAATTGTATCCACTTCGTAACCATGTAGTGATAGAGCTCATTTGTAGGAGCTTGTTATGCTATAAGTACCGCAGTGTTCTTCTTCTCTTCTTGTCTCAAATAGTATTGTGCATACATAACAGATCTTATCTAAATGAGATTACCACTTCACATAAAAATATTTGTCACTACTGCGCCCCGCAGTTATCCTGCGTATAAGCTATCTCCATTCCAAATTTCATCCAAATTCGTTTAGCTGTTTCGGTGAGAATAGTTAACAAGCACCCTAACATACTGTTAATTAGATAAGAGTGAATAGATACGCTATGTATCTACCTACCAACAATAATATCTTAGTAAAACCATAATATGTATTTTGTCTACATTCTTCCACTTGTAGGTTGTCTGGAAGATGCTAAAATGCTGGAAATCGCTTAAAGCGATAAGACCGCCCATTGTGACACATTAAGTTAGTTGTTATTTTAGTGTTAAGCTATTGCATAGCTTCTATCGCGGGCCTTGCGATAGAAGCTATGCAATAGCGTGGAGACCGAATCCAGAAATTCCGTAACGAAAATAACCTAACACCCCCCACTCCGAATGCTATGCAATAGCTTTACCGCGGCAGTCTCCGAGTGCCACACGTTTTTTTTAATTATTTCTGTATATTGTTGTAATAAAGAGTTATTCTATTCTATTCATACAAACTTTCGTAGGATTTAAGATTTAAGAGCTAAAAATGCAAAACTGTTCAATTGGCACTGTCAAACTCAGTTGTTAAAAACTGCTATTTCTGAAATTGTACAAATATCCACTCGAACATTTTATTGAAGTGATATAAGAAGAATAACTTGCTCATAAAGCATGAGTTATCACAGAATTTAAAAGGACATAAAAACATAAAGATCTATTATGCAGATTCCGCCCCAAGTCCTACAAGGAAAAAACAAGCGTTTGTTCCGTGCCGTCTCTCAAAACACTGTCGAAACGTGAGTAATTTGTAAAGTACATAGAAAGACACAAATTACTGGGCATATGAGACTCAATATCTAATGTCTCGGGGCGATGACCGCAATGCATTGCTAAGCAGTACTTTTTTGGTACCTATTAAAGTTCTGGGTGACACTGCAATTGTTATGGGCAGGCGTGGCGCTTACCATCAGGCGAACGATTTGCTCATCTCATAACTCAGTTCCATTTAAAAAATAGATAAAAATTTTAAGCTTTTATTCTCTAACCGGTATGAGGACATCAAATTGCGCTAGTTTGAGTTAGTTTTAGTCGGGGTTTTTGTAACACTTCGTTATGTTTTGTTTTTTTTTCTTTACTATTTTGCTAACGTTTCCCTTTGGAAAACTTTCACCTTTTTTTACGCTTAATAGATCTATGTTTGGCCACTATCTCGCCTGATGTGAAGCGAAAAAGCTTTTGAAAAGTCATGAGCAAATGGATGCACGTTGATTAGAAATTATTTTCCAGAATACATTTTTGAATGAAGTAAAAATAAAATCAACTAATTGGTTATACGTCGCAGTTTGATAGAAACAACTTATAAACAGAAAACAACATTGATAAATACAGTTCTGCTGAAAGCATTTAGGAAATTAATATTGAGTATTTCCGTTACCTATTCCACAAAGCCTAGACACAAAAGCCTTTAACCGGTGTTTCACCTTTCATGACCTACGAAGCCAAGATGTTGTCATTCATGGTACGATTTGATAATTTGAAGTGGCACAGTAGGCTATGGAAAGGGCTATGCTTGGAGTTGCTATGAAGGATTAAATCAACGACGTGATTTATCAGATAACCAAAGTCATCGACATAGAATTAGCCAACTGAAGTGGTTGTGGGCCGATTAACCGCAAAACCTGACCAGAAATTATAATTGAACGAACGAAAGAAATGAACTGAAACGAAAACTGAACGACAACAAAAACGATCACTTTGTGAATGTAAATGTCCATTTTCTACACAATAATGATATCCTTGTGATTTTGCCACGCCGTTTTATTTTGTGTTCTAATAGACAGTAATAATACCCAATCTGCATTTAATTTTAAAGTTTATTACAAAGAAGATTGTCGTTCTTATTGTATCCGATTTCTTGACAAAGCCGGTGTCAGACGGTTGATGTTTACATTATTTCTTTGTCAAATTTACTGGAAAATGTTTAATAAACAATAAACTAACTTTGTTCTGCTGTTCTACTCACTCTTCTTTGAGGTTTAGCCTTTAACTCTTTCAATGGTGGGAACTCGAAGAGGAATTGATTTTCGCCTAGCCCTTTTGATAAAATGTGCACATCAGTAAAAGAGTATTTTTTGTGCCGACTTTCATAATCAATGTTTTTTCTTGAAGGTCAACTGCAATTTTGGTAGATGGCAGGTGGTCCTGGTTCTAATTTTACTGTATCGTTATTAATGTTTTTTTCAATTTCTACGAATGTTATACAATTTTTTTTATCTGTTACATAAATGACGAGACCAGCTGGTCGTTTGCCAGATGGTAAGCAATACGCCAGCCCATAACAATAAATATTGGAGCATTACTTTTTATAAAATTATTTTACAAATAATACACGGAGAGACGAATTCAATTATTTTATACATCGCAATTATTTAGTTAAAGTATTTTCACTAAAGCATAAGCCGAAAAATTGTTAAGATTTAATGGAAGTCTAATAAATCACAGGCCAGATATATCGTGCTAAGAGTAGTATTAAAAAAAGGGATTTTACTATTCCCGACCGAATAGATTAACCTCTGTCGCCTGGACAAGGAGACGAAGGGTGAAGAAGTCCTTCGATACGTCCGAATGAGAATAGGGATGTACCGGAGTTCGCGCGAGGAGCCCATCAACGTGAGTTTGTCGAGGCTGGAGCAGACCAGGACCACCGATTTCAAGTTCTACTCGCTCCAGGTTCCAGCGGAACACGCGAAAATGTTCCTTACCCCGGACTTCTGGCCTACAGAGGTAGTCTACCGCCGTTATAAGGAAAGTAGGCAAAAACAATAATTCCCTATCTGTTGTGTAGTAGCGTAATAATATACTTAGTTATTGTGTTATATTTTTTTATATAGTCTGTAAGGTATATATTCTATGGGCCTCTGTTAATTTTACTTTGTTGTACTTTAATACTGCCTGAAATAAATGAACAAATAAATAAATAATTACTAAAGGACAGATAAAAAATAACTAAGAAAACATACTATTCAGCTTATTGCTGGAATATTCAACTATCCTACTATACCTAATATTATTATGAATGTGAAACTATTATGTTATCATGTTCGTTACCCGCATAGCTCTGGAAATAAGTATCCATAGGAACGGATTTCAAGGACTTTGGAAACGGGATACTTATCATCCCGAATAAACGATCAGTTCTATAAACTGATTCTGTGCGCACGGAATCACGAGTATCAGCGACTTAAGTATGATCTCACATAACTACGCAACTACGATGTACAATGTTATATGTATATGCAAACAAAATCTATACATGTCTTACAGTATTATCTTCCATATGAAAAAAAATAAAACGTCAGCACATTCTGATGTGTGTACCTTTAACCTTTTTCATCTGCCTACGTCATTGCATTTAATAAAACGTTGAATAATATTTTCACATCCCCCTCGTACCTGCCAAATGTGACCGGCCTCCGCCTAAAGGTTAGGGGCAGGGGTGTAAGGATCGAAAGGGGTGCAGGTATAATTCTTAGGATTAAGTCGTTGAAAAGGGTTGATGTTTTATGGTGAGAATGTTATGATTTGTTTTATGTCTTGTTTATTTATTTATTACTTATTTATTAAGTTTACAATAGGAATATATATTTTTTATACAAAACACCTTCTCCTTTTTTAACCCTCATAATAATAATAATAATAATATATACGCCCAACGATCGCGAACATAGATCCTGGCATCTAAGATTCACTGTATCTAGGGAACCAGGAACTACAAGGACCGTAGTCCCACAATACCCAGATACACGAAACAAATGCTTGTGCTTTTTTTCTGTGAGGAACATTTGTTCTGTCACGGTAGTCAAACCCGCAACAGTGGTGTATGATATTTGTTTGCTTACAAAAATGAC
The DNA here is from genome assembly GCA_951640565.1 of Petrophora chlorosata. Lineage (NCBI taxonomy): Eukaryota > Metazoa > Arthropoda > Insecta > Lepidoptera > Geometridae > Petrophora > Petrophora chlorosata. The sequence goes on along the minus strand of OX621189.1, from coordinate 18,979,227 downwards.
CCATCACAGTTGAAGGTCACAATTAATAAAAAAGTTAATAAGCACATACAATACCATATTATAATTATAGCTTTTTGGCTCATAGTTATTGACCAACCATCATACCATTATAGTTATGGAGCATTATGGTCCGACAAGAGCCAGACCTATACGAGACTATATAGGTACCTATTAGCATATATTTATTTGGCACAATTTTTTTTTCCTTTAGCAGGAAACGCACTCGCAACCTCCGTAATGAACTACTACGAGATATGAGCGAATGTGGCCATTTTAGCCAAAGACGCTGTTGCTTACGTCCTAAGCAATAAACATGCATGGTAATCTGCATGGGTCTGCTTGAAGCCTGCGTATTCTATAAGCTCTGCATAAATGGCTCCAGTACTGTTCCATTAAACTCTGTACTTAGAGCGGAATATTATTACTCAATAGTAAAAGCACCTTTGTAACTGTAGCTGGTTACACTATAATATTATCTATTGTAAGGCATTGTTAGAGCTATTCAGTGAGCAGAAAATGAGCTCAAAGGGCTATTGATTTGGTGCCCTGTAAAGTGGAAAATTAATGGCATCGAGTAACAACGTGTGTTGGGGACTGACGAACATTTTTACAAGCTTTTATTTAACTTGCAATGTTTGTTTGTTTGGGTCAAATCTTGCAAGCTTAATAAAACCACTTCCTCTTGTCCTAAGGAGTTGACATTTTGGATAATTGACAGTCCGATCACAATGTAATATTATGGTCACCATAATAAAGCCAGTTGATCTAATGATGGAGATGGAAGGTGGGCAATGGAACTCCTTGACGGATTATTATAAACTACTAGTGTTTGGGCTCATTTTAATCTGCTCGCAATTCTGATTACGAATTTGTTTAATTTTATTAACAAAAAAATAATAATTTGCAGAACGTTACGTCATTCATGTCTCTAATTTTGGGAGTGAAGTCTATTGAACGACGTTGGTGCAAGTTGACTGCATTAAAACGTCAGTATTGGATTTTTTTTTTCTACTATTTCGTTTAAACTCGGGTACTATTTCGATGATCAGTAATGTTGCTGGCTACAATGTCCTTAAAATCATAACAAAGTTATGCTTGCGCACCATTGCTTGGTGGCAGAATAGCTAGCAAAGCTGTTGTACCTACCCAGATGACCTCCCGCATACGAGAGACCTACCATGAATAACCTGCTAAATAGGTATTTCGACTAAATTGAGAGGCATGCTATCAACTTGCTATACATAGAGGTATTTTGGCTAAAATGGTGTTTGACGTTGATATTATGACATCAACTAAAAAAAAATCGAAAAACATACATCTGCAACACGATAGCGGTACTAATGCGTAAAAATTGGTAGTCAAAATATATAGTACACCAAATTTAGCACCAATGGCAGTCGAATCGTAGAAGTATCTTAGTAGGGATGGTATTTTTTCAATAGTCAATAGCTTTTTCAAGCTTTTTTATTGGTAAATGGGCATACGTTTGACGGCATCTTAGCTGACGGAAAGCGAAGATGCGGCCTAAGATGGAACACGCTTGCCCATGAGATGCCTATTTACTCTAGTCTTAAAGAGACACAAGTTGCAGCTGTTTGGGAACATAGACGCTGGCAGAGCGTTCCATTCCTTAGCAGTTCGCATGATAAAGGAATCTGCGAAACGCTTAGTACGGATAGGTGGGATATTAACGACGTACGAGTTAAACGACTTTCCCCGCCTGGAAGTCCTTAGGTGGAAAGGAGAAGAAGGAATCGGATCGTGCAAATTTCTGGGCACACTCTCCGAAGTGCAGTCGATAAAAAAGCGACAGACACTCAACATTCCGATGGACCGCCTGAAGCCCTTTGACATGACCTTACGACTGTTGTTCCAAGACCAAAACCAGAAACGGTGGCTTAAAGACTAAACTAACTAGGGTAGCGATGTGACCCAAAGTGAGTCTTGGCCTCCGCATCCCAGTGGTGTTCGCGGTGATCTTTGCTTAGCCTAACAGATCTGTTAGTAACGATAGTTAGATCAACTTACTGGGAATCGCTTGCATAACTTAACTATGTTAACCATACATTAGTTTCTATTTAGAACAACAAATATCCTATACTTTACCGTAATTTCACTTACCTTTTAGCAAGCGTTTTCGAATTCATTAAAAATTCAAGACACGTGCTGAAATATTCGGAACGTTCTCGAAATATGTTTGCTTCTAAACTGTAAAGTAGAATGGTTGATTCCAAAGCGGTGAGAACTGAAGTTTTGGGCAATAGTCTTCAATTGTACAAGTAATAGGTACTAAAGCGGGCTGGAAATGAAATCTTTGGAACAGGACTAGCAGCTACTTTAAAGATTGAAGGTTTTGAATATTCAGAAAGAACAAACATGCAATTGTTCGGGCAGGGTTTTGCCTTGCGTCTTCAGATTACCATCCCGACGCTTTACTTGGCCACCAAAACATCTGCTCGAGCTACCAAACGTCTTAGCCTTTTTATATTGTCTTATAGGGACGGTTGTTATTATTTTTTCTATTTAGAATCTATGATTTTACTGAGTTTAATGTTTTAAATTCAGTTTATCATAGTAAAACAAAAATCATCATTTTATATATTAGATACTTGATACCAATTTGTAACAGAATATTAACAATATTACGCTTTTTGATAGGCTTTTTTTTCTAACCTATACTGTCCCACTGCTGGGCAAAAGTCTCTCCCATCTCTTTCCACGCATCCCGATTCCCCTCTATGTCAAGCCATTCCTCTTGGAATGCCACGATATCATCTCGCCAGCGTTTTCTCAGTCTCCCTCGGCGCCGTCGCCACAGGCTTATAATGTACATTAAAGTTCTCCTTTCCAAACTATATTAGCGTTTTTCTATTTTGAGATTCTATTTGTTATGTGTAACAGATAACATTGAGTTTCTCCATTTATTCAATTCAAACTATTCAAAATAAGGTAGTTTCCAATGATTTAGTGGTTATATGGAGCTACTGTCAGCTATAAAGAAGCAGATCTCAGGTAAACCTCCCAAAAATGTATTATATTATTCATTTATACGTTTTTGTTTTCATTCCGGTACTAACAAACTACATAAAAAAGCTCTTCTCAAACTACGATTTGTTAACAAACTCAGTTTTCCTGGCGTTAATAATCAAAGCGCACCTGTCAAGTCCCCCAGACCTAGTTTGAAAACTAAGTTGTCAGTGTCGCCTACTTCTATTCTACTCGTACACGTATTCTATCTACTTACCTAGTCTAGATGAGTAGAAAAGTTGGGCAGTTACTAAACTTGTATTTTAGTTTGCTTCCTCATTGGTTTCATACGACAGCGATACAACACATGCCTTGTCGATTACTGATGTCGTATCACGTACACTTCTTCAATTCTCAACACGTTTCGGGGTGCAACACGCGAGTTTATACCAAAACTCAACAAACAGCATAGTCTCAGAGTGACGAGCGCAGTGCAGTGCGGCGCAGGATTTTCCAAAACAAAGTTCTGGGTGGTGCTGTTACTGTTATGGGTATTGCTTATCATCAGGCGAACTACCCACTCTTCTCTTCAGTTAGTTTAAAAAAACTAAAACAAAAGGACAGTATGCATTATGTATTATTACCTAATAAAATAAAAGCAATAATTACCTAATTATAAGTGGTGAGGACGCGTCGTCCCTTCCAATCCTACCCGTCTTATGGGTAATGTTTGTTTAGGTGAACGACATTCTCGTCTTGTCACTGATCGAAAAATTTTAACAAGTTTATTTTTAGACGTTTTTTTTCTCTCTATTTGTGTGGACCTCTGTCACTGCAGTACACGGCTTGTACGTACTAGCTATTCAAACGCAGTGTTGTCAAAGTTTTGATTCAAACTTCTGAACTAAGTCTTATTCTGTGACTAAGTTTGCAATATTAACGCCTGCTGGGATTCTTCAAAGGGGAAAGCTAACTTAGCAACTTACATGTGTTTGTAGTTTAATTCAGTTTTGGCTTTTGACTCTATTGTATATAGGTATCTTATGTTTGAGTCGGCTAGTTGACTTTATTACACATGATAGAAGTGGTAGGTTTGTTTAGCAAGAAACTGCCTTGGAAAGTACCAAACTTTACCAGATGTTTAATTAATGTGTGCAAACATTACTATGTTCCGGTTTAAATACATAATACTTCTTCAAGCGAAATTACTGGTCTATGGGACATTAAATATATGGTTGACAAGCGCAGTGCTGTGCACGTTCGAAAGCCTCCTATAAGAGCCGACTAATGAATGTTGTCATATGACAACAACCAGGATCGACAGCTTCTCGTGCCTTCCGAAGCACGGTAGTGCTCATATGTCAATCTCCTCCTGCCTTCCGAAGCATGGTAGTGCTCAGATGTAAATCTCCTCGTGCCCCCCAAAGCACTGTAGTGCTCAGATGTAAATCTCCTCGTGCCCTCCGAAGCACGGTAGTGCTCAGATGTAAATCTCCTCGTGCCCTCCGAAGCACGGTAGTGCTCAGATGTAAATCTCCTCGTGCCCTCCGAAGCACGGTAGCGCTCAGATGTAAATAGTGTAAATACCACACACACGATTACTCATCCAAGTGGTGACCGCTGCCAACATTGCTTAACCTAACATAACTGGTACGAACAGCTAGGCGAGCTACGCTACCAGCAGTAATTACTTACCTGTATGCACTGAGCCAGCTTGATGGATTATGGCCGATACTCTCTCTACGAGAGAAGGCCCGTGTCCCAGCAGTGGGCAACGTAATGGGCTGGCTATAAATGAATGAATCTAGTGCTGATCCTGTTAATTTGCTCCACTTGAAAAATACATTATCCGTCTTTTCTGCAATTGAGACAGACAAGAAAAAAGTTGATGTTTTTTATGCGTCTATTTACTTATACCAGATTTATTAGTTAGAGTTACGTCTAGCTTACTACCACCCCTCCAGCCTTCTCCCTACAACCCCTCTCCCTCCATAAAATGTCAGAATGTTATTGACAAACTGACAGATGTGTGCCTCATAAAATACTTGTGCCAAATCTCCCTACTCTATGGATATGACCTTTGGTCGAAAGACATAAAAACTAAGTAAACAGCTACAAAGAATGGTGATCAAGACAATGACCTAGTTACATATTTGAGGAGGTAAACAAAAGAGGCGGCAAGTAGACGCGTATCCATCATTTTGAACATACGTACCTCGATTTGACCATATAAAACTTTGTCGCTGCGTGCGTGTTTTGTTTTCGTGTATCAACTTTGTAGAGTGGGGAGGGAAATTTGATTTGTTTAAGCGAGTGTGACTCAGTGGAAGCTTTCGATCCGACGCACTCGAATTCGAAGTTGTGATTCTTGTTTAAAACTAGATAAGTCAAGTTTTCATTAACTATAGCTAGTGAAGTTATTCTCGTATTGTTCATGAATTATTAGTTTATGATTGGATGAGAGGTGTTCTTGAAAAAGCATTTGATCCAATGATGAAATGAATAGGCAAAGACTTGATTAGTGGTTATTTTGCACAAGTAGACTCTGAGTCAAAATCGTGTTAGTCACGTCTCTGAAAGGGTAAAAAAGGCACATAGATAATTTGCTAAATAGAAAATATACACTTTGTAGATTAAAAATAAATTGTATATAAACTTATTATTAACAAATATTGAAACTGCACACACGGTTCCGGAATAATCTGTTAAATAACTAATCCATAAATCTATCATATTAGAATAGCCACTAGAATAAATTTAATGCCTCGTGAGTAGAGGTTAAAGGTATTATATTAAAAATTAAATATATTTTCGGAAACAATACTGAAAATCGAAAACAAAACAGTAGACGCTTAAACACCCAAATGAGGATTAGGCGTTTAAAAGGCTGCGCGTAAAATAAAGCTGGATTCCAGTGCAGTATAATGTAGACACAGTACTGGTACTCAAGAGCTTTTTTTACTATACATCTATATTAAAAAAAAACCGGAAGGATTACTTATTTATATATTTTATTCGTTATATATATATACATATATATATATATATATATAACGAATATATATATATATTTATATATATATAACGCAATGAAAATATATGGAGGTTGATAGTAAATGTAAAATAAATTCATTATTCACAATTTAAATTCATTTAACATTTACTATCAACCCCCATACATTTTATTGCGTTTCAGTTTTTTTTTATTCACGAACACAAACGTGCGCATGATTACATTATATACTTAAGTCTCCTTTTATTTTTCCTTGCAACAGCTTGTTTGTAGATAAACCATAAAAAAGCATTTAAAAGATGTTGAAATCTGCAACAATTCATGTGATAATTTTAAAGTACAAACAGACGGACGCAGATGTGACAATTTGTTACATACGATTAGAGATGTACGTGTACCTTGTAAATTTAGTGGTAGTGGTAAGATTTTTGGGAAGTGCCACGTGATTGCCATATATACAACCGTCAAGTAGTAGTGTGCTGTTCTGGTTAGAAAGGCAATATTTAAGCGAATTCTAGACTTTATGAGTGGAGCTGTTACTGTTATGTGCTGGCGTGTTGCTTACCATAAGTTCTTGTACTCGCCTTGTCTTTTAGTTCCTGGAAACCATTTAAATATAGTAATTTAATAATATTATCTTTATTATTATATAAATATACTTATTATATAAATAAATAAACACGAGTGTTGAAATTGCAAAAAATATAAAATGTTACAAACAAGATGCTCATTATTCAGCCGAGGCTCCGCCGCAATTGCTATTTCGGCCAATCTGAGCTACTGACAGTAAATATTCTGTGCCCATTATGCACGTTTTTATTTCTCGCATTATCAGCCTTTGCAACTTAATGAGGCCGAATGGAGTTCGGGCTTTATTCGCATTGTTTATTCGCATGGATGCTATTTTGGGACACTTTTGTATCTTTAATGCAGTTGGAATAAAGAGAGGATTGAGTAAATGCGAGGGCTGTGCAGCTGGTGATAAGCTCTGCGAAGAAGTTGGGTTGGCTCATCTGCTATGATACTGATGGGTAACAATACCGTTGGTATTCCTAATTTATAGTTACATTTTTTTAAATAAATTTGAAGAGCAAATCGTTCGCCTCGTGATAATCGCCACGCCTGCCCATAACAATTGCAGTGCCACCCATAACTTTATATACAGTAAAATGTACTGCGGAGCACTGCATTGCGCTCATCACCCCGAGACATCAGATATTAAGTCTCATATGTCTCGTAATTTCGCTGGCTACAATGCCCTTCAAACTGGAACACAGTAATGCTTGCGCACTACTGCTTGGCGGCAGAATATCATACATTTAATATACCACACACTCGATTACTCATACATCATACATACATGAAAAAAACATATTATACAGTTAGTAATTACGCAGAAGACAAAGAAGCATGGAACATCTGCTTCTGCCAAGTAGCCAACTGGCACATTAGAAACATAATATTGTCAAAAACAAACAAAATAATGTAACAAAAGTAAAAAAAAATGCCTCTCAGTTATTTGCTATATGTAATAGAGTCATTGTAATAATTGACGTTCATAAGCGCGTCTGCGATGCCAAAACTGAATAAAGAACGTTTAAACTTTGAATTCCTGCTATAAAGTTGATTTAAAGTATTTAAAAGTAATTATTAGAATACAGGTGCCTTCGTAAAATGAAGATGAACGAAATTATATATATAATCGCCAGAGAAGAATACTACGAGCCAAAAAAAAACAAAAATCGGTTCCGTACTATATAATTTTATCAATGTGCAAAAGACAGACAGAATTTTGGTACTCCAGTGTCGACTTGCATCACATTTGTATAACACACAAATGTATAGACGCATGTTATCACTGCTTTACTTCTTCTGATCTCTTTGGACGATAATTAATTTTTAGAAAAAAACAAAAACTGACTTCAATGTATCTTCGAAGTCCAAGGTCATATATCGATGAAATTTATATGGGACCATTTCGTAGCTGTACTGAACCCGACGCAAAAAGAATTTTTCAAATCGGTTCATAAAAGACGGAGTTCTGAGGTAACAAACATAAAAAAAAAAACAATCGAACAGAGAACCTCCTCCTTTTTTGAAATCGGTAAAAATTATAATTTGAATATTAGAAGAATACCAACTTTTCTCCTTCAAATCTCATTTAAATTAAGCGGAATTGGCCTTGAGATGTTTAAATCTTCTCTACTATATGACGCTTTTTGTGTATTTTTGGCGAGTTTTGTTGGACTGGCGTTTTCGTAAAATTAGGTCGTTTTTGCAGAATAAACTTAGGTGTTCAAGAAATCTTCACTACTGGCGTTATAGGTGCCATAAAAATGTTTGAAACGAAATTATAAAAGTACGATTTATAGTTCCACAATTTGTTCGGCAACATACAGCAAACCCAATAAAAACTTAGTTTATGTCAGAACAAAATGAAATCCGTGAGAAAACTTACGTATTTGAAAAATGTTTGAGCAAGTGTAGTAAAAATGTCATATTACTAAATGTGCTTGTCTAGACTTATCTGCTTTGAGCTTCGAATTTTACAGAAGTTTTCTTATTTTTCGTTCTAGGTCGTAAATTTTTGAATTTATATCTGACGTCAGACGTCTCGATCTTGAATAAAACGCAATTCAGTTTCACTGAAATCGATAAAATTACATTTTTTTTACATCTATTCATGTAATTTAAAACGTATATAAAACCGCGTTAAGAAAACTTCGAATAAAATGTCAACGGCCTCTCGAATGAAAAGCAGGTTTGACTCAACGGGAACTCTTGAATCTTTCGATCCGACGCTCTGGAGTTTGAATGTCGCTGGCATCAATGACTGTTTTATAAAATTGAGCAACAAGACAAGCAATTCGTTGGCCTGATGGTAAGCGCCACAATTGCCCATAACAATTGCAGTGCCACACAAAACCTTCAATACCATAAAAAGTACTACAAAATACAGCATTGCGCTCGTCACCCTGAGACATCGGATATTATCTTTCTTTAGATATAACACTCGCTTGACAAATGGTGAAGAATTACATCAAAAGTAATATTTAAAAAAATATTCTTGAAAAACAAAAGGATGCACCCCAGTTTTTTGCCCCAATATAGTAGTTATTCTTCTTAAACGATTGCAGATTAATCGTGATAATATAATTGATGTTAATAAGTGCGTCTGACCTGACTGTGTGTCTCGGCAAATATGCCAACTCTTCGTTTATCTTTCAAGAAACAAACCAATCAATAACCATTTTTGTCAACACAATACCAATAAATTTCAATCCACAAAAAACCTTGTCTCCAATTTATCTCATCACCCCAAAAAATTCCTTGTCTCTCTCACAATACATTCCCGTATATCCCATCTCTTTCATTCCCAAAAGTGGAAGCCGCAATATCTAAGTAATCGAATGTCTTCGGAAGCCGATGTAACAATAAATTCCCGGCGGGATCATTTTAATCGTACTCAGATTTATTGGCCAATTCCATTTTCTCACAAATTGATTATTTTTAAAAAGAACGGGTATTGATTCAGTCATAAAAGAGGCATCGGCTCGTATCGGCATTTCGCTCGTTCGAAAGTTCTAAATTAAATCTCTCGGTCACTTTGTCCGGAATCCGAACTTTTACGGAATCCGGATTTTTTTTTCGCGTACGGCTTCGGAGTTTTTCCGAAAAAGTTTTGGTGTGACTTGAATTCTGGTCTTTGGTTAATTTTACAATGTGGGAACTACGTTTTTGAAAACTTTTCTTGACAATGTATTTTTTCTTGAGCTTCATCTTAAAAGCATCTTTATTAAGAAAAATGTTGTATAAAAGTTCATGATTATTTTCGTGGTTTACGAAATACAATTAAAAAGATAACACAATTTATTTTGTAAACAAAAATAACAAACAATCAGCCACGTTCGCACAAACTAAATTACAGAAACTGGCAAACATTTCACAAAAAACACAGATTGAGTTTTCTAACAAAAGCACCCGAACCTAACAAAATATGAGACAAAGGAACTCGCAAACTATCTTCAAGTCTTGATTGTTTCGACTCCAGCATGGCAATTAGCGAAAACCGAAACATTTCGTAACAAAAATGTCCCCATTTTCTGACTAAAATATCATTCTGACAAAATTGTCACCATTTCTCCATTTAGTAACAACCGGCCTGTGCCAAATTTTACTTTTTTCACCCTTTTATTGATGGAACGGAACAATGCAGGTGAGAGCAAATGGACCGAATTATTTCATTGTCCGGGAAGCTATAGAGATGACTCATGGCGTAAAGGGTATGGAGATCAATAGGTTCTGTCGGATACTAAATGGCCTGAGGATGATGAAATGGAAAGTTTATTTATATGCCTAGTGATGAAAAATGCAAATTTTTCACTTAAACATTTTTTTGTAAAATATTGCGCGTTATTGCATTGCGCTTGTCATCCTGTAGCAATGACTCTGTCTTATAATGCCAAGTAATTTTGCTTGAAACCGTGCCCTTCAAACCGGAAATCACAGTAATATTTGCACATTCTCCTTGGGAGTTGAATATATAAAATATAAAATTATAATGTTTTTTGTTCAATAGCTTGTTCAAAATACGCAGTGGTCTGAATCATTGATCATGCCATTTTTACTCGTATTGCTTACGTGCACAAATAAAACGGAATGAAATATAGATGAGGCGTCAATGAAAGTACAATACGTATTGCCTGTTTATTGATACCAAAATATTTGTTTACCATCAGGCAGTTACGCATATTGCCTGAATAATTGAATCCCCAATACCAACAGCACCTGAAAACGCTTGAAAAAAGTTCGCAGCATTTCCGAGGCACAGTTTTTATTTCAAAATTTTGTTTTACGACTCTTCGTTCAAGAGGAAAACTGAAGGGAAAAATTATAAAAAATAATAATTAGGCAGAACGAGATATTCTTTGAGCGTCGAAAAGTTAAGGAATTTAAATTCGGGGAAACCGGAGAGAAATCTGCGTGATGTGAAAAATGTGTTTTTGAGAGATGGGAAATTCTTTTAATTATAACTTTTGCGAGTTCATAATGGATGAACTCGAAGTGAGAATAACATAATCAAATACAATCACATTTTCATTCAGAATTTTGCGTAGGACGGACCGAGCAATAGCACAATCCTGGAACACCCAGCCACAAATAAATTCACAAATTCAAAAACTTATACAAGCACCTTAAAAAAATAAAAACTTAAAAATTAAAAATGTTCGCCTTTCCACAGTATTGTAATAAAATATGAGCTGATCTTTCTAACCCCTGAACTACAGCTGTCAAATTTTATCTAACGTACGAAGAAATATTTTTTTTTTTACGCTTAATAGATCCATGTTTGGCCACTATCTCGCCTGATGTGAAGCGATGATGTGGCCTAAGATGAAGCACATAGATCTAGAGAGAGACGGCAGTTGAGCGGCTGCTCAGACCCGTCTCCCCGATGGTTCCCCCAACATCATCCCGAAACACGACTATTAAACTATTTTTAAAAGCTGTCAAGCAGTCTTTTTTTGTACAGGCGATTTATGGTATTGGGTACGTATCATTTCGTATGTACCTTTATCGATAATATTTGAACTACCTCACATTATCGAAAAATATTTTCTGTTTCTTACATCGTCTCTAACCTTAAATAAAATTCACAAATTTTTAAGATTATTTTATTAGAATATTAAATTTTACGTTAAAACTTTAAAATAGGCTTTACTTTAATTGGATACCAATAGAGTGAAAGTAAAGCCTATATTAAATTAAGGTTTCATTAATTTTTCAACAATTGCCTGATTTTTTAATAAACTGTTACGAGCGGATTCGTTTGGCTGAAAATATTTCTTCGAAATTAAGGTATTTTATAATAAGACTTAGAAAGCTATATACTATTTAAGAATTTTTAACAAAATTTCTTAGATAAGGAAGATTAATTTAATTAACCGTAAATAAGCTTGGAACAAACTTGTAAAACATTTTTGAAACATCTAAGTTATTTGGGTTCTTGGAACGGCCTTGTTTAGAAGATGTCGCGGACATTCTCCTATCAAAAAATTCTTATCTTAGACGCGATGATTCGGGGTCTGTAGACTGTCTTTGAGAGATTTATGTGTGGACAGTGTATGGTTTTAGGTTTACCAAGTTCCTGTTTCCACAATGAGTTGTACTCGTTTTTAACTGCTTGTAAAGGGCCTGAATGACCCAATCACGGTTAAAAACTTGATAAAATATATGAAAAAAAAGACAAGGAAATACGAGTAGGTATTTAATATTTTGAGCACAAAAACAATCATGCGGTATCGCGAGGTTATCGTCTGCATAAGGCAAACTTTTAAATAAGGGTATTTAGAACGTTCTGAGATCGCTCACTATTCCATTCTGAGATGAAATAAAATAGAGGTGAAAAAAATCCTTTAATGTCAAGAGAGTGAACAACAAAGAGATGAAATTTCATTTAAATAATTGAATTGAGCATTAGTTAACGTATCTAGTCAATTAGTTAAGAATTTTATTCTTGACAGACAGTAAATATATAATTTATTACTTTTACTATATTTAAGTGTTTTTCGTTAACGTATCGACAATTGTAATTTATTATAATAATTACTTCACTTTACTACCTTTACATAATAATATAGATATTGTAATAATTGACATTAATAAGTGCATTTGTGATGCCAACATTCAATGAAGAGCTTTTTAACTTTTAAAGGGATAAGCTATGCCGACAATACTAATAAACAAGGAACTTTTTTTTTTCGATTTCCCTCAATATTATCATAGAAATAATAAAAAACATTATTCGAGCACAATATACTTTTAACTGACTACAAAATAGGAGAACGAAGTTCTCTATTTTTAACTGACTTCAAAAAAAGAGGAGGTTCTCTATTCGATTGCATTTTTTATGTTTGATACCTCAGAACTTCGTCATTTATAAACCGATTTGAAAAATTATTTTTGCGTTCAGTTCAGTATAGCTACTAAGTGGTCCCATATATATATTTGAATTTGAATATACATTTCATGGATATTTGACCTTGGACTTTGAAGATACATTGACGTCGCTTTTTTTTTTTAAATTGTATACTTGTGATGTGTACACATCATGCAAAAATGTAAAACATATTCTATATTTTTAAATGACTACAAAACAGTAGGAAGAAGTTTTCTATTTTGATGTACACACACACACACACACACACAAACATGCTAATATGTAAAATACTATCTACATTTTTAACGGACTACAAAACAGTAGGAAGAAGTTTTCTATTTTGATGTGTACACACACACATACAAACATGCTAATATGTAAAATACTATCTACATTTTTAACGGACTACAAAACAGTAGGAAGAAATTTTCTATTTTGATGTGTACACACACACACACACAACATGCTAATATGTAAAATACTATCTACATTTTTAACGGACTACAAAACAGTAGGAAGAAGTATTCTATTTTGATGTGTACACACACACATAAAAACATGCTAATATAAAATACTATATACATTTGTAACGGACTACAAAACAGTAGGAAGAAGTTTTCTATTTTGATGTGTACACACACACACACACATACAAACATGCTAATATGTAAAATACTATCTACATTTTTAACGGACTACAAAACAGTAGGAAGAAATTTTCTATTTTGATGTGTACACACACACACACACACACAAACATGCTAATATGTAAAATACTATCTACATTTTTAACGGACTACAAAACAGTAGGAAGAAGTTTTCTATTTTGGTGTGTACACACACAGTCACCCTAACACATGCAACAATGTAAAACACAATCTAAATTACTAATACCATTTGAAGTAATGAGGTATTTTTCCTGTCCCAAGATCTAATGAACATGACCTTTAGGACTTAATTACCAGTCCCGTACAAAGTAGGAATTTTGGTCCATACATAATGTAATGCAAGCAGTAGTGTGAATGCATTACTGTGTTCCGGTTTTAAGGGCATTATAGCCAGCAAAATTACTGGGCATAATATGAGAAATAATATCTGATGTCTCGAGGAGATGAGTGCAGTGCTACGCAGTGCTTTTTACGGTATTAAAAGTTCTGGGTGGCACTGCAATTGTTATATACAGGCGTTTACCATCAATGACATGCTCGTCTTATAAATTGAAAGAAATAAAATCATATCAGTTCTATAAAAATTAAAGAGTCGATAGAACTTGTGTAGAAAGTACCTTGTATGACATTGCGCTTCTTAGGAGCTGTTTCGTCGTTTAAAATTTATTTTTATGGGTCACTTTATTTTTATATATATATTTTTTTGCGTTCGTTGAGCATCAATTATTTATCATCAGACCACATACTTGCGCATTTATAATATTAGTAACATCGTAAGATATTTAGATAAATCATGCATAATATAATTTCAATTTTACATTTGAACAGATGGCACACTGGTTACCAGACCTTAGCTTGAATCGTGGCTATCATGAAAATAAATAAATAAATAACGCCCAACGATCACATACATAGATCCTAACCCCTAACTAGGATTACCTGTATCTAGGGACACGAACTATGAGAACCATGATCCTACAATACCTAGACACGAAACAAATGCTTGCACTTTTTTTTCTGTACACAAAAATTTGTCCCGTCGCGGGCATCGAACCCGTGGTGTATGAGATTTGAGCCAACCTGCTCAACCACTAAACCATAGAGGCTGTGTGTGTCGTTGAGTGTGTGGTTTTGTGTGTGGTTGTGTGTGTGTGAAAGGTGAGGTTGTGTGAGAAATGTATCCTTAAGATTTGCAAGTAAAACTATGACAAAAAATTCACACATTGTTATTTTTATATTGAACTGAATGATGAGACGAGCAAGGTGTTTGCCTGATAGTAAGCGCCACACCTGCCCATAACAATTGCAGTGCCAGCCAGAACTTTTAATACAACAAAAAGCACTGCGTAGTACTGCATTGCGCTCATCATCCCGAGACGTCAGATATTAAGTCTCTAATACCCAGTAATTTGGCTGGCTACAATGCCCAAACCAAAACTAAACTAACCAACCAAATATATTTTATTCCATTTAGTCTTACGATTGGTAAGATAATGAAGATACTTAATTACAGTGTTAAAGCAGAACTAAAGCTTACAGTAAAATATGTATTATAAATAATTTTGTTAAATCAGATGCAAATTCATATAATTAATAATTAATTGACGCCTATAATTTGTTTCATGCAATAGACATATAATCTACAGTTAAATAATGATAATGTGTAGTTAAAGCATTATATTCCCCTAACTATGCACAGATGGAAATGTCAATCCCGTCATGTCTTCACTGCTAAAGTTTAATTTTTTCTGATAATGTATACGTAGAGATAATCGTAATGTGGGTGTCAACTAATAGTTAACCACGTACCTTTTCAAAAACATCGCGACAGCATCCAATCCTATACCTCCAACATCACTAAAACCACTATCACTTAATACTACACATTTAAGCTTAAACAGTCACAAGAACTAATATTATTATAAGGAACTCTTTTAATTTTAAAATTCACGAAATGTGGGTAGTTAGATATAAGTGTCGCGAACACGTCCACTCGCGGTGACGGTCGCGCGTCAACTGGAAGCGCTACTGAATATGAACCTAATTTTCGTGGTCGGACGGTTAACGCGCAGAGCCGCTTGTGGGAAAGATTTGAATTGGTTCTCGAGGGTGATAATAGATGGCGTTAAATTAAATGAATAGAAGCCATTTGAGAGCGAGTGAAATTACTTGGATTTCTTCAGAGTAGAGAGGTTAAAAGTTTAATCATATAGAAATAATATTTTTTAAATGTGGCTTAAAATAATAATTACTTAGTTTTTTAACTGTTCGTATTCATTTAGTTTGAATAACGCTACAAGTAAGGAGGAAAAATATATAATTTAAATGAAATGTCTTTTGCGACCGACTTTAATCTAAAATATTTAATGCTATATAAACTTACATTACCGGATACTCTCCAGGAAATATATCCCTCTTAGGGACGCTGGTGCTATTGCAAATCGACAAATGGTCCAATTCATAAGATTTTACTACCGTGTGGTCTAAAAACACATAATTATTCAAAGTTTAGACACAAGAGCTTTTATGTCTTCTGTTCTGTTGATTCAATACTAAACTATCTTTCTAACTAATTCTATTTTATTGTCTTTTAATTTCAAACTTTAAATTGATACGCATTTTTAAAGTTAAGCAAACGACGATTAAAGTTGTGTGTAGAGACGGTGTTTAGAGTACATTGTTACCAGTGAAATTACTGAGCTTTGACTCAGGGTGACGACGGAAGTGCAGTGCCGCGGAGAATTTTGCATAACAATCTTTTAAGTGATGCTGATTCTGTTATGGGCAGGTGTCTTGCTTACCTTCAAGAAAATGACTTGCTGGTTCTGTCAATAAATTTAATAAAAATCAAGAAGTAAGATATCACATACTTATTTATTTATGATACTACCTACTTTATTATAAATTATGGTAGAATCGCTCTAATCTCCCTTTTTGCTCCACGAACATTAGAATTCTCTGAGAGTGGGATATTTTTTGCGCAATGGACACGATTTAGTATCGCTTTTATTTGTTTACACAAAATATATAAGGGTTCCTGTGGTAATATATATTTTCATATTTCTTTCGTTTCACGGCATTTCGTTTTAAATGTTTAGAAATTTTGTTCGTGGTTTTTACTTTCCGGAGCTAGGGTTTTTATTAAGTTTCAAAATTTTCAATAGAGTGGATAAATATTTTTTGACCTTCCAAGTGACAAAATTAGGTTACCTAGAGTGGTTTTGTTCCTTTTATGTTCTCAAAAAATTAATTATCAATTGATATTTTAACATTATTTCAATGTGTTTACGTAAAAGAATACAATGTACGTTTCTCGTTAAAAATTAAGTTAATTAATATTTTTAATTAGTTACCGATTTCTTTCTATCCTTGACCTTTTCAAGTTTGGGGCTGCTGGTGAATTATAGAATTTTTGACCTTTTATACTTACTCTAGTGTTTGTGTGTGTCTGGAAAGTTTGATAATTTTCCCTAAAATAGAATTTCGTAATAAAAAGCGTCGAAAAATTATTAAAATATGTTTGCCACCAACCCGCAGCCATGTGTCCTGGCAAAACGTAGTGCATAAAGTAATGGACAATTTGTCCCATTAGAAACGACCTTTAGCCATGAAAAAAAACGACTAAAAAGAAGAAACAAACAAACTTAGCTACCACTTATTTACTAACTCTCTATGACAGCGATGGATCTCCTCACTGGAAATACGTTCGCTACTCGCAAATGTGCTAAGGCTTAAAGAAAGTCATTCAATTAGGACCCGCAAGACACTATTTCTGTTCTCTATATAATTAAAGACATTAAGAACTCTCTCTCAAACTTTTTGTTCTTCAAGCTCAATAATTCTTCAGTTCACTTCTAAAGTTAATCTAAATTAAGTCATGGTCAACCTTACTAAGCTACGAGAACCAATTTATCTTTGACGCTATACTTTGTACTGCTTCAGAGGAATAGCATCGAGATGAAAGAAACTTTATTGTGAAGTGGTATTTTTCGTGACTCTTTTAGTATATTTTTTAAATGATTGAGTGGAGTGAAAGCGAGTGTGGCTCGGCGGGAGCACGTGCGACTTTTAATCGGACGCACGCAAGTTTGAATCCCAATAGCCTCACACCACTTACCTGGTTTTAACAGTCGCTCTAAAAACGGTGAAGGATAAAATGGTAAAGAAACCAGCAATTTGGATTGAAAGCTATCAAGATTTGTGTTTGAATTATATGATTCCACAGGAAAGCAACATGAAAAACATATATTCGAAAAGCCAAGCTTTTTATTTTTTAGTAACAGGTAAGCGTCATACCTGCCTGTTACAATTGCATGGCCACCCTGAGACAATGGTTCATTATGTCTCATAATGTCTAGTAATGTCCCTTGACAGTGCCCCTTAAAACAAGAACATAACGTTTGTACAATACTGTCTGTTCAATCTGGTTGAATATCTAGCTTAGGTGTGGTATTTTCCAAGGCATACTCTTTCTGAAAAGACATCCCAGTGCAGAAGGCCACTACATCTCACTAGCGATACGACTACCGCAGGTAATACTCAACTTATTTCTGTATACCACCTCCAAGTTTCCTACCTCTTCCCCTGCAACCGAAACCATCCAGAGCAACGTAAGGCTATCGCTGTAATTAAAAGTTAAATGCGGTTTGGACCCCGGTTCCTCTCCATTCTCTAGACGTATGGTCATTTTAAAATAGAGTGCAAATTGCAAATACCAGTCCGCAAGAGAAACACGATTTACTGTTAGTTGAGACTCTTTTGAGAAATACATAATAATATATTTAGCAGCTGACTATGCCTTCCAGACTAAGTTTTAACCCTCGACGCAAAAAGGACGGTGTTATAAATTTGACCACTATGTGTGTCTGCCTGTGGCATCGTGGCTCTTAATCGGGAGAACCGATTTGATGCAATTTTTTTATTTATTTAAAAGCAGATTTTCTAGCGGTTGTTCTCATCTTTTTTCAATATCGGTTCAGCTGTTTTTTACGTTTTATAGGTTATTTGTGTCAAGGGTTTTCGCTTCGCTTTCTTCTTTTCTTCGAATTCGCTTGTTATAAAATGTGTCCGTAAAAGTAAAATGATCGCTTTAATTTAAGAAGCAAAAATTACCTAGCTATCAAAACTCGCTGTCCTATAGAATCTGATGATTATAACATCAGAATTACAGTCTTTTAAAAACTTAAACTTACCCTATGAAGTTGATTCAACGTGACCCTTTATACTTACAGGTATCCAGCAACTACTACGTAAGCTAAGATAAGCAGTGTCGTTATGGTAAATCAAAAGATTGTGTCCAAAATAAATCACCTAAACCAGGCCTAGCGCACTCCGCACTGTAGGTACGAAGCTACAAGTATATAGCCGGACACCGACGGCGGGTCGCGCGTCGTTACACGTGCCGCGTCAGAAGAGATAAGAGCTATGCGATAGAAAGAGAGGCCCTCTGTAGGTTAATATGTTTGGTAGGTATGCAGCGCTACGCAAGCTACATTGAATTTTATTGTGTCATAGTAAGAGTCGCTATTTATTTAAATTTCTTTGCGTAGTGATGCTTCTGTCCCTTAGTATTCTGTGCCTAAACCTTAAACTGAAAAGACAATTTTATTTGATGGCAGAGTAACTGGCTGCATGGAAAAAGTCATGTCATTCTTACCTAGTTTCATTGGAATTTCTATACAGAATATTCTCTTAGGTAAGTATACAATTTAGAACATTCTAATCTGCCATCATCTCATCACTATTCCTCACCTCAGTTCAATGTAACGTGAAACACCTAACTTCAAGCAACCCTGGCCCGTAAGTCGTAAGTTTTACTGCATATTTTCCTATGAGTCTGTAAGAAAATAGCGGATATACATTAAGGAAGGCGTAAGAGCCTGCAAGACGGAATGTTAAGCCACGGCTTTGGATTAGAGTGTTATCTACGAGTGGTGACCATATTTTTAACTATTCCGCCCGATGATTTCGAACGTAGGTTTTTATTTCAGTATGGATACCAAAACCAAAAAAAAAATAACTTTTATATAATAATAATAATTTATATTCATATTATTATTTAATACTAATTTCATAGTATATTGGATCTATTTATATGTATATCTATATTTTTGAATTTTATATGTTACATTATTTATAAGTCACGCATAATTTAAAATAAAGATGTACAATATATTTATTTATTTACAGAAACGTAATTTTGTATCTAATTATTGATTTTTATATATAAATACCTTAAATACCTTGTTAACCTAATGCTGTCCGATGAGGAATTTAAGTTTAATTTGTGTAATTTCAAAAGTGTGGTCTCCTCGATACAGGCTTGCCTAGTGAGGAGACTAAAGGATATTTATTTGTAAGATTTTTAAGATAACTTATACGAGCAAAATGTCACAAATTCCAATATTTTAGTCTTTTACTCCCAGAAAATTGATTGTGATTGATATTTGTCACATACAATTTTATTATAGATATAGAAAGACACAGCAATCGCTTGTTCTTGATGAAAGGTCTCTAAACGATGAAAGATTGATCAAAGGCTCGCGAATTAGAATTTAATGTTTTGTTATGTCCGGTTTGTGAAATTGGAAGTCGCTACGTTGATGTTTTTGACGGCAACGTTTCATCGATGGGCATAAAATAAAGGTCGGCATCGACTGACGAGCTTTGAAAGGTAATCAAAAAATATTAGAGGCACTATCAGAAAACTTTGCGGTGATACATTTTGCAAAAAGTTTTAGTATTAGAAGTGGTCGACCGGCTTAATTACTGATTGTACATCAACGATCAATATAATTGTGGCAGAGAAAGTGAGAGAGAAAGTAAGCTACGTACTTCTTTTTTTACAAGCTTTGGGTCAAATCTTGCAAGTTGAATCAGAACCACTTCCTCTTGTTCTACGGAGTTGAAATTTTGCATACTTGTCAAAGTTTGATGACAATACAATATTAATGTGACAGCCAGCTGACTTGATGATGGAGATGGAAGGTGAGCAATGGAACTTCTTATAGATAATTTATTTAAAACTACTTATGTTTGGGCTCATTTTCATTAAGAATTTGTTCAAAGCTTGCCATAAAAATATTTTTTTATTTAATTTTGTTTTATTATATTACTATTCCTGTCCACGGTATTCAGAACTCACAGACACCTTACCTAAGGGAAGTGTATGTGTATTCAACGTATGTATGTATGTATGTGTGTTTGCTTTTCATATTCGCTCGCATCTAAGTGTTTATCAGTTGTGTCGGTGTTGGTAATGTGTATTTGATTTTGTCGTCACGGAGTTGTTTGAGCGCGAAATATCATAGTCATCGTTGGATGTAACTTATTCATGACGATGGGCACTGTGGTTGAATGAGGTGCGATTAGATTATAATATATACAAAAATACAATACAAAACACTATATAACAAGTATACATTAAAAAAAAACCCGACTGTAATTCTGATGTATCTTCAAAATCCAAGATCAAATAGCGATGAAAATAATATGAACCTACCTCGTAACTATATTGAACCCAACGAAAAAATAATTTTCGAAATGACGGAGTTCTGAGATACCAAACATAAAAATAAATAAAAAAATGAATCGAATTGAGAACTTCCTTTTTGAAGTCGGTTAAAAAGATACACTACTTATCCTATGCCTATATGTTAGGTTAATCCAGTGCATAAGCTATTTAAGAAGTAACAAACAAACTTAACATACAAACTTTCGCATTTATAATTATGTTGGTATTTCTCACGGGTTATACACGCGGTCCTTTGGAAGACTTGCGCGGAGACATGAGTCTAACACGTAGAGGCCTCTTAGAGCATTTCATTTAGATATGTAATGGGCAACACTTATCGGGGACTGTCTCTAAGTGCAATATTAAGAAAATTCAATCAAAGACAGCCCCCGATAAAGTAAAATATAAATTCTTAATTGACTGCACAAACAAGTTACAATGAAAGTAAAATTAGCAATAGAGCAATATAGAGCAACGTACAGTCTTGGTCATTTCAAATATTACTTTTGCATAGTTATTCCAGAAAATCCTTCGCCCGAGGAAAACGAAACATTACATTTCCTATTACGGGATGGAAATGAGAAAATTTTACATGAAAATATTATTTTAAGTAGATAACATACCTATACATATAGACACACAAGTAAACTTTAACGTTTTGGTTCTTGAACGAGGATAATTATACGATAATGATGAAAGGATATAAAGGATAAAAAAGGGGAGGAAGTTTAAAAAACAATATTTTTACTGACGGTATCCTATGATCATCTGGATGGGTACCACCGCTTTGCCAGTTATTCTGCCACCCTGCACTAGTGCGCATGCGTTACTGAGGGCATTGTAGCCAGCGAAATTACTGGGCATTATGAGACAACAGCTAATTGTCTCAGGGTGACGAGCGCAGCGCAACGCCGCGCAGAATATTGCAGAACAAAGCTCTGGGTGGTGCTGTTACTGTTATGGGCAGGCGTATTGCTTACCATAAGGTGAACGACCAGCTCGTCTCGTTAGTAAGTGTTAAATTAAAAAAAAAACAAATGAGATTATTTTACAAGGCAGAAAAACAAATACCTTCCTACTAAAAATATCCACATTAAAAAGAAAAATAAAACCTGAATAAATTTCGACAAAATTTGTGCGTAATTGAGTCATATATTTTTCTCTTTAATCATATAATAATCAATTTTCGTGATTGAAACATTAGTAAGACTGTTAATAGTATAAAAATGTCAACAGTTTTTTTTACCTTTATTACTTAATTAGTATGCTTATGGTATACTTTTTGTGCAAACTATTAAATATATAAATATGTAACGTGGTGTCCTTTCGGCTAGCTGGCCTGGACACCTCGTTAATGATGGAGTACTCGCCCTTGACCACGGTGGCCGCGGCAAGGGATGGACTACCTAGGTAGGGGTAACCTATGAGGGGATTTGTCCAGAGAAACACACGGTTATCTAGTTAACAATAAACGGGTTTATATTTCGGTATTACAAAGGTTGCTTAGGGCATCTAGACGGGCACTAAATCTAGGTTTTTACAATGGCTACGGGAGGGGCGACGGACCCCAAAACGACGTGATCGCGGCGGGACCTCAAACGGGAGCGCGTCTCACTCCACAGGGTGACTGCGGCCTAGCTTTTCAGCCCGGCGCTTCTGCCCTGGGAAACGGGAAGCGTAGCCCGGAGTACGGGAAATCGAGGTGCGGGAAACAGGGACGCGGGATGTGAGCGGGGTTTACGCGGGGACGGGAGTTAGGGTAATCCACAGGGTGATTGCAGCCTAGCTTTTCAGCCCGGCGCTTCGGCCCTGGGAACGGGAGCGGGAACAGGAACGGTTAATCCACAGGGTGATTGCAGCCCTGCTTTTCAGCCCGGCGCTTCGGCCCTGGGAACGGGAGCGGGAACAGGAACGGGTAATCCACAGGGTGATTGCAGCCTAGCTTTTCAGCCCGGCGCTTCGGCCCTGGGAACGGGAGCGGGACTCCACAGGGTGATTGCAGCCTAGCTTTGCAGCCCGGCGCTTCGGCCCTGGGAACGGGACTCCACAGGGTGATTGCAGCCTAGCTTTTCAGCCCGGCGCTTCGGCCCTGGGAACGGGACTCCACAGGGTGATTGCAGCCTAGCTTTTCAGCCCGGCGCTTCGGCCCTGGGAACGGGAGCGGGGAATCCACAGGGTGATTGCAGCCTAGCTTTGCAGCCCGGCGCTTCGGCCCTGGGAACGGGAAATCCACAGGGTGATTGCAGCCTAGCTTTGCAGCCCGGCGCTTCGGCCCTGGGAACGGGAGCGGGGAATCCACAGGGTGATTGCAGCCTAGCTTTGCAGCCCGGCGCTTCGGCCCTGGGAACGGGAGCGGGGAGTGGGGTGCGGGTAGCGGGAGGGGGAGAGGCGATTCGCTGGAAACTCTGCGAGCGGTCGGGCTGGTGCTCCGGTGGTACGTCCGTACACCGCGGGAGCCTCGAGCGAATGCCTCGAGTCCGCGCGCCAAGCGGCCTTATATATCGTCCGCGTGGCGTGCGCGGCTGGCGGCGGGTGGCGGGGGTCGACGTGGTGGCCGGCTGGTAGGTACTGGTGGTCCGTCGCAAATAAACATATTACTACTAAAATTATGTATGGGTAGGCGTGGCGCTTACCATCAGGCAAACGACTTTCTCGTCTCATCACTCAGTTCCCTAAAATAAATAAATATGTATTATTCTATGTAGCATTGTTAATTATTAACTAAAGTTAAAAGGTCGGTATATAGACACAAGTTAGAAACCAACAAAATTATTGATTATACCCTCGTCTAGCTAAAATTGTCAAGAGCAAAAAGGTCAAAAGTTAAGTTGGCAATTAATTTTGATTTTGACGTGATAAGACCACGTTATATATTAGTTAATTACTAGTTGTTTAAGCTACGAATAAAATGAACTAACTTAATAATACTCTATTTTACCAATTGCTTCTTCTTGCATATAGTTTAGTTTTAGTAAGTAGTGTAGAATTTTTTTTAGTAATAAAGGCTTAACTAATGGCTTTATAAAGTACGTACCAACATAATTTTTGAAAAAAAAAAAAAAAACGAAAACCGACTTCAATTTATCTTCGAAGTCCAAGGTCAAATATCGATGAAATTGAAATGGAACCATTTCGTAGCTGTACTGAACCCAACGCAAAAATAATTTTCCAAATCGGTTTATAAATGAAAGAGTTCTGAGGTAACAAACATAAAAAATATATAATCGAATAGAGAACCTTCTCCTTTTTTGAAGTCGGTTAAAAATAACTACTTAGCATTAGTTAATTGTATTAGTAAATATATTTTAATCTAAATTAAAAAATTGTGTACCTTAATTTTATTCATTTGAATTTTATCCTATCAATATTATAGATGCGAGGTGTAGGTGAGGATGTATAGATGAATGGATGTTTGTTACTCACGCAAAAGTACCGAATTTATTTTGTAAAAAATTGTAACGTGGATAATTACAAGCTTTTATTTAACTTGCAATGTTTGTTTGTTTGTCAAATTTTGCAAGTTGAATCAGAACCACTCTCTCTTATCTTACGGAGTTTAAATTTTGTATACTTGTCAAAGTCCGATGGCAATGTAATATAATGGTGACAGACAGCTGATCTGACGATAGAGCCGGAAGGTGGGCAATGGAAGTCCTTGATGGATAATTGTAAACTGCTAGTGTTTGGGCTCATTTTAAACTGCTCGCGGTTCCGATTACGAATTTATTTAAATCTTGTCTTGAAAAATATATTGTTTCAATAAAAACCTTGTCTTTAATTTGGATAATATGATTTGGCTAACCTTACCTCAATCGCGGTGGCGCTTGGCGCTGAAATTAACATATTACTAGCTGCATGCGACCCGCGTAGTAGTCGGTTTATAGTTGCTCCCGTAGGAACTGTTTGTTTCGCGGGATTAAAAGTGTCCTATGTCCTATTCTAAGACCTAAACCAGTAGTTATAGAGTTATGTGGTAACACACACACACACCCACATGCTTTCGCTTATATAACTAGCTGTTGCCCGCGACTTCGTAGCGTAGTACTTGTCCCGACAATTTTCCATCCCACCCTAATCCCGCTCCTGCTCCCGTTTCCCCTTTATTTTACGCTTAATAGATCTATGTTTGCTTTTACTATCTCGCCTGATGTGAAGCGATGGTGTGGCCTAAGATGGAGCACATAGATCTAGAGAGAAGACGGCAGTTGAGCGGCCGCTCAGACCCTTCTCCCCGATGGTTCTCCGAATAATCCCAATCCCGTCCCCGTCATATCTCTTCACTGTCCTGTTCCAACTTTCGTCCCACTCCTATACAGATCACGTCCTCTTCGTGTTTTCAAGGTAAGCAATAACCAATTTAAGCTGAGCCTTGTGCACTAAAGGTTCGGTATGTTCTGGGGTTCAGCTTATAGTGGACATATATTTTTCCTAAATTTCGTCATTACTTCAATATTCTTGGACTAATTTTGATGAAACAAAGTCTATGACTAGCGCTGGACTCTATAAAACATATTAAAAAAACAGCATTTGAATTCGTGCCTTAGTTTCTGAGTTTATTTTGCACAGACAGACAAATTAAAAAAAAAAATGTATTTTTGGGTTTTGTTGCTTTAAAATACTCTTAAAAAATAGATTAAAAATCTCAGTAGCCGCCTCGTTACAGTTTGATTACAAGAATAGATATTTCGCCACCGTCAATGTCTTTAGAAAATATTCTCCATTCACCCTACCAATAAAAAAAATATTCATTCATTCATTCAATATTAGTAGGATAAATATAAAATATTGTAAAAGTACACAAATAGATCAAATCCCAGATCCAAGATGTCTGGAAAGTTGCTGTCAGCTGTTGATCCCTATAGACCACTTTCCTATTGTTGGAGAAGATTTACGAGCTGTGAACTTAGGGGTTATTGGAAAATGCACAATGGATACGTGAGCAAGTGAAAGAGGTCGTAAGTACATATTATATGACTAAAATATGCTCCACTTATGCTACTAGCTAAGAAGTCCCTTCAGGAATGGAAATTTGAGAGCATCAAGCAAGCACAGTAACGGCTTATCGTGGAATAATAACAGACAGTTGTATATAATTACAGTAATTATAGCAACTTATTGTTGACGAGCGAGTGCGGCTCAGTGGGAGCATGTGCGACTTTCGATCTGACGTACCCGAGTTCGAATCTCGCTGTTCCCGCACCACTGACATTCTCAAGTTACGTGCGGATTTACACTCGCTCTAAAAACGGTAAAAGAAAACATCGCGAGGTTTGCCAGGTTCTGATGCCGTGCTGTACCAAGAGACAATGTATCAAAACGGCGGTTAAAACAATGAAAATACTCCAGGGCTATTCAGCTGTCGCAACACAAGGAGATAGATGTCAAGATTGATCAGTGATCAAAGAGATGGAGACCTGAATATAGGTTAAGTATGCCCTCTACGTCCCCATCTTTGACATGTTCTTCACTAATCTGTTTTTTTTTTGTTTTGCCCTACGATGACGTAATATATATCCTGGCCCCTAACTAGGATTCTCTGTATACTTAGGGGAACCAGGAACTATGAGGACCACTCACAACACCCAGACACGAAAAAATGCTTGAATTTTTTATCTGTGCAACAATATTTTCCCGTCGCGAGAATCGAACCCGCAACCTCATTAGTGTGTGAGATTTGAGCCAACTTGCCTAACCACTACACCACAGAAGCTGCCGATTTGTATTATGAGTATTTATTCCTCATTTTTGTATCGTTTATATTATGTTTGGCCAGTACCTGTTGGTTGTAGAATTGTAGATAGAGCACACAGATCTAAAGAAAGACAGCAGTTGAGTGTTATTGTTTACTAATCGGCTACACTTACGAGAATAAGACGAGACACTCGACCGGTGTTCGAGCGGTACAGACGCTCATCATCATCAGCAGTTGAGTGATTGCTCAGATCCGTCCCCTGATGGTTCACCGAACATCTCAAAACACGATAAGGTTGCTTGAAAGCGCGGTTGGGGCTTACTACTCGAAGAAATGTAGAAATACGTTCCAAACGTAAACTCATGTATTTGTAACATTAAATAAGTTTTTTTTGTTAAAAATATATTTTTCAAGACAAGCTTTTAACAAATTCGTAATTGTAACCGCAATCAAATTAAAATGAAACCAAACAATAGTAGTTAACGATTATCCGTCAAGGAGTTCCATTGCCCACTTACCGTCTCCATCACCAGATCAGCTGGCTGTCACCATAATATTGCATCGTTATCGAACTTTGACAAGTATGCAAAACTTCAACTCCGTAATACAAGAGGAAGTGGCTCTGATTTAATTTACAAGATTTGACCAATAATAAACATGGCAAGTTAAATAAAAGCTTGTAAAAATATGGTTGCTTTAGCGCAGCACACAAAAATGTTTTTCACATAAAGTAAAAGTAAGAACTAAGGAACTAAGTTGGCAGTCTTACGCGAAGCAATTTCTAAGGTGTACACTTACTCTCACGGAACTTTTCTTTCATAAACATAAAGTGCGCCGTCCACAAGAGCTGTTTATATTACTATGTTAGCAACGCAAACGGTCTAAAAGCCTCGTGAGTGCTTTAACGCACCCTGGACAATTAACGAGCCTCTATGCATTGACCTACATCTAAATTTAGTCTTTCTTAACCTTATTCCTTGCCTCAAACACAACCCACATCAAACGTTAACTCTTCCATAGTAAAGTCAATTTTCCTCTGGCAAAGATTGAGTTTATTTGCCACCACATCCAGATACGTCATGAAAGCGAATGTCGTTCTTATTTCAATAACATTAGCGTTCACATTTGGTTTTAATTCGACGTCTAGTGTTGATTCTATTTTTATATACAGGGCCTCCCAAGACTATGGGACATGAAGGGAAAGTACCTTAAATATCGTAGATAGGATATTTTACTTAAAGAAGACTTTATGTTATTTTTAAAAGTTATTAATACTGCATTCAAAGACTTTCTAAAAGTTATTTGCTTCGCCTGTGAATCGAACCGACTAAAATGTGAAAAAAAAATCACCCATATTTTTATGATGCCAAACGCAAGAATGAACAAAAAATATATAATTCTTCTTCTTAAGTAACATAGTATCTTAAAAGAAAGGAACAACGTGAAATTAATCATTTTAATCAAATTAAAAACCTACATGAAGCTGCACAATAACACGCGTGTAAGCTCAGATAAAGTGTCTACTCGAAGCGTGTAAGTGAATGAAAACTAAACAAATAAATATCCGAAAAACAAACGCTCTCACGAATTGTTCCAATTTCAAATTAAAGAACATTTTTAAATTTGCCTTCTGTATAAGGATGCATTCAAACAAACGCTGTCACAAGCTTTTCCATTTTTAAATTTAGGAACAACATTCTTTTATTTTTATTTGCCTTCTGTCTAGCTTACAGATGATGCATACTAAGTTTTATCATTTTATCTGCACGTCCACCTATAATAAGTAAAACTGTGCCAATAAGTCGTTTATTAAGTGGGTACTTATTTGCGAATAATCAATGCTATGGAATGATAATATCGCTCGGACGTCGTCGTCGGTAATAAATAATTTTCTTGAAATTTGAATCAAACATTTAACGTTATTCTCTTCTTTTAAGATACTATGTTACTTAAGAAGAATTATTATTTTTTGTTCATTCTTTCGATTGGCATTATAAAAATACGGGTGTTTCTTTTTTCACATTTAAGTCGGTTCGATTCCCAGGCGAAGCAAATAATTTTTAGAATACCTTTGAATGCAGTATTACTAATTTTTTAAAAAAACATAAAGTTTTCTTTCAGTAAAATATCCTATACGATATTTAAGGTACTTTCCCTTCATGTCCCATAGTCTTGGGACGCTCTGTATATGCAAGAGCATTGAAAATAAAACTCTTTCCCCAAGTAGTAAGGTAGTATTTAGCTTTGCTCTTATTTTAGAGTGTCGTGTGAACAAGAGAGGGGTCAAGGCATTACATGATTTGAAAAAGTGGAAACGTATAGCAATAATACTCATCGTATAATGTGGTCAAGAAAAATGTGTTGCATATTACAAAATATCATTAGAAGTAAGTCATTGAAGAGGAATGCGACACCCAAGACAAACCTGGTTAAGGTTTATAAGGTGTTAGTAATATAAGAAAAGTTAGAATGTATATAAATAAATAAAAAAATCAGCAAAAAGAATTAATAACACTATTTTTTGAGAGAGTGGCCAATCTTATTATTATTATTATTATTATTATTATTATTACTTCTTTATTTCAGGTAACTTAAGAAAACAATAGTTACATTAGTGACTAAAGTAATTCTAAGACCCATATTATATACCTTACAGACTAACATACATATTGTAATATTAAAAACTGTTTTTATAAACAGAAAATCACAAAACAGCAAGAATTACTAATTATTAAATAAAACAATATGTAGTGTGTATTATAGATAAATTATATTTATTACGTGCAATTACATAAAAAATATAAAAAAGAAAACAATGAAACAAAAATAGTTTTGCAAGTACTAATTAAATGCGCAATATTTTTAGGCAAAATTAATGATTATAATGGAAGCAACTGATTTGGCCAGGCGTCGGCACATACAAAGCACAATCACACCAATACTTTATGTATAATTATTTGTATTTAAGTGTGTTTGTTACTTCTTTAAGCTGTACCGGCTCAACGGAATTGAAAAAAAATCGGTATGGAGATAGCTTATTCTATGGATTAACTCATACTTACTTTTTATCCCGGAAAACCGCGGGTGAACCGTGGGGCACAGCTAGCCAAAAATGTCAACCACACACAAAAAGTTTATAATTAAAGCTGAAACTTTCTTCTAAAAAGTCACGGATACAAAGAAAAAAGAATATAAATTTATTGTTGACCCAAAGAATCTTACACCCGATGAAAAAAATCTTACTCCATCATTTTGAACGTTTGCAGTCATGAGCAGCGGAAACTTTCTGAATTATTCATCTATAAAAATTATTACCCAACTTTTTAAGGGCGGAACGAAAGTCCTAACGATCTGAAAAGTTTAAAAATACAATTCCCTTACAAAGTTTAATAATACAATTCC
This sequence comes from Petrophora chlorosata, assembly GCA_951640565.1. Lineage (NCBI taxonomy): Eukaryota > Metazoa > Arthropoda > Insecta > Lepidoptera > Geometridae > Petrophora > Petrophora chlorosata. Next base: position 18,949,032 of record OX621189.1, on the reverse strand, counting down.
GATCCATCGTAAAGATTAGAAAGACGGAGGAGCACTTGTAAATTTGTTTAAAGGAGATAAAAGGATGAAGCGACTTTAAAATCTATTGTTCAATTTTGAAATGGTTTATGTTTTTTGTAAAAAACATTGTAAATGGCACGCTTTGGGTTAGCCTGTAAGTTCACAATTGTAATTTAGTAAATAAATAAATATTTGAAAAAAATTGATGTCTCTAAATTCCTGCTTCCTAATAATAATAGGTATTATGAAAGTGAAAATTGATGAATATGGTAAGTATGGACGGGTGTTTGTTACTTAGTCACGCAAAGGTTATGGAACAGATTTTGATAAAATTTGTAATGAAGGAGTGTGTAGGTTAGGTGTTTTAAGTCCTGATAAGGACGCAGGATACTTTTTATCCCACGCCCCGTCTTTTAACTCCGCGGACATAACATGCTTTGCGGGATAACAGTCCTATATTCTATTTCAGACATAATAAAATACCTACTTAAACATTTCATCGAAATCTGTTCAGTAGTTTTATACATCCATCCATTGTTATCAACTTTCATAATTATGGGTTCACATGGTTTACTCTTTCAACGAAAACAAAATTCTATAATATTGAGATGAAAGGTACATACATATAGGAGTACATATGTACATAAAAAATATACAACTGAACTGACCGTTTTTAAAATTCACCTGAAAACGAGATATATTTTTAATCGGAGTCCTTTTTCATAATAAAAGTATTTGCAAGATAAAATCCGTTTATAAAAAGGGTGACAATTTCCAGCGAAAAAGTAACTTTATATTGAATTAACCGGGATACAATTGAGATCGTCCGGGAAGCGGGCAGCTTGCTTTGAGAATATATACCGCAGGAAATGGCAACGCGATAACACTCGAACCATTTCTGCCACTTTAATTTCAATTTCAATCATTTATTGCGATTTTATTGCGAGAAATACCTTTGCGTGCGTGTTTTAAGCACGCAACCCACGCCCTAATGTTTTTCAATAAGACCTACCCCCTTCTCGTGGTTTTTTTGTTTAAGTTGAGATGAAACACATTATGTTAGAGAGATAGTCAATTGACGTACTTACGCATGTCTAAAATGAGTATGTTTTGGCAGAGAGAACTCATCTCCTAACCGCCTACTCTGCTTACATTCTCAAAACACCCTTATGTTGTGCACATACCACCAGTCCGCAAAAGCGCTTCGCTGACTCTTTCATTATTACTGCAAAGGAGTGGAATTCTCTACCAGAATACTTATTTCAATCCTACCAATTACAACCTGGGTCTTTTTAAGACAAGAGTGAATAGGCACCTCATGGGCAAACGTGCTCCATCTTAGACCGCAACTACGCTTACCATCAGGTGAGTTGTTGTCAAACGTGAGCCCATTTAAGCATTAAAAAAAAACACACGAAGATAATGCGTGCACAACAAAGTTTTATAAAATATGGTCAAATTGACCATACTCGGCAGTCGGAGTCACGTATCTGCTTAACTTTGCTAAATACTCAAAGACAGCATGTCTGACGCAAGTATAAAAACTTTTGCTTTAATCGCTGCGGGACATTTTCATATTTAATGAATGCGACCGGGAACACAATTGTAGCGAGTAAATGTATGCAGATTGCAGACGCGTTGTGTTCAATTTTACCGCCGTAAAGCTTGAATTTTATAAGCGGTGCCCAAAATCCACGCCTATTTTGAAGTGCGCGCAATTGTATCTCTTGATCTCTTGGTGGTAAATGTAGGTATAATTTTCTGACTCTAAGCGTATTGATTTTTATTAATATTACAGGAGTTTTCAAGACTACATATATAGTTATAAAAAAATTAGCAACAACTATTATGATATTTCTTTAATTCAGACATAGGATCCATTAGTAAATCACATATAAAATAACAAGTAAAAATACAAATTAAAATAAAATTGATACAATAATTGTGCAAGTACGTTGCAATAAAAAAATGGTTTCGATAACGGAAAGACGGTGACGGACGGTGGTTGCAAGTTGCAACCAAAACACTCAATAAACTCTTTCCGACAAACTTCTTATAATAACGTATTTACACTTGAAAACTCTGGACATAAATCTCGCTATTCGGTTTCACTATGGCATTGAAGGTATTAATGCGCGCTTTCTAGAAGATACCAGAGGCACTATAGTAACGCTTGAGCCCCATTAGTTGCCAAAAGATGTTATATATTATATGTTATTAAAAGATGTTGCAATTTGATATATAATATATGAAGACGATCGGATAATATTAGCATAATATTGTGTATGGAATATATTTTAATTTTTGCTTTGGTGTTTCATGATACAAATATCATATTTACTTAATTTTAACTGTTCCGTAAACAAAAGCCTTTTACAAAACTTAATTAAGTAAAAGCGGAAGAATTCTCAGCAAGGGTCACAATAGTCCCTTTAATTTCATCCTTGACTCGAAAAAGGGATTTTTCCTTCCAAAGCAATGTCAATGACATTCGCTGGATTTCTAAGGAATTTTCAATTTTAATTTAATATTAAATATAAAAATAGGAAAATGTTTAAGGCAGATGTAGCCGAAGCTTTTCATTGTGATCCCGATTTACATGCTTTTTTACATCTGATTAGGCCAATGTTTGACCACGGTCTCACCTGATGGGAAATGACGATGCGTTCGAAGATGAAACACGCTTCCGTAGTAACTAAATATATATTCACACTTGATTGGAACACACCCAGGTTGTATTTAATAGGAAACAGACGACGGCAGGGTGTTCTACTCTTTCGTTGTACGTATTAAGAAGGATGAGCGAAAATAGAGAAAATAGGCTCAATAGAGACCTAGCACGGGCGACAGAGCTAAGGGTACGTATATATTGCTACGTAGTAAAGGCATACGTATTGTATACATATGCTAAAGTTATACCAACTGTCTTCTTGGTTCTAGAACAAATATTTATCTGCTGTACTATACACCATATTGGTATTTAATTTCAATTTATTTTATTTTATTAAAATGGTAAACCAATTGCATTAATTAAATTACATAATATTATAAAATTAGCCAAAAAATTAATTAAATACAATCATTAAATAACAAGTCAGTCAATAGGATAACAAAGAAACATATCAAAATTAATAAAATAATCAAGAATAATAATCAATGAAAATAATAAAATGAAATTTTCAAATAATACTTATTGTCAGGAATGCAATGTCAAATTATGACTAACTACCTACACAATCACACATAATTCTCACAAAACCTCAAACATACAGACAAAATTACCGCCCATCCGTTCGCAAACAAGTCAATCTCAGGGTTAGCAGCTAGGAGTGCGTTGAGCGCAGAGAGGGCACGCGGAAGAAACGAGTTTGCTCGCGCGGTTGTGCGGCAGAAGGGCACCGCGAACAGTTTGTGTCTCCTGCTTCTGCAATAATTGCTTGGATTGTGTAATCGACACAGCTCGTCGCTCAGTTCAGAGGCGTCTATTTTACCCCGAAGAATTTAACAGGCCGTTACAAGTTGGACATTAGCCCGGCGAACTTCGAGAGAATTGTACCCCAAGAATTAGGTATAACAATATGGAGTAATCTAGGAAATTTGGGAAATTTGGGTATCTAGGAATCTATATATTTAATTATCCGCATCATGAACTCCTAAATCAGTAGTCAACCGATCTAAATATCGGGCATCGGCATCGGGAAAGTAAATTCAAATTACGCGTAAAGACTAAAAATAATAGAAAAAAATAATAATATAATAATTGGAAAAGCATACCTACTATACTGTTTAAATTATATAGAAGAACAAGTATACGCTTAATCAAATGAAAAAAACCGACTCCAATGTATCTTCAAGTTCGAGGTCAAATATCGATGAAATGTATATGGGACCACTTCGTAGCTATACTGAACCCAAAACAAAAAAAAAATCACATTGGTTCATGAATGACGGAGTTCTGAGGTAACAAACATAAGAAGAAAACAATCGGACAGAGAACCTTCTCCTTTTTTTTTGAAGTCAGTTAAAAAGGTGTCGTGTCTATATTTATTTTAGTCTTTTCTGTCCATTTATAATGATCTATCGTATCATTTTAGTTCTATTTTTAACCGACTGAAATAAAGGAGGAGTCACTCATTTCGGTTCTTTTTTTAATATTTGTTATCTCAGAACTTCGTCAATTATAAACCGATTTGGAAAATTATGCGTATTATGCACTCATATAAATTTAATCGATATTCGAAATCGATACTTTGAAGATATATAAGAATTAAACTTGGTTGTTTTTTGTTATAAAATGACTGGGCATATGAAATATCTGATGTCTCGGGGTGATGAGCGCAATGCAGTGCTACGCAGTGCTTTTTATGGTCTTAAAAGTTCTGGGTGGCACTGCAATTGTTATAGGCAGGCGTGGCGCTTACCATGAGGCAAACTACTTACTCTTCTCACTGCTTAAAAATAATTATAGACATTAATTTTTTTGAAGATTTTGTCAAATTGATCAAGTCATTCTAATATCGTCTCGTTTTAAAAACCAAAACAGAACCGTGACTATAAAAGTATTCCTATCATGAAATTTCTCGGAAAATGTCACGAATAGACGCAATTTATTTGCCTCGCATTTACAGCAGTTCCCAGCAAACTGAAATTGGTTTTATTGGTTTTAATCAAACTTGGTGAGCTTCGATTTGTTGCGTCAAAGTGGGTGCAATCGGACGTTGTTTATTTAACTGATAGAAAAGAAAATGGTTCAGTTGCAAATAATTGGACGATAAAAAATTCTAAATGGTGAAGTAAAAATAAACTGTTACTTTACTACAGAAATACACATACCTAACACATCTAAAATATGTAAACACATCATTGTCTTAGAGTTTCTTTTTAGCCCTCTATATACAAAACTTTTCTGAAAGAAATCGATTTGAGAGATAAGACGGCGAAAGAGTTACAATGGGTGCACTGTAATTTTTTCGCCTTTTACTTTAGTATTCAGTTTAATTTGTTTTCTTTTGGTTTTGTAACAATATAGAGTTATCCAATGTAGTCTAGTTATTGTTAAGAGCGATGCCTAGTTTTGTAACTACCTACACACACTACAGAAAGAAAATACATGACATTACAAAACATTACACTGAACATCTAAAGTAAGGACAAAAGAAAGACAATAAATACTAAACAGCGAAATGTTGCGCAATGTCTGGAAAAGGTTCCGAGTCAGCATACACGAAGATGTTTCTAAGCATCTTAGCACTTAGGTACGCAGCTACGAATGGAATGAAACTACGTTGGCTTTGCGGCTACGTTTGCTACGAAGCTACGCACGTGACCCTATATGCAGCTACGCACAATGTTCCTAATTTAAATTCTTAATGTAAGTATTATGAAATTTAAAAATTCTTTCAGTCATTTAATTTGTAAATTTCAAAGTTTATGTAAACAATATCTTTAGCGTTACGATTAATACTTCAATAAGATGTGCGAAAGAGAAGGAATGAAAGAGTTACGCTTAAGTTAGAAAGAGTGAAAGAATTGTAAATGAAAAACGTAACAGCACGAAAAGTTTGAAAGAGATGCGTAGATGTGAAATAGTACAAGTATGAAAGAGTTAAGTAAAGTAGATAGCGTGTGAAAGGAATAGAATTATAGTTTAGGCCTAGGAGTAAGAGGGAATGAAAATAAAAGACAAATAAAATGAACGTTTCGTTTAATTCACCTTTACAATAAGAAGTAACTGCTATGAGCTAGTCTGGCTCAGTGAAGATACGTGTGACTTTCCATCCGACGTACCAATGAATTTCGTAATGTGTGGATTTAGCATTCGTTTTAAAACTGTAACAGAAAACATAGCAAAAAACTGACTTGAGAGTTCTAATTTCAATCGTAGTGAACTGATGATGAATACGTTATAAAGTTAAAACACTGTTCCCATTTTAACCAACATCTAAATTGCTTCAAAGATATTAATAACTATATGTAATTCAAAATCTTGAATTGTATACCTTAGTAATGGGAAAATAGTATAAGTAATACCAAAAATAGTATAATTAATACCAAATACAAAAGGTCTCCTTTTGTATTTGGTATTAATTTAAAGGATACAGAGTTAATTAAATATAAAGCGCCTTTCTCAGGTAGCAATTAACTTTGAACTATTCTGCTATCTACTAGCAACTACCTGTGACTTTATCCGCGTCGACACAGTGCATTATAGACACTTGAAAATCTCCCGTTTCTTAAATTATTTTTATATATTTAAAACAATCAAAATCAAAATCAATCAAAACTAAAATCTCTTTAATCATTTTAGCATCACAGACGCACTTGTGACCGTCAAACTATCGCAATGACTCTACCACCGTATCGAAAAAAGAACCACTAGTCAGAAGATACGGCAAGAAACTGAGGGTCTTTTTTTTTAGAGATTCAATCTGTTTGAGAGACAAGGTTTTTGTTATTTCCTAATAAAAAAGTATTATATTTTTTAATCTACACGATAGCGCTCTCTACTGAGCACAATATAAACTTATCTAATAACAATCTCTGAAAAAAATAACAAGATAGTTCTGAAAAAGCATCGAAATTAGTAGTAATTTTGATAGATGGGAAAACAAAAATTTGTACAAACATACAAGCTACCTCTTACCACAAATGAATATTCCTTTTACGTTCCGTCGATTATGCGTGAAAATATTTCATATTATTCTGTCTCTGATATATACATATAAATTGCCATCTACCGAAACAAACTAGAATCACGTTCATACAGTGATTCCTTCTCACACACTTTACTATCATTTCAACCTGAAAAAGCTTCTCTTGTTCCTCTCCATAGAGTTCCAAAAAGTTTCAAAAGATGGCGTTTCTCCATAGCTATATAGTATAGTTGAATTTCACAATCAAGTCCACATTATTATAACCCGCTGGTATAGAGATAATTATGTGACTTGGTTGTAAGATTTGATCTTATTTCTTATTTATTTATTCTTAACTTGGGGCCAGTTGGCCTTACATAAAAATGAAGTAGGTATAATACTATCTTAGATATAATGATACTATAATATTAAATACAGAAAAAATATCATTACGATATAATATAAAAATGTCACTTTTGTAGATGCGCAAGTTTTGTTTGTTCGTTACTTTATCACGACTAAACGGCTTAACCGATCTTGATGAGGCACAGAAATAGCCTGTAGCTCGGAGAAGGTCCAAGGATAATTTTAATCCTAATTAAATGTATTATATTCAGCCTATTGTTACGTACGTTTTTTACCTTTTGTTACCTACCTACTTTTATTTCGTTATGTAGCTATATATATAATTTGTTTTGTTATGTAGGAGTTCAAAATTCTTAGCTTTAAAACTATATATGTCATCGGAGACCTATAATTGGCCGTATTTATATATATATAAAATAGTTACTATTGTTTTATAAGAAGTGCTGTTGGTCTTCTCAAATAAATAAATAAACACGTATTTCCCAAGGGATCGTGATATAACCTAAATACCACGCGCGCGAAGTCACGGGTAGCAGCTAGTGATTATTCTTCCTAAGTAGTCATAATTTATTGTTACAAAAGTTTGTGAGAATGGGTGGATGGATGTTTGTAATGCAATCACGAAAAATCTCCCGAACAGGTTTTGAAGACATTTTGTAAGTAGGATCCTGAAATAGGGCATAAGTTTTATTTTTGGAAATTTGTCCTGGTGATGCCGCGAGGCGAATCTAGCACCTACCTACTCGTATTTACTTTGCATTGATTGCCTCTCTTACCTAAAAAGTCTAACCTCAAAACTCAGCAAACCAATTCCACCAATCTCGTTTCCATTCCACTTTTTCCACCATTTCTAAAGACTCCACTAATCTATGTCAATTCACAGCAGCCAATGAATATAAGATTAATCGCGGGCCTATCTCGATCAGTCCCCTTTTGAATAATTAATTGGAACACCCGACACCCTTCTTCCGTCCCTTTCAAACATCACGGAGTAGAAAAGGAGAGGTGTACGCTATCAGATTTTATGTATCGTCCGTATAATTAAGTTTTTAAATTGGCTGTTCTTGTGAGGTCTTATAAATTGCTGACCTGCGAGCTTTTATTTTTGGTTTTTGATGTGAAATACTGGTTATCTGTGTATATTAGAAGAGACTGTATTTAAATTGTAAACATTTTGACGGTAAATATGATATTTGATTCTTTTTTTATTAATGAATTGGTATTTATTTGACCGCAGTCTCACCTGAGAAAAGTGACGACGTGGTTGACGATGGATCTTGCTTGCCTAGAAGATACCGAACACTCAAGACTTATACACCTAGACTATAAAAGTTAGGAAACAAAGACGCTGGTAATGCGTTCCATTACTTACCAGCTGTTCACATTATAAAAGTCGAAGCAAAACGCTTTGTTCGGGTTAGAAGAATATCCACCATGTACGGATGCCAAGTTTTAGTGCGTCTGTTGTCCGATGGTAAAAAATGCAGAAATCGCACACTCACCGTGATGAATCCTATAAAATACCAACTGGCTGGCAACTTTACGTCACTGCTCGAGTTATTCCGGTAATTGTGGACGAAGACAGCCACAGTGGTTTAACGATTGCTTAGATCCAAAAGGTTTATTTGCATGCGTTAGTGAATTCTTTTTTGTACTACTAAAATAATTATATTTTATGTCAGTTAGTGAAACATACACAACATAATAAATCTTACTAATCGTACTCCTATCATAAATGCGAAAATGTATCTCTCTCTATGTGTGTGTGTATGTGGTTTGTTGCCATCACTTATCCCCGTAACGGCTGAACGGATTTTGATGAAATTTGGTATGAAGATACTATAGGTCCTGCAATAGGACATGGGGTTTTTATCACGGGAAAAGAGACTCTGTGCCATATGTTGTGTAAGGGAATATAAATTAAAACTGATACAAATGGATAGTTTATGATAGAATCGGCAAAATGTATAGGTGCTCTAGCATTGCTTAAATGCAGCGTACTGCAGTTAAAATAAAAATAAAATTCTGATCTTTTGTTAATGCTATCATCATCATCAGCCCTTCAGGTCCCACTGCTGGGACAAGGGCCTTCTTTCATAGGGAGAGTATGGGCTGTAATACCCAGTGCGGGTTGGTGAATGTCGCATGTCCTTGAATTTTTGTGTTATTCTTGAACATGAAGATATTAATAAAGAGATTTTGATTTTTTTTTCATGCTGGTTTCATCACGATTGTTTCCTTCACCATAAAACATAAAAACTTAAAACATAAAAATTTATTATGACATAGTAAGTGTTTCAAGGACTAGCTCCTTCTCCCAATTTAGATATATAAAAGGTCAAAACTGATTAAATAGTTAAATAAACAAAGATAAAATTAAGAAAAAATGAAAAAAACATGCTGTGTGTGTGAGTGTGTGGTTGTGGTGTAGAATATGAATGTGTGTATGAGGATGTATGAGAGGGTGGGGGTGTGTGTTTGAGTGTATGTGTATTATATGTGTATACGTTGTGTATGTGTGTGGTAGCGGTGAGGGTGTGTGATATTTAATAATATAATAATAAGTCTTCCACATTGTTGTAGTCCATATTGCTGAGCCATGTAAGTATGCATCATCACCGTCATGCTTTATCGTCCTTATTTGAAAACTACGGGATCACTGTCATATACTCTTGTTATATATTTGTTTATATATTTATGTTGTATTCGTCTCTTACCTTACTGTTCGTGATGTCACGGTCATAGGTTCCGGCTGAAAATCAGTACTAAGGTATTTATTACCTTAGTTTTTATGCTGAGTCGGAACCTTTTCCTGACATCGCGCAACATTCCATTATACTATAATTATATTATGTATTTATTATATAGGTTATGTATTTATTATGTGTTATTTTTTCCTGTTGTATGTATAGTATAATATTATTTGTTATGTGTAGTATAGTATTATAGCTTAATGTAATGTTGCGTGTATCTGTCTTGAATAAATGTATTTTCTTTCTTTCTTTCTTTCTAATACTACCTTGTAACATAATACTAGGTAAGTTCCTGTTGTTTTGATATAGGAATAAATTACTAAAAAACGAGATAAGAAAAGTATTCTTTTCTATTTTTAAATGCAAGGTGTCGATCAAAAACGATTGCATAGTTATCAAAATGGGAATATCAATGCAACATAAACATTTATATTTATATACGCTATGCTCAATGAAATAAGGTGCTGTTCCATAAATATGTGGTTAACAGTACTAGACCTGCCCAAAACTGCTGAATCCTTGGCTGCTATTTATTATTTACGTAGTGTGGATGGGAAAGGTTAGGTATTTTGCCAGAGGTGGGTTAAGGCTTGATTTTAGTTTAAGAATTGTCTAATCATAGTCAACTTTATTGAGACCTGTGATTTATTTATTCAATTTACTATTCCACTATTACAAGTAATATACAAAAGGAGAATTTAGTGTTAACTATGTGCTTTCTATCAGCTATCTAGTGGTGCTAAAAGACCAAAGATATAGATACAAAGTGTGCATCAAAAAGTTAAGAAAATTAAAAGGAGTGAAACAAAGAAGTCTTTTCTTCAATTGTTTCTTCCTCTTCCTATTACCAAAGAAAACTAAATATTACTAAGTAAAGAAGTGACACTTTTTTTTTTCGCGTCTCCCAGCCAAGCGATAGTAGGTGTGAAAGAAAAACACTTAGGTTGCTTACGTATAGCTTTGTTCTTGTCGCGCTCGATTCGTATTAGTTCATCTCTACAATAATAACGCACACGCACAAAACGTATGCGGACAGGCCGGTGCGCCAGTAGTAGTACTAGACAGTTAGCTCGGCGAATTTGTATGGAGTGTCGGGGGTCTGCTATTACTTTCTACTACAATCAATGATTTATTTTTTCATTTTACAAGTTGCTTGTTACCTTGCGGTTCTGCATTGAGGTCTACCAGCGTAACTAACATCTTTTGATGCTATTCACTTTAGATCCTTTACGTATTGTGGTCTTATTAGTATTCTAAACTTCCTTGGGTCATGTTATATTGTTAACATAACGTCATAAATTCCACGCATTTTTGGTACAGGAATTCTAAGTGAGGAAGGAATGCAATTTAAGTATTTTAAATTTATAATTTTAACGCCATAGCAATATAATATCTATCCTTACATGGCCGCTTATTACGGCCCTGGATCCAAGTGAAGGTCGATATTTTCATTCAGAATATATGCAGGAAAGGATGGAATAATTTTGAAGTTATGCTAATATTTGAGGTATAGAGAGGTGGTGCTGGAAATATTTCTTTAACAATTTAAGGACTGAAATGGGTTATGAGAGACATACTGTGAGTCGTCCCGCATTTTCTTTTTAAACGTAGTTTCAAAAGTCTAAAATTATCTAATGTAATACCTGTTGTAACCTCTACTCGTATTCTAGACGTTACAATATTGGTAAAATTAGTATTACACTAGGGCTAACCGTAAGCGATCATAAAAAGGTTTTGCGTATAAGGGCTATTAAAATCAAAAACTACCCAAATGACAGCTGCATCTCAAACTATAAGTACGTAACAACTTTAATACTCAATTTAAACCATTAAGTTTATTTTATAATATATATGTTTACTTTTTTATGACATGTACTTTTTTCTGGTACCTAGGTACCTATATTATAATTATATTTACTTATATATTATTATGATTATATAGTCTTTTATTAAAAAATAAAATTAACTTTATTTTTAAGAAATTTAAAATTGTCACGAAAAAAAGAAACTATTTATAAAATATTAAACTATGACTATAACTATATACTGTATATGATATTATTATTTAATGCTCATACTGGTTAGTTTGTTTATACACAACACCACCGTCCCTTACAGTTTTTTTGAGTCCTCTCCGTCCAAAGGTTGCCTGGAAGAGATCGTTATAAGCGATAACACCGCCCATTGTAACACTAGCTTTAAGTATTGTTTTTTAATTTATTTCTTGTTGTTGTGTAACAATAAAGCGTAATCTAATCTAATCTACTCCTAGCGCACTCCGCACTGTAGGTACGAAGCTACAAGTACATAGCCGGACACCGACGGCGGGTCACGCGTCGTTACATGTGCCGCGTCAGAAGAGATAAGAGCTATGCGATAGAAAGAGAGGCGCTCTGTAGGTTAATATGACTGGTAGATATGCAGCGCTACGCGAGCTGAATTGAATTTTATTGCGGCATAGAAAGAAAGAAGAAAGAAAGAAAGAAAATACATTTATTCAAGACAGATACACGCAACATTACATTAAGCTATAATACTATACTACACATAACAAATAATATTATATTATACATCATCAGGAAAAAATAACACATAATAAATACATAACCTATATAATAAATACATAATATAATTATAGTATAATGGAATGTTGCGCGATGTCAGGAAAAGGTTCCGACTCAGCATAAAAACTAAGGTAATAAATACCTTAGTACTGATTTTCAGCCGGAACCTATGACCGTGACATCACGAACAGTAAGGTAAGAGACGAATACAACATAAATATATAAACAAATATATAACAAGAGTAAACAAAAAATACATAAAGCAAATTAAAATAATTATTCATAGGCGGTGACACTGACATGTTACATCACCTATAAAAGCGAATTCATACTCCACGGCGCCACGCACTCCATTCCAACCTCAAAGTCTTACTCTGAGGTTAGAATAGTGTACGTGGCACCATAGAGCAGAAATGTACCTCCACAAATGATGCCACATGTCTTTTTTTTTTTTTTTTTTTTTTTTTTTATTGGGCTTAGTGCCCTTCTGTTTATTTATCGTTGCTATTTATTTTGCAACGGTTTTTTCCTTTTTTTTTTTATTCTACTTATTCAAGCTAGGTTTTTTTTTTTTTTTTTTTTTTTTTTTGTTTTTCATAGAAAAATCTTATACTTAAATACTATAATTCTTATCTAATAGTACAGATAACAGACAGGCATACACAAACTGGTTTGCGTGTATCTGCCTATCTGTCCCCTCCACTATATGTACAGTCTGCGTCCAACTATAAATCTTTAATTTGCATGTTTTATCTTTTACTTATCTTAATTCTTTTAATTATAATCTTATCTTTTAATTCTAAATTTTAACTGTTGACCCATTTGCCTTTGCTGCCGTGTACAACACACCTTCAGCGTAGTCCAGAAAATGGGTCCGACTGTCGTCATTGTCAATCAAAGAATACAAATTTTCCTCCCTAATTTGGATTCCCATTCTCCACTCGCATTCCAGTCTCTTCAGATCATATTTAGGACAATCTATTAAAATATGAAGTATTGTCTCTGAAGACTGGTCATCGCATGTGCAGAACGGGTCCCCAACCAATTTGAATCTATGTAAATATGCCTTGAGTCCGCAATGGCTCGTGAACAATTGCGTTCTCAGGTTCGTAACTTTTAATTTAGATAGGATTTTATAAGCGTTTGATGTATCGGGGAAGAAGTGCTTTGTGTTTGATGCCGTTGTGCCCTCTTCGTATCTCTTCTGCCACTCGTTCTTTGTTCTGTTTCTGATGGAGAGCTTCGCGAAGGACAGAGGGAACGCGTCGTATGCAGGAGCTGTTTTTAATTTGAGTGCTGCTGTTTTCGCGAGCTCATCTGCTCTCTCGTTGCCCAAGATACCCGCATGTGCTTTGATCCAGTAGAGCTTTACGTTAATGTTCTTTTCCCTTATGCTTTTCTGGATCTCCGCTGCAATTGCGTTTTCGGTGCCTGCGTCGCAAATTGCATCCAGGGCTGAACGTGAGTCGCTTAGGATGTGTCCTGACTTTCCTTTAGGCAAGTAATGTACGGCTCTCAATATTGCCACCATCTCCGCCTGGAATACACTGCAGTAGCTGGCCAGTTTAATCTTAATTTGGCGGGTTTCGCAGCCTTCATTCCAGCACGAGACGGCTGCTCCTACCTTTCCTTCTATCTTACTGCCGTCGGTGTACAGTTTAGGCCGGTCGTTTTCTATTGCATCCGCTTCTGCTTGGCTGTTAATACAAAGGTACGTCTGTCTCCTTCTCTCGGCTGGATGGGGTAATTGAAATGGACTTACCCTCTTCTCCAGTTTCCGGCCTGGTAGTTCCTCCAGGGGCTTTCCTCGCTTTATTTCATAAAGCTCTGCGTTCTCCTGAAGGCGTAGGTCCAGAGGGAAAATGCGGGCCAGTACAGCGCTCGCCGCCAAGGAAGTTGTACGATGAGCTCTGCAGATCTTTAGGGCGAACATTCTGGTGATACGGTCCAGTTTTTTTTTCTAACATATTTCTTGCTAGTTGCTGGTGCCCATATACTCGCTGCGTACAAAATTACAGGCTCTACCGCGGCAGTATAGATTAGCCTTGTAATTTCAGGATTGAGTCCCCACTGCGTCTTGACTACTCTCGATAGCATTTTGAAGATATTGATTGCTTTTTTGGTGACATTTTCCAAGTGTGGCCCGAATGTGAGGTTCTTGTCTAGGGTCAGGCCGAGAATTTTGAGCGAGTCGCTTATCTCAAGGTAATTTCCGTTCATAACAAATTTTGGATCGTCAAGTTTTTGCCGTTTTGTTACTATGATCACCTGAGTCTTATGCGGAGCGAAAAATCCACCCACCACCTGTTTTGCGAGCAGAAGCCGGAGGTAATAAGTAAAATATACTAAATATATTTGCTTTTAAAATTAATAAGTAAAATAAAATACCTACAATAATACCTTGATTTTATAAACTACAAAGCTGCACCTAGTTATTGTAATTTTGAATAATGCCACTTAGTCTTTTTGGCATCTCATTAGATGCAGCTTCATGTGGTTCCTAAAAGTTTCTACTGTTTTCAGAGCTCGCAATGGCGGTGGGAGATCATTCCAACACCTGCTCGCAGAGAATCTAAAACTACCACGGAAGGCCACAGTCTTGTGAGGGGGTGTGATTATCAAATAAGCAGAAGCTCGCGTGTTATACCTAGAGTTTTCATGAGCCCAAGTCAGCTTATTCAAAAGATACTCTGGCTGTTTATCCTTAATGACTCCGAAAAGCAGAGTAGCAAGATGTAGCTTTCTACGAGCCATCATCTTCATAAGATTAGCGTTGTTAAAGAAAGGAGTGACATGGGCTCGAGCAGGAACATTAAAGCAGTAACGCGCGCAAGCATTCTGGACTCTCTGAATGAGGCGTTCTGTTCTGGACAGGAGGCAAGGACCATAAACTACATCAACATAATTGAGCCTGGATAGGACAAGAGATTCGCATAATGATATTCTGAGATCAGTACTAAGGTAAGGTCTAATTCTGTATAATATCTTCAATCTGTAAAAACAGTTGCGTACAGCCTCCTGCACATGATTTTCAAAGCGAAGTCTGCTATCCATAATGAGCCCCAAGTTTCGGGCTTCAGTGACACACTCAATGGGTTCATTAAGAATTGCAACCTGAGGGCCTTGGAGAATTATGTCGGCTATCTGCTTCTTAGATCCCATAACTAAATATTTTGATTTGGTAGGATTTAACACCATACAATTCGATGTAGACCACTCAGCCAATCTATCTAAGTCTTCATTTATTTTATTTACACTATGATCTGTGTCTTCAGGGTGGAAGTTCAGGTAAACCTGCAGGTCATCAGCATAAATATGATATTGACAGTGTTTAATGCAGTTGATAATATCTGCACTGTACAGAATGAAGAGGATAGGACCAAGAATTGATCCTTGAGGAACGCCTCTAAGATTGAGGGTACAGGAAGATTGTGCAGTTTTTCCATCAAGACGAGTAACCTCTACTATTTGAGACCGTAAGTGCAAATAGCTATGGAACCATTTTACCGTGTCAACGTCAAACCCATAGAAGGATAACTTTGATAAAAGCAATGATATATTTATTGCATCAAATGCACGTGAAAAATCAAGCAGTACCAGTATAGTACCCATGCCACAATCCTGAGCTGCTAGAATATTGTCAACAACATCCAATAACGCTGTTGAAGTACTTCGCTTTTTACGAAAGCCTGACTGTGTTGAGGGTAAGATATTTTCAGTCTCCAAGTATTTTATCAACTGATTACAAACAATTTTTTCAAGTATTTTAGACAGACAAGGCAAGATACTTATAGGACGTAGATCTTTGACTGAGGTCACATTTGATTTCTTTGGTATAGGTTTGATCAGAGATGTCTTCCACTGGTCGGGAAATGTGCATGTTTCTATAGACAAATTGACCATTTTTGTAATGATAGGAAGTGTGGTAGGTAATGTCAAAAGTATCATCTTTAATGTAATATTATCAATGCCCTCGGCATTCGAGGAAAGTCCTCTTATAACATTAGCCACGGCATCCTCACTAACTAACCTGAGTTTAAAAATAGATGAACTGAATCTATGATATTCAAAGTAGGTTAAGTCAGATATATTAACTGTGTCTTTACCAGGAACATTAAGGAAGTGTGAATTTATTGTATCAGGGTTATTACAGAATGAAGGTAATTCAAAACTGTCTTTGTTATTGGGTAGAATATTAGACTTTAGGTTTTTCCATAATAGTTTTGGGTTATTTACATTTTGATTAATATGACTGTCAAAATACACTTTTTTTCTTGGTAAATTGCGTTAATTACTACATGTTTCATGTCTTTGTACGACTTCCTATGTGAGTCCGACTTAGTAATTTTGTACTGATTATGGCATTGGTCACGAATATGCATCATTTCCTTGACAGTGTCAGTAAGCCATGGATGTGAAGTACTTTTAATGTACAGCGATTTTTTAGGTGCATGTAAGTCAAAAAGAGTTAAAATATACATATTAAAAGTGGCAATCAAGTCATTTATTTTATTTATGTTTAAAATTTCATTCCAATTTATTGAATTTAAGTCTGCATTAAAAAGCTCAAGTACTATGTTTTTAAGTGGTCTGTAATTAATGAATTGAGGTTTGGGTTTCTCAGCCTTTATATTGAACTCAACTGAGATCATTGCATGGTTCCCTAGATCAGGTATGTGGTGCACATTCACTGACCGAGCCTTTGCATCAGTACACACCAAATCAATCAGTGTTGCACTGTGGTCCGTAAAATGAGTGGGCTCAGTTATCAGCTGCTTAAGACTAGTATAATTTAAAAAAGATTGTAATAACTTACATTTACTGTCTGATGAAGAAATCAAATCAATATTAAAATCTCCAAGTATGGCCAGATAGTCATATCCACTGAAACTAGCCACTGATTGTGTTAATCCATCTAGGAAAATATTAACATCGAGCCATGGAGGACGATATGCTGTCCCAATGATAATTTTTTGTGAATTCACATTAAGCCTCAGCCACATCTGCTCAACAGATGTGGAGAGGGGATATAAGGAAGTCCGCACATGTACACCACGTTTTATATAAAAACCTACACCCCCGCCGCGCCCTCCACGAACCGAAGTTGGTCGAGGGGTGTGTTTTAGCCTGTATCCTGGTAGTACAGGTGCCCGATTGTCTTCTCCCTCCCTAAGCCACGTTTCATTAATAGCCATTATGTCGACAGCTAATTTATCCATTGCCACAATGAACTCATCATGGCGAGTGCCTAATGAGCCAGCATTGAAGAATCCAACTTTGAACTGTTTGTTAATCATTATGATACATACTGATTTGTACCACACATTTAAATTGACTCATCCAGGCACAATAAAGCTGATGCAATTTTAAGATCCATGTAACAGACAATTCAATAAGATAATAAATAACAAGTAATGAGTAGTACAAATTAAATACATAATATCGTGTATAAACCAACAAGTTAACATAATCCATAAGATGTATTGAAACATACAACCATATTTTTTTTATTATAAGTACAAAAATTAAGATTAAGAGATAATAAACATTATATAACAAAAGTAACTGTGTATTTCCATTTTCTATAAATGTTTTACTATTAATTTCAGAGTGAACACTTAACCTTGGCTCGGTCGTGGTCCAACGGCATCGCTCCCAAAAATCCGCTGCAAATCTGAGTCGGTGCGCACCCGGAAGGACGCTTTCCCAGACTCGCGGCGGACGAATATTCGTCCGTTTTTGGTCCACGCGTATCGCCAGCCGTGGCGCCGGCTCTCCTCGCGCACCTTGTAGAAGAGAACCTTGTTCTGCCTAGTGAGGCGCTCGTTCACGTAGAACCTCGTCGGCGCTGCCCCGGAGCCCATGCCCGCCGTGTTGACGGTGCGGCGCACGCGCGCGCCCTGCAGGAGGGCGTCGCGCAACTGTCGCCGCGCCAGCCGCACGAGCAAGGGCCGCGGGCGCGGGGCCGCCGCCGCGGGCTCTCCGCCGGCGGCGGCGGACACGCGGCGCAGGCCCGACCGCTCCACTGAGACGATGTCGCGCTCATCGCAGGCGACGCCGAGCTTATCAGCGATCAAACTGACCAGATGACCCACGCTTTCCCCTGGTTCCTCAGGGAGGCCGGTTATCTCGATGTCGTTCGAGAGGGAGTCCTGCTCTCTGTCGTTGAGATCGGCCTTGAGCTGCTCGATGGTGAGGAGTAGCTCGTCCACGCCCGGCCTCGCCTGCAGTTCCGCGCATTTGTCTTCGAGGCCGACAAGTCTCGCCTCCATCCCGTCAACCCGCCCATCGAAGCCCCCAACGGTGGTCCTCAATAGAGCCATTTCCTCCCGCATGGCGTTGAAATCCCCCCGGAAGGACCTCATTTCCCGGTTCATGGTTTGCATTTCCTGAAAGAGGATTTCAGGCGTAATGCTCGAGGTAGGCATCTCCGACTGGGTTGCGAAATCTGCTGCTTCCCCCCGAACAGGGTTTTCGGTGTTGTCCTTGCGAGGCGTACTAATCTTGCAACCTGGACACGACCACATTGCTGCAGCTTTGGCGTCCTGAGGTATATTTACGCAGGCTTTATGAAAAAAGCCAACGCACTTTGCGCATTTAACGCCATCTGCTGACGAAGAGAAGCGCCCACACGCTGAGCACTTAGCCATATTTCTACTGTGGAGTATATTGGTAAAACCGACGAAGTTCAAGCAACCGCTCACAGATGGCGCTTATAAATTATGTGAAGGTGTCGTGAAACTAAGTAAATGCTGAAAGTTGTGGAAACTATATATTCGCAAAAATACTATTTACAGTTAGACAATGATTTTCCATTAACACACTATGGAAATACAAGCAAACTTCCGAAATCGTTTATTAAATTACAAGTGCGGGTAAACTACTTGCAACCTACCAAAATTCGTTATGGATTTATTTAAGTTTGAGCGTTTTAGTCACTATATCACAGCAATAACACAACACAGTCACAGCACAAACATTTGTACACGGAAATACAACGGGTTTATATGTTTAAGTTCACTATTTATATTTTATTTTACGGAGTTACAAACAAGCGTATCCGTCTCGTCTGACGTTCGTGACGTCACCCCTAGCATAGCAAGAGTCGCTATTTGTTTAAATGTCTTTGCGGAGTGATGCTTCTGTCTCTTAGTATTCTGTGGTTCTAGCATCACCTCCCTTGGAGCTTTATAAAGACATGTATTTAAATGATCGTTTTAATTTTGCAAAAACAACAAGCAAGAATATCTAAACTGTCAACTTTTTTAATGATTGATCCTCTTTCTCTGGTACATAAAATAAATGAAATCAACCGATATTCTCAATTTACTATGGCGCTTTGCCGGTCGCTGCCGCGGCACGCTCGCTCAGCTCGCTCGCTTGGCTTGCGCCATGTGCGGTCACTGCTCTAACATAACCTAACCTAGTCTTTGAGGCTGTTTGTGTTGTCGAAGTATGTTTTATTGAACTTATACAAAGAGGATCAAATATTACTTTTGATAGATCAATTAGATTTTAGGGGATCAAATATTATCCTCTTTATAAACTATGCGCGTTTACGCGGCAAACACGTCGCAAATTCGCAGCGTTCTCGCGGTTTATTTTGGATAATCACTAGCAGAATACGGAATTATATATCCACCATAACGGAACGTCGGGCCTTGCTAGTGGCGGTTGAGTGCGAGTGTATAATATTGAACGCAATGCAATCTTGTTCTTACCGTAACAAGTAAGATAATACCATCAAAGATACGCGCGGGGCAGTAAAAACACTTGGATGTAACAACGCGACGTTAGCCTCAAACCGAATTAGGAGACGCTCTCTGGAGAGGGAGAATGAATATCTATGTAGTTATGGTTTATATTACTGTGCTTGGTGCAAGCTGGGCGCTGAAGCGAAGCTATTTTTTTATTGACATGTATTTGACCAGTGTTTCACTTAAGGATAAAATATATACGTTTACAGAACTTCTCGTAAGCGGTCGTCTAAGTTAGTACCACAGCTTTGCCAGTTATTCTGCCGCCAAACAAGCGTGCATGCAGTACAGGTTTTATGGGCATTTGTAGCCAGTGAAATTTTAACAATATAATTTTACACTTAGTAAATCTTTTCTGCCTAACCTTACTTTAACCTTAGTACGTCGAGAACAACAATTGTCTCCAGACAATTGTTGTTTTTGTTATGTAATTTGTATATGTTATTTATATATTAAATACCGGACTTCAAACTTGTGACCTTTAAAAGTAATGTTAATCACAGAAGCTACTGCTATAACCTAATATATAAACCAAAGCTCAATATCTGTTTATTAAATTAAATATTTAATTTAATAGTTTCTTTTTTTGTGACAATTGTAAACTTCTTAAAAATAAAGTAAATTTTTTAAAGGAAAAATATAAAAAAATAAATATTTTATTTCTAGGATATTTAGTCATGAACAAAGTATATAAAGTAGAAACAATTATTTACAAATATATACAGTGATAAAGAATAACCTACTACATAATTAAAAATAAATTTAAAGATAAAACACAGAATTTAGGTCACTGTCTGCAAGCAAGGTGCCCAAAAAGCTAGCGACATTACCCTGTTGAATATCCAGACTATATCTAAGTTTATTTTTTAAAACAAAAATTTTTTAAATTTTGTATCAGATTGCTTAAGCTTACATCTTACGAACCACAAAACAGAATAAGGCAAAGATTCCCTTTGAGCGGCGTGGGTCACTCCCCGGAGAGCGACCGCTATGTTTTATGATAATCATCTCTGGTGATTTATGTAGGTTTCTTATTATAATTAGCATTCAGGCACTAATTATAAACAAATCTTTATATGATAATAATAAATAACAGTTATGTTATTGTTATCCATTAAACACGAAGCAACATGAAATTTAGTTTATCTTAAACTGTGATATATGTAGGATCCTTATCAGAATTAACTTTAGTCATAAAATAATTTGTTTTTGGTCCTATTCTAGAAAAAAAGAAAGAAAAAAGGAAAATAAGCATATTTAGTAACCATCTGATACAAAGAAGAGGTAATGAAGGTAAATGAAATTAGATGGTCATAAAAGGAAATAACTCAGCATAAAGCGCCATGACAGCGCGCTGATTTTCAGTTGCGCCCCTTTTCATGACGAGTAGTTGCAAATTAGCTTATAAGTAGGTATAGTTATAAGTTGTAAGTATATTGTACGTACAATCCTCTCTTTTATAGAAGATATGTTTTTTCAGTATGGTGTATAAAGTGATGATACTATCTGACCCGGCAAACTTTGTTTAAAAAATTTGTTAAGGATGAATAACCCTTATCACTTAGATGTATGAAAAATAGATAGTAGCCGATTCTCAGACCTACTGAATATGCATATAAAATTTGGTAAAATCAGTGAAGCCGTTTCGGAGGAGTAAGGTAACTAACATTGTGACACGAGAATTTTATATAATGATTATAATTATAATAATGAAGGCTGACTATGATGATGATATTTCTATAAAATTACATTAAAAAAATAAGATGCAGCGTGCTAAAATTGCCTTAGTATATTTCTAATTGTAATTATATGATAGCATTTTAATAAATACATTATTATTTGGGTGTTCGGGCCTTTTACACCATACGCGTTCAGCGCAATTCACACCACGCCCGTCGTGTGAATTGCGCTTATCGTACAATGATGTATATTTACATATTTTTGTACTGACGGGTAGAAAAACGTTGAGAGGAAAACCATTACCATTGAAAAATCAAAAATCAAAATCCTACTAATATTATAAACGCGAAAGTTTGTAAGTATGGATGTACCTTTGTTACTCTTTCACGCAAAAACTACTGAATGGATTTTGATGAAATTTGGTATGGAGATAGCTTATACCTTGGATTAACACATAGGCTACTTTTATCCCGAGAAACTGCGGGTGAAACCGCAGGGTGCAGCTAGTCATTTATTAATTAAAGCATTTGTTACAAAAAAATAACTGGTGGAGCACCTGAATAGCTTTCAGGCTTTTTTCTTCGGAACATTTACAATATAATATTATTGGAGAAGAAATAAACCGGAAGAACGCGGTCATCTTGACAGCCAATGAGAGCGCGGCTTGTTTCAAAACGGTGCCGATAGGGGCGCTGTAATCAACAACAAGCGTGTCTTCAATCCGTGAGACGGAGGGGCGGCACTTTTTTGGCTCGGGACTTGGTGCTGAACGCTTTAGGCTTTGTAGATCTTTGTAGTATTTCTCCATTTTGTAATTGTTTTTGATAATTTAAATAATTTTCTTTTTGATAATTTAATTAAAATTGTGCCTAGTTTTGTTAGGTTGTTTTTTTTTTACGAATATCTACGAGGGTAGATAAAATCAGAAGTGGGATCTGAGCAAAATATGTTCAGATCCGCTTCCATCCTGAAGTATTTTTTTTTAAGTTTTAGCTGTTTCTAGAAAAGTTTTCGTTCAGTGTCGTGTTGCGAGTTTTAGAATTCAATCATGTCTAGTGACCGTCATAGTAGAAGTAGGCATCACGATGCGGATCGTACCCATGACCGCAGCCGTGATCGTACCAGTAAGAGTAGGCATCGCGATGCGAATCGTTTCAGTAATCGTTGTCGTGATAAAACTCCTGATAGCGAGCTCAAACAGCAGATGCAAATAATTTTGGCTAGACTAAACACGTTAGAGGGTCGGAACACACAACCGTCAGCACCACCTTCGGAGCACGTAGGTTTAACGCCCACAGGAACACCACCGCCACCGCCGCTGCCGCTGCCGCCACCGCCGCCGCTGAGACCGCCGCCGCCCCAGCCTGAGCGCGCATCTCGCTCGGTGGGCAGCGACGCGTGCAAGTTTGGCGATCGGTCGGCGTCGGTGCCGATGACGGCGCAGGCATCATCTTCAAGGGCGCATTCAGAGAGTGTCGTCACCGACGGAGACTCTAACGCAACTGATAGGATTGTAGACGCAATCCGTTCCATTAATAACACGGTGAGGTCGAACCAATCCTTCTATATTTCTAATTTTGACCCCAGTGTGCATGATATTGATTGTTGGTGCGAGGAGGTAGATCGTGCAAAAATGTTAAATAACTGGAGCGATAACGAATGCCTATCTCGCATCGGCAATTGCTTGAAAGGAGATGCTCGATTGTGGTTAAACGAATGGGTGACAAGTGATCGAAGTTGGAGCAGTTTTAAACGGGAATTTAAACCCCTGTGTCCAAGGAAACCTGACATCGCTAACATCTTATTCGATGTCATGTGCACCAACTCCGATCACTTCTCAACATATGCTGACTATGCGCGTCGATCTTTACTTCGGCTGCGCATAGTTAAGGGATTGAGCGAGGAACTTATTACTGCAATCGTAATTCGTGGCATTGTGGACCCTCAAATTCGAGCAGCCGCCACAAATGCAAAGTTAATGCCCCCTGACTTAGTCGAGTTCTTTTCGATTAATGTGAAACCGAGTACTAGTGTCCACAAAGCTGTACGGGTCGATACTGTCACGCGAAACCAACGTGATTTTTCAAAAAATAAACGTGACAGTTATGTTTTGAGAAAACGTTATTTCGATGAAGGCAAGTGTTTTAGGTGCGGTCAATCAGGACACAGACAAGCCAGTTGCTCTAGTAAACGATTTAAACCGGAACATAGCAATATTACAAAAATTGATGAAGGTAGTTCAAACCCGGTACAAATTAAAACCAAATTAGACCCATGTGGGTTTTGCAAGAAAATAGGGCATCACATAGACAACTGCTTTGCGAAATTGAAGTCGGAGTCACGAAACAAAAACAATGTCAATTTTTGTAGGGAAAACGAACATGACGCCAAGAATGACATTGTAGTTGCTGTCATACAAGGTATACCCGTAGACGTATTAATTGATAGCGGGTCGACTATTTCTTTGATTTCATCATCTTTGTTGAAGCATTTTCACTGCGCACGAAAACCAGCATTTCGTGTATTGAAAGGAATCGGCAGTCAAGAGATAGAATCGACGCATTACATAACTTTACCGATCGAATTCAATGAAATCACATTAGAAGTAGATTTATTTGTGGTTTCATCGGAGTTTATGAATACGCCGGTCATAATAGGGACCGATGTACTCAATCGCGAAGGTGTCACGTATGTTCGTACGTGCGATAAGCAATACCTAACAAGGAATCCAACCCACGGCTCAACCAATGCTGCTCAAGTGCTCACGATTGAATCTCATGAACAGATGCCGGTCAATACCACCCTTGTCGGTGATGATTTAGATAAGCTGCTCGGTATAATTAATGAGTTCAAACAATTTTTTATATCGGGTACGGCAACTTCAACCGTGAACACTGGCAGCATGTCAATTAAACTTAACAGTGACACGCCTGTACATTATAGGCCTTATAGACTTTCTCAGCCTGAAGTATTGCGCGTTCGTGACATTGTAAATGACCTTCTAGATAAGGGTATCATTCGGGAGTCGGAATCTGACTACGCGAGCCCAATACTCCTGGTCAAGAAGAAAGACGGCTCTGATCGTATGTGTGTGGATTTTCGCAAATTAAATGAAATTACGGTCAAAGACAGATTTCCGCTTCCGTTGATAGATGATCACATAGATCGATTGGGGAATCATAAGTTCTTTACCAGTCTCGACATGGCAACAGGATTTCACCAAATTCCTATGCAAGAAGAATCCATTTCACTCACTGGCTTTGTCACACCTGAAGGCCACTATGAGTATGTGAAAATGCCATACGGTCTGTCAAATGCCCCAGTAGTCTATCAGAGAATAATCACAAAAGCTCTTAAAAAGCTGATAGAATCTGGTCAAGTCCTAGTGTATGTCGATGACATACTTATAATGAGTAATTCGGTCAGTGAGGGACTCGCATTGTTGCGTGAGGTACTGGGAGTTTTAACCCAAGCTGGATTTTCAATCAACTTGAAAAAGTGTTCGTTTCTGGCCACTAAAATTGAATACTTAGGCCGAACCATCAGTGAAGGTCAGGTACAGCCGAGCCAGCAGAAGGTTAAAGCTCTTGTGGAAGCACCAACACCCAAAAACGTAAAGCAAGTACGTCAATTTCTTGGCTTAGCTAGCTACTTCCGACGTTATATTGCGGGTTTTGCTGCTAAAACTGCTTGTATCGCTCATTTAACAAAAAGGGGAGTGCCGTTTTTATGGGGTCGAGATCAAGAGCAGGCACGACGTGACATAATAAATCATCTTGTCAGTGAGCCGGCTCTCGCTATCTATAATCCTTTGCTGCCCATAGAGATACATACCGACGCGAGTTCTATCGGTTATGGAGCTGTAATGATGCAGGTACATGAAGGCGGTCATAAACGTGCAGTAGGCTATTTTAGCAAACGTACTCAGGGTAGCGAGCCCAACTATCATTCTTATGAGCTCGAAACCTTAGCGGTCGTCAAGGCTCTTCAGCAGTTCCGGCATTACCTGGTTGGCGTTCGCTTTACAGTCGTCACAGATTGTAACGCTTTAAAGTTAACGCAAAAGAAAAAAGACTTGTTGCCAAGAGTAGCCAGGTGGTGGCTGTATTTGCAAGACTTTGATTTCTCCCTTGAATACCGCAAAGGCACTTCTATGTCTCATGCTGACTACTTAAGTCGCAATCCCGTAAATTTTGTTCAAACACAAAAGCCGCAAAATTGGGCTCAAATTGCGCAATCTGCAGATGACGAAACTCAGTCCTTATTACAAAAACTGACTGACGGCAAACTTGATCCCAATCGCTACATTAAAAAAAACGACCTCTTGTATTATAAGTATGCGCCAGTAGGAGAAGAGCCCAGGCTTTTGTGTTTCATTCCAAAAGGGCACAGACTTAGTTTATTAAGAGTTTTCCATGATGAACATGACCATGTTTGTGCAGACAAGACAATCGATCTGATTCGAAAACATTTTTGGTTTCCCTGCTTAAGAGCTTTTGTTCAAAAATATATTGCTCATTGTGTAGTTTGCTTGTCACATAAGAAGGTTGCTAGAGCACCTCTTCAACCTATTCACTCGTGGGAAAAGCCAAACAGTCCTTTCGACACTATCCATGTTGACGCTTTTGGACCACTAGCTCAGTCAAATGGTTATCGCTATATGCTTGTTGTAGTAGACGCTTTCTCAAAATTTTGTCTTCTATATCCAATGGCTAAACAAGATGCAAACGAACTTAAACGCCTCCTAATGAACACCATCTCACTATTTGGGACCCCAAGGCTAATAGTAGCTGATCGTGGACGCATGTTTCAAAGTAGTGAATTCCTCAATTGGACGACTGATATCGGAGTCGAGGTGCATCTCATTACGCCGGAAATGCACCAGTCAAACGGTCAAGTTGAACGTTACTGCAGAACCGTACTTAACATGATTCGAATTCAGTCCAACTACCGGCAAAAGGAGTGGTCAGACGTAACTTGGCGTCTACAGTTGGTTTTGAACATTACCAAACACAAAACCACTCAATACTCTCCACTAAACTTGCTTGTTGGTATTGACGCCGCTACTCCATTGCTACGGAGCCTTGTACGTGACGTATCCTTAGAAGGATCGCATCCAAATCGGGAATCCTTGCGTGAGATGAGTAGGCAAAGGGCTTCTGAGAGACTTAGAGCTAACCAAGAGAAGCAAGACGCATTTATCAATCAACGCAGAAAACCTCCACGTAAATTTGATGTTGACTCATTTGTTTTTGTTATTAAACATGCACAGGTGACCGGCAAACTTGACTCGGGCATGCGGGGGCCATACCGCATCATGAAGGTGTTGCCCCTTGATCGCTACGAGCTACAGCTGGTCGCTGGCTCGTACGGGAAGTCGACCCAGGCCGCGGCAGAGAACTTAGTGCCGTGGCGAGGCGAGTGGACTCCAGAGACGTGTTCCGCCTACTTTGAGAGTAAGACACCATGCATGTTTGATGTTTATTGTGTACCGTGAGGAGAGCCACCTCCTTGTTGGTTGTGTTTGAGAATAGCTAACGCAGCGCTTCCTTCTCTCTTGTGTTCATGTATGTGTTGTCACGAGGAAAGCTAACGTAGTGCTACCTCCTTGTTGGTTGTGTTTGAGAATAGCGAACGTAGTGCTTCCTTCTTACTTGTTTTCATTTGTGTGTACCCCAAGGAGAGCCAACGCCGTGCCACCTTCTTGTCGGTTGTTTGTGAGAATAGCTAACGGCGAGCTACCTTCTCACTGTACGTAAGCCTGCGTGGTCTTACGAGTTCTCTTTAGCAAATTTTTGCTAAAGAGATCCTTTTGATTTTGCTTACATGCATTTTTTGTGTACAGGTGCGGAGCTTTATTATGACGAGTCCACGCCTGGTCGAGACATTGCCGGTCACCTAGAAAAAGAAGCTTGCCCTGAGACTTTGAGCGCTCCACGGACTCTCACGTCAGATGACGTCCAATTGAAGTCAAGTACGGCAAGTGCTGACGTCGATCTTCACACCGTCGCCGGTTCATCGTCAGCTAGTGTCGGGTAGCCACCTTCATCATTGGAAGAGAACGAGGGCGTTCTCATGTCAGGAGAGGCCGTATTGGAGAAGAAATAAACCGGAAGAACGCGGTCATCTTGACAGCCAATGAGAGCGCGGCTTGTTTCAAAACGGTGCCGATAGGGGCGCTGTAATCAACAACAAGCGTGTCTTCAATCCGTGAGACGGAGGGGCGGCACTTTTTTGGCTCGGGACTTGGTGCTGAACGCTTTAGGCTTTGTAGATCTTTGTAGTATTTCTCCATTTTGTAATTGTTTTTGATAATTTAAATAATTTTCTTTTTGATAATTTAATTAAAATTGTGCCTAGTTTTGTTAGGTTGTTTTTTTTTTACGAATATCTACGAGGGTAGATAAAAATATAATATATATAACGGCGCGTGGACAATTTAATTAGTTTAAGTTAATTATTATTATTGGATTTAATCAGTTCTTAAAATCAGATCAGGTGTTAATTGAGTTGTATCGAATCTATATTGGTTTTAAAATTGTCTATGCCGTATTTTTAGAGCGGTTAACACCGAATGGAGTTGTGAGTGTCATAGTGACGGCTGACTAGCACTTTTTGACAGCTAGCCAAGCGCGATGCACACGCACAAAACCATTGGCTCTAAATCAAATTGTATTACATCAATCTTGTGCTAATACGAGCAATTAAGTATCCAAATCATTAAAATAGTGTTTGATTAAAAGTTTCTTGGTGTTATTTTAAATCTCCTACACGTGCACGCCCACCATGGATAACCTTCAACCAAAGATAACGGATCCGCCTCCTGAGACCTCACCACGGCATCCTGATGATCCGTTATATATATGTAATGTTTTAATCTATTTATTTATATTTTATAAGTTACGATGGTTTCTCGGGATAATAATTTTTAGAAAAAAAACAAAAACCGACTTCAATGTATCTTCGAAGTCCCAAGGTCAAATATCGATGAAATTTATATGGGACCACTTCGTAGCTATACTGAACTCAACGCAAAAAGAATTTTGCAAATCGTTTTTCAAATGACAGAGTTCTGAGGTAACAAACATAAAAAAAACAATTGAATAGAGAACCTTCTCCTTTTTTGAAGTCGGTTAAAAATAGCCTATTATGTTAATACAGGGTACCTATCTCTATTCCAAATTTTATTCAAATTCGTTTAACCGTTGCGGCGTGCGAAGAGGTAACCTAACCAACAAACTTGCTCGTACATATTTTTTTATTTATTTATAATATTATTACCTAGTGTGAATTAGTATGATGACAAATAAAAAAAACATTTAATAATCTCTATGGTTTAATAGTAATTTATTACAGGTAATTTCAAAATTAACTTTCGTAAGTTATTTACGCAACGAGACTGCAAACAAAACTTTTTAAACAAAGTTCGTTTTACCCAGAAACACTTGAAACGTATATATATATATATATATATAGATTTGATTACATTTGATTAGATTGAATACATTTGATTGACATTGTTTTAAATTTGAGAATTTGTACTTTAGGTTTGAATAATCTTTTTTCTTCATTTAATTTTTTTATTTACAAGTGATTTTGTACATTTAAATGTAATTTTGAAGTTTTCAATCTACGTGTCGATTTGCCTTTACGGAAAAACTGGTTCTGTTTTTTGGAAAAATATCAATTCGTCTAGTCTTATAGCACCGTTCATAAACTATATAACCGACAATTTTGTTAACTCTTTTTTAGAAGTCCCAGCTTGTAGTTCTTAACCAGTATGCTTCCGTAAGGTAGAGCCATGTGATTCGTCACAATCACAAACTTGGCCGCCAGGCGCCCATCTGGCCGCGAACGCCACGAAGTTACTCCGCGCAACAAAAACTTGCATAAATTCGTCCGATCGCAAACAAGAGTGCGGATAAAAGTACCTACGTAAAGTGTGATTGCAGAACCTGTGGCTAAGCACCGGAATACACACGGATGGAAAGTTTGGACAATAGATATCAACGCTTGCTCGAGCATGCTTGGTAGCCCAGTCGGTGAGGTGGTAACGATTTTCGAGCCCTGCTTGAGCAATTATTTTTTTCCTATTTTGAATATTTAAAATCTTTGATAGTCGACAAAATGCTGTATAATTGCGAGATAATTATTGTACAGAAACCCAAATGAAAACTGCGTTACAAACTGAATTTCGACATACTGTTATTAGACAAAACTCTATCACGGCCTAATCGTACTCCGATGTTACTTTACTCTTTGTCTACTCTATGTTGACATGACTTAACTATAACAATATGCTATTTAAAATACAATATTAGTTCATAATGGCTTAAGGTATTGTCATAATAGAAAAATGAAGGAATTCGATTAGGTCGTGATAGCGATTTGTTTTCGACTGTCCCGAACATGCTCCTCAAACTAAACGCAACACTACGAACAGTAACCATCCGTCCCGTTTTGAAAGTTGCAAACTAAACTTTAATCCTGACTAACGTAATTGCTAAAGTTTGAATACAAAAGCTTGTTCGCAGCACGCGCGATTTAGTGACCAGCGTTTTGTAACTGATGCGGTCTACCTTTAGTTTCCAAGACTTTTAGATGCAAACACACGCGTCTAGGACCTGGTGTGACTCAGTGGGAACACAAGCGACTTTCGAGTTTGAATCCCGCTTGGCCCCGCACTAATAACTTTTTTTTATCCATTATTGACTTGCGTTTAACCACTATCTCACCTGATGGTAAGCGACGATATGATCGACGATATAGCACGCTTGCCAAGATAGTACCTGTTCACTCGAGATTTGAAGATTCCTAGGTTGTAATTATCGGGAAACACTGACCGCTATCTTTTTATGTTATGTGCCTGAATCGGATCGGTGGCGTCCACAGTAGTTATAAAACTGTGTCACAGACACCAACGCCCCCGCAATGATACAGGTTTGAGGTATCTCAACAATAAGGTGAAGAGTGGAGCGATTAATATTTTTTTATTAACTAACATAACTTATTTATTTTATTTATTTATAGTGTCGGTCAGTCCTCTAATTCTTAACAGTATGTACGTACTGTAATTTTAACTAATCTATATTGATATAGAAGAATATTTTTTTTTGTTTTTTTTTTCTTTGTTCCCCGATTCTTATAATCTATGTGTCTTCAAGTCTCGAGTGAATCGGTATCTTCTAGGCAAGCATCGTCGACCGCGTCGTCACTTTCCATCAGGTGAGACTGCGGTCAAATGCTAGCCTATTCGGTAATAAAAAAAAATAATTCTAATGTACAAACTTAGTACAATTTAATTATTATATATAAGCCTCTGTGGTGTAGTGGTTGGGTAGGTTGGCTCAAATATTTTACACCACTGAGGATGCGGGTTCGATTGCCGCGACAGGATAAGTGATTATGCATAGAAAAAAATGCGCAAACATGTCCGGGTGTCGTGGGACCATCGTCCTTATAGGTTCTTAAAATACAGGGAATCCTAGTTAAGTGGCTTCTAGGCTCAAGTGTACCTGATTTATAAATAAAATTACCCCATTCCGAAAACCTAAGTCCCTAATGTGCTCCGTTGTAAATACTAAATCACTGACTATTGAATAAATTAATAACACTTTTTCAAACAACACAGCCTTACGGCTGTGTTGTTTGAAAACAGAATTGCCATAAAGGTCAAATATCTATGACTCTCAATCATATTCCATGGTCCAAGCAAACAATAGGCGGTATTGTAAATAGAATATGCAAGGATACGGAGGTATTTGTCGGTAAACGTTTGCTAATCGGCGGGGATTTGGTAGGGTATAGAAGGGAAAAGGAGTTTACTTCTTGACTTGACAATCACAGAAATTTATGATACGAGTAGCGTAGGAGGTAAGTAAAAAGGGTTAACCCCAATTCATATTCCAAAACTATTTTTGTGTCCTTTTTTTTGTATTTGTTTTTTTAATGTTTGTTACTTTATAACTCCGTCATTTATGAACCGATTTGGAAAATTCTTCTCTTCATTTTGCGTTGGGTTCAGTATAGCTACGAAGTGGTCCCATATAAATTTCGTTTCCTATAAATATAAACAGCTACACTGACGTTATGATTGTGTCGGAACAACTCCGACTAGGTTTCGACCATTTACATTTCATCGATATTTGACTTTGGACTTCGAAGATACATTGAAGTCAGTTTTTTGGTAATGGTGTTAAAAGTTCCGGGTGGCACTGCAATTGATATGGGCAGGTATGGCACTGCAATTACTATGGGTAGGTGTGGCACTTACCATCAGGCAAACGAAATGCTCGTCACATCACTCAGTACCATAAAAAAAACTGCAAAGTAATAGCTTTATCATTTAATAGTGTCATGGTTGCTACGTATATCACTTGTATGGTTTCACGACATCACTAGATACAGACATATAAATATGAAGTAGGCACGTAATGAAACAAATATCTGAGCCTCGATACATAACAAAATACGGCATCAAGAGTACACGGGTACATCCTTAATTAATTAATGGCATCGGCACCCCAAATGTATCCGTCGAGCTCGGAAACAGAACAGTAGGTACTAATTAAACATGTTGCTAATTACAACTTGCTTGGATATATTTGTGGGAATGATTGTTTTTGACGGTGGAGGGTATAGACGTATTAGACGTATTCTTCAAGAAACGGCACCATTCACGTCTTTACAATTTAGCAATACAAAATAATTTATTGTACACCAAACAAAATTAATCAGTAGGTACATGAAAACAAATTATAGTACTTATCGCTACAAGCGATCTCTTCCAGTCAACCTTTGGATGGAGTTAAATAACGGAGTGAGAGAGGTCGGCGGTAAATAAAATAACGAACATTAATTACTAGCTATGCCCCGTGGTTTCTGCTGCAGTTCTCCGGGATAAAAAGTAGCCTACGTCTTTTTCCAGGACCTAAAAAACCTTCATACCAAATTTAATAAAAATTGTTTTAGTAGTTTTTGTATGATTGAGTTACATCCATTCATCCATCGATCCTCACAAACTTTCGCAATTATAATATTAGCCCTTATCAAAACAGCAAGCACCACTTGCTTTTTGGATTATGCTTTATGACTTTGATTTGTTTACCATTAGGTGAATGACTTGTTTGACTTGACACTCAGTTGTGTAAAAAAAATTACGTATTATTTCCTTTAAGTTTCACCAACTGTTTGTATTAGAACTCGTAACTCTAGAGAACAATGAACGTCGACGCAATCCGGGCGCCATTGTAGATCAGATAACAAACTGCGTCCGCCGCGCTGCCATTTGTCAAATATTTGCATAGCAAAGTTATGATAGCAAATTATACCATAACTCTATGATGATTTACACAACTGTTATACCAATACGTAGGCAGTCTTTACTCCTCTCGGGTTCAATGTTAAAACTTTTGT
Organism: Petrophora chlorosata; assembly: GCA_951640565.1. Lineage (NCBI taxonomy): Eukaryota > Metazoa > Arthropoda > Insecta > Lepidoptera > Geometridae > Petrophora > Petrophora chlorosata. The sequence continues at coordinate 18,915,865 of OX621189.1, read as the reverse complement.
TCAGCTTTAGAACCTAGAATTCTTAACTCACCTTATACCGGTACCCGGGGCTTGGACAGTACCTTGTGCATTTTTTATTTATTTAAATTACGCTGTCAAATAGCAATCGTTATAGCTTTTTGACAATACTAAAAATTACAAAATAGTCAGCTGATACCATGTTTGCTTGTACTGACATTCCTGACTTAACCCGCGTGGTGACTTTAACAATGTTTAAAGGAACAATCTCTATTAGGCTCGGGATTTAACCGAATCTTAATCATACCGACAACGGTATAATTAAGATTCGGTTAAATCCCGGATGGAAAATAGTAAAAATATCATCAGTAGGTGTTGGGTTTGGTAATAAACTATTTAAACCTCTATACATTTTAACCCCGTTTTTGCATCTTTATAAATGCATAGTCCAAACCTATTATATTAAATATCCTTGTGACATCATACCCATGGCATGTTTATTATTTTTAAAACCGTTTGTGGACATAAATAAAAATTTCCTAATAAGGTGCCTTCCTAAGCTAAATGAATATTAATTTCCTCATACGAAAAACAAAATCCTTTCCCACAAGAGAAAAATTATCTCGACAAATCACTTCTAGATATAAAAGAGTGACACCTCTGTTATTGACGTGAGCTTGATAAATTACCATTATTAGTAGATTTGTCATGGGATCCATCGATCATTCCTAATGGCCTTGGGAGATTTTTACAGTTTGCTAGTGAGAATTGAAAAGAACATTTTAGCTTGAGCTCTCGTGACCAAGAGCTATGCTAGAACAAGAGCTCAATCAATTTTGGTTCTTACAGAATAAGTACTTGCTTTTGCTGGTCTGTTTTTTATCTTCGTGTGTGATATACTTAGCGATAGTGCTTAGAGATATGTGACAATCTCGATGGTCCTAAAAACACCCAGATTATAGCTATCCGGAAACACAGCCAGCAGAGAGCTCCACTCTTTGGCTGTTTGCATTATAAAGGTCGAAGCAAAGCGCTTAGTGCAAGCAGGAGGGACGTCAACCATAAATTGATGACGGCTTGCCATTTGTCTGGTCGTCCGGTGATGGGATGGGGATGGCGGAATTAGTTCATTTAATTCCGTCGAACACTCTCCCTAAATGTATCCAATATTTTTTTTATTAATAGGGTCGGCTACATAATAAAAACCATTAGTGTCTAAACTTTATATTTATATGCTTTAATTAGGTACATACCAAACATTTTTTCCATACAAAATACCCTGGTTCATTCTGAGTGTTACACCTTTTCTTCGACTATTCCATAACCATTTTTAATAAAATTTAATCATTATTTATGTTTAATTTTCTACGTAAGCGTTAAAGCTTTTAATTTATTGCAATTGCTGATAAATCTTTTTTTATACCTAATATCAACCTATAAAGCAGTATGCCTACTATATAAAAAAAACTTTATTTTGGCGATTCTCCAACATAAGGGGTGGATCCGGTCCATGTTATTTTAGCGTCTTGCCATCTGTAAACCACACAAATTCCAATTAAAAACAGCATTTTCAAGTACAACAAACAGATACATACAGATATATATTAAATGACTTTGAAATATTTAATTAAGTGCCTACATAGATTTCAATAGTTGATAGTCTTCCTAAAACCTAATAAATAAATAAATAAATACACATGCACTCCTTCTGTCTCCCAACTTCCTCCTCCTTTCTTGTAGAATCAGTAAACTTCAGTTATGTTTCTGGAAAGCTATCCGTAGGCCATGGTCACTCCTTACCATCATCAAACGATCTGCTTGCTTTCAATTTATACACACGTATCAATTGAAAATTTTAAAACACCCTTGAGAAATACCTCATATGTAGCTAAAAAGATATGACTCAAAACTTTTAAGCCGCTAGACAGATTTTTATAAAATATACAAATAACAAATTTATGAGAACAAAATAAAGCGCAAACATTTGTTTCGTGTCTGGGTGTTGTGGGACCATAGACCTCGTAGTTCCTGGTTCCCTAGATACAGGGAATTCTAGTTAGGGGTCAGGATCTATGTATGATTGTTGGGCGTATTATTTAGTTATTTATACAACTAATAACCACATTTTTGGAATCTACGAAACCACAGACAGACACTCACATACACACATAGACAGAAATAGCAACATAGAGGGCAAACAGGAACCATGTAGGAAGGCAGTTAAAAAGGATAACCTAGTATTTCTGGTCGACTGTTTAGCATGAAAATAACATCTCATATCTGTAAATACTTATTCAATAAGTAAATGAAAGTAAATAAAAAACTAAATCGGTAAGAATATTGAGTTCTAACTTAGTATGGATCAACTTCTCAAGCGGTGTAGCATTGATGTCGTCGTTCCTCAGAGAGCCAGCGCCCTCGTCGTGGGCTCGAGTGTCCACATTCAGGAGGACGTGACATCCACCGCACGTGTAGTAGTGGATATCGAACCTGATTGAAAATTGTTGATGAAATTATAATAAAAAAATAACTTGTGACTTAACTATTAAAAATGTTCCTCATTATTTTTCAAAATTGCGTCAAAACCAATAAGTACTAAGGATGGCAGCTTGGATAGCTTTGACTTTTTAGATATTAAACACAAGAACGAATATACTGGTTACCTACCGTCTCTCAGCATGGTAGTTCCTCAGCAGTTCACGATTCGTATTAAAAAGTATGCCATAGTGTCCAGAGCAGCTTGTCACCTGTAAATAACAGGGCATTATTATTTTATTTATTCAGTACTTTATGAGGGTATATATTTGTTTAGGTATGTGGTATGTGGTATGTGTTTATGTATGTTATGTATTGTATGTAAATATAATTATATATGTAAGTAATATTTATATATGTATATAGTAATAAGTAATGTGAGAGAAGCCCACAGGTATAAATGTCTTCATTTTACCCGTTAAGTCGAAGTTACCTGGCAAAATAATTCTTCTATTATTTCCTGAGTCTGGCGGTCCGTCTACGAGTCAAGGTGTTCAGTTTAGGCTCGCTCATCACAAAAATCTAAAAAATCCTGTAGTAGCAGCATTTGGAATTTTACAAAAACTACAATGCAGCTTGAGCAATTGCCTAATAAAATTATGACCTACCCAGATTGGCAAAGCAGGAGTTTTCAGCCTAGATCCAGGATACTGTTTGTTGATGTTGTTCTTCGCATTTTCTTCACCACCGTACCACACCAAGAGTCCTACGGGACTGCGTGCTAGTACACCAAATTGCGGCATCGCCTGGAATATGAGTACATGTGAGTAAGAGTACCATTAAATTTTACCATTTAACATTTTTCATTGTACCTACTGCTCATTTTTGTTTGGTGTACAATAAAGTACTGTGTATTGTATTGTAAATTTAGAAGAATAAGAATACATAATTATTATGACTATCTACCACCAAAACAATAGTCTGGTTGGTTAATAACTTAAATCAGCTGTTACAAATCATATCACAATCATGTAAAACGGTATATAACATCTACGTATAGGCCTACTCCCCATCATCAAGAATAGAATAGAATAGAAAACACTTTATTGAACTTAAGAAGGAATCACATTTTGAACACTTTGTTATGATACGTACAATAGGCGGTCTTATCGCTAAACACCGATCTCTTCCAGACAACCGTATTCTATAAAGAGATAATATTTAAAGGCGATAGTGTGCAGACATAAGAACGTAGGTATGTATTCTAACAACATACCTAGACTAAAGTTATATAAAAAGCTACTTATTCTTAGCCGCTTGCATTAGCTTCGACTAACTGCTTTCCCTCAACCTTGGCTACGACATTTGGTTGGTGGACTGCTTCTCAATTTATACCCTGCTAACTGTTGTTAACCATTCGGTAACTGCCTTAGCTCATCTTCTACTATCGGATCTTGCCATACGCCCTTTCCTTTTCCATCTACATTTTGCAGTATACACCCATGATTTTCTATACCGTCTACTTACCCAGACTTTCGTTATGTGAAAAATTTCTATATGATGGGTACCGGCTAAAATTACTCCAAACATTTGGAGTAATTTTATTGTTTACCTATTGCTCAAACTAGCGAGAATTTTGCCGTATTGAAAATCAACACGTATTGCAGAACTAAGAAAGAGAACAATATGACTTACATAATGGTCCTCATCTCCAACATACAATACACCGTTGTGAAGATACGGAGTGGCGCGTCCAGTCAGAAGCAGCGTCACCAAGTTCAGAGATCCTTCAACATGCGCCGACACCAGGTGAGTCAGTTTCCCATCCAAATCTTTCTTCACACTGGAAAAGGGTATTTTGATGTATTAGATAAAAGCAATCGTTAGTTATTTCAAGCTGGAAATTATTTAAAATTAAGTTAAATAAATCTTTACTGAACTTTCAAACAATAATGTGAAATTTGTGTGGTTTGTTTGTCTGTTCTTCCGAAAATTTGCATTCACCGAGCCATAGACAGTAGTGTGAGGGTGAAATTTAAAGAATTCCAAAAATAACATCTAATTAGAGACATAGTGTGGGTGTCAGTCAGTATTTCACTCACTTTTCGCAACCTCTGGATAACATGACAGCATACAAAAGTAGTAAAGCTCCAGAACCATCTTCTGTTTGAAACTGTGGTATAAAAGAACAATAAAATAAAATAGATATTATTATTTAAGTAATTAATTCCTTGTTTATACCATGTAGATAGATCTATGCTTCGCGATTATTGTGGCCTAAGATGGAACAAATAAATGTAATCTAGCAAGACGACAGTTGAACGACTCCTAAAACCCATCCGTCTCTCAGTTTTTCACCGAACATCATCATGATAATTAGCGTAGTCGCTAGAGCTTTTTGTTCTTACCAGATAGAGATATCGCTTGAGGAATATCTGCAGATCTTCTAGACTCTTGAATTCAAACAAGCGCAGCTTGAAACAGAATAAAAACTATGAAGGTCTCTGAAATATAAAAATAAAAACAATTTTACAGAATAACGATTCGACGCATATTTTCAGTATCCCATTAGAAAGAGTTAAGTTACTTCGTTAGCAGAACCTGAAATAAAGTAAAATATAAATCATTTTTTTAAGATTTTTTTTGTAACAATACGGTCACTCGCTTCATGAAAGGTCACGTTTTTCCTCCATTCAGTTCCATTAAACGTAGAATACAAATCCTACTACATACTACATATTTATGGACGCTAATACAAATGCTGATGATGTTCCTGATCGCTAGATTGGCAAAGTAAGACCTAGTTTCTGAATCTGATCGTATTTAACATCTTCTTGGTACCTGTATTTTATGCAAATAAGTGAATCTTAAATCTTGAATCGGGTCACCAAAAACTTCAATGTTTCCATATATATGCATTTGTCAGCTTGGTATATCAACGTTGACACACATACTCGTGGTAGGTCTCTCGTAAGCTGGAGGTCGTCTGGGTGGGTACCACAGCTTTGCCAGTTATTCTGCCACCAAACAGTAGTGCGCAAGAATTATTGAAGGGCATTGTAGTCAGCAAAATTACTGGATATATGAGACTTAATAGGTATTATATGACTCGGGGTGATGAGCGCAATGCAGTGCCACGCAGCGCTTTTTATAGTATTAAATGTTCTGGGTGGCACTGCAATTGTTATGGGCAGGCATGGCGCTTACTATCACATCATTCAGTTCCATAAAAGAAAAAAAACCTTTACCTTCTCGGTAATCCCGTCCTGATAATAACACGAGCCGTGCTGCACATAAATCTCTTCGCTCGGCAGCGCCACCACTGCCTTCGGTTCCACGCCCGCCTGCTGGTTGTATCCGCCAGCACATCGCCAGATCACTTCGCTGCAGGCTCGCCAGAGGGCTTCCTCTTGGCGCTCTTCAGATGGGCGAAGATAGCTGGTTGAATCATTTAACCGTCTATTAATTAACACCTAATTTCCTGTGTATATTTTGTCTTTTTCTTACATATTAATTTCAAGATAAGTTGCACACTTCACACTTCAAGGTAGTTGACAGTGATAAAATCGTAAATGCTATGTACTCGTATACTAGCGTAAGAATTAATTTATTTTAAATTTCACGTATCTGGCATTGACATATTAGATGTTTCTCTCAATAGTCCACCATTTTGTCCACCACAAACGTGGTACCGCTCCTCCTGCAGCCACAACAACGACGCTTCGTGCTGCAGAGCCCAGGACGGCAATATACCTCTCCTGATTTGACCAGAGCACGTCGGGAGACGATGTCGTTCGGTATATCAAGGAGAGGTGCGGCGGACGGATCCAGGAGCTAAACCAGTTGTCGCTGTCGAGGTTGAATTCAACGAGGACGACGAGTTTCAAGTCCTTCGTGTTCCGGCTTCCATAAAAGTATAAAGAGACGTTCCTGGCTCCTGAATTTTGGCCCGAAGGCATAGTATTTCGGCGCTACAGCGGCAGCGAGGCGAAGCTGAAGTTAATTCCCTAATCGTAGCTTTAGTGTTATTAAATTGTATATATGCTAGTCTGTAAGGTATATATATATATTATGGGCATCTGGTACTTTTAATTCGTTAACTGTATTATTGCTTGAAATAAATGAATTTATTATCATTATTATTATTTTATAGCTGTGCTACAGAAGTGCTTACCTAATGAATAAATGCAGTTTAGTTCTAAGTAAGAGAGCGAAAACCTAAAAGCCAAGAGGAATTGCTGAATTTGTGTTTAATTCAGGTTTATAAAGCTTATTGCCCTAGAAATTGAGTGATAAATAAATCAATATGTAATTTTATTTACGATGTGTCTCTTTTAGTTTTATATACCAGATATATAAGATGGGTACCATTTTTTCGGTTCGAAAAACAAGGCAGCGAAATATTTAAGAGTAAAGACCTGCATAGAGTCAGAACAGTCTGCAATTCTGCATAGCCCAATAAACAACAAGTAACAAGTCCAATTTGAGTTTGCCTTGAGTTCGTTGGTCTTGGTAAAGTAAACATTTTAAATTCTTAGTCGGTTCTCGCGACAATTTACGAATCTCACCAAAAACCTGTTTATTACAAGAAACACCTGTATAATAAAATAAATCCAATTATATATTAAAAAGTCAAATATAATAATGATTAAAACAATCAAGTTATCAAGAATCTTTGTGAAGAGAAATAAACAAGTTTTATTATTATTACTTTTACTAATTTGCAAAAGGAAAATACCATATGTAGAGCAACGGTAAAACTACAGGCAACAAGGTGTATTTATTTTTCGTGAGGCGTCTCAATAAAATAGGTGTGGCCTACCTGTAAAGCAGGTCTTGGTAAAAAAATTAAACAAAAAACCGACTTCAAATGCAAATGGGACCGCGTTTTCCAAATCAGTTTGTTTATAAATGACGGAGTTCTGAGGTAACAAACATAAAAAAATATAATCGAATTGAGAACCTCCTCCCTTTTCTGAAATCCAATAAAACTGGCTACTACCATCTACGCAGAATTCGGTATATAGTTATTTCCTTAGGAACTGTTGGATACTCATCCATCCACCCTCAATCCAGGTGTTATACACAAATGTGCCAAATGATGTACGATCGCTTGAAAATACCGCAGCGCTGATTTTCTGCAGGTACACAAATCACAGTCATCTATCTCGCAGTATAGCCTGGAGTCCGAATCCAAATCCAATTTTCTCCAAGCTAGCTTCACAACTACAACGCACTATCAGCTCAGCAATAATGCCACTACCATACATCATAAACAAAATGGTATTGCGAATATCGTCGATATTTAAAATAAATGGGCGAGAGGTTTAAAGCATAAAGTCGTTCATTGTACGTAAAATATTGGCGGTGCATAGTTCAGATTTATGTCGAAACACGTGGTGTAGGTTAGAATTATGATCGGCATTTCGGAGCTATGGTGTGCGCCTCCGCGTTCCAGTTTGGTGGTTATTATGAGGAATGGGAAGAAAATGATAACCATCTTGATGATTTTTTTTAGTATTCTCATCACCATCAGCCTATCACGTCCCCACTGCTGGGACACGGGCCTTCTCTCATAGAGAGAGTATAGTGGCCCATACTCTATCTAAGAGAGAAGGCCCGTAATCCACCAGGCTGACCCAGTGCAGGTTGGTGGATATGAAACGTCCTTGAATTTCTAGTGATAAATTCTTGGATATGCCGGTTTCCTCACGATGTTTCCCTTCACCGTTTAGAGCTAGTGTTAAATTCACACATAACTTAAGAAAGTCAGTGGTGCGGGGCCAGCAGGATTCGATCTCGGGTGCTTCGGATCGAAAGTCGTACTTTAGTCTTAAGATTGTGTCAATTATTGAAATAACACTAATTGCATTCTATTTATCTAAATTGTGTCATTTATATGTGTCGCGAAGGGATAAATGCATGTACGCGAAAAAAAAGCAATAAAAAAAAGAAAATGGTCCTCGTAGTTCCTGATTCCCTAGATACAGGGAATCCTAATTCGGATCCCGGATCGATGTATGTGATCGTTGGGCGTATTTTAATTTTTTTTATAGCGGTAATGATATGCTGCCCGTGATGATAATGTTCACACCGTTCTTATATCGTTAAGCCAAATTAGAACATAGCAAACACTTTTGCATAGTGAGGAACTTAGGTCGTTTATTATAAGCACCAGCATGATTTTGAAAGCCGCTGTTATATTTATCCTGTCGTCTATGTTTCAGCAAAATGTTTTGTGTAAAATCAGGGTATGTTCTTATGCGTGAAATATGTATCTTTAAAATTAGCAATTTTGTACACACTTTGTAAAATTGGCACTGACTTAAATCTCAGTAATAGCAAAGAATACTAACTATTACCACAGAATACTAAGGGACAGAAGCATCACTCCGCAAACTTAAACAAATAGCGACTTTTGCTATCACGCAATAAAATTCAATTCAGCTTGCGTAGCGCTGCATACCTACCAGTTATATTAACCTACAGAGCGCCTCTCTTTCTATCGCATAGCTCTTACCTCTTCTGACGCGGCACGTGTAAAGACGCACGACCCGCCGTCGGTGTCCGGCTATGTACTTGTAGCTTCGAACCTACAGTGCGGAGTGCGCTAGGCCTAATAATGCTAAAACATGATTGCAACTATCGAGGTACTTACTAGCTGCGCCGCGCGGTTTCACCCGCGCAGTTTTTTTTATTACTTCATAGGTAAGCTGTGTATGTGTGTGTAAGTATTAGGTAAGGTTGACCGCAGTCTCACCAGATGGAAAGTAACGACGCGGTCGACGATGGATCATGCTTGCCTAGAAAATATCGATTCACTCGAGACTTGAAAAGACCTAGATTATAAGAATTGGGAAACAAAGACGCTGGTAATGTGTTCCATCACCAAACTATTTGCATTATAAAAGTCGAAGCAAAACGCTTTGTTCGGGCAGGAGGAATGTCAACCATGTACAGATGCCGAGTTTCCGTGCGTCTTGTTGTCCGATGGTAGAAATTATTAGATGGTAGTAATTATTCTTTCAGGAATTGTTTGTTTTTCGGGATAAATTGTTGCCTATCTCCTACTGCAGGACTTAAAATACCAATATATCAAAATTTATCAAAATCCGTTCCGTAATTATGGAGTTCAGTGGTAACAAACACACACACAGCTTTCACATTTACATGCTTAACTAGCTATCCCCGTAGTTTTACCCATGGTTTTTTGAGTAAAAAGTATCCTATGTCCTTCTCCAGTTGTTTTCAAAAACCTCGAGTCAAAACAGACATCCATCCATCTATTCATCCTCACAAACTTTTGTATTTATAATGTACTAACTTCGCCCCGCGGTATCACCCTCAGTTTCCCTGGATAAAAAGTAGCATTTTATGTCACACATGCTGTAACTGTTTGCTTAAATTGTGTTATTCTGTCCTCCTGCACTTGTGTATGTGCGTTGTTTGGTGTGTGCAGTTTTGTCAATATAAATTGTTTCTGATATTGAATGCATTAGCGCATGCTAGGCGAACATCTTAAGATTTTTAAATAATTAGGAAGAAGAAATGATATTGCTCGGGCAGGAATCGAACCTGCGTCTTTGGAATACCGTCCCGACGCCTTCACCACTGGGCCACCGAGCCTACTGATCGAGCAACCAAATTTCTTCTATCCTTCTTATATCGTCTTACGGGGACGATTCTACGTCACCTGTCGTAGATTCGCCTAGCAGCAGGCGTCGGGACGGTATTCCGAAGACGCAGGTTCGATCCCTGCCCGAGCAATATCATTTTTCTTCGTCCTAATTATTTAAAAATCTTATAAATTGTTTCTTTCTTTCTTTTCCTTCTTTCTTTACACACCAAATTTCATCAAAATCCGTTAAGTAGTTTTTGCGTGATTGAGTAACAAACATCTATCCATCCATCTATCTATCCATCCATACATCCATGCTCACGAACTTTCGCATTTACCTATAATATTAGGTAGGTCTATAAATTATTCTGTCATGTCACAGTAGGAATTGGATAGAATATGATTAGTAGAATAAAAATTGTAGAATTTTTACTGCGACAAGTTTAGTGTGGGATTTGTGTTTTAAGTTTTAGGATTGGATTTAAGAATTCTTACTCTGGACCGAAAATAAGACAAACACCTCGCTCCTAAAATCTTAGTTGGTTCTATTTTGTGGATTCATAGGTAAGTACTTACACTTCTGGAGGCACATCGGACTTGTTGTCCTTATTCTGAGGCCTTGAATCGAAGAGTAGCCACTTTATCATGTGCGCTTGCAGAGCCGAGAGCAGCGACCTGCAAAATAAAGACACAAATAAAAATTATTATGAGAACTACCAACCAGGTAGTTCTCATATCTCGATAAATCTTTCTCTCTCTATATATATATCTCTCTATCTATCTCTCTCTCTCTCTCACTCTCTCTCTCTAGTGCGGATGTTTGGTCAACCCTGGTGTCAGAGTTATAGACCATCCAATGAGGTTTTGATTTGATTTGCCCAAAGACTTCCTTTAGCGAAATCTATCGAAATTTGCCAAACCCCGATTTATTAATAAACCAATCGCGCTTGATAAACCAATGCCATTTGCATCGACCTTTACAATGCGAACGGCCAAGCAGTGAAACTCTCTGCCGGCATCTGTGTTTTCAGATAGCTATCTATAATCTGGGTATCTTTAAGGCAAGAGTTAACAGGTTTCTTCTAGGCGAGCGTGCTACATTTTCGACCACATCGTCACTTAACGACAGGAGAAATAGCGGTCAAACACAAGCCTATAATTAATTAAAAAAAAATTATAGTAACATCCATCCATCGTCCAGCGGAGTTGCGTAGTGTTTGTTAGAATGAGCGGTAAGAGTAGGATACGAATTATACCTAGCCCCATTACGAGGTGCAGCGAGTCCATAACCTAGTTGCTGCTCCGGAGGTCTCATGATGAGCGGAGTCCGGATCCATTCTCCCCTTGGAGGACATGATGCTGAGCTGAACGCAGTCACACGCAGCTCCTAAGAAAATAAGAGATTATTATTCCACCATGGCTTTTCTTGTAATTTATGTTGGCTGGTATTATAAATTACAAGGAATACCATGGTACTTCGAGAACCAATATGCGAGCTCCAAGCCTGTACTAGAATTATAAATGAAACGGTTGGTCTTTCAACAAAAAATAAACAAAAGAGAACATTTCCATGGTATTTTATTTAATAAAATTTTAATAGGATTCCTTGGGAGCTCAAAGTATTGTTTTCAGGGGTTAAATGCGATAAATATTAAATGGGTTTCAATTTTTGGGATTAATTGGGAGCTACTTTTTTATCGCAAGGTGAAGATGAAGTGCAAGGTCATGCGCTTGACAGTAGGCGCAACGGGGACTGCAAAGTATAGCGCAACACTGAAATTAGATTATCAGACAACCTCAACTGCATTGTTATTTCGCTTGTATGCTTTAACTAAACCCTTATCAAAATGATATAAAACATACAGATGTAGATAGAAAATAGTAACTGGAATTAAAAACATCAAAAATACCTTCGGAGTCAATCATTAGATCGAGCGTGTGCCGCGCGAAACACCGAAGACGCATAAATGAACGTTATAGAATATTCATCTAATCAGCCCGCATCCACCTACTGCTGGGTATAGGCCTCCTCTCATTGACGCATCAGTCAGATGTCATATGACCATCTGGCCGGTGCGGTGGTCTGCCTGGAAGTCTTCGCTCAAGCCTCAAATACCACACCAATACTCGATGACTGCCATTTAAGATATATATATAATATATAGGATTTACCTACTCAATAATATTTATTATGCTGCAGGCTTTTTTAGGCTAATTTTGAAAGCTTCTTTACAAAAATTGGCTTCCTTAAAATACCGCCTAAGCTCTATAAAATTAAAAAAAAAACACTAATTTTCATCTCCATAACACAAAGTTTCGTTACTTAACTTTAAAAAGTTTGTAATATTCCGTCTAAAATCAGGGTTTAAAAGAAATAAATAAGTTTACCTCGTGTCAACAACGACGCCGGATAAATGTTTACGTAACAAATTTACCCCAAGATTCTGAGCTTCACCTAATTCATTGTCAAACTCTAAACTAACAAGATCTTCTCACTATCGCTAACTTACGTAATAGCATCAAGCATCATCCGAAAGTTCCTCTAGAAATAATTTATCCTATGAAGTTTTAGATCAAAAATGCAGTATGGGAGCTCTTTGAAAAAAGGTTGGTGGTACGCTCACTTGTATGATGATATGAATTTAAGTTAGCTCTAAGCCACATAATCGTTGCATATGCAATTATGTTTCGTAAAATTGAGGAACGTTCTAAATATGGTGACCAATGTGGGAACACAACATTACACTCGAAAGTATCAAGAGTATGCAAGTATTTAATTTGGCACTTCTAAACAAAGTTCTCATTCAGCGTTTTTCATTTGATTCTATAAACTTTAATTCTTTTATTCAAGTTCAAATTCAAAAGTTTTTATTTCATAGAGTTTATATTACTAGGTAGGTATAGAGCGCGTGTTCCTAAGTGGGTCCTATCCACAAGCGCTAGTAGTCTTACGAGTACTGGCAGTGTGAGCGCCTGTTGCGAGTTCTTAGCTCTATTTATCTTAAAAATATGGTTAAATGTGCAATAACACTTTGTAAAAACGATACTCGGAAACACACTAAACAGAATTCTAACATCACATTTCACTAGTAAGTCAATTTTTAATACTTTTAAGTTCAAAGTTCATTTCGTTTCGCGGGGATGAAAAAGACGTGAGACGCGGGGCTACACCTACCGCCCGCACTGCCCCGCAACCCCGCTAAGATTGCCGACTCAACGAAACGAAATTGCGATGAGTATGGCGAGCAATAGTTTACACCGGCGCATTATCTGCGCTTGCGATTTAAAATTCTAGTAATCTATATAAATAAAAATTAAATGCTGTTTTTTGGTAAACGCATCACTTTGAATTTTTTATTTCATATCCCATACATATTTCACATAGGTACTACACATGCATTTTATACATTCATACATTAAAATAAATAATGTTCACTTACTAAAATGACACTTATAGGTACACAAGACATAACATACATACACAACAGTAGGTACCGTGTGTCCGTGTCACGGCGCACAATTATTACCCATCACTAGTTTACTTACCTACGCTGCGCATTGGGCGACAAGTACGATACGCGCGCTCTATACCTAGTTATATATACTCTAAGGTTTATTTAGTATTGGTATCACAGACACGCTTTTGAACGTCTATAATTACGATGCCACCGTAAAGGAAAAAGAACCACTACTCGAACTAATCACATCTAATTACATCGAAATATAATTACTAAAGGATTTCAGGGATGGAGTTGTATGTCGTATCGTTATTCTTATTTTTCAACCGACTTCAAAAAAGGAAGAGGTTCTTTTAACATGTGCTATGAACCTCTTTATGTTTTAATATTTTAAGTTTACTTTTCAATAATAATTATTAATTCAATTTATAAAGAAGCTCATGAAAATAAATGACCAAAGCAATATTCCATACTGTTACCGTCACAGTTTTTAGAACGTCTACCATATTCGACATTGTTAAGCGTCCTCACAGTAAAGATACTTAAAGACCTCTGTAGAGTATCCTTGTCCGTTAGGCTAAGCCTCTTAGCTCGTTTAGGTCTTCGTCAAAGTTGGGCCGAGTTCACATGGTTGACATGGTCCGGTCTTTACTAGAACGAGTACATTAACCAGGTTGTTTGTCGTTTCGGTCGCGATACGTTGGCCGGTTGGCCGGTTCTAGTCATGGAGTAATTACATGGAGAACTGATATGCTTCGACTTTGAAATAAATACAGTGAACTGGCATTACCATAAGACCGCCGATTGTATTACCCTAGTTAAGGTTTATCTTTTTTTCATGTTATTATGTTTGTGGTATGCAATAGAGAAACATGAATTCAAACTCGCGTTCGTCGGATGGTAAGGCGCACGAAAAACCGATCGACAACACCCACTCATGTAAAAAGAAGCAAAATATATGAGGTAAAAGAAGCTTATATTCTGTGAGTGAAAAAGGCACGGTATGCGCAATAAATGATTGTATAATCTTTGATTTTAGTCTTGATTTTGGCAAGCGGTCACAGTATTCGTATGAATAACCACAAGCAAACTGTTGTTCAAGGTTTATTGAAATGGAAATAAATAATTTAGTTTCTTGTTGATATATAGGTACATATATTTTACTAACATTTTACTAATACCTTTTACTTACCCATATCCACGACTTCGTCCGTAAAGAATTTGGTTTAAAGTTGTTCCGTATGGGTCTGTAAGTCGGTTCATTTTGCCAAGATGAAAGTATCCTATTCCAGAACTTAAACTACTTACACACACATCCACCATTTCGCATATATAATGCGAGTAGGATAGTAAAATTTTGATGAACTTCATTGTAGTCGTATAAACACCGATATGTCGATGCTATGCAGTCGATGATCGAGCATACATACCCATGATTTTCCTAAAGTTTCAACTAGTTCAAGGAAAACTGGACAGCTACAAACAAGCCCACGGGTAGAAAGGTAAGTTACTTACTATAGCAAGCGCTTCGGTGATAGGCGTGCCGCCCGCGACGGCTGGACGAGCGCCATTGAGAAGCTTGCTCCGGGCATAGAGCACTCGTTCTGAAAGGAAATCACAGTTAATTTGGGTATCTATGTACATAAAATTGAACTTATATCATGCAACAGTAGTTGTTCCCCGTGGCTTTACGGGATAAAAGTATTGGTTCCTACTTTGTCCTTTTCCAGGACCCAAAATACTATTTATATATTAGATATTGTAAATGTTTTAACTTCAATATGATACGTACTTTTTTTGGTACCTAAGTACCTATATTCTAATTATATTCACTTATATATTATGATATTATTATGATTATGTAGTCTGTATATGATATATTTATTTTATACTGGTTAGTTTTTATACACACCACCACCGTTCCTTAAAGGTTTGAGTCCTCTGCATCCAAAGGTTGTACGGAAGAGATTGCTATAAGCGATAAGACCGCACATTGTTATACTTTAGCTTTAAGTGTAGTTTTATAATTATTGCTTTTTGTTGTGTAAAAATAAAGCGTCATCTAATCTACATTTCTGTATACCATTTTTTTAATTTTTTTTGTAAGCCTCTAATACGTGTCATGAATTTTAAAAATGTTTTCTCTCTCACTAAGAAAACTATCCATTAAAAACTTCCTCCAGCTTAACATTATTCAGGGGCTGGTCCCGGCAAATCCTCGCTATCTCACACAAATGGACCCTCGGAATCCTGTTAGGGCCCCATTGTGGGATCACAATACATTCCAATTACTTGACGGGGGTCCGCAGGACTCCTGCTGCTTCAGTGTTGACGCCGAGCTTCATTTGATGTTGAAGATCTCGCAGGATTAAAATTGGGACTTGATTAGCAATTTTTCCTAAATTTTTCATTGCCGATAGTAAGCAAAGAAAAAAGAATTAATTCTACGTGTAAGCACGTGTAAGCTAGCTATGCCTGCCAATGACAAATTAAAATTTTTTGATTTGCGATCATGTATATTGAAATTGCAAATTTTATGAAACTAAGTGATGAGACGAGCAAGTCGTTCGCCTGATGGTTTGTGCCACGCCTGCCCATAACAATTGCAGTGCCGCCCAGAACTTTAATTTCGTAAAAAGTACTGCGTAGCACTGCATTGCGCTTATCCACCCGAGACATCAGATATGAATGTGATTTTATGATAAATACGAACCGTAAAATTCCTCCGATGACGTACCGAGTGTGCTTTTCCTCAACATCCCAAATTTTCATAACACAAAAACGGTAATAAGTATCAGTGCACAGATTTAAATAACAAAAATAAATAAAATAATTCGGTCAAGGCCTCTTTCCTGAAAATTACATCGCTCACATTATTTCAAATAAAAAAAAATGTATATCCTTTACCAAGATAATCAGCTTTAGATCTAATATCTATAGGTTCAGATAATCAGATCTAAACGGTCTGTGAACGTAAACCCTAAAACCAGATACCACAAGTTCAAGTTCAGAAGTTCTTTATTCGGTTTTGGCAAAACAGACGCTCGTCAATTATTACAATGACTCTACCACCGTATCGGAAAAAGAACCACTACTCAGAAGATACAGCAAAAACTGAAGGGCATTTTTTAACTTTTGTTACAATATTTTATGCTTGTTTTTGACAATATTATGTTTCTTATGTGCCAGTTGGCTACTTTATTTATTAAATTTGACATATTTTTTTATCGCATACTGTAATTATTTGGACCATCTTCGGTCACATTGTTGCTTAACATCAGGTTACCGAACCGAAGATGATCCACATAATATATTATGTACTTACATATATATCTATAATAGAAAGACGGCAGTTAAGCGACTGCTCAGATCCGTATACTTGATGGTCCACTGAACATCTTCCCATGTATTAAGTTAATTGTTTTTTTAGTTTTTATTGTTTCTGTATCTTTGTATATAGAGTTATTCTATCCTATTCTATTCTTCCCAAAACACAACACAAAGTCGCTTAACGGTATGGTTTTGTTCCGTTGATCGTATGCAACGACCGAGGCCTCCCACTTTAAAAATATATAGCTGAACAAACACATTTAAATTTGGTAACATTCACAAACGAACAAAACTCGACAAGGACCAGAATGAACACGGCCAAAATAGCAATCAGAAAGTAAGTGACTGATTATAATATCTAAACCATGTTTTATGAAGAAATAAAGGCTTATTCCTTTTCCTCGAAAAAACAAATTCAACATCGATTTTATTGACAAATATTTAATTGTCTTCTACGATTTTGTTTTAGTTCTATTTTGATAAATTATTTTTCCAAATAAAATGCACGGCTTCCTTCCTTCCTTCGCGGCAATTAGTAGAAACTAATTGCAGCGCCCAACAGAGTTTAAAATATTTATATTAAGTTTTATTTTTTTATCTACCACCTGATAATATTATGGAATACAATAAACAATTGAGAAGAATAAATTAAGAAAATTTCCCTATTAAATTACCAAATATACAACAGCACCACTGATCTGCGTTCATACAGAGACGTATGCCACTATATGTGTCCTGGCCTCTGTCCACGATTCCCTCGGTCTAAGAGACAAGTCACTACGGGAATTTGAGATTTCATAGGTCGTTGGCACTCGTGGCTTCTTCAATAGTAAGTAAAGTTTAGCTTTAATCTGGCTAAGTTTAAACAACCCCTTTCGGAAACGGAGAGGCTCAGCCTCACAATTTGACAAATGATACAACTACGAGAGGGTCAGCAGTAATGACCCTTGGAACTCGGACTCTTGAGGATAACGAGACCGGACGATGAGCGAGCTAAGAGGTCTTGAACGGGAAGTATCCGAGATAGGTGTGCTGGAGTGTTTTAGGGTTTTAATGGGCAACGGGAACTTTTGAATGTTTTACGGCACTTGGACGTTGTTTGGCAATTTAGACTTTTTATTGAGCTGAGCAACGAGACGAACAAGTCGTTCGCCTGATGGTTAGCGTCACGCTTGCCCGTAACAATTGATGTTTTTGAACACGATGTTTTAGGAAAAAATATATTCATTAATAGAATGAACGCCAATCCTGAACGACGGTATTAATAATTTTAATAATTAATTATTTAAGAAGATTCTAACCATTATAAAAAAATAACAATAACAAAAACCAAAAAAGTTCTTAGAATATAAAAAATAAACAAAAAAATTATATATAATTCATATTTTAAACATCCATATAGAAGTAAACAAAACTGCAATGGAATTGCAAAATACAAAATATAATGTAAAAATAAAATGAAAACTCATAACAACAAACGAAGGTGAAAATTAAAGTCACTTTTAACGCACCGCTCACTACAAAAGCAAAGTTCGAAATGCGAGCATAATTTCTATGCAGTATCACTATCAATAGACGCTTACGTAAGCATACGAACTTCAATAAGCGATGAGGCGGACATTAAAGCGATCATGCTATCTGAAGTTTCAATGAAGGTATGTGGCCAATAGGTGCTTCCATGACATTGAAAATGCAATGTGCTGCTTTGAAATTGCATTGTGCTATGCTTGCAAATTGAATTGCTGTTGCTGCGATTGCTATTGCAAATTCAATTGCTGTTGCAGGAATATTTGAAATGTTTTAAAGGCTTGTTATTTTGAATTAGGAACATAAAATTGAAAATAGTTGTAGAGGTACTTTTAATTCGAAAAAGAAAGCTAAGTAAAATACCAAGTTGTCCTTCGAAGTATAGTTCGCAATAGTAGATCTCGTAGACATATTCTCCAATAAAATGGAATTTCCGTTTGTTCAGCCACCAAGCAGTAGTGCGCAAGCATTACTGTGCTCCGATTTGAAGGGCCTTGTAGCCAGCAAAATTACTGGGCATTATGAGACTCAACAGCCAATTGTCTCAGGGTTACGAACGCAGTGCAGCGCCGCGCAGGATTTTGCAAAACAAAGTCCTGGGTGGTGCTGTTATTGTATATATTGTGTGTATTCTTACCATCAGGCAAACGACCAGCTCTGCCAGTCTCGTCATTCAGTAACATAAAAAAAAACCCGCGTGACTATCAAAATAATACTCATTTGTCATTATTGTTAGATGTTTTTTTTTGGATCTAGGCTATTTGCTATTTTCTCAGATAAAATTGTCTGCCCGAAGACTATTTTATTCGATGATAAGTTATAACGCCTAATAACAGTTAGAGCACTATCCAGAATTTTGTTTTGGGAATCATAATGGCACGGTCATACTCATAATGCCCAGTAATTTCACCTAAAAAATTTGTACTCGTGTAATGTTTTCACACTACTCTTTGGCGGTTGAATAACTAGCAAAAGCTGTTTTTATTCGTTTTAATGTATTTTTTATATTCAAAAAATATATTTGTAATGTGTTGTTATAATAATAATTTTTTAGAAAAAACAAAAACCAACTTCAAGACTAAACTTAGGTAGAATGTGTGGAACCAATTTCGATATAACTTATATGGGACCACCTCTGAAGTACGAGCTACCAAACAAAAAAAATCATTCAAATCAATCCATAATTGATACAGTAATCGCGTAACAAACATACAAAAAAAAAACACAAAAATACAAACAGTTGAATTGAGAAACTCCTCCTAGTTTGAAGTCAGTTGAAAATAACACTGATAATGCTAAAGATCGCTCTTTTAGCTGTTGTATTTTATGATGCAAATTATGATTATGGTCAATACTCCGTCTTTTTCAGAGATAAAGTTTCTTCAGTGGGAATGTAATGGGCTAATAATGTATGACGTGCAAAGTATGTCATTTTGCGAGTGCACGAGTAATAAACAATGATTAAATACATATCGACGGGTGAAAGCGGAAGTGGCGTAACTTGAAAAACCCAACTTTACACCAGAGCCAAAAAACTATTTCAAAAATTCATAACTCATATATTTATAGAGTTGGAAAGTTGAAAATTGGTATGTATTTATATTAATCTAAAGCCTATCTGATGCTTTTGTCTAAATTGTCGTAAAGTTTGTGTATCATTGATTTTTCACAAGTTACGCCAATTCATGTTTCAATTTCAGGCAGCAGAAATGTTGTATCTGTGAGATGAAATATATAGATAACTTAGACAGACATGTTTTTTGAGGTACGGGTTTGCTGTATCTTAAATATGAAACCTTCGACACATGTTTCATTTAGCTGTATGTCGTTTATTTTATTAAATTGCATCAAAGATTTGTTTTAAGTACAAATATGGCGACAGATGTTTTATAAATGAAATGCTGTATCTTAAACTAAATATTTTTATTAAATTTTGGAAAATGTTATTATAATCAACTGACCATAAAAAAGAACATACAGGCTTCTAAATGAGAAATATATTTTTGCAATATGTGGCTGCACTAATTAGTGTTGTAAAACTATCGATAGGCCTATCCTATCGATAGTTTTACAGTTTTCTAAAGTCAAACTATCGATAGTGAAACCGATAGTCCTATAACGCTACTGTAACACAGCCAAATAATGCAGAAAAATATTGCCCTTTTTGAAATCTCTTAACAATGAAAGTTACGTGAAACTATTAAAATTATTTATTAATCACAACTCTCTTCCTCTTCATCAGTTTCAAGCAAAGTATCTTTAACTTTCTTGTCGTGTTTTAATTTAAAATATTCGTCAGCAAAGCGTTTGGGGATAATCTGTTTGTCCACCAGCTTTTTAAGATCTGTATACTTTTGGATTGAAACAGGGAGCTTATTTGAATACAAAGACAGTTTTGGTTGCGCATTGTCTAAACTACATAGAGAAACTGAAGTTGTTTCGGCATCTGGGAGCATAGATTTTTTTATAAACATAATGTCCGGGTTTGTCTTCTTAAATGTTGCAATACATAATTTAGATATTTGTAATTTTTGATTCTTCTTAAATGTTTTGCTCTGAATTTCTTCGAACCCAATAAAGTCCCTGCCTTCTAAAACGGACACGCGATATGGGGATGGCTTTCTGCGTGCCATTTCCATAACAGTTGCCCATTGGGAAGGAGCCCATACGGTCGTCTTCTTGACAGCTTGCTCTATTACAGAATGCATACTGTCGACCGGCATATAAGTATGTCCTGGAATAAGGTAATTTATTTGTATTACCTCTACATTAATAGCTATGGACATAAAATATCTCAGCATACTCAACATAGTTTTGTTTTTATTTTGTCCATAACATGAGTCACAGTACAAAAGCACAGTCTTCACATTTCCTCGTCTGTCTACTTCTTGAAGGTAATTTAATAAACAGGTGGAAATCTCATTAGACCCACGACGGGCATCGACTTCAGTCCATACATTACAGAATCCTCTCTGAGTATTACTTTCATAAATTGTAAGATTGTACACAGCTATTTTTCTACAGTAGTACAATGCCATGCTGTCACCATGTGGTGTATTCAGAACTTTTTGCATGTCAAAACTTGCGCATAGTATAGTGGGATCAATACCATTAAGGTTTTGGTGGCATTTAAACCTTTTATAGGAGTCTTCTTTTTCTTGTATGTGGCTATTATATTTAGTCATCTCGTCATAATTTTTGACATCAAATGTCTGTGTCATACAAAGCATACATTTATCTTTCTTAGGGACATGAATTCCAATATTGTAATTATCTTTTAACCAATTTGAGAAAACTTTCAAGGACATATTTTGTTTGACGTTTTCTTCAATACAGTTTGTTTCATAAATCCGATATAAATTAGACATATTTTTGAAATCATCTGGCAAATACAGTTTGTTAGAATCCTTCCTGCAGTAATGAGATGGTACTAAAGGTAAAGATGATATAAATTGTTTTGCATGGTCTATAGTATCTTCTGATGTTTTGTTTGTACCACCATTTTTTCCTCTTTCATCTAATTTTGCAAACCCTTCATTTGCATTGTCTAAAGTATACCCTAAAAATCTTTGAGTTATATCCAGCGTGTTCAATAGAAATTTTTGACATACTTGTCTCCTTTCCTCCCCTTCATTTATATAATATTCAAATGTAAATTTTCTTCTTGATGATTCGCCTTTATCCGTAGTTTTATTCGCAGTATTTTTTTTAATTGCACATTTAGCTATCCAATCTCTTTGTCGTTGACAACTACCAAGTTTCCAATAAAAATTAAATAATTCTTGACGTCTAGTTTCTGAAATATCTCCACAGTTTCGTTTACATTTCACATCTTTACAGGGATTAGGTTTCATAGACTTTGGTTGAACTTCCGCCCCTTTTTCATTTATATAAGTTTGACCAAGAGATTTTTTTATTTTATTGTCTTTATTAATATATTTTTTTGGCTTAGCCTTTGTTAACAGCACGATTTCTTCGACATTTTTCTTTTCGCTTATTTTCTTCTTCAGTTTCTTGCCTCGTTTTCTTTTAATTTTTGTTTTTCCCGCCTTGCTTGATAGAGAATCATCAGATGTTTCATTACTATCGAACGCACAGCTTGATTCTTCTGACGGAAATGCCTCACTAAGCAGCAATGTGTCAGCATCTTCTTCTTCAAAAAAATCAAGGTAAGATTTATCAAAACTTAATTTTCTTCTGCAATTTCTTTTTGTATCTATTCTTTTACTTGATTCTTGAGAATTTGTGTTGTTGTTGGCTACAAAATTTGTATCAATTGGAATTGAACTTGAGACTTGGACTTCACAATCAGCAGTAATATATTTTTTATCGGTAATAGTTACGTTAGCCATTTTTTCAGGAGCAATTTTGTTAGTGTCCGAAGAACTTATATGTACGTTACGTGACGTTTGTACACGACAAACGTTTTGTAAGCAATCTGTAATATCTTTATTTTCAAGAGAATCTTCAGCAGTGCAAGGGGACTTCATAAGTGTGTTAGGTAAGCAGTCCTTATTTTCAGGGGAATCTTCAGCAGTACAAGGGAACTTCATAAGGGTGTTAGTTAAGCAGTCTTTATTTTCATAAGAATCTTCAGCAGAGCAAGGGGACTTCATAAGTGTGTTAGGTAAGCAGTCCTTATTTTCAGGGGAATCTTCAGCAGTGCAAGGGAACTTCATAAGTGTGTTAGGTAAGCAATCTTTATTTTTATAAGAATCTTGAGCAGTGCTAGGGGCATTCACACGTGTGTAAGGTAAGCAGTCTTTATTTTTATGAGAATCTTCAGCATAATATACTTCTAGACTCACTAGACTTTCGTCAGAATCAACAGTAACAAGACAATTGTAAGATGCATGACTAGTATTTTGAATAAGATCAGATATACTGATATTTGAAAGCGTTTCCAAGCCTGTTGACGTCTGAACAAAATCGTCACTTTTTTTGTCTTGCTGCTGTATACTATGCACTGTCGATATATTATTATTTTCAATAATTCGCTTCGTTTCAGACATGTATGATTCCGGCTTGCGAAAGGTGGGAGTAAGATCTTTGACACTTACTTGGGCTGGTTTAGAACTGTGGGGAGTAGTTGGAAGAGACGAGTGTTCTGGCGAAGATTTAAATTTTGTCGTACGGTACGATGTTGATCGTAGTTTTATTCCATCTTTATACACAACATCTTCCAAAATCTCAACTTTACGTTTCTTTTTTGGTCGGTCTTCATCAGTTAATAATGTTGACTTCAACTCTTCCTTCCATCGCTGACGTTCTGCCATCTAAAATCAAGTAACAAAAAATATAAAATAATATTACTTGTTTCATAAATAGCTAACCATTTAAATCCAGTCTAGCAATCAAGTCCACTAAACCAATAATCTAGTCCACTGAAATATTGAAATAAATTCAATTTAAAAAAAAGACCCGTGTCGGGAATCGAATCCATGATCCCTACAGGCGTTCCAACATGCGAAAGCCGCAGCGCTACGGAGAGAGCGCTATTGATATTATCTATAATATTATTATAATATTGATTTGTGCTTTTTTCAACAACAAAAACATACAATACCCTGCATACAACTACATACTGTTCATGTTAAGCATAAAACAAGTTAGTTTTAACACTTAGGTACAATTTTAGGACCTAAGTAGTTAAAAAACCAAATACAAAAATGTTTACCCGTATATACCTACATACACAGTGAAGCTCAATAACGGTTTAAAAACAATAATAATCATGAAAACAAATTACAAATAAATAGAAATAGCTTAATTATTATGATTATAACTCACCCGAGCTCGTAGAATTGTTTTATAACACTTTATTTATCACAGCGACAAACACGCTTTCGCAACTCGACGCTCGCGCATCGACTGAGGTGCGACCGGAACGGCGTATCAAGAATGCACGCATTGGTTGGTATGGTTCTAGATTGGTGTAACTGATCTCTGCATACAAAACTAATCTCTATTGTTTTAGGCTAAGTATGATATTAGCAAAAAAAAAAATGTTTGAAATGTAGTAACTATTTCATCATGTATGTACTAGTATGGAACAAATTGTTGTATCTCTTTAATGACCAAAATGTCATAGAGCAGAATTGTCGTATCTCTAGACAACGTAAAATTTAGGGCGACAGAAATGTCGTATCTTATTCCAAGCAGTCACTGTGACACATAAACAAAGTAGTATCTATTTTATTTAAAAAAAATGCATATTTTACCCTAGTTACAACAATTTTTTTTATGTGCAGTGCTAAAAGTAAGTAAAAATCCAAGGTCGTATCGATGAAAAATTTTATCGTAGGGAAACGAGTCCCAGACCATTCGAAGCGGTATTTTTTTTTATACAAGAATATGGTAAAAAGTGATTTAGCTCAAAATGCAAGTTACGACATTTCCGCTTTCTCCCGTCGATATTTCCATGCATCATCATCAACAATTTAATAACCTATTACATTCTTACTGGTGAGATTCAAGCTTTCTCTCAGAAAAAGAGAGTACAGGACTTATACTCGTATATAACATTATATACTTCTACCTGCGCCCCACGGTTTCACCCGTGGTTCCCGGGGTACAAAGTAGCCTATGTGTTTATCCAGGGTATATGCTATCTCCATTGCGAATTGCAACAATACCAGAATGTCAAGATTTCGAAATAGTATATTTTTGTAGTAAATTTCCCGTTTCGTAGATTGAATGCTAGTCGACTTCGTCGCCTATGGCCATATGATCCAGTGCTTACATATACACACTTCACTTAGCAGACTTACACACTTCACTTCTCTATAATAACACAATGTTTTTTGTCCTCCGACGAAAGAGGCCTGGAAGCTATGTCACAGGTCACAAGCATTTAATTTTTTTTGTAATAAATGTTCCAATTAATAAAAAAAAATACAGACTGTGGTGTAGGGCTAGAGCAAGTAGACTCATCACTACTGAGGTTGCGGGTTCGATTCCCGCGGCGGGACAAATGTTTGTGCAAAGAAAAATATGCGTATGTATTTGTTTCGTGTATGGGTGTTGTAGGACCACGCGGTCCTCGTAGTTCTTGGTTCCTTAGATACAGGGGATCCTACTAAGGGCCCAGGGTCTATGTGTGTAATCGTTGGATAAAAAAGAAGTTTTTTTTTATGGGACTGAGTAATGATGCGCGCAAGTCGTTCGTCTGAAGGTAAGCACCACATTTGCCCATAACAATTGCAATGCCACCCAGAACTTGAAAGAGCATGAAAGGCACTGCGTAGCACTGCATTGCGCTCATCACACCGAGACATCAGATATTAGTTCTCATATGCCCAGTAATTCTGCTGGCTACAAAGACCTTCAAACCGGAACACAGTCTAGTAATATCTTAATTTACCGTTTATAAAGAGAAATAACGCTGGATTTGGGATTCTCATTTCTATAACTGCAGTATTAATCTTATTGCCTCTTAGTTAAGGACTAATATCAAGTGCAGTTAACATTAACACTTCCTTACTGCTCACGTATAAACTTGAACTTTACCTTCAAACGGTTGCGCAGAGTTCTCACGATTTGCTCGTAGCATCTCTTTCTACAAATATCTACAAAATAAACAAGACTAATGTTAAAGAAGCTTTCAAAAATGTAAACCTATCATTGAGTCTGTATTTTTTATGTAACGGAATGACGAGACGAACTTTTAATTTGATCAGTGACAAGACGAGAATGTCGTTCACCTAAACAAACATTACCCATAAGGCGGGTAGGATTGGATGGGACGACGCGTCCTCACCACATTAGGAATTTATTGCTTTTTATTTTATTAGGTACATAATGCATACTGTCCTTTTGTTTTAGTTTAAACTAAGTGAAGAGTGGGTCGTTTGCCTGATGGTAAGCAATACGCCAGCCCATAACAAAAACAGCACCACCCAGAACTTTGTTGTGCAAAATCATGCGCGGCGCTGCACTGCGCTCGTCACGCTGAGACCATTAGCTGTTGAGTCTCATAATGCCGAGTTTATTTCGCTGGCTACAATGCCCTTCAAACCGGAACACAACAATCTATTTTTATTATGTTTAAAAAAGTTTTAGTTTTACTTCAAGAGACATATTAAAGGTTTTTCTAGGAATGAGGTACACAAAATATATCACTCGTGCGTCCAACCCTGGTGTCGGAGTTTTTTAAAGCGCCCGTAGGCCTCCGACATGACCTAACGACTTAACGTCCCCTATGAAGCACGGTAGCACTTTATGATACATAATAATATGGTAGCACTCAGTTGTAAATACCACACAAACGGTCACCCATCCAAGTGATGACCGCTGCGAATAATATAACAAGAGAAATGGTTTCAGTTACTTAGATAATGTCAAACTTCAAATCCAAATAAACATCTTCTGTACTCAACCTCGGCAAACTTATAATTAAAGTAAGCACTGGAACCTTAAAAATAATTTTGAATATAAAGTGATGGTAAATTTGCGTCCAATTTTGAAATCCATTCCAAAAATTTTGAATTTAGTTGTATATAATTTTACTAATTTAATCTATTTATACCACATAAATTCTGTTGTTGTCCGAATAATTAATAAGTTGAATTTTGCAATAAATAATTATTTTGAGAAACAATTAATAAATAATTTGACTTTAAATTAAAATAATAAAAAATACACACAACAACGCACAAACCACAACCAATCAGAACCAATTTGAATCTAATTTCGCTAAATCGAACATGTCAGTCAAACTCACCTTGTCAAAGGAAAATCACTCTTAACACTTTGCTATAACCACTTTGATATGACAGCTATATACACGTCAAGCTCCGAAAGGTGATTGTTTCAAAATGGTAGCATTTTTGGTATGTCGGTGCATGGCGAAGTAAATGATTCCTGCGGTTGGTAGTGACAATGTAGTGAATAGAACATGCAGGGGTGACTGAAGGTAAAGTGGATAAGGCATGTTAATAGATAAAGATTGATAGAGTGAGTTTGATTTTTTGTACCTACACAGTTATACAAAAAAGATTATTCTGATTCTGATTAAAGTATCATCATCATTATCATCATCATCAGCATCATATCACACTATTGTTATAAATCCGATTTTTTGTTTTTGTGAGTTTGTGTGTTGGTTCCCTCTTTACGTCGCAACGGCTGAACGAATTTGAGTGAAATTCGGAAAGGATGTAGCTTATACCCATAGAATACTTTTTATCCCGGAAACTGCGGGTCAAACCGCGGGGCTCATCTTCATCATCAGCCTGTAGTCGTCCACTACAGGCTGATGATGATGATGTTAAACATAGGCCACACCAAATGAACGCCACTGAGCCCGGTCTTCGGCTCTTCTCATTCAGTTTCTTCCAGCCGCCGTTCGCAGGTCGTCGCTCCATCTAGCCGGTAGGCGTCGTACACTACGCTTGCCGATTCGCGCCGTCTCCACTCAAGGACGTCTACTCCAACGGTTGTCCATTCTTCGTGAGATATGTCCAGCCCATTGCCACTTCAGCTTGTTAATAATTATTATTTACAAATATGGCACTAATGGAGATCTATAATTATAATAAGTATTTATAATTATATCACATGTGCCACTGTATGCGTATTTACTCCTTACAATGAACTGACAATTTAAGGTTCTTATTGGGATTTGCGTCACTCACAAGACTGTACCTACATGTAAACCACGCGTAACAATGTCACAGATTACCTCATACAATGTTAAAACATCAACTTATCCGCATACAAAACTAAGCTCCGACCCACACTTGCAACTTTCCTGCAACACCGCACAAGATTACAGTCATGCCACGCCAACGTTATAGGAAATTAATCTTTTATTTTTAGCGCCAATACCGAGTGTGAGCGTTCGTGTGTAGCTGCAATAATGTGTGCCGCCATATTTTAAAATGGCGTCGCGTTCGATTTTTAAAATGGACTGTTATTTTGAATTGTTTTTCGCGTTGATTTATTTCGCAGTATTGGTTGTGACTCATCCGTATTTTTCCAAGATATGTAGATTTGTAGAATCAAACAAGAACGCCAAATACATATGCATTTTTAATTCAAGTATATAATTTTAATGCCGTTGTATAGATCAATTTTTCAAAATAATAAAATTCTTCGCAGGTAAAATTTTGACAAAAATTATTCCGTATTTCCCACTTAACAAGATTTTTGCTGAAAATATATTTTTCAAGGCTTTTAAAATATTCGTGACTGGAACCGTGAGCAGATTGAATTGAGCCCAAGCAATAGTAGTTTACGATTATACGTTGAAGAGATCCATTGCCCACCTTCCGTCTCCATCATCAGATCAGCTAGCTGTCAACGTAATATTGCATTGTCATCGAACTTTGACATGTATGCAACATTTCAACTCCGTTGGATAAGAGAAAGTGGTTCTGATTTAACTTACAAGATTTGACCCAAATATTAAACATGGCAAATAAAAGCCTGTTATAAGAACTGGAATTGTAGGTGAATTACAATTTTGCCACAACATACATCTATTTATGAGTAAAAAACTAGGTACAATTTAGGTTTATATTACCTTTTGACCTCTTTCCAGACTTTTGATCCATTATTTCTCGCGAGTTTCGCAAGACGCTAAATTGCACAGATTCTTAGAAACAAACGGTTCTCACTAAGAAAGCAATTATTGTACTAACCAATAGTTTACAGCTACCGAAAATTCACAAAGATGCCGTCAAGCGATGGTATTGGAGCGGGCTAACGTAATCATTACCCTCTCCACCTTCAACGCTCTCCTGGCCGCTAACCCTAAGAGTGATCTAGAGTGATCTTTGCCTAATTCTACTAAAATCACAGAATACAAAAGGAACTAAAATCTATTCAAATTCTAGTTCCGATCTAGTGTCGATCTCATAAATGTCACAAACGTAGTCTTCAACTTTAAAAAAAACGTCAAACGTGTGACAGAGAAAATTGAGAGACGTATTCATTGACTATAAGAACTATAGAAGCCATCTAACATTTAAAAAATAAGTCGACTAGCATTAAATCTATGAAACGGGAAATTTGCCACAAAAATATACTATTTCCAAAAATATCTTGACATTGTGGTATTGTTGCAATTCGCAATGGAGATAGCATATACCCTGGATAAACACATAGGCTACTTTGTACCCCGGGAACCACGGGTAAAACCGCGGGGCGCAGGTAGTATATAATGTTATATACGAGTATAAGTCCTGTACTCTCTTTTTCTAAGAGATAGCTTGAATCTCACCAGTATGAATTTAATAGGTTATTAAATTGTTGATGATGATGATGCATGAAAATATGTATTTAATCATTGTTTATTATTTGTGCACTCGCAAAATTACATACTTTGCATATCATACATTATCAGCCCATTACATTCCCACTGAAGAGGCTTTATCTCTGAAAAAGACGGAGTATTGACCATAATCATAATTTGCATCTTAAATACAACAGCTAAAAGAGCGTTCTTTAGCATTATCAGTGTTATTTTCAACTGTCTTCAAACAAGGAGGAGGTTCTCAATTCAACTGTATGTTTTTTTTGTATTTTTGCTATGTGATTACTGTGCCAATTATGGATTGATTTTAATGATTTTTTTTTGTTTGGTATGTCGTAATTCAGAGGTGGTTTCATATAAGTTATATCGAAATTGATTCAACACGTTTTGAAAAATTGAACAAATACACACATTCTACCTAAGTTTAGTCTAGAAGTCGGTTTTTGTTTTGTCTAAAAAATAATTATTATTACAACAGATTACAAATATATTTTTTATATATAAAAAATACATTAAAATGGATAAAAACAGCTTTTGCTAGTTATTCAACCGCCAAAAAGTAGTGTGAGAACATAACACGTGTACAAATGTTTTAGGTGAAATTACTGGGCATTATGAGTATGACCGTGCCATTATGATTCCCAAAACAAAATTCTGGATAGTGCTCTAACTGTTATTAGGCGTTATAACTTATCATCGAGTAAAACAGCCTTCGGGCAGACATATATATCTGAGAAAATAGCTAATAGCCTAGATCCAAAAAAACATCTAACAATAATGACAAATGAGTATTATTTTGATAGTCAGGCGGGTTTTTTTATGTTACTGAATGACGAGACGAGCTGGTCGTTTGCCTGATGAAATACTCGAACCCATAACAATAACAGCACCATAGCATATTTAGCGGAATGAGTCTAATGTTAGCGGACGAACGAACGGAAATATAGAGAAAAATAAAAACTGCCTTTACATAAATCTTACATATATTTCATATAAAATCTCTGAGAAGTTTATTCCTTGCACCAAACCCCAGGCAGCAAAGTGCGCTGTTATGCATTCATCAAACTAATCGACAAGATAAGAGGCAACTCGCAAACGTTGCGAGAGATCTTGAGTTTATACCTTTTGTTTATCTTTGCTGTTTTGCAGTAGCAATATAAATGTTAGTATTTTATTTAGTATTCCGTGATTCATTGTTCTCACGCGAGTTTATTGTAAATGGTAGAGACAAGACTCAATTTTGGTAGATAGGTAAGCGCTCAGATGTAAGTTTCACACAAACAGTCACCCATCCAAACGACTGTAGCAAACGTTGCGTAGCCTAAACATATTGTATGAACGGCTTCGATTCATAAAATTGTTTCTTGTTTCAAACAACAAAATGCGCTGTTTTGGATTTATCAAATTAATAGACAAGATAAGCGAAAACCCGCAGAGCTCTGAGATTTTAAGTTAATACTTTTTGTTTATCATACCGCTTTGCACGTTTTGGTTATTAGCATAACTAAGTAGATAGTGAAAAGCAATATTACGGATATTGGTTGTGATTCTAGCAAATCTTCAGGTTAGTGATAATAAACCTACAAAAGCCAGTAAATCCTTAATGACGAGCAAATACACTTCTCATCAGAAAAATCGAAAAACCTTGCGAGTTTATGTTTGTAAGGATTATCAGAAAAATGTGTATATTTAGGAATATATCGCACCTTCGGTGCTACAAAGTCACAACAGCTCAGTATTGAATTTTACAGGAGAGGACTTTAAAGATTTTTTTCGCATTTATTGCCTTATTACTGGATGTCTAATTGTAGTAGGTTTAAAATCTTTATAAAATTGATGCTTTATTGTGTTTTCTATTCTATAGTTTCATGTCAAAAGTTTAATTCAAATTACTAAAATTATTCTAATAAAACGCAAAACAAAAAAAGTGTCCTGAATTGTGACTTTGTTGCACCAGGAATTATTTAGTTAAATGAGTTATGCCTTATTATTTAGGCATTTCAGTCAGGCTTTTTGCACTCGTCTACATCATTTGTGTGGGTTTAGCTCCAACGCACGTCATAATCTCGCAGGCGCGGGGGCACAATTGTCTAATCAAACTTTGTTGGCCCAAAACGAATTGCACAAAAACCACAAAGGCACTCGCGCCATTTAGTAGATTTTTGCGATACTTTCGCGGGTGTTTTTGTTGCCCCGATATAGGCATGGCTCTAAAACAATTTGGCATACTTAACTCAATTTTGCAGTTTTGGCTATTTGTGACTTTGTTGCACCGAAGGTGCGATATGTCAAATGTCGTTTAATAGTGAATAATATGAGGTTTTCGGTAAAGCAAGTGTGGCTCAGTGGGAGAACGTGCGACTTTCGATCCGACGCACCCGAGTTCGAATCCCGCTGGTTTCGCACCACTGACTTTCTTAAGTCATGTGCGGATTTAACACTCGCTCTAAAAACGGTGAAGGAAAACATCGTGAGAAAACCGGCATGTCCAAGAATTTATCACAAAAATTCAAGGACATGTGACATTCACCAACCCGCACTGAGCCAGCGTGGTGGATTATGGCCCATACTCTCTCTATGAGAGAAGGCCCGTATCCCAGCAGTGGGAACGTGATGGGCTGATGATGAGGTTTTCAAATCCTAATGCAAATGTTCTAAATTCAAATTAATTTTTCATAGGTTTCGTATTTTGTTTATTAGTTATTTTTACCCTGTATGGGGTATGAAGGAAGTTTTATTTACTAACCGGCTACACTCACGAGTAAAAGTCGAGACACTCGACCGGTGTTCGAGAGGTACAGACGCCGGCGCCGCCTGTCTCGCGGCGGGCGACACGAGCACTGGCCCGCAGTTCGCACCAAGCGCTCACCGCGACCGCACGTACTCCGTGAAGATAAGCGTGTGTACCGCTCGAACACCGGTCGAGTGTTTCGACTTTTACTCGTGAGTGTTGCCGGTTAGTAAATCAAATTATGAATAATACTCACGATAGCTTTAATATTAATATGAAGGAAATTGATAACACAACACACGTAAATGAAAAAAAAAGCTTAGAAACGTTTATTTATTAACTTTTATTCCCTCCCCGAGCTCATATTACTGCTTCCATACGGTTCTTCATCGATCAGATGAGAGTTACGATCAAATGTTGTGACATTCCATTCCATTCCTCTTGGATTGCATTTTGCAGCTGGCTAAGTGTTTCTGGGGCAGGATCTCTTGCACGAATTCGTCTCCTTAATTCATCCCATAGATGTTCAATCGCATTCATGTCCGGGCTTCTTGCTGGCCATTCCATAATGCAGATACTGACTTCGGTAACAATCTCGTACGACGCTAGCGGTGTGAACCCTAGCATTGTCGTGCATGAATATGAAATCGTTGCCAATAAAATGTGCATAGGGCATCACGTGAGGCTCAAAACACTGATCGATGTACCGATGACTGTTTAGTGCAGGCAGACGTGGCCCAAACACAAAGACAAGCTCTGTCTTACCATCGGCGCTGATTCCTCCCCAAATCGTCTATATAGGAACCACCACTAAAGCTGACCTTTTCTTCAATGCAGCATTATGCAAAGCGTTCTCCATCTCTTCTGTAGACCTTGTTCCTTCCGTTTTTACCATACAGCATAATTTTACACTCATCAGAAAAGAGGTCTTTGTTCGACTGGAGGTATGACCAATTTTGGTGCTCACGTGCAAAGTTAAGGCGCGCTCTTCGATGGTCTGCAGTTAATTTCGGCCCATTTGCTGGCTTGTGCGGTACCAGTCCACGTTCTTTTAACCTTTTTCTACTTGTAGAGTCACTTACAGCCACTCTACGTACAACATGAAGCTGCTGCTACAGTTGAAAAGCATTAAGGCGTCAATTTCGTAAAGAAGTTGTAACAATAAATGGATCATCTCGCTTAGAAGTGACTCGATTCCTGCCAGGTCCTGAACTACGCGTGAACAAGCCAGTCTCCCGATAGCGTTTGTAGACTCTATGAACAGACGACATGCTTGGATGCAATCTTTCAGCCACAACACGCAGACTAAGTCCAGAATCCAGCAATGCCTCCACTTGGGCGGCTTCTGCGGGCGAAGTATGTTATAGAAAAAAAACTCTTTCAGACGTCTCAGAGTCACAATACAGACACAGTATACAGAACATAGAACAAAAAGTTTTAACATAAGCGCTTATTTTAAGTTTCAAATGTGAAATGTACTCCAAACACACATTTGTCTCAAAAAAGTGAATCATTAAATTTTTAGGATAAACAAATGAAATTCGAATTTTGAATTCAGAATTTTCGCTTATCACTGTAATGGCCAAACTGCCAGCTATAAAATCATGTAATTATTTCATAAAATGAAAATTCTTTTAAGTTAAATTAGGACAGAAACCATAAAAAGGGAAGTGTTTCGATTTTTCTGATTAGAAATGTATATCAAATGATACAAATAAAAAATAATGCACATTCCAATATAGAAAGTACCTATAATAACTGTTTCCGAATTATTTATGTACTTTAATTCTGTATCCGACTATGTTACCTATGATAGGAATTGATTTATTTCCTTTTTAAATTTGATTGGCTATGACACTCTTGGCGAGATTTTACGAACATTTTATAATTTGTAAACTTATAATTTTCTTAAATAAACCGGATTGAGCATCTTCATGCGGTTTACATTCACTGACGTCGAGCCAAATGTTACAAAATATCAATAAACCTAATTGTCTAAATGATGTTTAGTTTTAAAGATTAGAACTAGATGGCGCTGGCCATCGCTAAAACACGCATTCGCTTGTCGCCGTAAATCGATGTGTCTGGCGCCAAATTTTGATTTTGGTAGGTTCGAAATACAGAACAATTAGAGCAAGATACTAAATGGTTTTATTCAATCCTGATAGTATCCCTTGTAAGAACAAATAGGACAAAAGAGGTAAAAGCCTCAAACATTGGTCCTTACCGAACCGAAGGACGGACAGCAAGTAGCCGAGATCAACACGTACTCGCAGTGGATCGCTGCAACAAACCGAGTATTGTGTATCCTACTGTGGGCGAATTAGAAGATTCGTCTACCATTGGAAGGGGCACGCTGAGGCAGAAGAAGCTATTGAAGAAGGTACGCATCGCGGCGCATCAAGCTGGTTGGCAAAGCTGTGGGACCGGCTGGAGCTGTGTCAAGTCGGTTGGCAAACTGGACAACGGCTAGCGGTGCTGAGGTGAAGCGAGGACAAACCCAGGACACACTTGGAGTAACAAAGGGCAAGTGCGATACAATTCGTGAGTACACTTTCAAACATTGACTTTAAAAATTTCAAGCAAAATTGAACTTTATTTCGTGAGTTTCGAGAACTTAGTAAATTCTAGTGATCATAATTTAAGATAGAATAATTTGCTTTAATTTGAGACTTGTAATATTTACTTAGTATATTTGCATGCAGTAGACTTAGAATAATTTGGTAAAAAACGAGGGAACGGGAGATCTATGCCCAAAAATTTACCAAGTTATTTAAGTTTCAAACACTTGTAAAATTTTAGCGTTTTGGTAATTTCTCAGGACTTAGAATAATTTCGATATAATATCAAGTTGTTCGAAACACTTGTAAGTTTAAAGTAGAATCCGATATTTTGCAAGTTAGTATAGATTACAAAGGGTTTTATTTATTGTTTTAGTTTTAATCTATATTTTATATACAAGTTGTTTTTAGTTTTAATCTATATTTTATATACAAGGTGTTTTGGTTTTAATCTATATTTTATATACAAGCTGCAGCAATATTAGATTTGAGGCAAACTGCCCACCACTACACCACAGAGACTGATTTAAATTATAGGCAATAATAATTGTATTTTATTTTATTGCCGTTATGAATGACATATGTTATTTGTTTACCCTTTTTTAAAAACTCTGCAATCTACATCAATAATGGCTTTATTCTTCGTAGCTACTTGACTACGTTGGTTCGTAGCTCGTAGCTACTCCGGTAACGGTAACGGTTGTTGCCACGCAGCTACGCTTGTTGCTACGGATTTATTTCTATAATAGCATTATGTTTTCTTGTCAATCATTCTTTTTGCTTTTTTCTATTCGTATTTCTTTGAATATAGTCCGTTTGATGCATGTAGTAAATGCCAATAAAAGCATGTACATTTGTTACTAAATAACGTCGTTAATGAACGGATTTGGATGCAATTTGAGTAAGAAATAGACTATGGTCTAATCTAGCACAAACGACACTTTAACATGAATATAATCCAATTTCTTCAGGAGTAGCTAAAATAATTTAAATTGAATTCTTTACGAACGAATCTGCATTAGTAAAAAAATTATATTTTAAATTATATTTTACTACAAGTAATAGAGATTAGTAAGAAAACTCTACGTAAACGAGTAATCCTACTCTAAATCAGCCCGTCTTAGTCGGGTGTCACAGGTGACACCGGCACATATTGTGTAATTTCAAATCACTTTATAACCGACTTCAAAAAGGAGAAAGTTGTCTATTCGATTGTTTTTTTTTATGTTTGTAACCTCAAAACTCCGTCATTTATGAGGATTGGGAAATCGATTGGGAAAATTCTTCTTGCGTTGGGTTCTGTTTAGCTACGAAGTGGTCCTATATAAATTTCATCGATATTTGACCTTCCACTTCAAAGATACTTACCGTGAAGTCGGTTTTTTTGTTTGATAAAACGTATACTTGTAACTACTTAAAATAATTTTGAATACCTACCTACCTACTATAACTACGATAATAATACCGAACGGTACCACGGCATCAAGTGACTTAGTTGTATTTGGATGATGTTCGGTAAACCATCAGGAAGCGGGTCTGAGTCACCCAACTGTCCTTTCCCTTTAGATCTATGTGCCACATTTTCGGCCACAACGTCGCTTAACACCAGGCAAGATAGTAACAAAACCATAGAGTTTTACCTAGTTATATATACTCTAAGAACCAAACATATGTTTAGTTACTACGATAAAAATATTATTAAAATGTCTTTAAATATAATTACTATCACTACATAGTATAAAACAAAGTTGCTTTCTCTGTCCCTATATCCCTATGTATGCTAAAATCTTAAAAACTACGCAACGGATATTGATGCGGTTTTTTAATTGCTGGCAGCAAAAACTAGGGTTGCTCCAATTAAGCAGGTCAGCATCCCTCGGCTAGAACTGTGTGGGGCGGTGCTTTTATCGCGACTGTTGAGAGAGGTAGCAGAAGTTTTCAAGATCGACAAGGGAAACATAAAGGCTTGGACTGACTCGACCGTAGTTCTTGCTTGGCTTAATAGTCATCCAAGTAGATGGAAAACTTTTGTAGCCAATAGGGTTTCAGAAATCCTGACAAACCTGGATTCTTCCCAATGGCACCACGTGATGTCCAAGCAAAATCCTGCGGATTGCGCATCACGAGGAGTACAACCAGGTTCACTGGCGGCAAATGAGCTGTGGTTTCATGGTCCACAATTTCTGAGAGAGCAAGTTATCTCGTATACGAGGCCAATGGAATTGAAAGTCCATTTAGAAGAAGCCGTTAAAGCTCATGTTAGCACCATGCCTGAGGACACGGTGTTTACGCGGTTTTCTTCTCTGCAGAGACTGTTGCGAGTAATAGCTTACTGTCGACGGTTTTATAAACGGGACAGTAGTAGAACGACATATTTGAAGAAGACTGAAATAGATGAAGCCCGGATCTGTTGCATTAAAAAGGCGCAAAGACAAGAATTTGCTGAAGATTACGCCCAATTAAAGGACAAAAGTCGTGTGCTAGCTAAAAGTAGCAAGTTAAGATCATTGTGTCCATATCTAGATGAGACTGGAATTATGAGAGTTAGCGGTAGACTGCAAAAGTCTGAATTGGCTGAAGAAACAAAACATCCCATATTACTACCGCACTCTTCGCATTTCACAAAATTGGTTGTAGCAAATGCGCATCAAGCTACCCTTCATGGAGGAACCCAACTGACGGTAAATTACCTCAGAAACACATATTGGATTGTTGGTGTAAGAAACCTTGTAAAACAGCATATTCATCGATGTGTCGTATGTGTTAGACAGGGGGCAAGGGTTCAAAACCAGTTTATGGGATCTCTTCCATCGGTAAGGTGCACACCCGCCAGACCATTCCTGCATAGTGGTGTAGACTATGCAGGCCCAATAAAGATCAGGACAACCAAAGGTCGAGGCAATCTATCGCATAAGGGCTACATATGTCTCTTTATTTGCATGGCTACTAAAGCCATACATTTGGAGGTCGTAAGTGATATGAGTACTCAGGCCTTCTTAGCAGCATTCAGGCGTTTTGTTTCCAGACGTGGCCATTGCACTCAAATGTGGAGTGACAATGGAACCACGTTTGTAGGTGCTTCTAAGGAACTAGAGCAGCTTAACACTATTCAGCAAGATGTGGCTGAACATTTAGCAACGCAGGGAACTGAGTGGCATTTCATTCCCCCGCATGCTCCTAATCACGGCGGCTTGTGGGAAGCAGGGGTGAAATCCACAAAATTCCACTTGAAACGCGTGATTGGAGAATCAACTCTTACATACGAGGAGATGAGCACACTTCTCAGCCAGGTGGAAGCTTGTTTAAATTCACGTCCGATCACGGTGGATTATTCTAATCCAAATGAACCACTTCCATTGACACCAGGTCATTTTTTAGTTGGAGGACCGCTGCTAGCGGTACCAGAGATCGAAAATTATATGGAATCAGGCATAAGTACTTTGACCAGGTGGCAACTCATTCAAAAGATGTTGCAGGACTTTTGGCGTCGGTGGTCTCTTGAATACTTATCGAATCTAATGAACCGATATAAGTGGAACTCACGAGTACCGGAGCCAAATATTGGGGACTTAGTTCTAATAAAAGAGGACGACTTGCCGCCAAGTCGTTGGTTGATGGGTAGAGTCGTGGAAAAACACCCCGGTACAGATAATATTACCCGTGTGGTCACACTTCGTACTAAAGCGTCTACCTTGAAAAGACCCACGTCTAAACTGTGTATCTTACCGGTTAATGAGTAGCATATAAATGTAGTCTGTAGAAGTTAAAGTTAGAAGATCATTTTTGTAAATCTTATAGAAATCTAAATTTTAATTTAAAATAGTTTAAAAATAAGTACGTAAGCAAATTGTAAGTTCTGTCCACCAAGAATAGATCGTTTTAATCAAGCCATGGTGGGCGGTACTAAGTACATTTATGTCGTTATTAAATGTCCTTGGTGGGCGGAATGTCTAAATGATGTTTAGTTTTAAAGATTAGAACTAGATGGCGCTGGCCATCGCTAAAACACGCATTCGCTTGTCGCCGTAAATCGATGTGTCTGGCGCCAAATTTTGATTTTGGTAGGTTCGAAATACAGAACAATTAGAGCAAGATACTAAATGGTTTTATTCAATCCTGATAGTATCCCTTGTAAGAACAAATAGGACAAAAGAGGTAAAAGCCTCAAACAGTAATGATACTTCGAAAATTCCCACACTATTTTTTTATGGAAATGAGTGATAAGACGAGCAAGTCGTTCGCCTGATGGTTAGTGCCAGTGCCACCCAGAACTTTTAATGCCATAGAAAGCACCGCACGTACACGTAGCACTGCATTGCGCTCATCATCCCTAGACATCAGATATTCTTGTTAGATTTCTGTCTGTTTTGGCATTTTACTTACGTGTGTCTGTTTCATTTATTTCTTTGTGGTTGTCGAATAAATGGTTCTTCTTTCTTTCTTTCTTTCTATATTAAGTCTCATATGCCGAGTTAATCATTTGGGATAGATCCTGTGTTGTATTATTCAGTTTTGGTTAATAAATATTTAATTTGATAAACATTTCAATTCAATTCTTATAGAGTAGGTATACTTTGCAGCTTTATGAGAATTGCTTGGATGATGACTACACTTACGAATGTGTCTATTAATTACTTTATATATTATTACTATATTTATTTATATTATATTTATATTCCCTTGAACCTAGAAACCACATCCTACCATAATCA
Organism: Petrophora chlorosata; assembly: GCA_951640565.1. Lineage (NCBI taxonomy): Eukaryota > Metazoa > Arthropoda > Insecta > Lepidoptera > Geometridae > Petrophora > Petrophora chlorosata. The sequence goes on along the minus strand of OX621189.1, from coordinate 18,876,238 downwards.
AAATTATAATCGCAGTTCATAGCACGATCACAAAAACGTTCAAGTATCAAAACCGTTCAGCACATAAAAGGTGCTTTAGCTGCTTAGAAATCTTAACCCTCGTAAAGCCAAGGTCGTACTGCATACGCGGAAATACCACATCATCAGGCAGTAATTAACAGCAACAATCTTCTATTGAATTTTGTGGTGAAACTTTGTGTAAAGAGGCATTTTGTAAAGGTAAGTTTTATAAAAGTAACCTTTCACGTGCTTCACGCAGGGTTGGTGGTTTGACCCAGGATTTTAGTAGTAGTAATTTGTTTCCAAACGCTACAACTTGTGACTCTTTAAGCCCAGAGTGAATAGGCATCTCATGGGCAAGCGTGCTCTATCTTAGTCCGCGTCTTCGCTTTCCATCAGGTGAGATGTGGTCAAACCTATGCCCATTTATCAATAAAAAAAGAAAAAAATAGGTCATCATCATCAGCCATAACGTTCCCACTGCTGGGACACGGGTCTTCTCTGATGAAGAATGTATGGGCCATAATCCACCAGGCTGGCCCATTGCGGATTGGTGGATGTCACATATCCTTGAATTTTTGAATTTAATTCTTGGATATGCCGGTTTTCTTAACGATGTTTTCCTTCACCATTTTTAGAGCGAGTGTTAAATCCGCACATAACTTAAGAAAGTAATAATTTTGTTAATACCATTTCTTGTGTAGTACATAATCTTCATAAAAAAAACTTTAGATCAGCGTTAAACTATAGTTAATGCTAACGAAGTAGGAAAGTTTTGTAAATAATATGCGTTGTACATAATCTACAAAAAAGTCCCTACATTAACGAGTAACTATAGTCAACGCAAACGAAGTCGCAAGAAACAGCTAGTTACAAAATAAAATTCTCACCATAGCTCCTGCTAAAATCTGGTGACAGCTGCATCAGTCTCCTATCAATATCTCCAAAACTGGTCTTGACCTCTTTCTTTTGAGCTGTCAGGGCTTCATAGTCCATATTGTTCCGGCATCGTGGTGTTTTATTGTACACAAGAAACCCTGTTAGCTGATCCATTTTCAACTGAACTCTTTAGCGCTAAAGTTTATTTTTCCGAGCTGTTTGTAGTACACGAACGAACAAATTAAAAATGCTTATAGATGTATGAAAAAATAACAGGAATCATGTCGTATATCGTTCTACCATTAAAAGACTTTGTAAAATCTAACAAAAGCCACATGTATGTATACAATAACTAATAGTACTTGGTACACAATGACTGGTTTCATTAAACGTTCACCGATAAAAATAATTGAAAAGAAAATGATAACAATTGTTCTGATCCTTCACGCGCGCAAAGATCCGACGTGGTGTCATAGAAATTTTAACCCACTAAGTGCGCTTGAAGAGTAAAATAGTTTGTAAGCTCTCGGAAGAAATATTTAAACATAAAACGTGCATGCACGATTTTTATCTAATATTAATTAAATCAAATATACCTAATATAATTCAAACCATCTCAAATTGTGCAAAATAAAAAGATTATTTAATACTTTTACAATCGTAACTTAGTTTAGTGACAAATTTAAATGGGAAACTTTGCCTGCCAATCAAAGTACGTGTTTAAATCCTCTGACAGCAATTTCGCAGTTCAATGAACAAATTTTTCAATTCAAATTGCTACGTCCATTTTACGAAAGTTACACCGTTATTTTTTAATTAAACATGTTATATTTGAAATTACATTCTCCTCGTGAGAAGGTCTGTTCCCGACAAAAACGTATCACGAAGTAGCTAGTTTAAAGACAATGGGTGTGCATTGTGCAATCAGGAATTTCCCATATCTACCTATGTCGCTTGCACCAAACTAGGGTTGCCGTACCGGGAAACTTCCCATTATGTCGTCCCGTTTAAGGGGTGTCCTGGAAAGTGAGACAAATAGGTAACTATTGAAATTGTCTTGGGCGATATTTTATATTATTCAAAATATCTGAAAATTGTATCTGCTGAAATAAACAGTTAAAAAATAGGATTTATTTTTAGTTAAACGGTTTTATTGTTAAGATAGATAATGATGATGTACATATCGTCTTGTCTCTCGTATAGGTGTGTGGCCTGGTGTTAGCGTTTTTAGACCACCTGAAGGCCTCCAACATGGCCTAAAGACTGTTGTCCTAAGATAACAACCGGGACCGAGACGGCTTAATGTGCCCTCTGAAGTACGGTACATAATGTAAGTATTAAAAACTAAAAAATAATTAAGTAGGTCCTTAGCACCATTACAGTTACCACACCAGTCTCCTCATCAGTCTAGGGTATTGATCAGACGCAAAAATCTTATCGTGAGGCGCGTGAAATTTTAATTACTTTTGACTCAAACAGGCAAGGTAAATAAAACTGTTGAAAAATAAACTTAAGTATAGTTGTGCACTATTACGTTGCTAAGGTTTTTGCTTCTAGGGTGTCGATAAAACATTCTCTATCAATTAAACTAGACATTTTTGTTTTCCTACATGGGACCTCTAGACATACAATAATAATTAAAATTTCAATTTTATTAAATCTCACCTATCTATTAAATGCGAGATTATTTTATCTAGTGCAAGAACGTAAATACGTATGTACAAACCAAATGCTAAATTCTCTTTCTAACTTTTAAATTGAACTTAGAAGTCCGGTTATATATTTATTACTCAGTTTTAATCATCAAGTTTAGATTATCCGTAACTTCCCGGTAGGCACCGCACCAATAGTAGACCCTCGCCTAACACTTTACCTATGGCACTCGAAAATTCAATGTTTCGTGTGAATAGGAAATAGTTTGCGTTGGAAATTGGTGCCTATTTAGGCTTGCTTGCCTTGTGGTAGGATATCGTACTGGATGGTACTGAGTGAATTTGCTGGTGAATCAAGATAGCTAGATAGATAAACACTTTATTGTTAAAAACCTTAAAAATAGGTACATGAAAAACCCGTAGGTACATTTCACAGCAATTAGCATAAAAATAGGCGGTCTTATCGCTCAAAGCGATTTCTTCCAGACTACCTTTGAACAGAAAGGACTAACATAATTTGGAAGGACGGTGGTTTTTCGAAACAGATACAGATTAAATTATAAATATATGTATAAATATAATATACATATATAATATATGAGATATACATATAAAATCATAATACAATAACACATATAAATATATATAAAAATTGATATAAATTTACAAGGAAGATAAAAATAGATATATTTTATTAGACAATTGTCACAAAAACAGAAACTATTAATAAGATACTAAACTATGTACAACTAGAAATTCATATATAATATAAATATACATTTATATATAGAAATGTATATATAATAATAGATAAAACCTAATCAAAAGAAAACATTAATAGCAGAAAGAGGAGAAAAAGGATTTATTAATTATATAGAATATTAAGAGAAATAATAAGCTTTGACGCGATCTTTGAAAATAGCCAATATTTGACAGCGTTTTATTTCGACAGGTAGCTCATTCCACAAACGAACAGCTTCAAAAGCTAAAGTTTAAGCTTTATTTAATAAAATAACTAATAAATAAATAGCAGTAAACGAGTAGTCGGACGGAACGTACGAACGTAGAACGGAGTCTTAAGAGGGAACGGCACGCTGAAATTTTCATACAAAAAGAGAAAACGTTTTTCTACCCCTAAACATTACCAAATTCGATGAAATTTGGACATGTAAGAGATGTTATCATTATTCAGGTTTGTAGTTTTTTATTCTTCGATAATTCCTATAGAATTTGAATAAATGGACCCAAAAACCTTTTTGAAGTCTGGAAGCTGTTAACTTTAAAAATTAAACTTAGAAAAACGAAAACCTACAAACTTAGTTTATTCTTCATTTAAGAAATTGAGACCAAAATTACTAAATTTGGTTGAGATTTAGTGTGGTAGAAACGTTTTCTCCCGAAACGCTAATTTTAACAAAAATCTGAAGTTGATACGAGTTTAGTTAATTTTTTATTATTATTCAGTTAATTTAATTTGCGCATTTTCTGCGAGACCGTAAAACATTATTCAAATACCTAGTGCTCGCTGGCCGCGGCGGTGCCATATCCTCTTAAGTTGTAGATTCTCTGTTGATCTTAATGAACAGGGATTGGACGCGTGCAGGAATTCAAAACGTTACAAAATACGAAGGTTTATTTATGGAAACTGGTTTAAATCTTCTAACATTTGATGTACTTTTAGTAGTTTTATAAATTAGAGGAAATAAAGGAAATATTCTATACTAGCTGCGCCCCGCGGTTTCGCCCAAGGTTTCCCGGGATAAAAAGTAGCCAATGTCCTTTTCCAGGATTTAATGTACCTACACACTTAATTTCATCAAAATCCGTTTAGCATTTTTTGTGTGATTGAGTAACAAATATGCATCCATCCATCCATCCTCACAAACTTTCGTATTTTTAATATAAGTAGTATAGTGAGATTTATACATCTATTCAGTATTCATAACATAAGATGCGTTGTAAATATATTGCTGACTTTGTAGGAGGGAGATACACCAACACCTGTACTGGAGCAGCAAACGTACCGTTTTATTCCGTAAGTACCGTTCGTAAGTACCGTTTTATTCAACATGAGACGAGCAAGTCATTTGTCTGCTGGTAAGCGCCACTTTTGCCCATAATAATGGCAGTGCCATATCCTACTTAGGTATATAATATATGCGAAAAATTGTGTGGATGTAATGTATAGATGTTTATTACTCAATCACGTACAACGTGCACCTTTGTCATACTAGTTTGTTAATATAATTTATTTTAATATAAACATGCTTGTAACTTAGATCAGTGTTAAGAATTTAGGTACGGTTCCAAAAACACCATCTATAGCGAAATTGACGCAGCGTTAAATATGTCGCCGAAATAGAGTAAAGGCTTAAAATAGAAAGAAAGAAAGAATAAACATTTATTTGACAACCACAAAGACATAAATGAAAAAGACACACGTAGGATAAAATACAAAAACAGAGAGAAGGAGAAAAGGAAGAGAGAAGGAATATGAATATGAAAAGAAAAAAATACGACATACACGAATAGATAAAATAAAAAATACAGAAGCATAGACAAACATAACGATAATGGCACCACGTCACTTAGCTGCAATGATGATGGGACAGTGTCGCGGCGACACTGACGCTGATAATAATATGTGGCCGCGACAACGTCGCATTGTTCGGAACTCTACCATTAAGATACCTACACATTGTAATTATAGCAAGTACCTAGTTCTGTAATCCACGTAACGTGTGCGGAGACTGACACGTGCGATAAACGGAAGCGGCGCACTTCATGGTACGGACCAATTACAAATCATTCTAATTTTAAACGCTGTTTTAACAAGTGCAACTAGTTTTGATACTTGAAATTTTTGTAGTAAACTAGCTTAATATTTTCTACCTATTTATTTGACTTCTAAACCAAAATGCTGTTAGGTTCAATGCGTCAATTTTATTCAAGTTTTTATTAATCAAATATTTTATTTATTATTATTAAATAAATCATAGATTAGTAAAATATACAAATTCAGACCTTATTAAAATACAAAATTTCTTCTTAAAACATGAATTTCCAAGATGGCTGCTGGACTTAAAATAATTTTATCTGATATCACAATAAGTGCGCCGCAATCGCACCAACTAGTTCCCCTATCCCCGTTTCATCATCGGACTACAAGACGTACGGCAACACGCCACTGTTTCATGGTGACATTCCTTCTGCGCGCACTAAGCATTTTGCTTCCACTTTCAATATGCGCACTGCTAACGAGTGGAACTCCCTGCCAGTCAGTCTTTACCGAGAGCTACAATTTAGGAATTTTTAAATCTCGAGTGAACAGGTACTATATTGGTAAGCGTACTAGATCCTCGACAGCATCGTCGCTTACCATCAGGTTACATAGTAGTCAAACGCAAGCCAAATAGCAGTAAAAAAAAGAAAAATTTAGTGGGTTCTTCGTGCAAAATAACTACGCGCTTCTTGATAGTAGACATTTAATACGATTCTCCACTAAAACATAATTAACAAGAAAGTAAACAAAAAAAAGGAATTTTCTAATGATGACGGACGTTTATGCTAGAACTAAACAAGAAATAATAACAAAACAAACAATTTGACTTCCGAATCCAACAGCACAAATAACACAACCCCGCCCGATGCTCAAGGTCCACCAGCATCCTGTCTACAGAAAACGTGCAGGGACACGGTGTACTCGCCTCGGGCGTGTATTAAGGGACGTTATAAAATTATGTAAATCTATATTCCGCAAGTATCAACTCAACATTATCCTACTATAAAGGCATCACTGTCAAAAGCCTTGCGGTAGGCGATAAGCGCTGCAGGTGTTCACTTTACATACGAAATGATAACTGTTTCATTAATTAGATATTACTGTTTTACATTATGTTAATGGAATGTCGTAAATTGTGTAGATAAAGATCGGCGAATTGGGTTAAAGTTAGCTACTGTTAGTAGGTTTTTGAGTTCTCTCTATGTTGACTACATTACGTACTTCCGATATTTATATTTTAGAAGTACGTTTTACCACGTTTTTATTAAGTAATTTTCTTGTTTGTCTGTCTGTCTTTCGTTCCGGGTGGAATCTTGCAACTCAACTTTCAAGCACTTCCCAATTAGCTATCCAGGGTAGCTCACAACTCGATGACAATGCATTCTAAATTAATTTATTAGCATGCAACGCCGAACTAACCTCAAAAGGCGCATAAAACGTGGTATTTAGATAAAAAAAATATCTGCCTCTCTTTCATTCATCTTTTTCATTGGTTGCGGAAATGTATGTCTAGAAAAGTTGTGAACGTAATTAGTGTAATTCCGCCTAATATTTGGCGTATATTTAAAAATACTTAGGTATGCCTTATGCAGTTAAGCTGAAAGTTTCGTTTATTATATTATTTGTTATATTTTCATAGTATATATTTAAAAGTATTTATTAAATTTTTATTATATTATCATAGTATTTGTTTAACAATAAGGCAGCTTTTGACTCCTATATCATCATTTAGCAAAAGTGATGGCAGTATATTATTATAATATGCAATGGAAGATACTCATATGGTACATTTTCATCATCTCAATCACCACCATCAGCATGTCATCGAAACAGTTTTGCCCATGGCCCAAAGCCACACTCCGTCACTATTCTGTGAAGGATATATAATATGTAGTACTATCAAAGTGTGTATCAAAGAAAACTAACTATTACTTACGTAATGTACTATCCTCCATTTCATAAGAGTTGGGATGGCTTGGGAGTTGCTGGTGGGGTAAACACACAATGTATCAGATGCGAGACGTCAGTGCACTAATTATACTAATAAGAAGAAATATAATAAAAAATAATAATAAGAAACTATGTAACTACTGTTACCTACTTGTACTTACAGATAATAAAATATATAATAAGAAACTATATAACTACAGTTACCTACTCGTACTTAGAGATAATACTAATAATAATATTATACTACATACTACAAAAAACGATTGAACGAGTTCAATCTGATTTTGAGAGCATACTACTCGGAGTACCTCAAGGCAGTATTCTTGGGCCGTTGTTGTTTCTCATATATATAACTGAATTACCTTTAGTAACTGAGCACCTCTATATTATGTTTGCAGATGACGCTACAGTGTACATACCTCAAAATAAATTAAACGAGACAGAATTAGAAAACGAAGTAAATAGCACATTAAAAATAATAGATGAGTGGTTGGAATCTATGAACTTAAAAGTAAACATTAACAAAACAAAACTAATGCAATTTAGAAATTACAAGACCCAACCGTTACACTTAGGAGTTTTTAATAAAGACATCCAAATCCAGGAAGTCAATAATACAAATCTGTATTAAGCAACATCTCTACTAAAGAAATTGCTAAAAATGCATATTATGGCTATGTTTACCCTCATTTATGTTATGGGGTAATTCAGTTGATATTCAAACCACATTTCTCTTACAAAAAAGATGTATAAGGGCCATTTACAAGCTACAGAGCATAGAATCACTTCGAAACATTTTTAAAGCTAATTAATTACTCACTTTAGCCAGTATTTTCATATTAGAAATATCTGTGTTTCTAAAAAATAATCAAAGTTGCTTTTTTGAAAAGAAATCTACTCGCTCCGACAGTTTACGCCCTAAGCACAAGTTAATTATATGTATACCTCAAGTAAACAATACAATGTACCTCAAAAGTTCATTCAATAAAAATATATGTTATATATATTTTTATTGCAGTGACACTTGCTACTTAATTTGAAATCCAAAGATTCATTTAAAAATAACTAAAAACAGTGGCTCATAAGTAAGGTGTTTTATAATATGACCGAGTATTTTGAGTGCATGAAGTAGTACTCATTTTGTAATGTTGTGTTTGTAATCAATGTTAAGTAAATTGTCAATATTAATAATTATTAAAAATTATTTCATAGCAATTAATTTTAAGGTTTATGATCTCATTAGAGTATACTTAATAAATGTGTTGTAGGTATAGGTACCAATTACTAACTGTAAATAATATTGTACGTCCGAGAGGACAGAACTGTTGGATCATCATTTATATCATGTTATAACATCTTTGTACACAGTTTTTATGCAATAAAATTTATTCTATTCTTTTCTATAAATGCGAAAGTTTGTGTGTGTGATATTTGTTAACACGTATTACCGTAACTACTAAACAGATTTTGATGAAATTTAGATTATAGATAGTTTAAATACTGAATTTAAAAATTGGCTATGCTAATTTTTAAAAATCAACCCCTGAGAGTGAAAAACGGTGGTAAAGTTTGTATGGAGCATTTTTATTCCTTGGTTCAATTCACTCAAAACTCGGTACAAATAAACTTTATTATAAATAATTAAACATATATTTTTTATTTTTTCAAAACTACCCCTAGGAAGGGTGCATGGGCGTTCTAAAGTTTGTACGGTTTTTTTTCAGTGTATATTTTATTCCGTGGTTCGATTCACTCGCAACTCAGAACAAATAAACTTTAACATAAATTTTACAACACGTATTTTTTATTTTTTCGAAACTACCCCTAAGCAGAGTGGAAGGGCGTTTTAAAGTACCTCGTAGTTAGATGTTTTGGTAGAAGTGATGTGATGGTATGATGTTACAATATCTTTGTTAATGTAAGTAAATTATATTATCTAAATAGGGAAAATACTAACTAGCATCGTAACACAGGTCTATCCTAGTACGAATGCTGGTGATTATCTTATATTTATTTTATGTGTCAGAATTATATAAAGTTTGTATAGTTTTTTTACACTCGGTACAAATAAACTTTAAAGTAAATAATGAAACACGTATTTTTAAATTTTTCAATACTACCCCTAGGGGTGTGCAATAAAGTTTTAAACTTTGTACGGAAAATTTTATTGCTTGGTTCAATTCACTCAAAACTCGGTTTAAATCCTAATCCTAATATAGTATGATATAATATAATATGTAATATAATATATAATATAATACATAATGTAAAATGTAATATATAAAAACTTTTTTGCCGCTCGCCTGATGGCAAGCACAACGCCTGACCACAACTTAGTTTTTTGTCAAATCCTAATCCAAATAATATTTTAAATGCGAAAATTTGTATGTATATATATATATATATGATATTTTCATTCACTCAAATCTCTGTACAAATGAACTACAAAATAAATAGTAAAAACATTTACTTTTCTAAACTACCTCTGTAAGAGGTAAAAATGAGTTGTAAAGTTTTTATGGAAAAAATATTTCTTGGTATGATTTACTAAAAACTCCGTTTAAATAAACTATAAAGTAAATAATGCATTACGTATTTTTATTTTTACAAAATTACTACTAGGGGGTGTGCAATAGATTTCTAAATTTTATATTAAAAATTGTATTTCATGGATCGAAAAAAATATAGAGTTTAGACGTGAATGACGTAAGCAATAGTGCAATACACCGTCGTCGTTTCCATAATAATCGGTGATGGGACATGCCTGTTTAGGCAATTTCGTATATTTTATACGGCAACCCATGTTTGGCACGGGAAATAAGAGAACAAATCATCGAACACGTGCTTAATAATTGAAGCGAGTTCGCAAATACAGAATCATGATAGATTTGGAAATAATCATAACAGCGCAGCCGAGCAGCCGACTACTTTTATCACTTGCGACACATCAATCTCCACCCGGGCGAAGCCGCGGGGCGCAGCTAGTAATGTATTGTGACGTTTGGGATATATTTTTGTAAATAAGTAAAACCCAAAAATAGTCAACACATTTTTTTTTATTTGTGGGTCGTAAATTCTAGGGCCCGCCTTATTTCTACTTCTGCGGTACGGCACTCCCCGGAGTTCTCTTGTAGGATGACGGGCGGGAACCAGCAGGATGTACAGGCACCGGTGAGGTGACTCGTGAGTCTCGTAACGTGACGGCTAGCACGTTAAAATATGAAAGCGTAGATGCTACGGTGATCGTAGGACCCTGGAATGAACGTCCAGATTAGTGGCGGTTCATGTTTATGATTTCTGGAGGCCACCACAAGCGAAGCTAGGTACATACAGGGGAAACCGAATGAGTATGAAGTGTGGTGGCTGTTTGAAAGCAAATCAGAAAGGAGTTTACAAGCTTGCAATAGAAATAAATAACTGTTGATAGAAATGTCAACAGTATACATAATAATATTACGCAAAAACACATATTGGAAAGAAAAGGGCGCATTGAGAAGAAGTGTTACTTGAAACGGTTACATCAAACATAATCTACCTACTTCAGTGATCGCCCAACTTCCGCACAGAAAGGTCGCGTCTCGCGCTCTTGCCCTAGTTCGTGCTCGGGTAAAGTGCTGACGCTGCAACCTACGCCGCGCCACGTACCGTAGTTGTCGTCGCGCGCGTCTGTATTTCGTGGTCATTGCAATGACCCAGATAATAATTGTAAACAATTGTTAAGGCGTAGCTATAACTTGTAATTATGGCTTCGTCCGGTGAAATTACAATTAAAACGGAAACTGAACGCTTACTATATCAACATTTCGAGAGAGAAAAAGTAGAACGGAATAGACTGGAGAGTTTGGTAAACGAACTCAAAAGTCAAATAGAAGAACTCCAGAGGAGGGAGCAGAATAAGGTTGTTTCGGAGAAACAGACTACAAACGAGGTTCCTTCTGTAGCAGTCCAGTATGAGACAGATGAAGAAGATCTCGCGAGAGAAACTGAGTGGGTGCGTCAGAAAAGCAGGAAGAAGCGGAAATTGAATACTTCACTGTCCCCACTACAAGGAGATGACTCCAGCCAAAATGATAAAGAAAAACCAAAAGTAAAGAAAACACCTTTACCACCACCCATAGTAGTCGAAAATATTGAAGACTACCAGAAATTTTACGGTCTTCTAGCGACGAGTATCATAAAAGATTTGTTTATCGTTAAAATGATGAGCGGAGAGACCGTAAAAATTAACGCCAAAGATGAAGACTCGTACAGAGCCATAAGCAAGCTGTTGTTACAAAACAACTGTCTCTGGCACTCTTATGAGAACAAACAGGACAGACCGATTCGAGTGCTGGCTAAAAACTTACATTCCTCGTGCCTGCCTGGGAGAATAGCTGAAGACCTTATTCTCAAAGGCTTTAAAATTCAAGATGTGGTTAACAAACTCAGCTATAGGAGTAAGGAACCGCTCAACATGTTTATGCTTTCATTTCAAAAAGACGAAGACATAAACAAAATCTACGGCATTAAGTCTATTTTGGACTGCAAAGTGGACATTCAACCAGTTAAAACTTCTAAGCTGATCCCACAATGCAAAAGGTGTCAAGCTTATGGTCACACATAAAAGTATTGTTCTAAAGAGCCTAGGTGCGTAAAGTGCACCGGTAAGCATCTAACTAGGGATTGTACTAAACTAGCAGAATCAAAGCCAAAGTGTGTCTACTGCGGCGAACCACACCCTACCAATTACAGAGGATGTATAGTTGCCAAAGAATTGCAAACCATAAAAAATAAACTAGCAAGGAAAATTGTTTCTGCGCCCACCATCCAGGTTCCAAGTGCAAACAAAACAAAAACACCAAGTGCTAAACTAAATGTCACAAATAATGTTTCATTTGCTCAAATTACGAAAGGAGCTCAGCGGAGACCAGTATCCCAAACGCAACCTAAGCAAAATAGCTCGGACGTTGATGTAAAATTAAATAAGATTCTACAACTGATGACCTCATTCGATGAAACATTAAAACAACTTGAAAATAGCACCAAAATAACTACCTCAAAACATCATAAATGATTAAGTCACTTAAAATAATGGCATGGAATGCAAATGGGCTCCTTCAACATCGACATGAACTACAGGCAGTGTTGTCTACAGAAAATATTGATGTGTATCTGATATCGGAGTCCCATTTCACCAAAGAATCTTACATCCAGATCAAAGGTTATAAAACATATCATGCACTGCATCCCAATAACACTGCTAGAGGAGGTAGCGCCATGATAATAAAGGAAAACATCTACCATTATAAAGAGCATAACTTTGAAGAACAACATATACAAGCCGTAGCTGTTTGTGTTAAAACCAAACGCTATCCTATCACTATATCAGCCATATACTGCCCACCAAAGCATGCACTAAAGGCTGAGCAGTACAGAAACTTTTTGAAAGGACTTGGTAAAGGATTCTTGTTGGGTGGTGATTTGAATGCTAAAAACACCTTCTGGGGGTCTAGGCTTACCTGAAGTTAAAATAAGAATTAGAAATAACTGCTATCCAATACAAATTAGAAACCTGATAATTGAAAAGAGGAAACAGAGACAAAAATAGCATAAAACGAGAGCACCACAGGACAAAAAACTACTAAATAATCTTACGAAAAGACTTAGGAGGAAAATTCAAAAGTTTAACGACGAATCTATGAATACTCAATTAAGTCAGTTAACATGTGACCGCACAACGGATTACTCGCTATGGAAAATGACCAAGAACCTAAAGAAGCCTATAATGCAGATTCCACCAATAAAAGAAGCCAATGGAAACTGGGCTATCAATAATGAACAAAAGGCAACTAGATTTGCACAACACTTGCTCCAGGTGTTGTGCAAATCTAGTTAACCTTTCAAGAAAGTGAAGAAACTACAGATAACATTATTTTGAACAAAACATCGAAATATGAGCTAGAAATTAAACTCGTCACTCCAAGAGAGGTATACAATGAGGTCAAAAAACTAAAACAAAATAAATCTCCTTGTTATGACCTCATTACTGGAGAAGTTTTACAAAACCTCCCACGTAAAGCCATAGTCAAACTTACCACCATTATTAATGCTACATTCAGATTTAAATATGTACCCGATGTGTGGAAAGTTGCCGAAGTCATTATGATAGCTAAACCTGGAAAACCATCCAATGAAGTAACATCATACAGACCGATATCACTGTTACCAATTGTGTCCAAATTGTTTGAGAAACTACTGTTAAAACGTATGAAGCCCATCATAGAAGAAAAAACATTGATCCCTGATTATCAATTCGGATTTAGAGAAAAACATTCTACGATAGACCAAGTACACAGAATCACCAACATTATCGAAAAAACATTAGAAGAAAAAAAGGTTATTCTACTGTATTTTTGGACGTAGCACAAGCATTTGACAAAGTGTAGCATGTGTAAAGGCTTTATATTCAAACTAAGAAATATGCTCCCACAACAGTTCGCAGACCTCTTAGAATCCTATCTAACACAAAGAATGTTTAGAGTGCGACAAGACGATTCTTACTCAGAACTTAAGCAAATAAAAGCTGGAGTACCACAGGGAAGTGTCTTAGGTCCGCTCCTGTACTTATTGTACACTTGTGACATTCCAGAGTTAGAAGAGAATACCATAGCAACCTTTGCAGACGACACAGCCATCATGGCCACAGGGGTCACTCAAGAGGAAGCAGTGGAAAATTTCAAATAGCCATCAATACCATCTTTGATTGGACCAAAAATGGAGAATCAAACTCAACAAATCTAAATAATCTAAATCCATTCACATAGATTTCACTAACAAAAGACCAAAGTACCATCCGGTGTTCATCAATAGCAAAACGATACCGTACGAAAATACGGCCAAGTACCTTGGCATGACACTTGACGCAAAGCGTCGCTGGAAAGCACATGTCAAAAAGAAACGCGACGAGTTGGAATTTCGCTATAGGAAAATGTATTGGCTACTTGGGAGGCATTCTACGTTGTCAGTGCACAATAAAGTACTATCGTACAAACAAATCCTCATGCCAATATGGACGTATGGTATCCAGCTGTGGGGGTGTACCAACCAAAGCAATGTAGCAATGATACAAAGATTCCAAAACAAAGTACTCAGGGGTATCGTAAACGCTCCGTGGTATATTCGAAATGACGACCTCCATCGGGACCTGAAAGTGGACCTCGTTACTAATGTTATTAAAAAGTTCGCCGAAGCTCACGAATGTAGACTTCACCGTCACGTGAACGTCGAAGCTATCCAGCTCCTCGACACCACAGACCTAGTGAGAAGGCTCAAAACGACAAAACCTTTTGAGTTAGTGTAGTGAAGTGACAGTGTATCGTAGTACCTATACATACTTTAGTGCTACCCGTAAAGAACACAACAACAAAGTGTCTTCGCCTAAATAGAGACAGTAAGAAAAGTGTTAATGGACACATTCTTAGTTATACTATACTTAGCAATTTAAGTCAAAGATAAATTACTTATTAGTCTTATTAGGCTAGATTGTAATATTAATGGGACGTCTTTTTGAGACAGATCATTAAAAAAAAAAAAACTACCTACTTACTATCGAAATTAAATAAATGTTCAACACTTACCCAATATGGAGTGATCACAACACTAGCTTTTAGTCTACGACATAAACATAGGTAGGCATAGGTACTTTTATTTGCAATTAAATTATAGTTTATTTTAAAGTCAAGAGACGAGTATTCGCTCCGAAGTTGGGAATGTCGACTCGTGGTCGATTACCGGGCGCGCGACACCGGCCCGGCACCGGCCCAACCAGTTTTTAGTTAAGCTTCGAAAGCCAGAGGGACGTATGTCACGCGCTCATTAGATATTCGCACCGGTACAGTAACGGAATAATGTTTATAATTTTCAATTTAATTTTAAGTTTTATGTAAATATTACTTTTGTTCGCAATTATAAAAATAATATGTTTATGTAACTTACAACGTTACAGTATATAATAAGAAACTATATTACTTCAGTTACCTATTAGTACTTAGAGATAAGGGATGACGAAATTGTTGAAATGGCGGGTAAACACTGGACGAGACAGGCACTGGACAGGCAGGAATGGAAGAGGATGGGGGAGGCCTTTGCCAAATGGCAAACAGACAATGATGTTGTCAAAAATGAAAACACACACTTAGTTAAATAATTAGTATAAGCTTTAATAATAAGTATAAAATTGTAAATCTATAATGTCTGAATAAATGGCTATATTATTATTATTATCATTTTCATATTTTAATATCTCGAAATATTTTAAAAATATTTCGGTGTAATGAAGATCACGGGCCTAAGCCAAGTGGGCTTCATGTTCTAGTTGATTATTGCCAAGGTCTTCTTGCAGAAATTTGCGGACAATGCGACAAGTGTTTAAAATTGCCGCTTTTTGCATGGTGATATAGGTATTTTCTGATATATCTATTATTTTTAATGATTGGAGTAGGTGTTTGGGAATGACACCTGTACTGGACAGCACCAGTGGTACTATGTAAACTTTATTCATTTTCCAAATTCTGATTACTTCTTCTTTTAATTCTGTATATTTATTTATTTTCTCAGTAATAGTTTTGTGGATGTTATGGGTATTTGGCACTGCAATATCTATCAAGAAAACTGTTTTATTTGGTTTGTCAATAAGTGTTATGTCAGGTCTATTATTGTGAATAGTCTTATCTGTAAGTATAGCTCTGTCAAAGTATAACTTGTGTTTGGGGCTTTCCAGTACAGGTTTTGGGGTATACTGATAGTAAGGCGTCGGTTTGCTCGGTATCAGTTTGTGATTAATAGCGAGTTTCTGGTGTATTATGTGTGCTATTTGGTTATGTCGATGTGTGTAGTCTGTTTGTGTTAGGTTGGGACAGGCACTGGTAATATGCTGAATGGTCTCAGAGTATCGATGACATTTTCTACACTTATCATTTTGGGTATTAGGTTCTTTGAGAATATATTTTTTGTAATTTCTGGTATTGATGACTTGATCTTGTATGGCTATTGCGAACCCTTCAGTTTCCGGAAAGAGTGAGCCTAATTTCAACCATTTATTTGAGGCTTTGAGATCTATATGTTGCTGTTCTAAATCATGTTTGTGGCGGCCATGTAGTTCTTTACTGCGCCATTTTGCCATTTTTGCGTTTTCTGCATGTTGTGCGGTTGTAAATTCTATATTCTTATTAATTAAATTCAGTGGTGTGAAGTGATCATCGGATTCTACTATTGCTGAATGGATTTGGCTTGTTTTGGCTTTTTCATAAAAGAAGTTCCTCAAACTTTGTACCTGTCCTTCCCACAGTAGTTTAAGGTCTATTAATCCTCTTCCACCTTTCTGTCTTGGTATAGTCATTCTCTCTAGCGCAGATTTTGGATGTAAGTAGTGATGTTTAGTTAGGGTAGTCCTTGTTTTAATCTCTAATTTATTTATGTCTGTATGTGTCCATTTAATAATACCAAAGGAGTAGGTTAATATTATTATTATTATTATTATTACTTAGAGATAATAATAACAAAGTAAACTAAATATTACATAATAAGATGCTTCACTCTCATAACCACATTTCAAAACATTTGATGTAATATAAAAGTTTAAATCCGTAATTGGCTTTGAGCATGCATTATGAGCGTGTATGGCTCAGTGAGAGCACGTGCGATTTTCGATCCGACGCACCCGAGTTCGAATCCCACTTGCCTCGCACCACTGACTTTCTTAATTATGTGTGGATTTAACACTCGCGCTAAAAACGGCGAAGGAAAACATCGTGAGAAAACCGGTATGTCCAAGAATTATTAACAAAAATTCAAGGACATGTGACATCCACCAACCGGCACAGGGCCAGCTTGTTGGATTATATGCCCATACTCTCCATGAGAAAAGGCCCGTGTCGTAGCAGTGGGAACATGATGGACTGATGATGATATTTATGATTGAACATTATATTATATATAAAAGTGTTATTGTAAAATAGATTAAGAATAGTGGATTTTGTATATAAATAAATATTATTAGAAATCTGACTCACCATGATAAAAATTACTAAAAAAGTTCTTATTACTCGGAACAGGCGACATAAACACGCGTTCTCGTTCACTTACTATGTCAGACATGTCTCAAACAACACTGACTGAACTTCAACAGAAAATCAGCGACACTTCAGTAAAAAAAATAAGCAACTTCAAAGCAAAAAGCCGACATAATAGCGCGGAAATTTTGAACGTGTGAAATTTTGTGAAAATGTTCTGCCTCCCTTGTCTGCCTCACAGCTACACTGTGTCGACGTCGTTACCTAATAACTGCCGTAAAAAACACGTCTCGAAATATTTCAGGAGGCAAGTGATAAAACGAGTAAAAAATGAGAACCACAAATAGTGACTCAAGTTACAACACTAGTTTGAGACATAAAGAGACATAAAGTCGCGCCTCGTAGGTGATGCCTGGGACATAACTTTTCAAATATATGCATCCAGTTAGATGACGAGTTTGTTAAAGTTACAATATTAAATTATAATTCGTTTTGGGACTTGGTATTGTGGAAATTGTTCGAAAACACCTGGACCAAAAGTGAACTAGGAACCGTGAGGACCATAATAATTTGACTATTAAATAAAGTAATTATAGAGCGAACCTAGTGACAAGTTATAAAAAAGAAAACAGCTGGAAAAAGTTAATTTAAAAAATAAGTTACAGAAATCGAATTCACAAAGTGTATTAATTAAATACGCACAAAAAAATACATTTAATTTACTTTTTTCAAACAACATAAAAAAGCGCTAGTAATCGTGTGGTGTCTGGGCGTTGTGGTACAATGGACCTCGTAGTTCCTGGTTCCCTGGATACAGAAAACCCTAGTTAGGGCTCTGGATCTTTGTATGTGATTGTAGAGCGTGATAAAAAAAATAGAAAACATGTGAAATTTTATAAATTATTAAATGGGGTTGTCTGAATTTCTGATGTATGTATATTGTAATATATCCAGTCAAAAATTGAAATACGCACCTCTATCCCTCGAGATATTAACAATCTTGTTCAGCAACGTCGGTTTCTTTTCCTCTTCTTTTTTCTTAGCGGGTTGCGCTAAATTCATTTTGACGGTTTTCCAACGGCTCGCTATGTTCTTATTCATTTTTGATGTAGCTTTTGTCTTGCATATAAAAGTTTTAAGTGCCTTCCTAATTTAAATGAAACGTGTACTAGAATGACGCTCGGAGCCGTTTGCAAGTGAGGTACATTTTTCTTGCGTTGTAATGTTTTTTTATTCTAGGTGGAACATTCAATTTTGGTACTTGAAAGGTTCTTTTGTATTTTTTTGTTGAAGCAGGCCTAGTGCACTCCGCATTGTAGGTACGAAGCTACAAGTACATAGCCGGACACCGTCAGCGGGTCGCGCGTCATCACACGTGTCTTGTCAGAAGAGATAAGTACTATACGATAGAAAGAGAGGCGTTCTGTAGGTTAATATGACTGGTAGGTATGCAGCGCTACGCGAGATGAATTTATTGCGTCATAGCAAGAGTCGCTATTTGTTGAAATGCTTCTGTCCCTTAGTATTCTGTGGTTGAAAGCTGTATCATGGTAAAATATCGCACAAAAATCGTCTTAAGACAGATAATAAAACAAGCTAGGTTACCTCTTTTTTATTAGTTATAGGCTTGCGCTTGACCGCTATCTAACCTGTTGTTTAGGAACGATGCGGTCGAAGATGTAGCACGCTCGCCTTGAAGAAACCTGTACTACTGTAACCTACTCGTATATTAGAGAAGACTAGGTCCTCTATTATGAGAATCAACTACACCAAAAGTATGTTTTACTTTTGGTGTAGTTTAAGTAGTGGCCGTATCGCGGAATTGGTCATCATGAAGTGCACTATCATTTCATGAAATGGTGGCATTTCATGAAATATATTTGTCATCATGATGTGCTTAGATCCGATCAATGAATTGAAAATGGTACTCAATACGGCTAACTAAACGCTCGGTTATTTTATTTTGTGTGTGTGGTGGAGGCGACGTGTGATAAAATCTCTGGCTTATTTAATATTTAAACCAAAAATCAGCATTTCCATTCAGCGTGGCCGCCATAGGTTAAAATAAATAATTAACTTAAGTATCATACAAGCAAATAAAAAAAGTAATAAATAAGTTCCTAATAGGTATATTTATAGTCTTTATTTTATATTTTTTATATTAACTAGTGAGACCTTCGCAAATTACAACAAGTTGATAAGTACATAAACTCACACAAAAAAATTTAATATTTCAACGAATACACTTTTCAAAACATTATCTATATGTCTATCTATTATATATTTAAAATCAAACAAGTCAAAAAAATAGTATATCGCCATAAGCGAAATTTGCCATTAATATTCCTATACCAGATAAAGAAGAATTTATTATATAATCTATTTTGAAGAGTGGTTCACTGAGATTTCAAAATATCAAAACTGTTCAATCATACTATCGATTGAAAACTCGAATAAAAGGATTTATCGAGCCAAACGAAGGTCACGCTTAGTCCCTATTATGAGCCCAACAAATTGTACAGCTTTATTGACGCCTTAGAAAACTATTATTGCAGTGAATAGGGAGTCTTTACCATTAAGTGAGGGTAGAAATGAATAAGAATGAAGTGAAATAGAGGTGATTTGCATTGAATGTATTTTTTCATTGTTGTAAGTTTGTTGACTGTTAATTTCGATGTCATTGAGATGATTAAAATTGGCTGATGATGAGAATGTAATTATTTCTCGAAGTAGTCATTGACGCTCATTTTTTACACCTTTTGACCCGATTTCAAAAAGAAGGAGGTTTACATTTCAACGGTATATATTACAGCCTTACTCGACCAAGCTCCGGATGACACCAATCGAGCGCGGCTCCTAGCCGTGGCGGAACCGGAGTCAGGCCACTGGCTTCGTGCTCTCCCTTCTGACAACCTAGCCACGGTTCTCGACCCCAGCTCTCTGCGCATAGCAGCGGGCCTGCGTTTGGGCGCTAAACTGTGCGAGCCCCATCGCTGCCAGTGCGGACGAAGCGTCGATCAATTTGGACGGCACGGGTTGTCGTGCTTGAATAGTGCAGGCCGCCTATACCGACATTGGGCCATTAATGACCTACTACAGCGGGCGCTCTCCACAGCCTCCGTGCCCTCGACACGAGAACCGACCGGGATGCTCAGAGACGACGGCAAAAGGCCAGATGGTGCCACTCTGGTACCGTGGTGCCTAGGACGAGCCCTGGTCTGGGACGCCACCTGCGTGGACACTTTGGCGCCGTCACACGTCGGTAGCACCGCTCGCAATGTCGGGGTGGCGGCTGAACAAGCCCAAATCTTAAAACATCGAAAGTATTCACAGCTCAGCGCGCACTATGAATTTGTAGCGCTGGCTGTGGAAACTTTAGGCCCGTGGTCGTCCGATACCAAAAAATTTTGTAAAAATATTTCGACGAGACTGGTCCTCGCTTCGGGGGATCTCAGAGCTGGCGCGTACTTTGCCCAGAAATTAAGCCTCTTAATACAAAGGGGTAACGCCGCCAGTATTCTGGGAACCCTGCCGCACGGTGGCGATCTACACGGCGTGTTTGCCTTATAGTTTTGTTTATAATTGAAGGTATATTTAATATGATTATTAATTTGAGATCAAATACATTTTAATTTATTGTTAAAAAAAAAAAAAAATTCAACGGTATGTTTTTTTTTTTATTTTTTAACCGACTTCAAAAAAGGAGGAGGTTCTCTATTCGATTGTATATATATATTTTTTTTATGTTTGTTACCTCAGAACTCCATCATTTATGAACCGATTTGGAAAATTCTTTTTGCGTTGGGTTCAGTATAGCTACGAAGTGGTCCCATATAAATTTCATCGATATTTGACCTTAGACTTCGAAGATAGAAGTCGGATTTTGATTTTTTCTAAAAAAATATTTATTTGTGTGTTTGTTACGCGATTACTCCACCATTTATGAATTGATTTTGATGATTCTTTTTTTGTTTGGTAGGTCATACTTCAGAGGTGGTCCTATATAAATTGTATTGAAATTAATTCATTACTTTTTGAAAAAAATACCTAAAACAAAAAATATAAGTTTAATCTTCAAGTTAGTTCTTGTTTTTTTTGTAACCGACTTTCAAAAAGGAGGAGGTTTGTATTCGACAAGGCTGCTTCACCCAGGGTTGACTTCCGGCGAGGGAACTCCTCAACAGTGAATAGTACAGACACAACATTTTGTAAATGGATTTAACCATAATAGCCTGTTCTAAATTCCATCATGACATGGCTGATACACCCAGGTTTGACTTCCGGTGAGAGAACTCCTCCACAGAGAATAGGACAGACATGAAATTTTTTTATGCATTTAATTGTGATAGCCCGTTTTAAACTTCGTCATGATGTTTCTGCTAGATCATTAAAACTTGTTTTTAAAAACTTTTAAAATTAATTTAATTAAAACTTGTTTTGCACTAAAAAGAGTAAAATTAATTATTTTTCAAATAAAATTAAACCGACTTCAAAACCACAAATAGGTACTCAAAAGTAAAAAATAAATTAAAATAATTGTTATAAGCGCTACCCACTCATATATTTGAAGTCGGTGCTAGCCAAGTCTAATAGGGAGTAGATAGATACTATGTATGTAATAAGTAGGTAGATACATGTAGGTTCTCCAAATGCTTTTATTTACGACTGTACCTATACAAGTAAAAATTGAGTTAATCAATCCTTTCGGCCGAAGCACTCTTCCGATCTCGACCGAATCAAGCAAATCAATGTCGGTCGAATCCGGAACAAGTCGAATCCAGAACCTCTTGAAATGGATTTGATTACATTCAAAAGTGCCCCTGGACGGAAAAAATCATGTTAGTATGAGCATATTTTCTATAACTATATGATAAAATAAAAACGAAATAACGATTTTTATCGAAATAAAGCTACCTAAGTAAAATTTACCCATACAACTTTTTGATAAAACCGCTGAACGATTTTTTTTGCGAAATTAGCAGTCAATGAGACTGATGTCTCGGGGTGATGAGCGCAATGCAGTGCTACGCACAATTTTTCATTTGCGTTTTGCTTACCATAAGGCGAACGACTTGCTAGTCTTATTACTTAGTTCCTTAAAAAAAACTTGATGATTGATACTTGTTCTTGAACTTTGGGTGGGTGAATTGGAAAACTGTAACGTCCACCCAAAGATATGTAATACATTAATAAAAAAAATAAAAACATTATAAAATTAATAATGTGTACTTTTAGAAACTCTAATTAAGGCGCCCCTGCAATATCAGGCTCTATATCTCTGACATGCTTAGAATAAACCACTCCGTGCACGTTCTAAATAAAGCCTAATTACAGAACCCGGATAAGCGATACTTCACGGCAGCTAATAAACCGGATATCATGGTCACAGTAAAACATTAAATAAAGAAGGTTAACTCTGCGCATGATATTAAGACACCTCTCGCTGCTCGCTGATATTATTTTAAAGGGTGTAGGTGTTTGTTATCACTTAGATAAAATTTAATATTGTAGGTACTTGAGATCCTGAAATCGAACAAAAGTAGGATACTTTACGATAGCAAAATGAACAGTTCTTAAGCAAACAATTAAATGGATTTTACGTGGACGGATTCGCAGATAGGTGTCAGCTAATATATATGTAATCACCCAGTTATATTTTATTATTTGTACTATGTTTATCATAATTATGTTAATAATTCGAAGGGTAATTCTGCATGTCATGGCGAACAACTTTTGTTCAAGGAGGAATGAAAGAAGATATTTATTCATGAAAAGTTCTCGTAAAGTCCACCTTACAACGAGACGCTGTTTTGAATAAGAACTGTGAACCTAGCAGTTGGAGATGCAATTAATAGCAAACACTGATTCAAATAAGGGCTAAGATCACGTAATTTGCATGCATGGTCAGAATAGCCCCTTTCGGGTCTATATACATGTATAGTTACATCCTATATACAAACCAATTTAATTGTCTTTGCCTCAACTTCCACCGCTTCGAAAACTTTAAATGAAAAAGCACCTGTGCGAGTTATACCTACTGACTGCGCTGTATCCGAGTTTGACGCCGGATTAATGCGCCGGTTCAATCAACGTCTGGGGGAACGTCGCACGTATTTGTTACCTGGAATTTTGCCAGTTTTACTTTCGAACACCTATCGAGTCGACAGCTGAGAGCTGTCGCTTGAATGCAGGTGGAAAATGGTATTATGAGGTTTGAAGTGTGCAGTACGTAATTAATGTAGAATCTCACCAAAGAAAACCCAGTTACTAGATACAAAGTATGTTACTTGCTTTTTTGGCATAAAACTAATATAAATAAAATCGACAAGGAGTTTCTAAGATCAGATTTATTTATTGTTGTGACCTTATGCTTCGTGTATTTAGTTAAAACTTTGAGTAGACAGCCAAACGGAGTTGACACAACAGGCCCTCTCGCCAATTTCGCCAAAGGACAGGGACAAAAATATCCACGACGTTATATAAAACTAGTTGACCGCGCATCACGCGCCATTCACTGGCTATCGTAGCGGGCGAAAGAGCTCTTAAAATGCCAAGTTGCAGCATATATTATTGCAAAATAATTTCAAGGACATCAACCCAAACTAAGGATAATGTAACTTTTATTAAAACTCAGTAAGAAATAGACTAGTATTTATTAAGTAATACAATCACGGTCTAGTCACAAAATACCAAATCAAAAAAGCCCCGCTCCGCTTGTTCTCTCCGTATTTATACCAAGGGTCGCCTTCTTAAGTTGCCGACGTAGACCGCTAGGTGGCGCTTCTTGTTTTCAGCTCGTTCACAGATGGCGCCACTCCGAAAAACACCGATGTTGCCAACACGGCCATTCTGCAACGGTGCCGGCCTCTGGCACCTCACGAGTTAAAATAAAATATCTGGAACATAAAAATGTATGGTTATTCATATATCAGCAAATTACACAACATTATTTGATTATTAAAGCCATCTGAAATGAGTTCACTTTCGTCTTATTTAGACCAACCTGCACTTATAGGGAGTTTACCACACATAAGAGCCTAGGTTCAACTTTTCAGTTGGAACTTGTTGAATTTAAAGGGTATTTCACCACACTTAAACACACCAAGTTCGTCTTTTTCCCTTGAAACTACTTGCATTTAAAGGGCATTTCACCACACTTAAATGTACCAAGTTCGTTCCTGCTTTTGTGAACTCAAATATCGTTAGGCTATAACAAAACA
The DNA here is from genome assembly GCA_951640565.1 of Petrophora chlorosata. NCBI lineage: Eukaryota > Metazoa > Arthropoda > Insecta > Lepidoptera > Geometridae > Petrophora > Petrophora chlorosata. The sequence continues at coordinate 18,851,706 of OX621189.1, read as the reverse complement.
AAGGTAAATCATACACAAAGCAAAACAAAAATGTTCACTTTACATGTAATCACAGTGATATTTTATATTGACTCGAACACCTTTAGTGTACAGCAAAATAAAACATCCAATTTAGGATTGCAAGAGTAACAAAAATATCATTAAACTTTCATACCTGATTCATATTTGTATTGCCAACACGCGCATAGATTATATATATTCTGTAGTTAATTACAATCCCAATCATCAATCCTTATCCATGGTTTTATATTCTCAACAGCAGTTACACCAGTATATGCTTTGGTGCTTCTCTGGCTTCCTTTAATGTCCATTATTTCATATCTATCATTTCCGAGGGCTTTCTTAACTCTGAATGGACCTTTGAAGACAGGTAGCAGCTTTCTACTCTGACCGTCGTTATTTTGGCTTTGTATTTTAACCAAAACTAGGTCTCCTTCCGAGTATGTTCGTGCCCGCGTTCGAGACTTAGCAAATCTCTCCTTCTGTGTTATTGCATTGGCTTTAATATTCATGTCTACCTTCTCTCTCAACTTTGTCACGTCAACTAACTCTTTGTCATCTAACTCTGGGGCCAAACTGTCACTATCTGTACGAATCCTATATCCGAGAAAAACTTCGCAAGGTACGGCCTGAGTAGTTTTATGTATGGTACTATTTATTCCCTGTTGTAAAACTTTTACGTATTGATCCCACCTATCGTCATCTGTGCTAGCGCCGGTAGTCTTTAATGCTTCTAAAATCGTTTAATTGAAACGTTCTACCTGACCGTTTGAACGGGGCATGCCCGTGGCTACTACGTGCGAACGAATGTTTTTGTTGGTGCAGTATTGGGTGAATTCCAATGATGTAAAGCATGATCCTGCGTCAGATATAATGCGCTTAGGGTTTCCGAATATTTTTGATACGCATTCTAACTCCTTGACTACTTCAGAACATTTGGTAGTTCGAACGGCAGATATAAAAACGAATTTTGTAAAAGCATCCACAATGATTAATAGATATTTATTTTTATTCCGAGTTTTTACGAAAGGGCCCAAATGATCCATGTGAAGAGTATGGAATGGCTGTGCATATTTAGGTAAAGAGAATAACTCCCCTTCTTTAGGTCCACCCTTATTTTTGAAATATATACAATTAAGGCAATTTTTTATATACTTCTTCACAACATGTCTCATACGGGGGAACCAATACAAATGAGCTATTCTCTCGACCGTTTTGTCAACAGAAAAATGCCCAAGATCATCGTGATTACACTTTATGATTTGCCAGATGCATTTTTTTGGTACGACCCAACGCCTACCGCTCGGGGTACTCCTGAATACTTTACCACCTAGAAGCTGGTAATTATCGAATACGTTTTTATTGGTACTGTCGGCCTCCCCTGACTCTAAGACTTCTTTAATTTGTTGCAACTCGGGATCTTGTATTTGTACTGACAGTAACCAGTCGGCTTTTGTTATCGACATTATTAACTCTGATTCTGATTTTTCTCCGGAGGGCACGGGGTTTCGACTTAGGGCATCCACGTGTTGCATGCGGGTCCCTTCTCTATGTACAATCTCATACGAAAATTCTTGAGTCGATAGAACCCACCGAGCTATCCGGGGAATAATCTCCTTTTTGGTCAAAGCGTACCTGACGGAATTACAGTCAGTTACTATTTTGAAAGGCGACCCTAGTAAGTACAGGCGAAACTTTTGAAGCGAACAGATAATTGCGAGTAACTCTAATTCAAACGAGTGGTATTTTTTTTCGTCTTCAGTGGTTTGCCTGCTGTAGTACGGGTTTCTCGCCTTCGTTAGTGATTTGCATAAGGATACCGGCAATACCGTCTCTACTCGCGTCAGTGTATAAAACACTTTCTTTGTTAGGATCGTAAATGGACAAAACGCTTTCTGAGGTGAGTTTACTTTTTAAAATTGAAAACGCTTCATCATGGATTGCTTCCCATACCCAGACTGTATCTTTCTTCAACAGTTTCGTCAGTGGTGCCGATAACATTGCGCAGTTTTTAATAAACTTGCGAAAATAGCTTATGAGACCGAGAAACTGACGAAGTTGGTGTACAGTCTTAGGCGCTGGGAAGTTTTTAACAGCTTCTACTTTTGATTCGTTTGGCATTACACAATTCGGTTTTATCCTAAATCCCAAAAACTCAATCTCTGTTTTGAAAAAATGGCACTTTTTTAAATTTAGCGTTAATCCAATTTCTTGAAAAATATTCAATACCCTTTCTAGCAATATCAAATTTTCTTCAATAGTTTCAGTAACCAAATATACGTCATCTAAATATAGAATAACATTATCGAATCTTAAATTTCCGAGCACTTTATTCATCATTTGTTGAAAACAGGATGGAGCGTTGGATAAACCGAATGGTAAACGCAAAAATTCATAATGACCGTCTTCCGTAATAAAAGCTGTTTTCTCTATTGAATCGAGATGCATCATTGTTTGGTAATACCCACTTTTAAGATCAAGGCTTGTAAAACATTTATGTCCTTGAAGCCTATCGACTAGATCCTCAATACGTGGCATGGGGTATTTGTCCTTCACGGTTATTTTATTTAAAGCGCGGTAATCAATGCAGAGCCTCTTTTCTCCATTCTTCTTGTTAACAAGTAGGACAGGACTTGCATATGGTGAGGTGCTTTCACGTATTATATCATTTTCTAGCAACTCACCGACCATATCTCGTATAATTTTCCTATCTTCATGTGAAGATCTAAAGGGTCTGCATTGAATAGGCTGGGGGTTTGTCAAATTTATTACCATCTCGTGATTCTTAACCTTACCTAGTTCTTTAGTGTTCGTGGCAACACAATTTCTATATTTTTGGAACAAGGTCATTAGTTCGTTTTGATGTGTATCGGCGTCTAATTTTAGCTCGTTGATGTTGTTGCAAAATTCATTAAATTTATTTGCATAATCGAATTTAAGCTGATCACCAACGCGCGAATAGATCAGGTCATTTCGTTCAGTGACATTTCTACCGATTAGAATTTCACAGTCAACTAGGTCGTCAATTACGTAAAGGTCTACTTCCGACAATTCTACAGAATCAATTTTCAAATTACCCGTTATCTTTTGTGTCACATGTTTAGAGTTCTGTTTTGAAAAACCTTGTAGCAAAACCGGTGCGGATAAAGGGGTAACATGCAAAGAATGCTTCTTTATTATTGATTCCGATATAAGAGAGCAACTACTACCCGTATAAATAAACGCGTCATGTTGGAGTTCACCAATGAATATTCTTTTTACGAATTTACTTCTCGGGTCAGAAGTAGAAACAAATTTTGTTTCTTGTTTTTCTATTTTGGTTGCATTCTTTTTAAAGTAACATACAGACTCTAAATGTCCCCTTTTACCACAGTAGTCGCACTTATTTGAGTCACATTGAACTTTTTTGTGATTTCCACCACAAAGATAACACTTAAGGATCCTTCGACTCTGCGTTTGCCCTTCTTGAAAAGTTACATTTAAAGGATTTCGCATGTTAACGGGCGCATTTACTGGCATAGTTGACGAGTTTGTCTGGGAAATTAACGATTGACTAGAACTGCCTAATCTGAGCAAATTGTCACGAACAGGTGGATTTGTTTGTTTCGTATTTTTTTGTTTATAGATACGGCCATGCAGGAAACTAGCTAAACTATCGCATGAAACAAAATTACTGGCTTCTATTGAAGCTCCAATACTACTGTCGCCTATATTTCCTACAACAATAGAGATAACATCTTGTTCCGTAAAATTTAACGATAGACGATCTATTTTACACTTTTGGTCAAAGTAAAATTCATAAAGCGACTGATTTTCGTTCGGTTTTTTATCGATTATCTGTTTTAATAGTTCGAACATATTTCTTCGTATTTGGAAACACCCGGACAATTTCTGTTTCCAATCAAACCATTTCCACGCAGGCCATTGATGATCTGTACGTAGCATCGAGTCGTACCACACTTTAGCAGATCCTTTTAATTTGTTGAGAGCTTGATAACGTGTCATTTCGTCAGACCATGCAAAAGTTTGAGCATAGGAATGTATAATACTAAGCCAAGCATTCACGTCATCTTTTAGAGGGTCGAACTCAGGAATAATACTGTTCAAAGTAAATTGGTTGGATGTACTCACAGTTCCTCTTTCGGTCTTATTCGATACCTTGGTCTTCCGTTTTGGTGGAGGTGATGGAGTTCTGGTACTGCTGGAACTAGAAGACGAGCTTGAGCGCGCTCGCCTACGTTTTTTGTATTTGCTACGTTTACCCATTGCACGAAGGTTCTTGTCACTTCTGATATTAAAACTCAGTAAGAAATAGACTAGTATTTATTAAGTAATACAATCACGGTCTAGCCGTCACAAAATACCAAATCAAAAAAGCCCCGCTCCGCTTGTTCTCTCCGTATTTATACCAAGGGTCGCCTTCTTAAGTTGCCGACGTAGACCGCTAGGTGGCGCTTCTTGTTTTCAGCTCGTTCACAGATGGCGCCACTCCGAAAAACACCGATGTTGCCAACACTTTCATCTGTATTATTTTTTTTATCTGGTAATGCACTAAAATAGCGAAAATTTTAAAACTATTGTTAGTTACATAAACTCACATAGTGTTGCAACTAAATCAAAAAAGTTCTATTTCGGATAATATTTGAAGATTTATTTACATAGGTATTCACTAAACTCTATGACTATAATATTAATGTTATTTTCTATTATAGGTAGCTGCGCAATGATAGATTATTGTTTGTTTAGCTTATTTTCATGTATCTAGGTGGCCAAAGTTCTGTTTTCCTGCACGTTTTAAGAAAGTAAAATCAAATTAAAATTATTAATAAATATTGTTTTACCTTAGAATTAAATATGCATGTATGGTATTATTTTGAATAATTGTTGACTCGAAAACTGCGTAATAGGTTTTAATTTGGTTTTCAGCGTTTAGAATTATATAAGTTCCAGCTCTGATTATACAGGTGTGGCAATAATTTGGGACCTCTAGTGCAGGTACCTTTTCTCTTGAATTGAGAAAGTTTTGTTCTTAGAGTGGAGAAAGTATATTAAAAAAGTATTATTAGGTACATTTTTGATATTTTTAAGACTTTGCTGCACTTGTATACATCAAAAGCGGTTGGGTGACTACGAAGATACAACTTGACCTTCTCGTAGTACGCGCTCTCATATGGGAGGTCTTACGAAAACGGTATTTGAAAAAAGACGACTATATTGTCTGTCGTCTACGCAGGCGAAGTCACGGGAAAAACCTACTATAAATTAGCAACTAATGAGAATGACCCAATCGAAAATAGGCACTTATATTATTTGAACGTTAGCAACACAGTGAAAAAACCGCAGTGAAATTAGTGCTAAAACAGAACCAATTTAAACATCGATAAAAAATATGTTTTAAAATATATGTCGATAAAAAATGTAAATGTTGTATCAAACTTTCTTTGGCAGATTTTCATAAGAACCAGTAAGTTGGGCTGGCTGGATTCGAGCTTGTGGAAATGATGTATCGTGGGTTCCTAAGCGTACCAGCAGAATTTGCTCGGAACACTTTGAAACTAATTGTTTCATACCACTGTCTAATAACAACGATTACAGACTATTTTGTCAAAGAACACAAGTCGTTGGTTAAAGTTAGGTTAAGTACCAGCTTTATCAATTCATATTTCTGGCCATAATTGATTATGATATACGTGTGTGTTAACTTGTTCTCGCTGTACTTGAGACAACTTTCGCATTTCTTTTCTGCACCCGGACTTTAATTTCAGAAGGTATTGGAAAGAAATGGGTGAACATACTTACTTACCTTTTTTTTCAAAGTCATGTTAACTTAAGTTACAATTTTTAGAAATCTTTTCATTTTTTTGTTTATGACGTTTAAAAGTGCATTTTTGTTCCTATTTAAATGATATTTGACCTTGACTTGAACTTCAACTTCAACTTCTTATATATGGCTCCTGCGGGGGACCTTGACTTGTATTACAGTTCAAAATGTGTCATTATAATGACATTAAGCTTGGAACATGTTCAAAACAGTCAAAATACCAACCTTTATAGTTATTCTTTGTCCTGAGTTTTAAGCTTGCACTTCATAGTAAATTCACTAATTTTGAAATAACTAAATAGAGCCATATTTTTAACAAAAAATCCTGTCAACAATCGTTTTTCATAACTGTTTTGCAAAATACAATTTTGACATTTGTTTCTTTACTGTATATGCTTGTGCACATGTACAAGTACATCTTCGATAAAGTTTGCCTCTTCTTCCCTATAGGATAGGAATAATGGAAGAAAGTATTGCAAGAACTATTGTGCCTCGCTAGAATGCTTCACTAATCACGTTATTGCAAGTTTAATTTTAAATCATAGACTATCATTATCGTTAGTAATTACATAAAAGACAAAGATGCATGGAACATCCCGCTTCTGCCAAGTAGCCAACTGGCACATAAAAATATGATATTGTCAAAAACAAACATAAAATATAGTAACAACATTTCTAAAAAAAAACCTCTCAGTTTCTTACTGTATCTTCTGAGTAGTGGTTCTTTTTCGATACGGTGGTTGAGTCATTGTAATAATTAACGTTCATAAGTGTGTCTGTGATGCCAAAAAATAATAAAGAACTTTCGAACTAACTTTGATAGTTATTATTCTCTTGAGCAACAGAATATGTCATTTAAAAATTCTGTTTTACTCTCTTTTTATGTGTCTTCCATGCTTTAGCAGAGTTTATCGATACCACAATATCGATAGTATCAAACATGAAGTTGTTTACGTGATTGACGTTTAAATATCGTGTACCGATAGAACGTCTCTGTGTGCGAATGTGATTGTGTGCGTAAAGTTTTAGCTAGTGTTTGCTTCTTTTGTTGAGTAAGTGCATAGCGACGTGATTGAAAAATGCGTTAGTGGTGATCATTTAATTGCGTGCGCTTCCTCGTCCCCCACCGAAAACGACAGACTTTTTGTAATGGGAATTAGTGCGCGTCACCAATCCAGGCTGGATCAAAGATAAAATATAGTAGTTAGATAGACTGAAATAAGTTGTAATCCCAAAACAGAATGCATCCTTTTCTACTCATCACAAAAGTTAGTTGAAATAAAAGAGACCACTATAGTTGCTCAATACCAAAAAAATACCCAAGTGTCTCCACTTTGCCTATATATACTTACTTATCAATTGGTTATACATATATTGTACTTTAGTGATATCCTATTTTCATACCGATACAACGTATCGACCTCCGGTCTTATAAAAAAATGTTAAACATTTTTTTTCTAAGACCGGAGGTGAAATGTTCTTTAGTTTTGAAGGAAGGGACTTGTTACGATGAACGGATTATATGCTTGAAAGTAGTGTATACTTTATGTACACTTTAGACTATCTCGTTTTCGTTCGCGCAAGATAAAGCATACTTTAGCTATTTCACACCAGCCGATTCACATTCCGGTCCACGATCGAAAGTTTGCTTAGTCGATCGGGTGTTTAGTTCGTCTTTTCCTTTTGATTTCCTGTGCGTTTGTATAATGCACGCGTCGGACGAGAAATATAACCCCTGGTGATACACCCGGAGCGAGTGTGGCTCAGTGGGAGCACGTGCGCCTTTCGATCAGACGCACCCGAGTTCGAACCTCGCTGGCCCCACACCACTGACTTTCTTAAGTTATGTGCGGATTTAACACTCGCTCTAAAAACGATGAAGGAAAACATCGTGAGGAAACCGGCATGTTCAAGAATTAATCACAAAAATTCAAGGACATGTAACATCCACCAACCCGCACTGGGCCAGCGTGGTGGATTATGGCCCATACTACGAGGGAAGGTCCGAGTCCCAGCAGTGGGAACGTAATGGGCTGATGATGATGATACACCCAGTATTACCAGGCCTAGCGCACTCCGCACTGTAAGTACGAAGCTACAAGTATATAGCTGGACAACGACGGCGGGTCGCGCGACGTTACACGTGCCTCGTCAGAAAAGATAAGAGCTATGCGATAGAAAGACAGGCGCTCTGTAGGTTAATATGACTGGTAGGTATGCAGCGCTACGCGAGCTGAATCGAATTTTATTGCGTCATAGCAAGAGTCGCTATTTGCTTAAATTTCTTTGCGGAGTGATGCTTTTGTCCCTAAGTATTCTGTGGTATCACATAGAGGTGCATCAGGCAAGACGCGTCCACACCGACTACGACTGTGCATCGCGCAAGTTCGAGCGGTTCTGGATGTGCCGGTGTGGACCCGGCTATTGACATTTTAAAATACTTACTGCTGGAACGGAATAAATTAATAACGCACACACTTTAAAATTATGTTGAATTTATTTATTGACTGTATACGCTAGTGGCGACATCTAACATCTAACCAATAAGAACGCTAAATATGCTTTTAAGATTGCATGACACACAATACAATGAAGAATAATTTCATTATAATTATGATTATTTTAATTATTAATTATATTATTTATTTATTATGAATGTATCTTTTGTTTTCACATTTAAACATTATTTTAACATTTAAAAACATATTTTTGAGTATGGGCCATAATCCACCACGCTGTATTATGTAGTTATTCCGACACAATCGTAGGGCGGGTGAAGCCGTTTATAATTATAATGAATATTTCGACTCACGATAGTTTTCGAACCTTATATTTGTTTTTAAATCTTTTTATACAGGTGTCCCAAAAGTCAATGTTTCATCATCACGATGAAATTGGCTGACTTTTCTTACAATTTAATTACATTTTACAGTACCTATGGACATTTGACAGACAGCTCGTTTTTATTTTGGGACAACCTATATATAAGTCATATATAAATCTAACCAGTGCTGGAGCACTACTATCAGTATTAACTAGGTATATATTGCGAAGCTCGTCTTATAAGTCTCCGCTTCACAGGTATTTTTTGCAAACAAAAGAATATACTTATAGGAAGAATATACAAAAGAATAAACTAAATAAATGTTCAAATAATTTCTTACAATTGATTCAATCAATCGATCAATCAAAAGTTCTTTATTCAATTTTGTCGTCACAGTCGCACTTATGAACGTCAATTATTACAATGACTCTACCACCGTATCGGAAAAAGAACCACTACTCAGAAGATACGGCAAGAAATTGAGGGGCATATTTTTTTAGAACATTTGTTACAATATTTTATGTTTGTTTTTGACAATATTATTTTTCTTATGTGCCAGTTGGCTACTTGGCAGAAGCGGAATGTTCCATGCATCTTTGTCTTCTATGTAATTACTAACTTTATAGTACGCTTTTTTTATTAGAATATTTTTCACCCTAAATTTGAATCTACTTTCTGTGAGCTCCGTTATACATTTTGTAATTTTATTGTAAAAACGTACACAATTTCCCATGAAGGACTTATTCGTTTTACTCAGTCTAAACCTAGGTACTGCAATTCTATCCTTATTTCTAGTGTTTATGTTGTGGTGGTCACTATTAGCCTTGAATTTGTGCAGATTTTTACGAACATACATTATATTTTCATAAATATACAGAGAAGGTAAAGTTAATACATTAATTTGTTTAAAGACTTGATGACTTGACTTTTATGATTCGCGAGGACCTAACTCATCAATAGCGCGAACCGCCCGCTTTTGTAATATAAAAATTGCTTCTATATCCGCGGCAGACCCCCACAGCAAAATGCCATATGACATTAAGCTGTGGAAGTATGCAAAGTAAACTAACCGAGCCGTAGCTATATTCGTTAATTGCCTAATTTTACTAACCGCGTATGCAGCAGAACTAAGTTTTCTAGATAGAACATCGATATGAGGACCCCACTGCAACTTAGAGTCTATGCCTATACCTAGGAATACCGTATTGAATTTTATTTATTATGTCAAGCAACCCAGCTTTACAGACTGAAATTGAGCTGAATTACATTTTCCAATACTTAAGTCCAAAGATATTTATGTCAAAAGTAAATATCCTCGAATATGCATTTTACATTTTGACGAATCGTGTTATCGAGAAGGTTCCCAAAAAAGGCTTCTGCATTCTTATGCAGTATCAACAATTTTCTCAAGTCAGCCAGTGTATTCGCGACGGGTAATTACATATTGTAGTCTTATTTAAAAAAATGGCCCATTGGTAAAAAATATCAAGTCTAAAAAAGAACAAATTACTTATTGCTAGAAAGAGAGCGGGGCTCCCCCTCTACTAACTTTTGACATAAATATCTTTGGACATAAGTATGGGAAAATGTAATTCAGCTCAATTTCAGTATGTTAAGCTGGGTTCCTTGACATCTATATCTATACTTATAATAAAACTGTAACGAAGCGGTTACTGTACATTTAATATTTAATACTTATGATAAAACTGTAACGAAGCGGTTACTGTACATTTAAGATATATTTGAAAATCTATTTTTTTAGGAGTATATGGTAGCAACAGAACCCAAAAATACAATTTTTAAAATTTTTGTCTGTCTGTCTGTCTGTCTGTCTGTCTGTCTGTCCGGGATAAACTCAGAAACTAGGGCACTAATTTGAATGCGGTTTTTTGAAATATGTTCTGTGGAGTCCGGCGCTACACATGGGCTTTGTTTCATCAAAATCGGTCCAGTAATATTGAAGTTATGTCGCAATTTAGGAAAAAATATACATGTCCACTATAAGTTGAACCACGGAACATACCGGACCCTTTGTGCACAAGGCTCAGCTTAAACTGTTTCGTACATGGGTTGACATGATGGTATTCTAAAAAATGCTTTGTAGAGTCCTAGGCCACATAACAAACTGCCTAATCCTTTCCTAATCCTAATCTATGTCTATACATATAATAAAATCGTAGAACCCAAAAAATCTGTACTTGGAAGATATTAAAAAAAAAACAGCCAGGGCGATATAAAATGAGTAACTAAACATATTAAAACAGTTTTTAAAATTTTTGTTTGTTTGTTTGTTTGGACTTCTATAACTTAAAAACCAATGACGGGATTTTAATGGCGTTTCCACGAATATGTTTAATTAAATTCTGATTTTAATATAGGCTATCGACATTTTGAAAAATCTACTTATGGGGGAGTTAAATGGGGGCCAAGTTAGTATGGAAAAAAGTTAGTAGATTATCCTAAAATCTTGAAACTCAGAATTAGTTTATATAATTAAAAATTAACGAATACGGGTCCAATATTTTTTGATATTTAACTTCTTTAAGCGAGGAAGATAGACAAAATGTAAAATTAGTATGAATTTAAAACGCTGTTTACACTATGAAAATAAATTAAATGCATACAATTAAAGTTATATTTAAATTAAAAATATCATGATAGAAATATAATTTCAGCGTTTTTAGTAACTCTTAGAAAACAACTCGCAAACTTATCATGAAAAGAACCATAATTATTTCAACTTTTGAAAATTTATTTATGCAATTGAAACTAGATGGCGCTAGGGGTCGCTAAAACATGCAAATGATTTTTTTATGTAGTGCACCACACACGGTGAATATAAATAAAACATGTTTTTTAAATTTGTTTAGTTTGACGTTACCTGCTTTTTTATGGTACTGAGTGATGAGACTAGCAAGTCGTTCGCCTGATGGTACGGGCTACGCCTGCCCATAGCAATAGCAGTGCCACCCAGATCTGAGTCATTGTCTTGACATCAGCTGATATTGAGTCTCATATGCCCAGTAATTACGCTGGCTACAATCCCCTTCAAACGGAAACACAGTTATGCTTGCGCACTACGGCTTGGAGGCAGAATAACTGGCAAAACGGGGGTACCTACCCAGACGGCCTTCCGCATACGAGACACCTATCACGAGTAAAGTTACGCCACCGTCCTTTACTCAAACATGGTCGTTTACCTGCAAAGTGATCGATTTTTTTTTCGACCCGGAATCCTTCAGCTAACCTCTTGAAAACCCTCATCAGACCACAATTCTGGCGGTTTTTAGGTTTTGTCAAGAGGATGATTTTGCCAAAACTTTAATGTATGATGAAGTGCCAAACAACGACTTCAACGACAAACAAACTGGTCCAGTTAACAAACGACGACTTGGTGGGGGATCGGGTGTCTATCAGGAGCATGATTTTGGCAGTTTGTATGTACACCGTCCATGCCAGTAACAATGAATGCTACTATTTACGGTTGCTGATACACACTGTCTGTCCGCGGCGCTACTTCATTTGCGTTTCTCACAACAGTGAACTGTTCCTCAGAACAACGATGGTATTAAACACTTTCCACAACTTTCCACGTAGCCTGCAAAGCAAGGCGCCTTCTGAATGACGACCAAAATTGGGACGAAACTAGCAAAAGCAGTCGTAAGTGATGCTCACGACGTATGCGCCATTTGTTCGCTTTAATTTTGGTGTTTTGTGGGCTCTCGAGCCCAGTGCAACTGTGGAAATCCAGCCTATAATGTTTTGAGGGACATTGAACAGGACGTTGATGTATAAGACGACGGTGAGGGTGGTGGCAATTCACTACCGTACCCCGTAGAGTTTTTGAACTCTTTGAGTCCATCCGGACTTCCAGCGCACTCTATTAGATTAAAAATTTGGAATACAAAATTATGCTTTTTTGAAATTAGACCCCACCGAATTTGGTTACTTCGGGGAGGTTAGTTGTGTAACAGAACTCGGCTGAAGATACTGTCGCTAGAGACGAACCTCCTTGAGGCACTGAACCTCACTGAGGTAAACTGATATCCCGTGGCGCTGGTGAGTCAGTTTTCATATATAAGTATTCATCTCTCTCTTCTCGAACCACTTTCCGTTCACATTCAAACGCGTGCAGTTTTGTGTGAGCGTCAGCTTTGCAATGACGATCAATAAGTCGCAAGACCAGGCTCTCTAGGCCACGGCCGTTGATCTGAGAACAGGATATTTCTCACAGAGACAGCTGTACGAACCTTCTCACGGGCGACGTGATCCCAAAGTTTTTACGTGTTTGCTCCCTGTACAGTGTGTTTTTCAAATAACATGTGTTGTACACAATCTACAAAAATGTCTCTACATCAGCGTTAAATGAAGTCCACGCGAACGAAGTCGCGGGCAACAGCTAGTAATAAATATAATTCAATCAATTGTAAGAAATTATTTGAACATTTATTTAGTATATTCTTTTGTATATTCTTTTTATAAGTATATTCTTTTGTTTGCAGACAATACCTGTGAAGCGGAGACTTGTAAGACGAGCTTCGCAACATTTACCTAGTTAATACTGATAGTAGTGCTCCTGCACTGGTTAGATTTATATATGACTTATATATAGGTTGTCCCAAAATAAAAACGAGCTGTCTGTCAAATGTCCATAGGTACTGTAAAATGTAATTAAATTGTAAGAAAAGTCAGCCCATTTCATCGTGATGATGAAACATTGACTTTTGGGACACCTGTATAAAAAGATTTAAAAACAAATATAAGGTTCGGAAACTATCGTGAGTCGAAATATTCATTATAATTATAAACGGCTACACCCACCCTACGATTGTGTCGGAATAACTACATAATACAGCGTGGTGGATTATGGCCCATACTCAAATATATGTTTTTAAATGTTAAAATAATGTTCAAATGTGAAAACAAAAGATACATTCATAATAAATAAATAATATAATTAATAATTAAAATAATCATAATTATCAATGAAATTATTCTTCATTGTATTGTATGACATGCAATCTTAAAAGAATATTTAGCGTTCTTATTGGTTAGATGTTAGATGTCGCCACTAGCGTATACAGTAAATAAATAAATTCAACGTATTTTAAAAGAGTGTGCGTTATTAATTTATTCCGTTCCAGCAGTTAGTATTTTAAAAAGTCAATGGCCGGGTCCACACCTCCCATCCAGAACCGCTCGAAGTTGCGCGGTGCACAGTCGTAGTCGGTGTGGATGCGTCTTGCCTGATGCACCTCTATGTGATACAAAAGCATCACTCCGCAAAGAAATTTAAGCATATAGCGACTCTTGCTATGACGCAATAAAATTCAATTCAGCTCGCGTAGCGCTGCATACCTACCAATCATATTAACCTACAGAGCTTCTCTCTTTCTATCGCATAGCTCTTATCGCTTCTGACGCGGCACATGTAACGACGCGCGACCCACCGTCGGTGTCCGGCTATGTTTTTTTTTTTTTTTTTTACACTTTATAGATCTATGTTTGGCCGCTATCTCGCCTGATGTGAAGCGATGATGTGGCCTAAGATGGAGCACATAGATCTAGAGAGAGACGGCAGTTGAGCGGCTGCTCAGACCCGTCTCCCCGATGGTTCACCGAACATCATCCCGAAACACGACTAGGTCGCTTGACGGCATTGCTTTGTTCGGTGGGTGGTATTACAACCACGGCCAGAGCCTACCACTCCAAAGCGCGTAAGCGGGTTTCATCACGATGTTTTCCTTCACCGTTTTAGAGCGAGCGTACAAAATCTGCACTTAACTATAAGTCATTGGTGCAGGCCGATGTACTTGTAGCTTCGCACCTACAGTGCGGAGTGCGCTAGGCCTGGTGATACTGGGTGTATCACCAGGGGTTATATATCTAGTCCGACGCGTGCATTATACAAACGCACAGGAAATCAAAAGGAAAAGACGAACTAAACACCTGATCGACTAAGCAAACTTTCGATCGTGGACCGGAATTTAGATCGGCTGGTGTGAAATAGCTAAAGTATGCTTTATCTTGCGCGAACAAAAAACGAGATAGTCTAAAGTGTGCATAAAGCATACACTTCTTCCAAGCATACAATCCGTTCTTCGTAACAAGTCCCTTCCTTCAAAAATTTACACAAGAACTTTTCACCTCCAGTCTTAGAAAATAAATTATTTTTCAAAAAAAACTAAACCAACTTCAAAACCACAAGTGGCATTCAAAAGTAAAAAATAAATTAATATAATTATCATAAGCGCTACCCACTCATATATTTGAAGTCGGTGCCAGCCAAGTCTAATAAGTAGCAGATAAATACTATGTATATAGTAAGTACTACTTGTAGGTAGTATCTATCTACTACCTTTTAGACTTGGCTGACGCCGGAAGTCAATCCTGGGTGTATCTGCCATGTCATGATGGAATTTAGAACAGGCTATTATGGTTAAATCCATTTACGAAATGTTGTGTCTGTACTATTCACCGTTGAGGAGTTCCCTCACCGGAAGTCAACCCTGGGTGAAGCAGGTGAAGCAGTCGAATACAAACCTCCACCTTTAGAAAGTTGGTTACGAAAAAAACAAGAACCGACTTGAAGATTGAACTTATAGTTTTTGTTATTGCTAATTTTTTCAAAAACTACTAAATAAATTTCGATAACATTTATATGGGACCACCTTTGAAGTATTACCTACCAATCAAAAAAAGAATCATCGAAATCCATTCATAATTGGCGGAGTAATCGCGTAACAAACACACAAAAAAGAAAAAAAAAACATACCGTCGAATTGTAAACCTCCTCCTTTTTGAAGTCGTTTAAAAAAATGTTTAACATTTTCTTATAAGATCGGAAGTCGATACTTTGTATCGGTATGAAAATAGGATATCACTAAAGTACAATATATGTATAACCAATTGATAAGTAAGTATATATATAGGCAAAGTGGAGACACTTGGGTATTTTTTGGGTATTGAGCAACTATAGTGGTCTCTTTTATTTCAACTAACTTTTGTGATAAGTAGAAAGGGATGCATTTTGTTTTGGAAGTACATCTTTTTTCGGTCGATCTAACTACTATATTTTATCTTTGGTGTCATTACTCTGAGCCGGGCCACCAGCCAACGGGTGTGACATTTGGTGATGTTTGGTCGATACCAGCTGGTATTTTATTGTATGCAGTGGTTTTGGTGTTTTCCAAGGAATTTTGCGGGAAAAACATTATATCAGGCAATAAACAACAAATAAATGAACCATGGCGTGTGTTGTGGTAGGCTGCAAGAGCCACGTCAGTGATTTAAGGCATAAACCAAGGGCTATAACATTTCATCGGTAAGTCTGATTTGTGTATTTCACCTCCTAATGCGAATATTTGTATGTGCTAGCCTTCTCGTACGTTTTAAAAGTATGTAAGTTACACTAGGTGCTATTTTAGCTTCACATGACGAGCAGAAGAATTCCCATATCTAAATAAACACGGATTTTTGCATACCGATCGACGTGTTTGGCATTTCATGTACTCGTCTAGTGATGTGGTAAAATTCACAACCATAGTATGAATATAGATATGATAATAGAACTATACTCGGAATTTTAATTCGATTCCAGATTTGACATTAGCTACTGTCATTTTGTGAAATAATGATACCACATATAATAGTGTAGTCATGAACACAAAAATCGATAAACAATCAGTGTGTGTGCCATCAGAGTGCCAATTAAAGACTAAATTATTGATTTTTATTTAAATAAATACATAATTATTCATAATAATTATTTATTAATTAGTAATCGCTGCTCTGTTTTATAAAAAGTTAATATTTTTGTTTTTATATTAAAAATAAAACATATAATAAAAGAGCCTAGATAGTTTTCAGTATTGGCAACCCGTGCGCGCTCGTGCAGCTATCGCCATTTTGTTTATCGTGTCATTCGGCTTCATTCTCCCAGTCTGACTGCACGAATATCTTATTTCATTGCGAATCAATATTTTGTTATTTTGTTGGGTTTTTGTGAAAGTGTTGTTACGTTGTATTTGTTGTTACGTTTATAGTTTTTTGTGAACTTTGAGTGAATCTATTTGTTTTGGTTTTCACTCAAAATGGATCCTCAGCCAAGTACATCACAAAAAGACGTGGATGTTTTCTTGTCCCCAAGAAAAAAACGTCCACGAAAAGCTTTCACTGTTACTGAAAAAGTAATGATCCGCAACGCCTACAAATACGTGAAAAATGAAATTTCTGCGCAATTGGAGGCCTTTGAAGTTGTGAAAGAAAATGAATGTATGAGCAAAGTTGCTGACATATTGGGAATAACCTCACGCTCTGTTTGTAACGTTTTTAAGGAAGTAAATAAAGGTGCGCCGCCAACTCCTCCTAAAAAAACTGGACCAAAGCGAAGTTTCAAAGATAAAATTGATGAATTTACATTCTCTGCAATACGAAGAATTGTTCATCAGTTCTTTTACCGAAATGAACCTCCAACCATTACAAAGGTTAGTCAATCAGTCAGACAGTATTATTTTATACCTACATCTTTTATATATAAGTAATGATTCCAAGCTATTATAAAATTTACAAGTATATAGCTATTATAAGATTTTACAAGTGATGAACGATGATTCAGATATGCCCAAGATTTCCAAAGACACCCTCAGAAAAATTTTGAAGCATCTTAATTTTAAATTTGTTGCACGGTCACGCAAGAGCACACTTATTGATCGAAATGATATAATAACATGGCGCCAGCGTTACTTGCGATCTATATGTCAGTTTCGACGAGAAGGGAGACATATATATTATCAAGATGAAACTTGGGTTAACGCAGGTAAGGCTAACGTTTATACACAAAATGAATTTATATACATTTTACATTAAATTTAATAGTAATATTTAATGTTCATGTACTATATTTATTTTAAGGTCATACTGTAAAAAAAACTTGGGTGGACAAGAAAGTCACATCATCTCGACAAGCGTTTTTGGAGGGACTGACCACTGGATTAAAAAATCCATCTGGAAAAGGCAAACGTCTCATAATTAGCCATATAGGTAGTGAAGAAGGCTTCCTGGAAGAGGGGCTCATGATTTTTGAAGCAAAGAAAAATTGTGAAGATTACCATGATGAGATGAATGCAGTTTGTTTTGAGGAGTGGTTCGCTGGAGTCTTACCAAAATTAATACCAAACTCAATTGTGGTGATGGATAATGCACCTTACCACTCCCGAAAATTGGAAACGGCACCAAAAATGAGCTGGAAAAAAGCTGCCATTCAAGATTGGCTTTTAAATAAAAATATTCATTACGAATCAGATATGGTTAAAGCTACGCTTTTAGAACTGATTCCACATAACGAGTCTTTTAATAAGTACGCTGTAGACGAAATGGCAGCACAACATGGGATCACGGTTTGAAGACTGCCCCCTTACCATTGCGAGCTAAACCCTATGGAATTGATATGGGCGCAGGTAAAGGGGCATGTAGCTCAAAATAATAAAACCTTCAAATTGACAGACGTGAGAAATTATTTCAGGAAGGCATTCAAAAAATTACGGCTACCGAATGGTCTAAATGCGTATCCCATGTTGTCAAAGAAGAGGAAAAAATGAGTAGGCTAGATATGTTAATTGACAATATCACAGACACATTTATAATAAATGTTACAGAAAGTGACAGCGATAGCGATAGCGATGACGGCGACAATTTATAAAATAAATTATTACCATAATACATCTATCTGTTTTATTTATCATGTTCCTTCATGATCACATTTTTTTATTTATTTCACACACAATTATAAAAGAAAACTCAGATCGTTAATTAATCGTCAAAACTAAATTATCGGTTCAGAAATATTTAATTTCCTGATATACTTAGTTTACGAGAGTAAAATTATAAACGAGAAGAATCGATCTGGAAATATTCCATTTCCATATCGAATAATTTCGCAACGTTACTATTTAGTACTTGTCATAACGTTGCAACACTGAACTTGTCAAATCTGGAATCGAATTAAAATTCCGAGTATAGTTAATTTTGCAGTCTATATTTTTAATGTTTAACCGACTTAAAAAAGTTGGAGGTTATCTATTTCATTGTTTTTTTATAATATGTTTGTTACCTTGGAACTCCGTCATTTATAAACTGATTTGGAAATTTCTTTTTGCGTTGTGTTTAGTGTGGATTAGTATAGCGATGAAGTGGTTCCATATAAATTTCATCGATATGTATATGACCTTGGACTTCGAAGATACATTGAAGTCGTTTTTTTATAAAATGTATACTTATAGCTAATTAATTATGTTAGATATATTTAGGTTCTTGTTCTTGTTTTAGGTTCCCGGTGTTAGCAGAATTACGAAACGCATGGATAAAAAACATGCAGAGGTCAAATTGAGAACCGACTCAATATCCTAGAATATGCAGTTTGCATTTCGACGAATCGTGTTATCGAGAAGGTTCCCAAAAAAGGCTTCTGCATTCTTATGCAGTACCAACAATTTTCTCAAGTCAGCCAGTATATTCGTGACAGGTAATTACATATTGTAGTCTTATTAAAAAAAATGACCTACTGGTAAAAATTTTCAAGTCTAAAAAATAACAAATTACTTTTTGCTAGAGAGGGAGCGGGGCTCCCCCTCTACTAACTTTTAACATTAAATATCTTTGGACTTAAGTATTTTTTTTTTTTTTTTTTTAATCTTTATTAATTAGGAAGGGGTTTTGTCACCTAGTGACCATGTCACCCCCGTACAGAAAAAAATACTTTAAATTATTACAAAAATGGGTAGTTGTGCACAACAACCAAGCATCGAGCGGTTAGGAACCATTGGACACATTGTTCCTACCCACATATATAATAACACACGATTGAGAAACACGGACGCTGTAGTTAGGCATGCTTGTTGTGACATGTATCGTCATAGCTTCCATAAGGAAGTGTCTTCATATATTTCACAACACTCAAGCCACCCTCCTGTATAAATTAACCAGCATCTCAGCCTCCTCGGACAGGACTTAAGTATTGGAAAATGTAATTCAGCTCAATTTCAGTATGTTAAGCTGGGTTGCTTGACATAATAAATAAAATTCAATCAATTGTAAGAAATTATTTGAACATTTATTTAGTGTATTCATTTGTATATTCATTTTTATAAGTATATTCTTTTGTTTGCAGAAAATACCTGTGAAGCGGAAACTTATAAGACGAGCTTCGCAATCTATACCTAGTTAATACTGATAGTAGTGCTCCAGCACTGGTTAGATTTATATATTTTTTTTTCCTTCATATGGTTTCATAGTCGTTATGATCCCCATTTTTATTACAATCTAGCCAATTAATTAGGCTAATAAGCAATTTACATTTAACTTAAACTGATAGATAAACTAATACTAAGAATGTGTCCATTAACACTTTTCTTATTGTCTATATTAAGGGGAAGACACTTTGTTCTTGTGTTCTGTATGGGTAGCACTCGTACTACATTACACTAATTCACTATCACTAGACATTACACTAACTCAAACGGTTTTGTTCTTTTAAGTCTTCTCACTATATCCGTGTGGTCGAGGAGCTGGATTGCCTCGACGTTCACATGATGATGAAGCCTATGTTCGTGGGCTTCGGCATATTTTTTAGTAACTTTATCGACGAACTCTACTTTAAGATCCCGATGGAGATCGTCGTTTCTAATGTACCAGGGTGCGTTCACAATTTCCCTTAATACTTTATTCTGGAAGCCTTGTATGATTAATATATTGCTCTGTTTGATGCAGCCCCACAGCTGTATACCATAAGTCCAAACTGGTATTAGGACTTGTTTGTATAGCAGCCTTCCAAGCAGCCAATACATTCTTTTAAAGCGTAAATCTAATTCTTCTTTTTTCTTCTTGACGTGCGCTTTCCAGCGGAGCTTTGCATCAAGTGTCATTCCTAGGTACTTCGCTGTATTTTCATACGGGATTTGTTTGCTGTTAATGTAAACTGGGCATGTATCTTGTTGCTGAAGTCTATGTGGATTGATTTGGATTCATTTAGTTTAATTTTCCATTTTTTCGTCCAGTCATAAACTTTGTTAACAGCCTTTTGAACCTTTTCTGCTGCTTCTCTATGGGTGTTTGCTACAGCAATCATAGCAGTGTCGTCAGCAAAGGTTGCGATGGTGTTATCTTCTAATTCAGGAATATCACAGGTGTATAGTAGGTACAGGACCGGACCTAATACACTTCCTTGTGGTACTCCAGCTTTTATTTCTTTCAATTTTGAGTAGGCATCTTCTTGTTTTACTCTAAATAATCGGTTTGAAATATAATTGTTCCAGAATATTAGCAAATTTTTTCGGTAGGTGCATTCTTAGCTTGTGAACTAGGCCTTCATGCCACACTTTATCAAAAGCTTGTGCTACATCTAGGAATATAGTAGAGCATACTTGCTTATTTTCTAAAGTTGTTTCTACAATACTTGTTATTCGGTGCACTTGATCTAAGGTTGAGTGCTTCTCCCGAAAACCGAATTGGTGCTCTGGAATGAGGTTTGTGCTGTCAATAATTGGTTTAAGTCTTTTAAGCAATATCTTTTCAAATAGTTTTGACATTATAGGTAGCAAGGAGATTGGCCTGTACGAAGTTGTTTCATGAGGCGGTTTTCCTGACTTTGCTATCATTATTACCTCAGCAACTTTCCATAACTCTGGTACATATTTTAATCTTAGTGCAGCATTAATAAGAGTTGTTAGTTTTACTATCCCTTTTCTTGGAAGATTTTGGAGTATTTCTCCTGATACTAGGTCATACCCAGGAGCTTTTCGTGGGTTTATACTGTATTTAATTCCACGTGCAATTTCTCTAGGTTTTGCTAGTTTTATATTATCATCTTCCTGCTCATCATGGAGGTTGATATCATCCAAAGAAAAGGTTTCATTTGTGCTACTTTGATTTGGCTGAAAGATGTTTGCTAAGTGTTCTGCAAACCTTTTAGCTTTCTGCTCGTTATTCACTGCCCATTTTCCGTTGTTATCTTTAATAGGTGGTATTTGGATAATTGGTCTTTTTAGGTTCTTAGTTGCCTTCCAAAGGGAGTAATCTGTACTTCTATTACTGGTCAGCTTCTGAAGATACTCATTCGTGGAGTTATCATTAAAATCCTGGATTTGGCGTTTCAATGTTTTGGTGATATTATTAAGCTCTTTTTTGTCTGCAGGACACCTAGATTGATGCCAGATTTTTCGTTGTTTTCTTTTTTCAGCTATAAGTTGTTTAATACGTATGGGGTATATATTACCCTTGGTTTTTTTTAAATATTCAACAAGCAGCCTGGAAAAATACACCTGATTTTTCCAGGCTGCTTGTTGAATATTTTCTATGAATATCTCAAGAGCTATGTTTAGGTTTTCCGGTGTTTTAAGTGGTACTTTGAGATCTATATCACTATCTAAATCTATTTTAAAGCTTTCCCAATCTGTAAACCTATTAACAAGAGTTGGATGTTTATCATTATCTAAGACTTTTTCACTTATTTCGAGATATATTGCAGAGTGATCTGAGTTCACTATGATAAGTTCTCATGTAGCTTGAAGATAAGTTCTTAATTACAAAGAAGTCTAAGAGATCCGGGATTTTATTGGGATCTGTTGGCCAGTAAGTAGGCATTCCAGTAGATGTAGCATCACATTTCATCTCTCTTATGGCACTTAATAATTCTTTGCCTTTGTTTGTGGTGAGTCTAGAGCCCCAATACGTATTTTTGGCATTAAAGTCGCCTCCTAATACAAACTTATTACCAAGGCGCTTTAGGAAACTCATATACTGATCTTTTTTTATCATATACCGAGGTGGGCAGTATATTGCTGATATTGTAAAGAGATAGCTTTTAGTTTTAAGACTTATCGCCACTGCTTGTATTTCTTTCTCTTCGTATTTAGTATATTCATAGTGACTAAGGTTTTCTTTTACAATGACGGCACTACCACCTCTTGCAGTGTTGTCTGGATGTAAGGCATGGTACACTTTGTATCCTTTGAAATGTATATACGATTGTTTTGTGAAGTGCGTTTCAGATATTAAGCACACATCAACATTTTCTATGTCTAGGATTACTTGTAATTCATGTTGGTGTTTTTGTAACCCATTTGAGTTCCAAGCCATGATTTTTAAAATAGTATTCATTTTAGCTGCTTAGTTTTAGCTGTTTTGGTGCTATTTTCAATTTTTTTTAGTCTTTCGTCGAATGACAACATGAGCTTAAGGATGTCATCTAGCTTTTTGTCTGTGTTTACAATTGTAAGTGACTCCTGAGCCTGAGGCACTTTTGTTGTATCTCTTCCTGTAGCTTGAGCGTATGAGATGTTTTTATTAGCAGAGCCAGTCTTAGTTAGGCATGGCTTATTTTGGCTAGGACCATCATGCTTTTCTTTTGATATTTTGTTTTGACTTACCACTGGAGTTTTGCTTATATGTCTGTTCCGAAGTAGTTGGATTTCTTTCGCCACAGCACATTCCCTGTAGTTAGCTGGATGAGGAGCTCCGCAGTGGATGCATTTCGGTTTCTCTTCCCTGGGTTTTTGGCAGTCTTTTGTAAAATGTTTACCAGTACATTTTACGCACCTTGGTTCTTTTTGGCAATATTTTTGCGTATGACCGTAACCCTGGCATCTCTTGCACTGAGGGACCAGTTTGGTGGTCTTTAGTGGCTGCATTTCTACAGTACATCCCATGATGGTTTTGATTTTGAATACGTTGTTTATATCCTCATCGTTGGAAAATGTGAGCATAAACATATTTAGTGGCTCCTTAGTTTTCCAGCTCAATTTGTTGACCGCTTCTATTATCTTGAACCTTTTCTTTGTAAGGTCTTCAACAACTCTTTCTGGTTTACACGTAGAGTGTAGTTTTTTGCCATAACTCTTATCGGCCTCTCTAGCTTATTTTCATAAGAGTGCCAGAGGCAGTTGTTATGAGTGAGGGCCTTTGTTAAAACTCTGTAAGATTCATCATTAGTGGCATTAATCTTAACAGTATCACCACTCATCATTTTAATTCTGAATGTTTCTTCTGGATGGTTTTGTAACAAAAAGTCAAAGAAACTTTGGTAGTCTTTGATGCCATCCACTATTATAGGTGGCGGCAGTAGAGTTCTTACACTTTTTTCTTTCGCTATCTCTTCATTGCTCGTGTTGACTGGAGTGGGTGAGGTGTTCAACTTTCTTTTTTTCCTAGTCTTTGTACGTATCCACTCTGTTTCTTGAGCAAGATTTTCCTCGTCTGTACTATACTCAACTCGCGGAGCAGAGGTCTCCATGGTGGTGGGTGTAGGTATTACCGAGCTATTTTCTGCGTAGCAATTTAACTGCTCTTGGAGTATCTCTATTTGACTCTTTAAGTCATTTACGAGACTTTTGAGTTTTTCACTCTCTGCTCGTTCATCGCTATAGTGTTTGTACAAAAGATGTTCTGTCTCCGTTGTCAAGGTGATTTTACCTTTACTAGGTGAACACATAATTAAAGCTAAGTACTACTTCGCCTTAACAATATTATTCGCCGTCAAACGTAGCCTTGCGCAATGATAACTGAGTCATTGCGGTCCGGCCGTCTCGACGGCTTTGTTGTGATTTGTAAGCACTTTACACTGTTGGCACCGACGCGCGGTCACGAGCGACACCACTGCTCTCAGCGAAAATCGAACAAGCACTATCCTGAAAATAATGTTCAAATGTGAAAACAGAAGATACATTCATAATAAATAAATAATATGATTAATAATTAAAATAATCTTAATTAATAATGAAATTATTCTTCATTGTATTGTATGTCACGCAATCTTAAAAGCATATTTAGCGTTCTTATTGGTTAGATGTTAGATGTCGCCACTAGCGTATACAGTAAATAAATAAATTGTGTGCGTTATTAATTTATTCCGTTCCAGCAGTTAGTATTTTAAAGCGCCTCTCTTTCTATTGCATAGGTCTTATCTCTTCTGACGCGGCACGTGTAACGACGCGCGACCCGCCGTCGGTGTCCGGCTATGTACTTGTAGCTTCGCAACTACAGTGCAGAGTGCGCTAGGCCTGGTGATACTGGGTGTATTACCAGGGGTTATATATCTCGTCCGACGCGTGAATGATACAAACGCACAGGAAATCAAAAGGAAAAGACGAACTAAACACCCGATCGACTAAGCAAACTTTCGATCGTGGACCGGAATGTAGATCGGCTGGTGTGAAATAGCTAAAGTATGCTTTATCTTGCGCGAACGAAAACGAGATAGTCTAAAGTGTACATAAAGTATACACTACTTTCAAGCATATAATCCGTTCATCGTAACAAGTCCCTTCCTTCAAAACTAAAGAACATTTCAACTCCGGTCTTAGAAAAAAAATGTTTAACATTTTTTTATAAGGCCGGAGGTCGATACGTTGTATCGGTATGAAAATAGGATATCACTAAAGTACAATATATGTATAACCAATTGATAAGTAAGTATATATAGGCAAAGTGGAGACACTTGGGTATTTTTTGGGTATTGAGCAACTATAGTGGTCTCTTTTATTCCAAGTAACTTTTGTGATAAGTAGAAAAGGATGCATTCTGTTTTGGAAGTACAACTTTTTTCAGTCGATCTAATACTTTACTAAATCTTTGCTCTGAGCTCTCAATATTTTATCTTTGATTTATTCCATGGTCACTTTTTTCCAAGGAGTTTTTTTGCATGTTATTGTCAAACACCATAAAAAAAAAAATATTTTGAATATGCTTTGAATACTTGGCATAGAAAATAATGCTGATTCCTTATTCTTCCATTCCCATTTTTGTAATCAGTTTTTGATTTGAATTAATTGAATTTATTTATTCCTGAGTTGTAACTATTAGTTTTATATACTGAGGTATAATTTATGTATTTAATATAGGATTTTTTTTCGCATGAGAGTGAAATATTCTTAAAAATGGACGAGCGCCTAGACTTCAACAACGAGGATGCGTTACGGGAGAGTTCATCTCTTTGGAACATTGATCACGCTAGCAGCGCTGATTCTCTAGAAAGAAATACTTCTAAATTGTTCTTGCAGTACAAAGACTACCACCTGCATCTGGTACAGAATGTACGTAAGTTTTCAATTCCACTTAGATTTGATTAAACATAAATCAGTTAAGTAATTTCAAAATTTTACTATTTCTTACAGAGAGAGCCACCCACTGAGCGACCCATGATACCAGCTTCGAAATATGAGAGATTATCCTTTTACATGAACTACGCAGCATTGCCAACCAAACCTTTGACGTATTTTTCCATGCAAATCAAAGACTTTAACAGGTTCGTTTACTGAACAAGCTCAGTATTATAGTGTTCGGTAGGAACAAAGAAAAACTTTAGTATAAACTAGCTATTGCCCGCGACTTCGTTCACGTGGATTATAGTTTAACGCTGATGTAGAGTCTTTTTTTGTAGAGAGAAATGTCCCTACTTCGTTCGCGTCGACTACTTATATTTTTTAAAATTGGTAAATGGGCACTTGTTTGATGACATCTCGCCTGATGGAAAGCGAAGATGGAGCATGGTTGCCCATGAGATGAGATGCCTATTCACACTAGACTTTGTAGCTATTTGGAAACTAAAAGCTGGTAGAGCGTTCTACTCTTTAAGGAGTCCGCGAAAGAATCTGCAAAACGCTTCGTACCAATCGGTGGGACATTAAGAACGTCCGGGGAAACGACTATCCTCGCCTGCAAGTCCCTTAAGTGGAAATGAGAAGAAGGGATCGGTTAGTGCAATTCTTACCGAAGTGCTGTCGATAGAAGAGCGACAGACACCCAAGTATCCGTACGTGTTTAAGACTTGTCAGTTTCTTCTCCACCAGCACATTGTTATTTATAAAATTAATTGAGCAACGTTCTAATGATTCCCGAGCTGCCAGTTGGTATTCGGCTGACCCACCCCATAGATGGCTACAGTACTCCATACAGGATCGTATTTGTAGTTTAACGCTCAAGCAGGTTCCTTTGTAGGGACATTTCTTTTAACCGAGTTACGTTACACAATTTTGGAGTAGCCCAATTTTAAAGAAGCGTAATTTAACCTGCAATTGTTGTCGATGCGCCAATTTTTACGGGATTCACGCGGTCTAATGCATCGCCACCGATAGCAATGACAACATTTTGTAGCATAGTAAGACAACAATTTATCTCCCTCTCGTCTGATACGTCCACGTCCTGTTCAAAGTTCTTCAAAGCATATAGGCGGGATATATTCGGCAAGATGGTGTACACACTTCTCTCACAGTTGCACGAAGCTCGAAAGCCCATAAAATACCAACACCCAGCAAACAAATGGTGCATACGTCGTGAAGTATCACGACTGCATTTGCTAGAATTTCATCCCAAATTTGGTCGTCATTTAGGAGGCGCCTTAATCTGCAGGCTGCATGGAATGTACGGCATTCAATACTATCGACTGTTCTGAGGAACGCAAATGAGGTACCGCCGCTGACAGAAATCGTGTATTAACAGCTGTAAATAGTAGCATGCTTTGTTACTCGTATTGACAGGACAATGTATATTGTCCTGCCTAAAGCATGCTTCTTAAAGACACTTGGTGCTCCCACCATATCGCGTCGTCATCTGTTAGATAGATCAATTTGTTTTTCGTTGAACAAAGGTACTTCGTCGTATATTAAAGTTTCTGCAGAATTATCCTCTTGGCAAAACTTTAAAAACGCCAGAAGCACATTTCTGACACACATACCACATACCACAGACCACAGTCTGGAGAGGGTTTTAAAAGGCTTTTGGACGGTTTGAGCCGGTTTGAGCCGGACGGATGAAGCCAAAATTCACCACACCGCGTCAGAGGTACCTACTGATATACCAATCATAAATCAGGTAACGTCGACCTAAGCGAATTGGAAAAGAAAAATATTTTAACATTATTCACTGGTCTGGTGCATTCCATAAAGTAATTTTATAGTTGCAAGTTTTAATTTTACCGCCGTCTACTTTCTATTGCATAAACTAATTTTCAAGTGTTGAAAAAAAAAGCTCAAGTTATATTTCTACCATGATATTTTTCATGTAATTATAATTTTAACGCCATCTACTTTCTATTGCATAAACTAATTTTCAAGTGTTGAAATAATTATAGTTTCTTTTGTGTAAAGATTCCCAGTTATTTTGTAAGATTTCCTGAAAACGCTGAAATTGTATTTCTACCATGAAATTTTTTTATGTAATTATAATTTTATACCTATGTATTTCATTCATTTTCGTAGTCTACACAGCGTTTGAAAGTCAGACTAATTTTATCTATTTTCTCTCGTCATTGCTTGAAGAAGCTAAATTTTGAAAAATGCTCGAACCCGTATTTATTAATTTGTAATTATAAGTATTCAGTCTAAGTTTTAAGATTCTAGGACAATCAAATAACTTTTTTCCATACTAACTTCACCCCCCATATAACACCCCCTCAAGTAGATTTACTTATAGGGAAAGAGAAATCGCGGGTGACGCGCATGACCATGTGGCTGAAGCTTCAATGCCGGAACGATGGCGTGGCGTCGTCATTTATGGGCCTGATTAGGCCGTCCGTGCATACCAACAGCCAACAGCCAATAAGAAGCCCACGATATCGCGTCATACATGGTGGGCTTCTCATTGGCTGTCGCAAGAATGGTGCAGCGCGGCGCAGACACTGGCGTTGTAACCTAATGCTTATACTTTATATACATTTCCATTTTAGGTTCTTCTGGACTTACCTTTTTACCGTATTTTTTAAGAGCCTCCCTCATACATATTCCCATGTGTTTCTGGCATCGTATGCACCAGAAGAGCATTTGTTTGTTCCAAAAATGGTTCCTTTTTTAAATGGTAAGGATTAAATTGTATTAATTACAGGACGGTTTTTATAAATGTTGAGGCGACCGAACCCGCAGCGGGCCTGACAAAGATTAACCGAACGTCATTGCTTAACCTCAGGCCTGTTACTAGGAGTGTTGCAGTTAAATTTGAAAATATAAGTTATTGATATTCATTCGTTTTTTATAACTAGTTATAGGCTTGCGTTTGACCACTACTAAAACCACTACTTTTCGTACACTTGTACTATGATTGTTGTGTGCAGTTATGTCAAAATAAATTGTTTCTTTCTTTCTTTCTTTTTCTCACTATCTCACCTGATGGTAAGCGATGATGTGGTCTAAGATGTTACACGCTCGCCTAGAAGATACCTGTTCACTCTCGATTTAAAGACTCCCAGGTTGTAGTTGTCAGGAAACATAAACGTTAGACGTCGCGACGGTTATCGCAAATACATTGCTTTGCAATATATTTATCTTTGACCGCCTAAAATCGAGAAAAGAAAACGCTCTTTCTACGCCGAGGTCGGCTTAAGCCGACTAAACTGTATGAAAAATGCACGGCTCGGCATGTTGGCCACGGCTTTGCTTCTAGAGCGTAGAGCTCAAAATGTTAACAAGTTGATATTGTAAAAATGTAACGAAATACGTTTTTACAGGTTTCAAGATTTCGATGCTTTTGACATCTTTCATAGAAATGTTCTTTTATGTTGCCTACGCTGGTCATCTTTTTGGATATATTATGCACGGGTTGATATTCAAGAGTCCTTGGAATAGGTTAGTTGTTTACTGGGTACCGCTGCATTAGCTATCATTTAAGCTTACCATTCGTGAACGACCGGCCCGTCTTATGCACTATTAAAATGACAAAATATGCATTCAATTATGCTCTGAAATAGGACTAAATATGCACAAAATTACAAAATGACAATTTTAATTTTGGTTTATTGTCTGTAATATCAGTCATAACCAATCAGTATTATTAAATTATTTGAATTTACGCATATCTTGTGACACTTTAAATAATTTTATGATACTGACTGTACTTAACAATTTTCGGAGGAAAAAGGAGTTAAATCATATTTAATATTTGTATTTAAATATGTCGTGCAGGTACACAAGAAACAATGTATGAAAATTTATTTTTCGAAAACACCCATTGTTTCTTGGAGTAAACTGAATAAACCTATTAAATTGATATTTCATTTATTTATTTATTTAAAGTTAACAATTGTGAACTTACAGCTACGCCAAAACGCTCACAATGCTACACTAAAATGAAATATTATATTGAATGCATTAGCGCATGCTAGGCGAAAATCTTAAGATTTAAAATAATAAGGAAGAAGAAAAATGGTATTGCTCGGACAGGGATTGAACCTGCGTCTCCGGAATACCGTCCCGACGCTTTAACCACTAAGCCACCAAGCCAACTGCCCGAACAGTATCATTTTTTTCTTCTTAATTATTTAAAACTTGCTGCGCCCTGCGGTTTCACCCGCGGTTTCAAAGTAGCCAGGGTACAAGCTATCTCCATACCAAATTTCATCGAAATCCATTCAGTAGTTTTTGCGTGAAAGAGTAACAAAGGTACATCCATACATCCACTCTTACAAACTTTCGCGTTTATAATATTAGTAGGATCTTTAAACCTATAAACTTTAGCATTTTTAGGTGTCCAGAGCGAAATTCTTATCCCATTTTTCCCAATGTATCTTGCTACGAACTTAATGAATTTGCTCAGAAGATTTCAAATGAAAAATGTCATGCCGAGGACAGTATTTATGCAACGGATTCAGAAGAGTTCTTATTGGTTCAAATTAAATACTATATGTAAGTGTGTTTGTATTTTTCCACTGATTGGCCCCGGACGTTCTCTCATGCAGAAATAGCGAGAGTTCATCTATATCCATATGCAATTATT
This sequence comes from Petrophora chlorosata, assembly GCA_951640565.1. Taxonomy (NCBI): domain Eukaryota; kingdom Metazoa; phylum Arthropoda; class Insecta; order Lepidoptera; family Geometridae; genus Petrophora; species Petrophora chlorosata. The sequence goes on along the minus strand of OX621189.1, from coordinate 18,821,308 downwards.
AGTATCTACCTAGTCAGGTCATAAATTCTGTCACATGTTTAATATAAGATAATTGAAACAAGTTTATTCATTATGTAAACATTTATATACCAAAATGAACTTAACAAAACATAGATTCTTATGACAATAATGTTTATTCAAAATGACCTCCGTGATTTTGAATACAGGCCTTCAATCTGCGCGGCCAGTCGTCTATCGCAGCACGAACGAGGTCCATGTCAATATCGGCGGCTGCCTTAATCAAGGATGTCTTGAGTGACTCCAAATTGGGATGAGGCTTTGAGCACGCCTGTTCCTCCAAGTGTTGCCATATCTTAAAATCTAACGGACTCAAGTCTGGACTGGAGGACGGCCAGTCTTCGTGCCGGATTTCACGCGCCGCCAGCCAGTCTTGTGTGCTCTTCGCTCTATGAGCTGGCGCTGAATCTTGTTGGAATACCCAGTGCCTGTTATTGAACATGGTATGAGAAACAGGTTCCACAAGGTTCGTCAGGACTGTATTTTGATACACAACTGCATTCGTTTTTACACCTTTCTCACAAAAATGTACCTCTCTTAAGCCCCAATAAGAAACTCCCAACCATACCATTAGCGAGGATGGAAAATGACCTCGTTGGACACGTGGAATACGGTTGCTCGCTTCTTCACTACTGTGTGCGTACACCTTATCATTTTGTTTGTTGTAGCTCTCTTCTACGGTAAAATTTTTTTCATCCAAAAAAAGAATTTCCCGATATTTTTTCCCGCGTACCGCTTTAACAAAGCGTCTTCAGTCTCAGGTCCATTAGACGAGCATTTAAACGATGTCCTGTTTTTCTTCGATATGCCCGAAGCCCTAAGTCTTCATTTAACACCCTTTTCACCGTGGTTCTACTTAACCCCATCTGAAGGGCCAACAGTTTTTGCTTAGGTTTGGGATTTCTTTGAATTCGCGCCTTCACAGCTTTTATCACTGCTGGAGTCCTAACAGACCGAGAGCGACCACTTCTTGACCTGTCATCTACACTAGAGTCTTCATTGTATCGTTTGATGGTACGATAAACGAATCTTTTGGTTATATTCAAATTTTTCAGTATGTCAAAAATTTGAATTGGCGCGTAACCGCAACGATGCAACGCAATAACTGCAACAAGGTCTTCTTTAAGCGTCTACTCCATATATAAAAATGAGTAAGATTCTAAAAAGTATACATTTTTATTTTCATGAACAATTCGAATTCAATAAACTTTTTGTGGCCAGCATTCTAGAAGAAAAGTTTTTACTGTGTGACAATACTTAATACCTGACTAAGTATATTCATACATCTTCTTTACTTATAAATTAGAAAAAAAACATTTTGGAGCTGAACGCAGCGGAATCCAAAACTATCGTTTTTAGAATTTTTGTCATTGTCTGTCTGTATGAAAATTCATCACGCAAAAAATACTAGGCGGGTTTTGGTGCACTTTGCTGTGCTATTGTGCTTTGGAGCTGCAATAGTTTTTATTATTGTTTCATTAAAATCGGTTTATCCAAAAAGGCCTTATGAGGAATCAACGCCCACAACCCAAACCGCTGAAGTTAGAAAGCTGAAATTTGGACAGCAGATTTCTTAAATGACAAGATCACTTACTAAAAACGACTTTTTTAATTCTTATCCTAATATTTTGAAAAGGGCTTGTAAAGATTGTACTCATAAAGTAAAATACTTTTAACAATTTAACAAGCAACAATATTAAACTAAGTACTAAGACTTTTTAAAACAAACACATGTATTACTATTTTATATCTTTTTTATGCGTCTGAGTGATGAGACGAAGAAGTCGTTTGCCTGATGGTAAGCGCTACGCCTGCCAATAATATTTGCAGTGCTACCCAGAACTTTTAATACCATAAAAAGCACTGCGTAACACTGCATTGCGCTCATCACCCCGAGAAACTACATTGATGTAAAATAGTGGAGTAAGTATATATTTTTATAAAAAAAGGTTATATTTATTTATAGAAAGTAAAGCATTCAACGTGGCAATGCTGCTAGCAATTTGGGAACTTTGCCCACTGGTTTAGATTAGGTAGGTTAGGTAAACAAGTGCATTTTTTTTATATTGTGTTTTCAGAATGGTATTACTAAATAATTAATAACAATTTTGCTAGAAAGTAAAAAAAAAATGCTAAACCAATCTTGTTTCAATCAATAGTGAGGCTGTTTACTGCGAATATAAAAATTCAGTTTTATTTTTCAGGTGGTACCGTTATACACGTCCAAAATATATGAAAGTATTTTACTTTACTCTATTAAGTGCAGTAGTAGCCGTGACCGAAAAGATGGTTAATAAAAAACAGATTTGGAAGGTGAGAAATATTGGAATTTAGGTATAAATACAGATAACTAGCTGTGGCCCGTGGGTCCGCCAATGTGGAGATTATAAAAAAATACGTGAAAAAAAAAAGAAAAAAATACGTCATCCATTATTTACTTTAATAGTTTATTTAAACCGTGTTTTAGTGAATTGAACTTGGAATATAATTTCCATACAAAGCTTAGAACTCCCAAGGGTAATTTTGAAAATAAAAAAAATATGTGTTTCATGATTTAGTTAAATCAGATTTTTGCTGTGCCTATGTAGCTGACAGTGACGACGCACGCCTTCTAGTGGAAATTCAGGTAGTAAATCTTCAGGGCGTAGCCATTGTGGACACGGGGGCCACTCATCCAATCGCGGGGCCCATGTAATATAAAATACTGATCGACGCTGGCGTAGATTTTAGAGAAGTATCGCGTACTATCGTACGCGATACTTCTCTACCTCGGCCTCGCTGATGGGTCGCAGCAACTGTGCGCCACACTTGCGACATCGTGGTCACCTTAGAAGGCCACGAGATACCTACCACTTTCATGGCGTTACCGAGTGCACATACACGAACACTGTTAGGTAGAGACTTTTGAAAGCAAGTATCCTGCTGGATTTACCGCAGAGCAGCTGGCGATTCAGCGATGAGTCACAGCGTTGGCACCCGTTTGTCACCAGCTTCTACTTACCTACCGGCAGCGATACGGGGCTGATAAAAGTAGACGTAGTAAACCTTATGCTAAGGGATGAAGGTACAAGGCTGACGGTCAATCAGCGGGCTCAGTTAAATGCGTTTCTGACGAAGAGGGCTAACCAGTTTGCGAAGGAGGGGCCCCCAACAGAATATATCATGCACCGATTGAATATCAATGAGCACCAACAACTAATCGCCTCACCGCCCTACCGGATGTCTTCTGGTAAGAAGGCGATTTTGGAACAGGAGTCGCAGAAGCTTCTGGAGACTGACGTGATAGAGGAATGCGAATCACCGTGGGCAGCCAATGTGGTCCTCGTGACGAAGAAGGACGGCGGCGTCCGACTTTGTGTAGACTACAGGAAATTGAATGCCGTAACCGAGCCCGATCGCTACCCGCTCCCACGTATCGAAGATGTGCTTCACGCAGCGAAGAATACAAGTTACATAACGACCTGCAATCTCCGATCCGGGTACTTTCAGATTGGAGTTTAGCCGGAAGATAGAGACAAGACAGCATTCGTGTGTCCACTCGGCTGTTACCGATTCAAAAGGATGCCAATGGGTTTGCGGAATTCTGGTGCTACCTTCCAGCGGCTCATGGATTATTTCAAATCTAGCAAGGAACAAGCGGGCGTTTGCTTTCTAGCCTACTTGGATGACGTGATCATCCTTTCGGAGTCATTTCCTTAACACCTGAAGAACTGTTTCGAGAGCTAGTGTGGCTGAGTGGGAGCACTTGCGACTTTCGATCTGACGTTTCCGAGTTCGAATCCTTGTGGCTCCGCACCACTGACTTTCTTAAGTTATATGCGGATATAACACTCAATCTAAAAACGGTGAAGGGGAAAACATCTTGAGGAAACCGGCATGTCCAAGAATTTATAACAAATATTCAAAGACATGTGACATCCACCAACCCGCACTGGGCTAGCGTGGTGGATTGTCGCCTATTCTCTCTCAAAAAGGGAAGGCCCAAGTCCCAGCAGTGGGAACGTAATGGGCTGATTATAATGAAAAAATTGTTTCAGCTTATACATTTAGCGCACTTGACTTTGATAGCTGTGGAATTTGTGGTGTTCTTTTATTTGATTTTCGACTATAATACTGTGAAAGATGATCAAACTTTCGATAAAGCATTGGTGGAGAATTATACATTTGATTTAGACCTTCTCCTGGTGAATATATAAATTTATAAACCGATAGTTTATCTTGTTAATTAGTCACAAAAGTACTACTAATAGTAGTAGTTAGTATTAGTTACACATTAGTAGCGTAATATTGTTTATCAGTAACTAGCTGTGCCCTACGGTTTCACTAGTGTGGTGTTTGTTTTGCGATAGAATTATCACAGCTGTTAGTTTATTTAACGTAGTAGCTATCTCCATTTCATGTTTCATTTAAGTGTATGTTTGATACCTCTACATGACGCAACCGCATGGAGAGCCATCTTTATTACCATCATCTTTACTTATTTCATTTGCCAGCAAATTCTCAGATTCTGGTACACCTTTTAAAATTGGCACTTACAGTGGTATCACGCTTCTCAGGTATTGATAATGTAGGCTTTTTCCACATTACTTATACTTACCTGCGTATATAATGTACCTAAATTATATATTACATACTTTTTTATATATATATGGATATATATTTATATATAAATCATAGGCCTGTTCCATCTAAGGAGATGATTCAATCAACGAAGAATGACTGTTATTTAGTATCAATTAAGTAATATATATTTATTTATTTTATATATTGTATGTATATGTAAATATATATCTCTATATATAATAAAAGTATGTAATATATAATTTAGGTACACTATATACGCAGGTAAGTATAAGTAATGTGGGAGAAGCCCACAATAATATGATTAGTTTTCGAAGTCACGGTAGTACCGATAGACTAATATATAACTCATTTCTTGCTTAAGAGGATATGGCACAGCCGCGGCCAGCGAGCACTAGGTATTTGAATAATGGTTTACGGTCTCGCAGAAAATGCGTAAATCAAATTAAATAAATTAACTAAAAAATAATAATAATAATAATTTAACTAAATTCGTATCAATTTCAGATTTTTGTTAAAATTTGCGTTTCGGGAGAAAACGTTTCTACCACACTAAATCTCTACCAAATTTAGTAATTTTAGTCTCAATTTCATAAGTGGAGAATAAACTAGGTTTGTAGGTTCCTTTTTCTAAGTTCATGTCTATTTTTTAAGTTAACAGCTTTCAAACTTCAAAAATAATTTTCGAGTAAATATCGAGATTTTTGGGTCCATTTATTCAAATTCTATAGGAATTTTCGAAAAAATCAAAACCTACAAACCTCAATAATGGTAACATCTCTTACTTGTCCAAATTTCATCGAATTTGGTTAATGTTTAGGGGTAGAAAAACGTTTTCTCTTTTTGTCTCTTTTTGTATGAAAATTTCAGCGTGCCGTTCCCTCTTAACTTATGAGCATAAAATTTCAGAATAGTGACATTGGTATGGTGGCAGAGTCGACGACTGCTCCTCCTATAGTTCACATTCTAACAGCTAGAAGTTCTGATGAGGTAAGTGGAATGAACATTCAATTAAAGAAGTAACAAACCTATGACATTTATTAACTTGTTTACACAAAGAAATATTAATTATCTTCTTTCGTTCATTCTTTCCAGTGTCATATGACACGGAGTAGTTTTGACACGGGACTCTAGGGTTGACTTTCGTTAAAAAAGTAAAAACTCAACAGGTATATGTTTAATAGGCACAAAATATGTGCTTTTAAACGTCATATACAAATATAAAAATTACAATTTTAGATATCATGACATTGCGCGAAGACGACTGAATATGTTACCCTTGCGTTATCACATAGTTATCTACTTAATTTACAAGAACCTATGCACCATTGCTTCTCCCTCTTTTCCCAAACACTGGGCAGCTCAAACGAGGGATTTGAAACCGTATGTTTTTATAAGTTTACAGACAACTTGACCGAGTACAACATAAGTATAAGGAATCGTTGGATTCGTCTTAAATTTATTGTCTGTGTGTACTATATATTTTTTTAAATTTAATTCAGCATCCGTAGTACATTTTAAAGATATGGATAATGTAATAAAATTCACAGGATTCCATCGTATTAAAAAATATATATCACATGCAAATATATATCACTATAATGTATAATGTAATACAATATTGTTCAAAACAGGAGGCAAAATTAATAAATATAAACTAAATTTTAAAAATTAAATCCCGTGTGCGATAAAAAATGATGTGCAGTATTGTTAGCCTAGGTCTCCCCGAAGGCGGCTGTTTCCTTATAAGCCAGGCCCCAGGAAGAGACTTAATCCCGCCCCAGTAGGTTAAGAAATTCAACACCCAGAAATGGTGCGCCGATCGTAGTTTGGTCTCGCCCAGGAGAATAAAGTAAATAGATATACTGGTCCTAAACGAGAGTTTGGAGGGCAGAGATCTTGTCACGATTGGCTCCGGGATCACAGATGCGCAGATCGGACCTATCCATTAACAAACATAATATTTGTGGGGATAATTCCCACATATCATTAGCACTCACATACACACACACACACACACACACACACACACACCCTCTCACAGTCATACACCTACCACATAATATATATCTCATTCACGCAAAACAATATATAGTACATTACATTATTTTACTACCAACTCTATCTGCTACTATCTGCTCGCAAAACAGGTGGTGGGTGGATTTGTTCCGATGCATGATCGCAGATTTCTGTTTATGTTCGTTTTGTTCAAGTGTCTGATTCAGTGTACACTGCACAAGAACAGGCACAATGTATTGTAGGTACATAACAAATTAATATATATATATATGTTCAAAGCTTGGCAAAGTGGTGACAGGCTTTACCCTCCAGCTTAAGCTGGTTAATTATTGCCTACTTGCTTTCTTGTCTTGCGTAGTTCTAAAAATTTATCGTATTATTGTGTTCGTCCTTCTGCTAGGAAAATGTGTTCACTTTTGTGACACTGACATGTGACATCATTTTTTGTGGAGGTAGATTTGTGCTCTATGGTGCCACGTACACTATTCTAACCTCAGAGTAAGACTTTGAGGTTGGAATGGAGTGCGTGGCGCCGTAGAGTATGAATTTGCTTTTATAGGTGATGTTACATGTCAGTGTCACCGCCTATGAATAATTATTTTTTTTTGCTTTATGTATATTTTGTTTATTCTTGTTATATATTTGTTTATATATTTATGTTGTATTCGTCTCTTATCTTACTGTTCGTGATGTCACGGTCATAGGTTCCGGCTGAAAATCAGTACTAAGGTATTTATTACCTTAGTTTTTTATGCTGAGTCAGAACCTTTTCCTGACATCGCACAACGTTCATTATACTATAATTATATTATGTATTTATTATGTATGTTATTACATGTGTTATTTTTTTCTGTTATATGTATAGTATAATATTATTTGTTATTTGTAGTATAGTATTATGGTTTAATGTAATGTTGCGTGTATCTGTCTTGAATAAATGTATTTTTTTTCTTTCTTTCTTTTCTATATTATAAATTACAATAATACTTACATTCTATACGTACATAATAATATTAATAACTTACCAATATTTATAATGACGCGCTTGACATATAACGCTCCGTACACTAATGGATACGGGAAGAGTAGCTGTACTGTGTGACGCACGCAACCAGAATTGTGCCGGCGAGGCGCGCGTCGCTTGCGCCGGGCGCACCGCCGTGGACCCCGCCAGTCAGCCTCGCTCTTGCGACTCGGACGGTATATCGCTCATATGCTTGCGGCTTATGCAAATTTGTTTACGTGTGCTATTATTCTATCACTTTCATCTGTGCTTTCGTTCCTTCTTTCTTTTAAACTGTAAATCGTGTGTGTCGAACTGTTGTGAACTATTATACTGCTGTGAACTTTATTTTGTGACTACTTTCTTCGCTTCATCCTTCACATCTACCATCCAGCTTACTATCTACGCTTAACCTCGACCCCACAACTGGTGACCCTCGCAGAATACGCGAAAATAAGGTACGATAAGTAAAAGTGATTCAGCAGAAACGGCATCAGAACATCACGCCCCACAATCATGCACAAAACGCAAGAGGCGAGAGCGCGTTTCCATTAACACGGCGGACGTCAATAAAGTAAGCGTCCGTGTACCATCTTTTTGGCCGGAGGAACCGGAGATTTGGTTTGCTCAAATAAAGGGACAGTTTGCTCTATCTAACATCATCTGACACAGCTAAATTTTATTATATCACGAGCCACTTGGATCCGCAATATGCTAAAAAAAGTTAGAGATATTATTACTTCTCCGCTGAGCCAGAACAAATACGACAAGCTCAATGAGGAGCTTATCAAGCGGCTATCAGCATCGAGGGAGAGGCAGATACATTAGTTGCTCATGCACGAAGAATTGGGAAACCGTACCTAAGCCATCCCAATTTTTACGTCACTTGCGATGCCTAGCTCGACCATCTATCCCGGACGATTTAAATAAAAGCATTTGGTGCAGCAGACTTCTCAACAATCTCCAAGCCCTCATCGCATCTCAGCCGACCAGCACTCTAGAAGCATCAGCGGACCTAGCAGATCGAGTGTTCGACATCGTGGCGCCATACCGGTTTACGAGGGCGATATACAGAAGTCTGCGATAACTACACCATTCGGACTTTACAAGTTCCCATTTATGACCTTTGGTCTACGTAACGCGGGCCAAACTTTCCAGCGGTTTGTAGACGAAATGACTAGAGGGCTAGACTTTTGCTACGCGTACTTAGATGACTTTTTAGTGTATTCAAAAGAAGTACGGTATTGTTATAAACACGGCAATATGTATTTTTGGATTCTCCGAGGTAACTTGTCTCGGTTACAGAATCAGTGCTGCAGGAACCAAGCCAATCGACACTAAAGTGCAGGCAATTAGGGATTTTCCGGAACCTAAGACTGTCAGGCAACTAAGGCGATATTTGGGAATGTTGAATTTTTATCGGCGGTTCATATCAAATGCCGCAAAAATTCAAGCTCTAATAAACGCCCTGTTGATCGGCTCCGTCAAGCCTTCCGACCCGATAGATTTATCGGGCGAAGCTGGTACAGCCTTCGAGCAGTCTAAAGACAGCCTATGCAATGCTGCATTGTTAGCACACCCCGACTGCGAAGCTAAACTTTCCCTTGTGACAGACGCCTCTAACTTGGCACTGGCAGCGGTATTGCAGCAATACAAAAACAATTTTTGGGAACCATTAGCCTTTTTCTCAAGGAAAGTGAGTCCCTCGCAACAAAAATACTACACGTATGACCGCGAGTTGCGTGCGATTTATGAGAGTATAAAGAATTTTCGTCATATGCTTGAGGCCAGACACTTCACTGTATATACTGATCACAAACTGCTATGTTACGCCTTACATGAGCGGAAAAGTAACTGTTCGCCGCGTCAGTATAGACATCTGGACTTTGTATCTCGATTTACTAGTGACATCCAGCTCATATCTGGAAGGGAAAATTTCGTCGCTGACACACTTTCCCGTGTTAATGAGTTACAGAGTCCAGTAGACCTCGAAGAGTAAATTGAGAAAGAATAAATCGTGTGTGTCGAACTGTTGTGAACTATACTGCTGTGAACTTTATCTTGTGACTACTTTCTTCGCTTCATACTTCACATCTATCACCCAGCATACTATCTACACTTAACCTCGACACCACATATTTAACTATGTAGTGACACTGCAGTGCACCACATAATTATTTTACTGGTATTGATAATTGTTATAGATTAAATAGTTTTATATGATGGGATAGTTACTTAAGTAATTATGATTTACTTAAAATTATAATTAAATTGTTTTATATGATGAAATAGTTATTTAAGTAAATTATAATTACTTAAATAACTATCCCGTCATATAAAACTATTTAATCTATAACAATTGTCAATACCAGTAAAATAATTATGTGGTGCACTGTAGTGTCACTACACAATTAAATATATCTAATACTTGCTGCGCCCTGTAGGAGTCACCCATGGTTGCTCAGAATAAAAGTATCCTAAGTCCTGGACCTGTACCTTAAGTACATACAAACTAAATTTCAAGAAAATCCGTTCCCTAGTTTTTGCGAACAGGCCCACCGCTCTACCCGATCCCCACAACGACCACAAGACGGTAAACGTACTACTATTTTTTCTGTGCTGTGATATCGCGTTTAACCTTAATTTTACTATATCCTATAATCTATACAACCAAATAACATAATGTACAGGGCAAATGTTATCTTCACAAACATCCATCATGATTAATCTATTTTTAAAAATTAATATGTCGCCCTATTGGTTTTTATATCTTCTAACAATTTTTTTCTTACATAATGTCCATAATTTTAGATTTATCTATATGCTAGGTATATCGAGCCGTGGACTTTTTTATACTGAAGTCCAATACTTTTCAGAACATTGTTCACACTTATTCAAACCGTTTGGTCAGCGTACGCCGATAAAGCAGCCAATCTTCTTATTGTTTGTTGACTTGATATGACTCTGTACGGAAACCTAATTTTAATTACAATATAACACAACCTGTGCCGGTAAAATAATTTTCAAAATCAGATCAGTAGTTCCCGAGATTACCCCCTACAAACATACATACATGCATACATCTTCTGGCGTATGCCACACACATTTTGAGCGAAGTCATTGAGTTGTACGGTGAGTCGCTTGCAGTCTCGCTTGACATCTCAAAGGCTTTCGATTGGGTCTGGCATGACGGCCTTCTAGGCAAGTTGCCCTCTTACGGATTACCTTCTGGTGTGTGTACTTGGATAGCTGACTTTCTGAGGGATCGAATGATTCAAGTAGTCCTTTACGGCTGCTCATCTGATCAAAAAGCAATTCATGCTGGTGTTCCCTTGGGCTCAGTTTTCTCAGCAACACCATTCTAACTGCAAATAAATGATCTGCTAAAACCCGGTATCTTTGGCTATGCAGACGACAGTACTATTTTGAGAAATTTATTTTCAATGCCCGTGCTAGTAATAACGACGTCCGACTTCAGTGACCGGCCATGGGAGAACGGTTGAACGTAGCGTTAAAAGGTGTGTCCGAATAGGGCGACGCCAAGCTGGTGAAATTCAACGCTACCAAAACACAGGCATGTCTGTTCTCCGCAAAGAAGACCCCTTTTCATTTATCACCTTCTTTCTGTAGTGTAACAATACCAATAAGTTATAACTTCAAGCTTTTGGATGTTAATTTCACGTCCAATCTGAACTTTGGTTCGTACATAGAATCTAAAGCCAAAGTTGCTGCAAAATACTTGGCGTTTTGTCCAAGGTTAAGTGGTACTTCATCCCTGGACAGGTTCTGAATCTCTACCAAGCACAGGTCCAATCTTGTATGTAGTACTGCAAGTCACCTTTGGAACGAGTCGGCTGATTTCCAGCTTGAGGCTGTGGATTTGGTTGAAAGACGCGCAAAAAGGCTCATTAACGACGACAAGTTGGTGGAATCCGAACTCCAAAGCCTAGCACATCGAAGTGAAGTCGCCAGCTTATCAGTATTCTATAGAATATACGGAGAGTGTGCTCGGAAATGCACAACCTGATCTCCCCTATCACCATTTTACCATCGGACAACCAGACGATCGGCACAACGTCACATGGTGGACGTTCCGCCTATCTGTACTAAATGTTTCAAATCATCCTTTTTGGTGCGAACGTCGAAGGAGTGGAACGCCTTGCCATCGTCTGTGTTTCCAAAATAAATACACAATCTGGGTGTGCTCAAATCAAGAGTGAACAAGTAATGATTGGGTAAGCGTGCTACATCTTCGACCATTAGGTGAGGTCGTGGTCAAACTGAGTCAGAGGAAAAAAAATCCTAGACCTCTTTATTACACTAGTATAAATTAAAGACGATGTCAGATAAGGTTATGTAGAGATTATGAACTTACTTTTTAATATTTATAATAAACTTTCAGGTGGAACCAAGTCGAGACAGTATTATAATTGTCGCATCTAATTGTATTCAATTTATATTCAGAAGCTTACTTAACAACAAGATAAAAATATTAACCCAAAAAATGACTAAAGTACCAATAAAAGAATACATAAATTGTAAGTACTAACAAACTGTAAAATTAGAATACAATACAATACAATAACACTTTATTGTACACCAAATAAACACACAATAGAAAAATGAAAGATATATAAAAAATGAGGTACAATGGGTGGCCTCATCGATTCGAGCGATTTTTCCAGACAACGTTTGGATGGATTGAACTGGTATGACAAACGATGCGGTTTGGTGGTGTACATGATAGGAATTAGGTAATATATTATCCGATAAGTAATGAACATATTATGAATGAAAAGCATATTAAACAGATATATATTTATACATATATATTATATATTTTATACATACGTACAGGCATATGAGACTTAATATCTGATGCTTTGAGGTGATGAGCGCAATGCAGTGCTACGCAATGCTTTTTATGGTGTTAAAAGTTCTGGGTGGCACTATAATAATGTTCCATAGATATACAATAATATATACCTTAGCCTACCTATTAGGTTAACATCAACAGTAAGATAAAAAATGTTCATATACCAATTTTCATCATTCTCATCCTTATAAATATAAACGGCTACACTCACGTTATGATTGTGTCGGAATTACTCCGACCAGGTTTCGGATGTCCTTCCTCAGGGAGTGCTTTGGATTCGCGGCGCAGACTGCGCGCCTTTGCTCGTTCCTATCGCCGCGAACGCGGCGGTACAACCGGTCCAGGCGAGGAGGGTGCGGGCGCCGCGGGGGTTTGTTTACCTCGCGCAGCCATGTTATATAGTGTGGTGTCTTCATTCATCGAGTTATCACCGTGTTGACCAATAAGTTGCTGGCACAATGCACTTGTTGTATCAGCTTCGCGGCTCCACAAGTTGCTGTCGGAATGTGAGCCACTGAGGATCGGATTCCGTGCTGGTGGTATACAGAACCCAGTCTTGGTTGAAGGTAGAATGTCGGCTTATGTCGATGGCCTTTTGAACCCTCCGTGGTATAAAAAACTTTTCGCTCGCTAGTACGGAGGCCCTATTGAATCGTATAAAATGCTTAGACTTTGAGTTATCTGCATAGGCTGCGACCGCCGATCGGTCAGTCTCCAGGCTTTTTATGCATCTAATGTGCTGTGTTATCCTGGTGGATATAATACGCCGAGTCTCGCCAATATAGCATTTTCCACAGTCACAGGGAATCTTGTAGACTTCTGGTCCCCTAAGTGGCTCTCTGTCTTTTGCCGAACGCAGCAATCTCCGAATTCGGCCTGAGGGGCGGAAATCGGTCTTGATACCATACTTCCTAACTGATTTTGTCAGTAACACCCTTGACGATAGGTAAGTAAATTGGAGACCGTTCTACAGTATCTGGGCTTTGTCGAATACTGGGGCTGGTCCAACGGGAACACTGGCGCCAAATGTAGCCGTTGCTTTCGAGTACGCCTCTGACGTCTTTCAACTCTGCATTGACGCGTTGAGGGTCGCAAATACTCAGGACTCTGTTGATAAGTTATCTTAGCACAGGAACCAAGTGTGATTGATGATGATGTCAATCTGCTTACAAGTACCTGTCCATGTGCATCGGCTTCCGGTAAACGGTATGAGCCAACGTCCCTGTTGTATGACACGTACAAAAAAGGAAGAGTCTCATTCTTCTCCCCTTCTATGGTGAAATGAATCTTGTTGTGTAATGAGTTTTGGAAGGTCGTAAAAGTACTGAGTGCATCCCTAGCGATCACACCAAATACATTCATCGGATCTGTCGTCAACGCTAGACTTTTAAACCATTTCATTAAGATATTGGCCACGACCGAAGCTATTGGTGAACCCATGGTGACCCACCTGCAGGTAATATTCACCAGCGCCATAAAAAATAGCTACTTAACAAATAGCACTCCGTCCACTTGATGTACTCAGTAAGTAAATTTGAGGCATGTATTAGGCCGCTGATAATATTTGTGGCATCCTCTAATGGCCCTTTTAACGAAGTAACGTCAAAGCTTACGATTCTTCCGCAGCGACGTTCCTTGACGCTCCTTGACGGTCTCTGGGTCGAAATAAATTTCGAGAATTTTTGAGGTCAATGAACGTCTGAGGTACTGATATACCGACTACATCACCGACAAAATTTCAATAGCCTATATTCAAATCAGTGTTTCATTAAACATATTTGTGGAAATTTTATGAAAATATGTTCAGAGGTTTTTAAGTTATAGATATACAAACAAACAAACGGACAAACAAATAAACAAAAATATTAAAAACTGATTTAATAGGTTTAGGTACTCATTTTAAGTCGCCCTAACTGATTTTTTTCCGAATATCTTCCAAGCACAGACTTTTTAGGTTCTACGATTTCATTATATGTATATTTTTATTATTCAACAACAACATACTTGATATACAGCAAAATTACACTAGATATTTTAATTGCGTTTCACATTTGAGATGAATTTTTGCAACTTCACGTCTGATTCCATTAGAGTTCATTTGAGAAGGTACTACATACAATGACAGTTTCAAACAGAGGAAGACGAGTGACGCGCTAATATTGTATTCTGAAAGCTTGGGCTCGCTTTGGCACAGAATTAGGGGTGCTCGATATGAATCGATATGTGATAAAATATCGATACATTTATTTGATATATCGAATCAATTCAATATTATCGAATCATTGAAGTCAATATATAATATCGATATATTTTATACGATATATGAAATATCGTACGATTAATTAATTCACATATTTATTCATTTCAAACATGTTCAAAACGTATACTTCAACTACACCTATCGTTAATTTTCAATAAAAACTCAACTACAAAAAATATCCAATCTATCTAGTTTGTTGTCCAAGTTCGCCAACCCGATTCGGATTCACGAAATATATATATATATAATCAAGCGCAATTGCGCAACATACTACGAACTACTGGACACCATCGACGACGGTGGGAAGCTCTCTTTCGTGACTAACATCGTCCGGTCGTGACTAGTTAAGTTTTATTTTAATAAGTAATTTTCAATTGTAGAAAATTAATTAAATATATTTTATTACTTGGTTTGGTTGGTTTTTTTGAGTCCTCGACTGCTGCGCGACATAATTGGCGCAGTCGGTAGGATCCTTGAGAGCCGTCTCTCAAGGCCAAAGATCCTCAAAAATCGAAGATTTTCGCCTGCGGAGCCGCTCTGGTGGTTTTCAAGCCCCGGTCAGGGATTCAGATCTACGTGTCGACCAGCACGAGGAGTATCCAGACATAGATACACCGAGAAAAGCTGAAATGCAATTACTGTAAGTACATTAAAATCTGTTAGTGTCTTGCTCTCCTTTATCCTTTAAGTGTGTGTGTGTGTTAATTAACTTCCAAGATTTTTCATCCACGAGAATTGCGGAACTTGAGTAGTGTTAGCAGTAGATCTAGGTATCAAGATAAAAATTGAAATTTAGAATCTAGTGATTTAAGTGCTAGTGTTAGTTCGGAGGAACTGGAAGTAGTAATGGCACAATCGGGAGGTGCGGTTGATCTGGACCACATTTTTAAAGCGCTTCGGTTACTGCTTGATTTTGACAGAAACGTTAATGTGCTGACGAGATTTATTCATTTGTGTGACCAGTTGGTTGAGGAATTATTAGTCAAAGAACCATCGAACAAACTTCGAGAGGCCGCTTTAATTAATGGGATTTTAAATAAAGTGTCTGGGCCCGCAGCCCGTTTGATTAATACGAATGGTATTCCATCCGATTGGGAAGGCATTCGCAAAGCACTTGTTAACAACTTTTCAGACCAACGTGATGAGACCGCCCTCTATAACGATTTAGCGTTACTGACTCAGGGACAGGGAACTCCCCAAGAGTTTTATGAAAGGTGCCAAAGTCTTTTTAGTACGTTGATGACATATGTCTCATTGCATGATACCGTTCCGACCACCCAAGATGCTAAACGAGATCTTTATAGGAAGCTTACATTGCATGCATATTTGCGTGGATTGAAGGATCCGTTAGGTTCGCGTATTAGGTGTATGCGCCCGGAATCTATCGAGAAGGCCCTTGAGTATGTCTATGAAGAACAAAGTACATTGTATCTTCAGCAACGGAATGAACACCTTTCAGATAGGAGACCCCAACCTCCTACACTATATAAAATGCCACACGTGCAAAACTCTTATGTGCCTTCTTTTAGACCTCAAGGTATTAGTATGCCTGGACCTTCCAAACCTTAGTTTGGAAATTCATTCATGCCACAGTGGAGGCCGAGTTTCAACCAGCAGAACCAGGTAGGCCCAATTCGTACTATGCAGATTTTCCGTGCTGCACCTCCAAACTACAACCCTAATAATGCATTTAGAATGCCGCCGCGGAATCCAGCGACGCAGTTTCAGCAACCCCGTCCAATGAGTGGAGTGAGTAATTTCGTTACCCGTAACCTACCACCGACATCTTTCACGAGAGGTCATGATTGGATGAAGTCAGGTAATCCTCCCCCGACCAACTATTTTAAAACACGGGAAATGAATTATAACGATTGCCTGAGATATGACAACTACTCATATGACGAAGATTACTACACCGATTTCCACCCATATTGTGAGTATGATCAGTACGCCGAATACTACTGTACTGATTCCGAGCCACAAATGTACCAGGAGCAAGCGGAACATATACGTGAGGTCCCTAATGAGGAAACGCTTCATGCACCTGCTGTGTCCGTTTAGGATTTTCAGGATACCCCCAAATCCGTAAAACGAAAATAGAGGTAAACCTTCAAACTCAACGTCAGCACCCATTCATACAAATCAAAGACCCCCCGCTTAAGTTTTTGATCGATACCGGAGTTAATCAATCCTTTATCAGTCCCGACGCAGTACAGACTTATTTTAATGACGTGACTTTAAACTTTGATCCATTTGAAGTCTGTAACTTACATGCTGTAACTCGCAGCGATTATTCCATCACGCTGCCGTGCTTCGCGGAATTCAATTTTTTTTTTATGATCTGTCTCAAAAAGACATCCCATTAATATTACAATCTAGCCTAATAAGACTAATAAGTAATTTAACTTTGACTTAAATTGCTAAGTATAGTATAACTAAGAATGTGTCCATTAACACTTTTCTTACTGTCTCTATTTAGGCGAAGACACTTTGTTGTTGTGTTCTTTACGGGTAGCACTAAAGTATGTATAGGTACTACGGTACACTGTCACTTCACTACACTAACTCAAAAGGTTTTGTCCTTTTGAGCCTTTTTTGAGCGGAATTCAATGATCAGGATGACGTCACATTTTTCATGTACAAATTTCATGACTACTTTGATGGGTTAATAGGATCAGATTTGCTAGACAAATGGGAAGCTACAATAGATTTTAAAACGAAGACCTTAAATACACGTAACGCTACAAATCCTTTAATGGTTTATGATTCGCGAAACGCTAACTTGTACGAAGACGTTATACCAGCAGGCTGTACTAAACTAGTTTAATTACCGATTAATGTTCACGACGGAGACGCAGTTATTACGGAGCAAATAATTTGCAATTGTCATATAGCCGAATGTCTAACTACTGTCAAAGACAACCGAGGGATTATTGAAATCCATAATCCAAGCCATAGTGATGTAATTTTCTCTATGGACCGACCAGTGTGCGCTGAGGTTTATAATACGGAGTGCATGCGCACTAAACAGTTACCCAAACGTGTAAAAGAAGTCTTATCGCGGTTAAGAACTGATCACTTGAATGAGGAAGAACGTATTAATTTAGAATCACTATGTTCTCAATACGCGGATGTATTTTATCTGGAGGGTGAAAATTTGACCTTCAATAATAGAATAAAGCATTCCATTAAAACCACTGTTGAACTACCCGTGTATACCAAAAGCTGTCGTTACCCCTTCATTCATAGACAAGAAGTACAAGATCAGATAGGTAAGATGCTAGAGCAAGGAATAATTCGACCATCAGATTCCGCGTGGAGTTCGCCGATATGGGTGGTACCCAAGAAGGCCGATGCCTCAGGCAAGACCAAATGGCGTTTAATAGTAGACTTTCGGAAATTAAACGAAAAGACCTTGGATGACAAATATCCCATACCGAATATTGCTGATGTACTAGACAAACTAGGAAACTGCCAATACTTTACAACTTTAGATCTGGCCAGTGGGTTTTACCAAGTTGAAATGAGCACTGCTGATGTTCCAAAGACAGCGTTCAACGTAGACCATGGCCATTTCGAGTTTTTGAGAATGCCCATGGGTCTCAAGAATAGTCCTTCGACTTTTCAGAGAGTCATGGACAACGTGCTCAGGGAACTACAGAATACTATATGCCTCGTCTATTTAGATGATATTATAGTGTTTAGTACTTCTCTCCAGGAGCATATCATAAACCTTGAAAAAGGTTTTCAAAAAACTACGCGAGTCCAATTTAAGATCCAAATGGATAAGTCCGAGTTCCTCAAACTCGAGACAGCTTACTTAGGACACGTCATAAGTAAAGACGGCATCAAACCTAATCCGGACAAGATATCTGCCATTCAAAAGTATCCTATTCCAAAAACCCCAACGGAGATAAAACGATTTCTAGGACTCCTAGGATATTATCGGAAATTCATACCGGATTTTGCCAAAATCACAAAACCTATGACTCAATGCTTAAAAAAAGGTTCCAAAATCACATTAGACCAAAATTATACAGAATGTTTCGAAAAGTGCAAAACCCTTCTTGTTAACGACCCAATCCTCCAGTATCCCGATTTCAACAAGGATTTTGTTCTAACAACCGACGCCTCAAATTTAGCCATAGGGGCTGTTCTCTCTCAGGGTCCCGTATGCTCTGATAAGCCAATTGCTTATGCGTCACGAACCTTGAATAGTAGTGAAATCAATTATAGTACCATCGAGAAGGAACTCTACCTGTTCGGTCGAAAGTTCAAGATTATGACTGACGATAGACCACTTCAGTGGGTCATGAATCTTAAAGAGCCTAACTCACGTCTCACTAGATGGAGACTCAAGCTTAGTGAGTACGATTTCACTGTGACATATAAGCAAGGCAAACAAAATTTGAACGCTGACGCACTTTCAAGGATTGAGTTGAGCATAGAAGAAGTCGGTTCTCTAGTAGTGAACCCGACTGAAAGTCCACCCTCAATAGAAGAAAATTCAGATACTATATCAGCACACTCTAATTTTCATACCATAACAGCACATTCAGATTCAAGTACCATCACTGTACACACTATACACTCTGATGCAAATACTGTCACAGTACATACTGATGCAGAGAACCCAATCCTAGAAATTGCGATATCCGAATATCCTTTAAACAAATTAAGCAAGCAGATAGTTTCCACAATAGTTGATCAAGTTAGGAGCAGGCCAACCGTTACAAAGCCATTCGAAAACCAAACCAGAACTTTTATTCATCTTTGCAAATCCAACCTAGAAGATGATGTGGTAACCGCTATTAAAGCCTATGTCAATCCTAAAGTGAAAACCGCTCTTCTTATTCACCCTACACAGGATATGTATTCAATTATCCCAATAATCCAGAACAAGTTTAAAAGTTCTTCGATGGATTTGGTCTTAACAAAAGTAGAACTAGATAACGTCAGTGACTACTTAAAACAACAGGAAATACTTCAAAACTATCACGAAGGCAAAACCAATCATCGCGGAATCAACGAAACTTACCTAGCATTATCTCGCAAATACTTTTGGCCAAAAATGAAGGACCATATAACGAAATATATAAACGAGTGTTCCATATGTGGCCGAGGTAAATACGATCGAAAGCCCATACAACCGAAATTTCGCATTGTGGCGCCTCCAACTAAGCCATTTGAAATAGTCCACCTTGACCTTTTTAGTGTTGATTCTCAGAAATATCTAACAATTATTGATGCTTTCTCGAAATATGCTCAAGCATATCATCTCAGAGATGCGACAGCCATTAGCGTTGTTCAGGTCCTCCTAATCTTTTGTTCTCATCATGGAGTACCCATGACGGTCGTCACAGATCGAGGTCCTGAATTCACTAACCAAATTTTCTTAGAATTCACGAGATTACACAAAATAAACCATCATAAACTGCTGGCTTATGCACCAAATGAAAACGGCATTGTAGAGAGACTTCATTCTACCTTACTTGAGGATCTACGCCTACTTAAACTAGAGCATAGAGGTGACACAGAGTTAAATTTAATGCCATATGCAATCCTAGTTTATAATAGTTCAATCCATAGCTTCACCAAATGTAGACCACTAGACGCGACCCCCTTGATATCAACCTATCAGAAAATATGCTTCAAAATTATATTCAAGAACATCATAGTAGAATGCAGAAAGTATTTGAAGTCATCAATGACTCATCTCTCCATAGGCGTACTCAGATCACAAAGAACATTAACAAACACCGTGAACCTGAGATTCAGTATTATCCGGATCAACAAGTCTTTGCTCGCAACCCAATGGCAAAACGGCAAAAACTAGCTGCCAAATTTACACAAGATACTGTCCTTGCCGATTTGCCTATACACATCTATACTAGGAAAAAACATGGCCCCGTGGCCAAGTCCCGATTAAAGCGAGTCCCTAACAGTGGCCACTTGTTACAGGATTCTCCTTCTGATCCTGGGCCTAGTACAAGTGGAAGAACCAACTCTGACTAGCTTGGATAATGGACTTCGTATATTGCCATTTAATATTGGAATGGCGAGAATGATTTCGCACTACCACTCATTTGTTCAGCCGATTGACTTACAAAACTTACGTCAGAACATTGACCTTGTCATAGTGCAATTAGCCGCAATTTTCCCTCAATTCCAAAACAGAACTCTTTCATTATACCAACCTCATATTGAACACCTACGTAGTAAAATTGCCAAATTGTCTGATCAATTAGAAACATTTGAACCTAATCGTGCGAGACGAGGTCTCATCGACGGGTTAGGTTCAGTTATTAAAAGTATTTCCGGGAACCTCGACTATACTGAAGCGATTAGATATGATAACGCTATTAAAAATTTACAAGAAAATGAGAATAAAATGGTCACAGAAATTAATAATCATATAAGTCTTAGCAAAAACTGGACTTTACAGAACACGGTTATATTTGATAATTTGGTTCAAAATCAACGAAAGTAGAAAAGGCCGTCAATGATATAATGGCAGATGATATAAGGCGTGAAATTGATATGACTAGGTATGCTCATCTAGCGCAACATCTAATTATTTTAGCAGACAACGTAGAAGATTTATCGGACGAATTACTTAGACTAGGAAATTTATAAGGGTTTATTCGTGCTAAAAGTACGCACCATCTTATGTTTAACATTAAGTCCCTTAAGGATATGATAAGTCGGTTAAATGGTCTCTATAGCAGAGAACAAGTACCACAAGTTAATTTTAGGGAATATTTCGATTTAATAAAAGTAGGTTATTATTATAGCAGTAGAAATGTAGTTCTAGTATTCAAGTTCCCGATCGTCCGTCCAGTTACCTATGACCTCTATAAACTATTGTCCCTAATAAGGATGATAAGATATTAATCCCTTCTTACCCCTTCCTGGCAATTCACGACAAAGATTCTATGTACATAGAGGCTGAATGCCCGAAGTCTAGCATCGGGTATCTATGTGAAGACAGGCTGAATCTTCATGGGAGCCAAGCTGATTGCATCCATCTGTTAATCACCACGCAGCAGATCGACGAGTCCTGTGAATTTACTTCAATCACCTTACGGACTGAAGCAGTAGGACAACTAGACGACCGACACTACGTACTAAGCTTCCCGAGGCCAACAAAAGTTCGTCTATCCTGCACCCAGGAGCAATATGACATAGCAAAAGGAAGTTTCCTGGCCATGATACCCAAAGGATGTCGACTACAAACCACCGAGTTCACAATATTGAATAAAGAAGTCAAAGGACAGGTTATGAAGATAATCAACTTCCCAACTATTAATGAAACTAGATATAACCATGAAGAGAAGAGGATAAAGCTTAACTCAATTGATCTTCACAAGCTACACTCTAGCAATACCGAAATATTCATGGAAACTCCGCTTACCATCACTGAAACTGACATAAAAAGCGTGTACTACACCATCATACCGTTGTTCATGCTTATGTTGATAGCAGTTGCACTGAGCACTTGGATCGCTATACGCAGTTACCTTAGAAAGCGAATGCGACAAGTAATAACTGGAGTAAAGGATATGGAAGTTGGACAAGAACAGGAACATCGACCAGCTAAACCTGGAGCGTCAGCGATATTTTCGACCCTCGCTCGCCAATAATCGCTGATCTTGAGGAGGGAGGTGTTAAGTGCCAGAAGTACGTGGAGACCACCCAGAACATAAACACATTACAACACCACAGTGCTGATCAAGCGCACACCGATTGCTGATCAAGCGCAATTGCGCAACATACTACGGACTACTGGACACCATCGACGACGGTGGGAAGCTCTCTTTCGTGACTAACATCGTCCGGTCGTGACTAGTTAAGTTTTATTTTAATAAGTAATTTTCAATTGTAGAAAATTAATTAAATATATTTTTATTACTTCGGTTTTTTTTGAGTCCTCGACTGCTGCGCGACATAATTCGTTCATGCTATTGTTTGTTGAAGTAATTAGGGAAATATCATCTGTAAAGCAAACGCAAGGTTCTTTCATAAATTTAGGAAGATCGTTTATGTAAATCAAAAACATTAAGCATCCAATGACGCTTCCTTGGGGAATAGAGGTGTTTACCTTGATTGTATCTGAGCGGACAATTTGTATGGTCTGATTTTTATGGTTATAATGCACTATTTCTACAAGTTGTTCTTAGATACGACTTATTATTCTATCATTATTCGAATATGGTGTATCTCTATAATTATTCGAATATGGTGGAGCAAGAATATTATTAGTTTATTATTTATCAAAATATCATGGTTATTTCATATCTACGAGTAGGAAGTAATGCCATATGACTTATTTTGATTTCCTAAGTGATTATAACACTTTCTAAACAAGCAGGCATCTATCAGCAGGTATCTTTAATGAGTTTTTGTTGAAAGTACGAAGGCACAAGCGCTCACGACTGTGGTCTAAGCACGACTAAGTGCAAATGTGTCGCGAGACACACTTGAGAAGGTTCATCTTTGAAACTGTGTCAATCGTCTTCCTCTGTTTGAAACTGTCATTGACTACATATCTACATATTAGCTTGCAAGATTTTTTTTATAGGTAGTGCATGGTTTCATACCTGGACCATATTTTTCTCAACGTTCTATTTTGGAGACATGTATACAATTTGCTATTTTGCCCTTAATTTGGCGAATGTTTTGCTTACTATGGTAAGTTTTCTTTATTCAAAAATATTAATAGTATATCTATTACTGTAAAAGCCCGTATATTAGTAAATTCCAAGATCTTCCAGTAAAACATAAAATTTACCAACTTTTTAACCGACTTCAAAAAGGAGGAGACTTACAATTCGACGGTATGTTTTTTTTTTGTGTTTTTGTTACGCGATTACTCCACCAATTATGAATTGATTTCGATGATTATTTTTCGATTGGTAGTCATACTTCAGAGGTGGTCCCATATAAATTTTATCGAAATTCATTCAGCACTTTTTAAAAATAGCAGAAACAAAAAAAATAAGTTTAATCTTCAAGTCTGTTCTTGTTTTTTTTTGTAACCGACTTTCTAAAGGTGGAGGTTTTTATTCGACTGCTTCACCTGCTTTACCCAGGGTTGACTTCCGGTGAGGGAAATCCTTAACGGTGAATAGTACAGACACATCATTTCGTGAATGGATTTAACCATAATAGCTTGTTCTAAATTCCATCATGACACGGCTGATATACCCAGGATTGACTTCTGGCGAGGGAACTCCTCAACATAGAATAGGACAGACATGAATTTTTTTTTAATTTGCGATAGAAGCGTATGCTTTGTGCCTAGCAGGTAGCCAGTAGACGCAACAATAGTTAACACTGCTTGAGTTAGAGTTGTTGCAAATTTCTGCGATAAATATAATTTAACTTTTGTATGGGGATTTCAAGTATGCTATATCCAACCTTTGTACACGTCAAGTTAATCGTATGCTCGGTCAGAATATCCCAACTTCAGGTCTATATACATATTATAATAAACGTTGTATATGTATATCCATTAACCATGACTGTCTACTTATAAGTTAATTCTAGATAATGTAAATCCATTATTGGCCATATGTCACAACCAAAAGCATCTACTGTAATTAGAAATTATGGGCTGTGAATTTTGTTTTATAAATAAAAAATAAAACCTAAGATTGACCAATATACGGGCTTTAATAGTTACATATCTATGAACAAAAGATCGTTTATATTAATATTTTTTTCAGATTGTTACCTACCATTGTTTAATTGAAGTTCTGGTTTGGGAGTGGAGATGGTTGAAGCGTTGGATTGTCACTGTCATTTTTATGACATTTGGTGCTGTTGTCATCGCCTGTGTGAAGTCCTATGTTGTAATATATTATTTTGGTAGTACTTTTACGAATTATATACGAAGTGGAAGAGTTTGGACACGAAAGGCAGGCAAGCTTGTAGCTACAGAAAACGTCCTTAAGGACCTTTCTTTGGATGTTAAATAATTATTAATTACAAAGATTATGAAACAAGACCTCAGCTACTCATAAAAAAAGCGCAATCTTACTTCTTATTTCATTGTTTTTATGGTGTCAATCGATCTTGGAAGTCAAATACTTTAAGAAACCAACAAAAGTTACTAGAAATGTCAGTAACGACAATATAATCTAGGACTCAATAGATCAAGAGCTTTAATTGAACACGGTCAAAGTTGGAACAAATAAATCGATTAAAGTAATATCATTGGTCAAGACACCATAATCACCGAATGATGTTTTCGGTACATCAAGTATAAAAAAATACTCATTATTTCTTGTGTTCTGGTATTTTGTACTTTACAAACATGTCAAATGGTAACGATTAAGTTTTGCACCATGGTGGGCAACGGGGCAGGCAAGAATTTTAATTTGAATTCCCACCTGCTCTATTGACGGGGAGTTTGATGGGGCAGTGTGAAATATATAAAAAATAATACCAATAATTTCATTGCAGGGCTTAAAGAGTTATCTCATTTACGCCAAAACAGTTGTGACACTCTTCGAGATTCTGGCACTTTACTTGCTGTATCCAGCCGGGAGGTTAGTGGATGACGTCACGTTCCATTGTGGAGCCCCTCCGCATACCTTCAGAGTCCTTCGACTAAAATTGATGCCTATTTATTATTTTGTAAGTTGTTAGTTGCATAAATCATAAGCTAGAAAATTAAACTAGGTATTTTATGCTTTTGTTAAGGATTTTATACAGTTATTTAGTTATTCTAATGGTTTAAGAGTCCGTGAACCCCAGACCTTCGTTATTTTATAAAATACTAGCTGCGGCCCGCGGGCGACCGCGTGGAAATTGATGTGTCGCAAGTGTTAGATATGTTTGTTATATGAAGGTATTTTAGTATTAATAGATCACTAAATTATATCTGAATTCAAAATGAAGACGTTAAAAGCATGAATATTAAAGCATATTATTATTAGCAAGCTATTGTTATTCAATTAAAAGTATTAAGTGAGATTTTAAAATAACTATTATTAAAATTTGATATTGTTAATTCTACATCGTTTAAAATTATGATTATTATATTTAAGATCATTGAATTTGTTTAATTTTAAGTAAAATTTAAAATAACGGTCAGCCCATGTTGAGGGTATAAAAAGCAATACAATTTGTGAGAGAAGTCATTCTGTCGTCGACCGTTGAAGTGAACGGACCTAACTTTTGTTAAAATATTTATAAAATTATAATACCGATCTCATTTCAAGCTATTTTGTTTTATTGCCACCTGATTCTTATATCAGAAGTGGGATAATAAAACCAAAATGGTTAGCGAAAACGATGACAAGCTGCAAAAAGTCGCACTCGCAGCCGTTCAAGGCATTTTCACCGACGTAAACGCCGTCGTCGCTACAGCACCAGCTCCGAGGGTTCACCAGCTCGACCCCGGAACGAAGTCGTGAAGCAAGAAGTAATCGTACGAGAAGGACACGCGACCGCAGTAAACGTTATTCGCGCCACTCTAAGGCTACTCCAGGAGAGTCTAGCCAAGAGGTTATAAGTGCATCTTTGAGAAATGAAACACAACAACAGGGAAGTACAATTTTATTTTAAGCTTTAATGAACATGTTACTAATTAAATTTCATAAACATAACAACTGACTGTAATAGGTACTGAAGTTACTCATTTAGCTACAGTTTTTTTTTGTTTTTGTGTAAAATTCTCGTGTCACAATGTTAGTTACCTTACTCCTCCGAAACGGCTTTACTGAATTTTACCAAATTTCATATGCATATTCAGTAGGTCTGAGAATCGGCTACTATCTATTTTTCATACCCCTAAGTGATAAGGGTTGTTCACCCTTAACATTATTTTTAATTTATATGGCAAAACGTTTGCCGGGTCAGCTAGTATTATATAAATGTTCTTTCATTAGATTCTTTCTTACTTTTTCTTGCTACCTTCTCTTTTACTTTCTTCCACAACCTGATATATTTGAATAGGTACATATCGCACTATTATTTTTTTCAGACATCTGTAAAATCAACTGCAAATCCAGCCGAAAGTTTCCATGTACAGTGGCAGTTTCACCGCTGTTTAAAGTGCCTGTACTGGACACACAATCGCAGCAAGAATCATCGACGTCAGCTCCAGCGGTTCATGCTGAGTCATCGCAACCACTGCAGTTTCCTCCGGCACCTGCTACTCAAATGGACACAAGTGCAAGTGAACCTAATTTAATACTTAGTATTGATGATATTTTGCAATTGATTAATAGTTCCATACGATCACATTCTCAAATGACTTACGATAAAAACATTATACCAACATTTGATCCGGCACAGAAAAATCAACGTATCAAAGGGTGGACAGCCAAGGTTAATAAATGCGCGAAATCTTATAACTGGACTGACGAACAAACTGCTCATTATGTTTTGCCTAAATTAGGCGGACATGAAAAAAGGGGTATGAAGGTTTACAAACTATACTTCTGATATGGACGGAATGGCAGGATCGCTTAGTTAGAGCATTTCCGTCAAAGAGCAACTATGGTGCTTTATTGACGGAAATGTCAGAACGGCGAATGAAGTTAGGTGACTATGGATAAATATTTTTACGCTTAAATTATGTCGCTAAACTCGTGTGAATCGTAGTGCTCCATGTCGTGTGAATAAGTTTGACGTAACTTGTTACAACTGTTAAGAGAAAGGTCACACATTCAATAAATGTTCAAAGCCAACAATTCTTCAACAAGTCTCCTTTTGTCGTTTTACAAATCCTCTCCATCCAAAGGCTGTCTGGAAGAGATCGCTTATAAGCGATAAGCCCGCCTATTGTACTAATCTAATTTTTAAATTCTATTTCTATTTGTTCTTGTTATGTTTTTGGTGTACAATAAAGCGTTATCAATCAATCAAAAACAATTAAATGTGATAATAGGGTATCGAACAACTTTTCAGAAAGTGTTTTAAATTAAATAACTACAATGAATATATATAGCCATGAAAAATATATATATATAGCTCTTAAAGTATCTAAAACTATGTTTAAATATTATTTTTCAAATATTGCCACGCAAAACGTCACCTCAAAGCTTTTGATGTCATATGTAGGTAGAAAACGACAAACTCTTAGAAATAAAACTTGCAAAGAGATTCTAATACGTTTTGTGACGTTTGGGGACTATATTGTAGTAATGGAACGAAAAAATTAGCAAAAATACATTTTATGAAAAGCAAAAACGTAAAATAGACACAAGCTTGACTCACGGCATTTGCCTACAAATGACGTCATGCGCTGTGATTGTTGTTTCGTTTGAGATGGAGAACAGATTAAAAATGTCAGAATTATTTATTGATTTAAAAACATAAATGATTATTATTTTACAAAAATATTGATTGACTGATCCTTCTGGTTCGACGAACATTCGTTCTAACTACATTTTAGATTTTTTCTCGATTACTGTCCGATCCCCTATTGCCAACGGTTTTAACATAACAATACTGACTGCTATAGAACTACAGACAACAATCAAAGTTCTAACAGTAAAATTAACGAAAGGAAAACCATGCTAACTCACAATCAAGATCAGATTCTAAATATTACAAACAAGCTGTTGTAAATGATACGATTAACGTTGAAAGCTTTGTTGGTTTTGGAAGCGATTGCACGCTCATTCGGCAAAACATTGTAGAGAAATATTCACTTCCTAATATAGATAACGATATTCTAAACATTCGCAGTTTCGGGAACGGTTTTTCCATTCCCTTAGGCCGGACAAACGTAAAATTTGAACATCGTTAAAATTACGGAAGAAATAGACGCATACGTTATTGAGACCTCGTTACTTACTGAACTATTACTGGTTAGACAAGATTTTACTGAAAGATTTTAGAGACTAGAAAGTTCTTTTAAATTATTAGGAAATGCTAAGCTTACTTTAAATTTGCAAAAATGTAATATCTATCAAGAAGAATTGGAATATCTTGGTTACGAAATAGGTGCGGAAGGAAATCGACCTGGATAAGCAAAGATTATGTCAGCAGAGCAGTTTTCAACACCACGCAATGTACATTTTGTCAGACAATTTATTGAATTTATTATTATTTATTTTAATTTATCCAGTTATTTCAGAAAATTTATAAACATTTTTGCAGTTATTGCTACGCCTCTCATAAATTTGACTAGAAAAGGCATGCCTGGCGTGGTGTTGGGATACTGAACAACAAAATTCATTTTCAAAAATAAGCTTTAATTGAACGACCCGTGTTGGATATTAACTTTACCTTAGTAACGGAATGCGCTGCTCTTAGGGCTACCTTCACTAAAAGAGACCTGATAGCACGGAATGCACGTGGGCGGATAGCAAACCAAGAATTCGATTTCGATATACAATATAAGTCTGGTCACGCAATGTCACACGTGGACGCTCTATATAGGAATCTCCAACCTTATGAATCGGATTTTGAACTAGACATTATTCCTTCTATTCTTAGAATTACTTAAAGACCGATCATTTATTTTACAGTTAAAAGATTCAGATTCACAGCGAATTAGAAAATTTGACGAACGAATTTGAAGATGTCTAAAAAAAAATGTAGCTAAGATTAATTAGTTGTTTTGGACAGTAGGTGACTAGCTAAAATAGGTCGTGCCAAAGTAAGCCCGTTTTCAGATAATACGTAAATTGAACCATGACGATATTGGCCACTTTAGTTTACAAAAAAAAAACATTCTATGAATTAAGTAAATATTTTTGGTTCCCAAAAATTAAACTCTTTATTAAGAAATATTTTATGCTCTTGTTTGGAATGTGCCTACAGCAAGGAACCCGCTGGACCCTCATCCGATCCATAAAGTCGATAAGAGTTTTGACACATATTGAGCATTTGGGACATTTTATCATAAGTGCCAAAGGTAACTCTCACCTGCTTGTATTGGTCTGCGGCTTCACCAAATTTTGTTTTTTTAAAACATTGAGAAATGTAAAATCAACTTCTACAATCAATGCTCTAGAAGATATTTTCTTCGTATTTGGATTTCCTAACAGATTAATATCAGATCAAGAGGCATCATTTAATTCCAACGAGTTTTAAACATTTTAAAATTTACTTGACTCTAAGATAACAGTAAACGATTATTGCAACGTGTGGGCTACCGATAGAATTTAACCTTGGATAGCTACCTGTAATAGTAATGAATCTGGATATAAAGTAGTAGTGATACTGATACTGATGCGGAAAATAAATAACTTTCGAATCGTATGTACGGATCAAATGAAATCCTTCATAATTTTGGTTGTGTAAAAAAATAAAAATTATATATATAAAATTTAGAAATTATAATGTAAAATTGTATATGGTATAATAAATGTAAAAAAATTTGATTGTGTACAATGTATCTGTATAAAATGTAGAAATTATAATGTAAAACTGTATATGGTATAAATAAATGTAAAATGTTGATTGCGTAAAAAAAAAAATGTATAAAATGTATAAATTATAATGAATAATTGATTGTAGGATATAATAATAAGAATAAAGATAAAATGACTAGAAGTATTAATTAAAGCTTAAAATATAATAAGTGTTGACCACATTGATTTGTTATTATATGGAATGATGTATGAAATAAAATATTTGGTGTTGATAGATCCATCGATATTTTATTTTAATAAAATATTGATAATATTTGGTGTTGATAGATCCATCGATATTTTCAATAAGTTTTAATTGTGTTTAATGGAAATAAAATATTTGGTGTTGATAGATCCATCGATATTTTATTTTTATAAACTATTGATAATATTTGGTGTTGATAGATCCATCGATATTTTCAATAGGTTTTAATTGTGTTTAATGGAAATAAAATATTTGGTGTTGATAGATCCATCGATATTTTATTTTTATAAAATATTGATAATATTTGGTGTTGATAGATCCATCGATATTTTCAATAGGTTTTAATTGTGTTTAATGGAAATAAAATATTTGGTGTTGATAGATCCATCGATATTTTCAATAGATTTTAATTGTGTTTAATAGAAATAAAATATTTGGTGTTGATAGATCCATCCATATTTTCAATAGATTTTAATTGTGATTAATAGAAATAAAATATTTGGTGTTGATAGATCCATCGATATTTTATTTTTATAAAATATTGATAATATTTGGTGTTGATAGATCCATCGATATTTTCAATAGATTTTAATTGTGTTTAATAGAAATAAAATATTTGGTGTTGATAGATCCATCGATATTTTATTTTAATAAAATTTTGATAATATTTGATGTTGATAGATCCACCAATATTATCAAAATATAAGTAACTATCTTGGAAGTTTGTGGTCAAACTTAGTGTCAGGAAAGGCCGAATGTTAGATATGTTTGTTATATGAAGGTATTTTAGTATTAATAGATCACTAAATTATATCTGAATTCAAAATGAAGACGTTAAAAGCATGAATATTAAAGCATATTATTATTAGCAAGCTATTGTTATTCAATTAAAAGTATTAAGTGAGATTTTAAAATAACCATTATTAAAATTTGATATTGTTAATTCTACATCGTTTAAAATTATGATTATTATATTTAAGATCATTGAATTTGTTTAATTTTAAGTAAAATTTAAAATAACGGTCAGCCCATGTTGAGGGTATAAAAAGCAATACAATTTGTGAGAGAAGTCATTCTGTCGTCGACCGTTGAAGTGAACGGACCTAACTTTTGTTAAAATATTTATAAAATTATAATACCGATCTCATTTCAAGCTATTTTGTTTTATTGCCACCTGATTCTTATACAAGTAAGAAAAGTAGTCTGCTGCTCGGCTGCGCTGCGTATGATTATTTCCGAATCTATCATGATTCTGTATTTGCGAAGTCGCTTCAATTGTTAAGCACATGTTCGACGATTTGTTCTCGTATTTCCCGTGCCAAACATGGGTTGCCGTATAAAATATACGAAATTGCCTAAACAGGCATGCCCCATCACCGATTGTCTATTTTTCGAACCATGGTATACAATTTTCCATATAAAGTTTGGAACTCTATTGCACAACCCCTACCTAATAAGGTAACTTTGTACAAATATAAAATACATAAATCATTATTTACTTTATAGTTTATTTAAGCATTTAAGCCGAGGTTTTAGTGAAATAAAATTAAATCAAACCAAGAAATACAATTTTCCATAAACTCTTTAGAACCCATTTGCACCACTTACAGAGGTAGTTACAGAAGTAGAAAAACAATTTTTTTACTATTTATTTTGAAGTTTATTTGTACCGAGGTTTGAGTGAATAAAAGCATCATACACACAAACTTTCGCATTTTTCATATTATTAGGATTAAAATTTAAACCGACTAAGGTCTCTCGTATGCGGCAGGCCGTCTGGGTAGATACCACTGTTTTGCCAGTTATTCTGCTACCAAGCAGTAGGGCGCAAGCATTACTGTGTTCCGGTTTGAAAGGCATTGTGGCCAGCAAAATTACTGGGCATATGAGACTTCATATATGATGTCCCGGGGTGCAGCGCTACGCAGTGATTTTAATGGTATTAAGTTTGTTTGTTGTGGTCAGGCTTTATCCTTGCCATCAAGCGAGCGGCGAATTTTTTTTTATATATTACATTATGTATTATATTACATTTTGGAACCGAGTTTTGAGTGAATCGAACTAAAATGAAATACATACAAATTTTATAACTCCTTTGCACACTTCCTAAAGGTAGGTAGGTATAAAAAATATGTGTTTTATTACTTATTTTAAAGTTTATTTGTACCAAGTTTTGATTGAATCAACCTAAAATAAAAATAAATCATACAAACTTTACCACAGCTTTGCCAATTATTCTGTCGCCAAGCAATAGTGCGCAAGCAATACTATGTTCCAGTTTGAAGGACATTGTAGCCAGTTAAATCACTGGGCATATGAGACTTAATATCTGATGTCTCTACGCTATGCATTGCTTTTTATGGTATTCAGGTTCTGGGTGGCACTACAATAATTGTTCTGGTGAAGCGTTGTGCTAGCCATCAAGCGAGCGGCGAAAAAAAATTTTTTGTGTATTATATATTAGGTACATATTATGTATTATATTATATATTACATAATACGTTCTATATTATATGATACTATATTATGATTAGGATTTAAACCAAGTTTTGAGTAAATTGAACAAAGGAATATAATTTACTTTATTGCACACCCTCTAGGGGTAGTATAGAAAAAATAATAAATAAATGTTTCATTATTTAGTTTCAAGTTTATTTGTACCAAGTTCTGAATGAATAAAACTAAAATTTAAAGTTTGTATTGTTTTTAATTTTTTAAAATCCATACAAACTTTAAAACGCCCTTACATTTTAATGAGTAGTTTAAAAAAAAACATGTTTTTAAAATTTATGTTCAAGTTTATTTGTTCTGAGTTGTGAGTAAATCGAACCACGGAATAAAGCATACACTAAAAAAAACCGTATATACTTTAAAACTCTCATGCACCCTTCCTAGGGGT
This sequence comes from Petrophora chlorosata, assembly GCA_951640565.1. NCBI lineage: Eukaryota > Metazoa > Arthropoda > Insecta > Lepidoptera > Geometridae > Petrophora > Petrophora chlorosata. Next base: position 18,788,070 of record OX621189.1, on the reverse strand, counting down.
AGTACTGAAAAAATAGGTAAAATCTGAAAAATTTCTTTAGGGGTAGTTTCGAAAAAATAAAAAACACGTATTTTATAATGTATGTTAAAGTTTATTTGTTCTGAGTTGTGAGTGAATTCAACCACGGAATAAAGCATACACTGAAAAAAACCGTACAAACTTTAAAACTCCCACGCACCCTTCCTAGGGGTAGTTTTGAAAAAATAAAAAATACATGTTTCATTATTTAGTTTAAAGTTTATTTGTACCGAGTTTTGAGCGAATTGAACCAAGGAATAAAAATGCTCGATACAAAATTTACCACCCTCTTTCACCCCCTTGGGGGTTGATTTTTAAAAATAACATAGCCTATGTTTCAATTCAGTATTTAAACTATCTTTATTCCAAATTTCATCAAAATCCGTTTAGTAGTTACGGTGATACCTGGTAACAAACATAACACACACAAACTTTCGCATTTATAATATTATATATATTAGGATTAGGATTTTTATGAGTAAGGAGCAACAAAACCCAAAAATACAGTTTTAAACATTTTTGTCTGTCTGTCCGGGATAAACTCAGAATTAAAATATGTTCTTTGGAGTCCGGCGCTACACATAGGCTATGTTTCATCAAAATCGGTCCAGGAATATTGAAGTTAAGACGCAATTTAATAAATTTAAAAAAATATAAATGTCCAATATAAGTTGAACCCCGTAACATACGGAACCCTTAGTGCACAAGGCTTTTGCTTACCTTGAAAACTATAGGATGGGTTGACATGCCGTTTTCTACAAAATGTTTTATTTAGTCCTACGCTACAACAAGATAATACGGGATCGAGACAGGAGAGTGACGGTTATGGGATACGAGAGGTACGTTAACGGGATTGGAGCAGGTAGATAACAGAATAGGAGTAGGAGGAGGATGGTAACGGGATAGAAGCGGGACAGTACAGGGATATAAATGGGATGGTAAGAGAATACGAGAGGGTGATGGTAACAGGATATGAGGGGTTAGCCGGAACCGCTCTGGGTTAGGAGGGGTCGGTAAAGGGATATAATGGAAATAGAAGCGGGATTGTATTGGTATAGAAAAAGGACGTGATCTGTATAGGAACGGGACGAAGGCAGGAGCGGAACAGTGAAGGAATAGGACGGGGACGAGATTGGGATAGGAGAGGAGCGGGAGCAGGAGTGGGATAAGCGTGAGATGGAAAATTGTCGGGAACAGGTTAGATTACTTCACTACGCGTACGAAGTCGCAGGCAACAGCTAGTAAATAAGTAAATCTATCTATAAATAAATCAATCTAGGAGTCTTCAAGTCTCGAGTGAACAGTACTATCTTGGCAAGCGTGCTAGATCGTCGACCTTATCGTCGCTTATCATCAGGTGACATAATGGTCAAACGCAAGCCAATTCGCAATAATAAATAAATAACTGTGGTATCCCAGCTGCAATAGCCAATAGTGGTGGATTGGCTCTGACGCATACTCACTCACTGAGAGATTGCCTGCATCCCAGCAGTGAAATTAATAATGGTGATGATAATAAATGGATGACTGTAGTGTTACATTATACCTTCTTCTTTGATTTATTATCTATTGCTGGTTAAGTTTTTTACCCATGACAGGACGTATAAGGTATACAGTCGTAAGCTTTTAGCTTAAGCGATTGTTTGTATATTTATTGGTGCATATTTTTATTTTCGAAATGGCTTAATTAATTTCGATGCAGATTTTTGGTAGTAGCTTTTGTTTTAGGTGTGATGGTTATCATAATATAAAATATGCCTATGTTAAAAGTAAGTCTACTTTTTTATATAGGCTGGTTTTAAATTGGGAACCCAACAGGTCTTCATTAGATTCAACTTTTATTTAATTTTGTAATTTATTTCAGGTAAAAGCGTACATGTCAGTTCATGCCTTATTGACGGTTTTCAATTCAGATGATAGAAATAAGAGTATTTACCAATTGTCGTGGTGGCTGACACTTATACCGTATGCTTTAGGAATGGTGTACATCTCTTTCAAATATATTGTGAAGGACAAATTGGTAACTATAGTCTGTTGTTTATTTGTTTTATCTTTCAGGAAAAACACGTTTCTTCCAATTTCTAGTTTAAATCGGACTCAACGGATTTGAGTAAAATTGAGAATGGAGAAAGTTTATCCTGTATTATCACAAGGGCTACTTTTACCCCGTAAAAGCTCAGCTAGTTTAAGATAATAATAATTGTTTGACCTTAATATTAGCTAAGTTGAATATCAATACCTAAAAATATTTTTTAATTTTTATATTGCTACTGAGTGATGCGAGCAAATCATGCGCCTGATGGTAAGTGCTACGCCTACCCATAACAATTGCAGTGCCACCCAGAACTTCAATACCATACAAAGCACTGCGTAGGACTGCATCATCTGCGCACACATCACCACATCACCTTGATACATCGGATGTTGAGTCTCATATAATTATGCCTAGTGATTTCGCTGGCTTCAATCTAATTATTATTGTAAAATGAAGAGCAAAATATTATAATTACATATATTTTTTTATTATTATTACTTATAGGCAAACATTTGACCGCAGTCTCACCTGATGGAAAGTGACGACGCGGTCGAAGATGCATCATGCTGGCCTAGATACCGATTCACTCGAGACTTGAAGATTTATAATATGGCGATTCCCACGACGCTACTCTACGTGTCCCGCCTACAATTCTCCATCATGGCTGAAAATGTTACTGAGTACGTTGAGAAGAAGACCAATGCTCTTCTGAGTGCCGTGCGGTTAGAGTCGCGCCACGTGAATTTTTATTCATGTTTGGTTCCTACTGAACATCTGTCGACCTGCATGTGTGAGGAATTCTAGCCAAAGGGTGTCGTGTTTCGACGATTCAGAGGACGGCTGCAAGCGTCACCGCTGACACCGCAAGCTGACACAGCGCAGTTGCGTCAAACGTCGCCGACAAAACGTGTCACATAAATATTTTAATGTAAATTATATGTATGTTAGTTCTAAGGTCTATATTTATACTCGTATGGGCCGTAGAATAAGTAAATAACATCTGTTACTTATTTTAATGTTGCCTGAAATAAAGATTAAATTCCAAAATATAAAAATTTGAAATAAAGACAAAACTCCTAACGATTAAATCTCCGTACGTGAAGCACTCTCCAACTCTAAATATAGTGGCGCATAACCACAGCTGCTTGCACAGTGGGATAATATGTAAATGCCCTCACATAGAAGTAGTAGAATCACAAAAATACCGTGGACTAGACATCGATAGTAAATTCAACTGGAGCAAGCATGTTGAGCAAGTCTGTAACAAATTGAGACAGTTCCTAGCTAATATTATAATTCTCAAGAATCGCATACCATATAAAGTCAAATTAATGCTGTATAACTCCCTAGCAAAATCGTATATACAATACGGACTTACCAGTTACGGTCGCACATATAAATCCTATCTCAATCAAATATATAAACTCCAATTGAAAATACTTAAAAATATTGTATCCAATAAAATTATAGACCATTTTGGAAATGATGACGGTTGTTTGATCATTGCAAAATCCTACCTATTCATACACAATTTAAATATACATTGCTTAAAGAACAATTTTTACAGAGGAGTTAAAGAAAGAAATCCAACATACTGTATACACGCGGGCCGTCGCTCGAAACCGGCTTTGTACAATAGGTGCGAACAATGCATATGGCGAGCGGACATCGTCTTACCTGGTTCCTCGACTAATTAATAATCTACCTCCGGATTTGGTCAATGATATCACACCACTAAACATTAAAGTTAAACTTAAGGCTCACTTCTTGAAACACATTGAATGTTAAGATTAAGAAATGTACTAACCAATTTTCTATCTTCATAGATAGAGTTATTAGATGATTGTGTACCTAATATCGATGTAGATTAAATATGGTATTGAACACACACCTCAGTGGTTTACGAATGCCATGCAACTTACTATTGTAATGTTATTTTTAAATCATAAATAAATTAAATAAATAAAAAATAAGTAACAGTACCATAAAAAGCGGTGGTACCTAAAGTTTAAAAATCCATACATTTGGGTAACGTCTTTGATACAGCAGCATCGAGAATTTTAAATCATAACAATACAATGAGATAATATTCTGGATGTCTTTAAGACAAGAGTGAACAGGTTTCTTCTAGGCGAGCGTGCTACATATTTGACCGCATCGTCACTTAACAACAGGTGAGATAGCGGTCAATCGCAAGCCTATAGATAAATAAAAAATGTAAAAGGTCAAAAATGGTACCATTATTTGACGAAATCTACGTCAACGAGTACCTACCAACCAGCATGACCATTTTTCATGTCTCTCGTTTCAGCGTTCGGCGAGTCGACACGATGATGCCACGTGCAGACGGCGAAACACGTGTCGTATTAGGAGGGTTGTTGTTAGAGCTCTCTTTATTTAACATTATTTATTATTTACTTAATTAATACATTATTTACCTTTTGTTATATACAATATTAAACTCATTACCATATTTATTATGAAATATACATATATATTTAAAAAAAAAAGCGGAGGGATTACTTATACATATATTTTTATTTTTATTCATTTTACATTTACTATCAACCCCCATACATATTATATTATTTTAACAACAACCTATATAATATTCAGCGGGATTACACTACATATTTTCATTGCGTTTCAGTTATGACCGTTTTTTTTATCTTAATTGATCATTTAGAGAGTGTTCGATTATACATGATCATGCCGCTATCATAGGCACACTTTAGTTTATATTCTCCGCCTTAAACCTATGTGTACAAGTTTGTAGGTAGGTATAACATTCTGGCCTCCTCTGTTTGAGGATAAACTAGAATGCTATTACATTTGCCCAGTACATGTAAATCGATTCTTGTCTCACACCAACATTGTCCCTCACCAACATTGTCCACACGCTCCACCTGTGCCTATATGATACACTTCTTCCATAACGTTGCACTCGGTACAATTTGGTGACCTCGACTTGCCAATTAGGAACTATATAGTATGAAGTATAAAGATGTAGTAGGTCAAAACTGGTCCCATTTTTTAACCGACTTCAAAAAGCAGGAGGATTACAATTCGACGGTATGCTTTTTTGTGTATGATTGTTATGCGATTACTCCGCCAATTATGAATTGATTTCGATGATTCTTTTTTTCAGAGGTGGTACCATATAAATTTTATCGAAATTCATTCAGCACTTTTAGAAAAAAATAGCAAAAACAAAAAATATAAGCTCAATAAAATTTTCAAGTCCGTTCTTGTTATTTTTGTAACCGACTTTCTGAAGGAGGAAATTTGTGTTCGACTGCTTCACCTGCTTTACTCAGGGTTGACTTCCGGCGCGGGAACTCCTTAACAGTGAATAGTACAGACACAACATTTTGTAAATAGATTTAACCATAATAGCCTGTTCTAAATTCCATCATGACATTGGCTGATACACCCAGGATTGACTTTCGGCGAGGGAACTCCTCAACAGAGAATAGGACAGACATGTTTTTTTTTGTACATGCATTTAATTGTGATCGCCCGTTTTAAACTTCGTCATGATATGGCTGCTAGATCATAAAAGCTTGTCTTTAAAAACTTAAATTAATTTAATTAAAACTTGTTTTACACTAAAAAGGGTAGAATAAATTATTTTTCAAAAACTTTTGCAGTGGAACTTGAACATGCTGGTACACGTTGACGTAATTCAGTTAATAAATTATTTTTATTAATTTAGTTAAAACTTGTATTACACTAAAAAGGGTAAAATAAATATATTTACCTACAAGTATCTACCTACTTACTACATACATAGTATCTATCTACTACCTTTTAGACTTGGCTGGCACCGACTTCAAATATATGAGTGGGCATCGGTTATAATAATTATATTAATTTATTTTTCACTTTTGAGTGCCTACTTGTGGTTTTGAATTCGGTTTAATTTTTTAGAAAAATATTTTTTTAACTGAATTACGTCAATTTGTACCAGCATGTTCAAGTTCCAGTGCAAAAGTTTTTTATTCAGTTTCCACATCATAGACGCACTTATGAAAGTCAATTGATACAATTGCTCTACCACCGTATCGGAAAAAGAACCACTACTCCGAAAACACGGCAAGAAACTGAGGGGCATTTTTTTAGAACTTTTGTTACAATACTTTATGTTTTGTTTTAACAATATTATGTTTTTTATGAGCCAGTTGGCTACTTGGCAGAAATGGCATGTTCCACATGTCACGATTTATTAAAATTATGTATAAAATAAGTAATATAAGTACATACAATTACATTTAGGTATCTAAAAAATATGTAATAAATAAGGTTGAGCTAATATGTCGTTCGCTGAATGGAAAAGAATTTGCGATTTAAAAATAAGGAAGAAAACAGAAGGTGACAGGGCGGGAAGAGTAAAAGACATAAATTAAAAAAGATTAATTAAATTAAAAATAATTACATATGTTTTGAGGGGAATCGAAGCCTAATTGTAATGATAAAATAGTTTAATATATTGACATACTGATTTGGAAATAATAAATTTCCCCTGACTATTCAGATGAAGTTTTCTTTATACATGCATCTTTGTCTTCGTACCTATATAATTATTAACTGTATAAAATATTTTTCACACGCATTTTAAATTTTCGGTGAGCTCCGTTATACATTTCGGAATATTATTGTAAAATTGTACGTAATTGCCCATAAAGAACTTATTCGTTTTACTCAGTCTAAAACTAGTAACTGCAATTCTATCCAGTTCAGTTTCCACCAGTATGGTGGTAGGTTTCTCGTATGCGAGAGGCTGTCTAGGTGGGTAGTTGGGTACCACCACACGGTGGGTAGATTACTGTAGGTATTTCGGTTAGAAGGGCATTGTAGCCAACGAAATTACTGGGCATATGAGACTTAATATCTGATACCCTAGGGTGATGAGCGCAATGCAGAGCTACATAGTACTTTTTATGGTATTAAAAGTTCTGGGTGGCACTGCAATTGTTATGAGCAGCCGGCTCAGTCTCATTACACGGCATGATAAAAAAAAATACATTTAGAAATTCGTAATATTATGTAGGTGAGGAAGCAAAGGCGTATATAAATTTTTACATGTTTTCTATATGGACTACGAATTACGATAGTTACAGTAGGGTACAAAGATTTTACCATCTGTGAACTTCAAAAGCAAGTCGATGCGTTTATAGCAAACTACTAAATTGCTCTACAAAGTAAATTTATTCTTAAACTTCATAGCAGCTAAAAATATTTAAGTTATATTCTAAAGGTAGCGTTTTGCTTTCAGGGATGGCAACGCATGTTTATTCCTGATCCCGATTGGGGGCCTCGAGACCACGATATAAGACAGCTGCGAAAAGAATACGATTCAAGATATGTATGTTTTATCGTGTCCAGTTATTTATTTACTTACTGTGCCCTGTGGTTTAAGACGCAGTTTCCCGGGATAAAAATACCTATGTCCTTTTTCTGGGCTTAAAAAACCTACACTCCAAATTTCATTCAAATCCGTTCAGTAGTTTTTGCGTGATTGAGTAACAAACATCCATTCATACAAACTTTCTCATTAATATTTTTAGTAGGAACGATAGATGTATACGCTATTTTTGAGTTAACAAAAAAAAAATTTACTATAGGGAACAACTTAACAGTGCTCCATTATTCGATTAAATGAAAATTATCTTTTTCGTGAAACTAGATGTACTGAGAAAACATCCCCACCCCCGCACCCCGTGATAACTTAAGACATGTATATTGCTAGAATTTTCCTTGGTGTATTAAAAAAAAATAGTTTTGATATCTGCACTGACGTGAACGTCATTTCTGATTACAGTACATAGGCTCACAAATGGTTAATAGAGAACTCACCCGCTACATGCTCGAGAGAGCAGAAGCGAGAGCGTTCCGCCTAGACTTGAATTACGACCCGAATAGAAGATCAACAATACCATTCTCTCAATTCCGTAGGGAGTCCACTAAAAAGGAAATGTGATATTAATAAGGTATAGAATTAAATAGTTATTGTAGCCCTGATGAATAGTTTTATTTTTACTATCACTCAATCATCAATAGCCTGTATGAGTCCACTGCTGGACATAGGCGTCTCTCAATAAACGCCACTGAGCCTGATCTTCGGCTCTTCTGATGTAGTTGCTGCCAGCTACCTTGCGCAGGTCGCCGCTCCATCCCACCGGAGGGCGACCTACACGTTTGCCTAAACGAGGTCTCCACTTCAGAACTCGTTTACCTCATCGGTTATCGGTTCATCGACAGATGTGACCGGGCCATGGCCACTTCAGTTTGCTAATTCGGTGAGCTATGTCGGTTACTTCACTCAATAATATATACATATTACTGTAACAATCCATTCATGACACACAGATAGTCGCGCTGACTACAACGCCGAAGTTGAGTTAAAGCTGACGCCAACGGAGCTGATGGTAGAAGGTGGTGAGGCAGCGCGGATGCTCTAGTTTTTTGGTGTCCAGATGCAAAGTGTTATCTTTATTTTTTATTGCTAATTGGCTTGCGTTTGACCACATATCTACTATTGTCGACATACGTATTTATATATAAGGGATGATTCATACCATATAATTATTACAGTGTTACCTCTACGAAATTCCCCTCTTTTCGAAAAATCTAGACGCCTGTCATATCTATCACTATTTATCAATATATATGCAAAACATTCGATTATAAAATAAAGAAGAGTGAATAAAACCTAAAGCAATGTCCATGTACGCGGGCCTTACTTCTGGTCAGCTCAATATTCATTACACCGCAGTCACCTGCTTCTTCAAACTGTGGCTTACTACTGCTGCTTATTATCAGCAGTAGTTTTGTTTGAATGACTTTCCGATTTCACAATATGAAAGTGAACAGACTTCACTATCTTGGCAAGCGTGCTAGATCGTCGACGGCATCGTCGCTTAAATACCTTAAATGTCGAACGTTGTTACTGAACCTGACGTCAACATTAAAGACGTAAGGCATTCCAAAAGCTGATATTAAATGACGAGGCATAAATATGCTGCTCTAGAATTAGCGTAAAGTAGGCCAAAAAATTTCAGTAAACCTGATTCGACCGTATGTGGGTCCCCGGTGACAACCTAAAAATCACCGTAAAGCGAGATTTCTTTCATTCAATTCGTACTGTGACCTCGCATTTTTGCAAACACTGCCTCGCTGAGTTGTCAAAAGTACCCAGTCAGTGAAATTTTATATTTCTTAGCTTTTTTAATTATCCCAAACGAGAAGTATTGCGATAAATACACAGAATTTGCCCTACTAAAGTAAAACTTTGAAAAAAAAAACTTAGTTTTGTTTTAATTTAAATTTTCGGCAAACAAGCAGACGGTCCGCCTGATTTATTCTTTTTAATTTATTTAACAAAAACTATTTTACAAACTTATTTCTACAGTACCCCTAAACCACAGTAGGTTTGTCTTGGTACGCACATTCGCATTCTACTGCCATTAACTATAAAATAATGTAAATATAAATACATACAACATATTATAACCTGTGTTATAACGTAAACATAAGTAAGCATCTGTTTACTTGTGTGTAGGTATAAGGTAAGTAATAGGTATGTATGGGTCGTCTCCGCTACCGGCCGCCGCGCCGCGCGCCGCGCCAGCCGGACAACGCTACTAGGCGAGGGGCAGGCAAGCGCGGCGGCGGGCGGCGGGCAGTGCGACGCCTGATTCCGAGAATTAGTAAACAACTTACAAAGGCATCAGATACAGGATCATAAGCGGTTACCGTCGCCTATAGACATCTGCAGCACCAGAGGCATTGCTGATGCATTGGCGACCCTTAAGGACTCTATTAATTCCTGTTTTAAAGGACTCCATGTTGTAGCTCAAAGGAAATACCGAATAAGGTAGGTCGTTCCACATCTTACACGTGTGAGGAAGGAAATTGCGAGTGAAGCGAGTGGTGTGAGAAATCCAGATTTGTAAGATGTGGGAGTGAGCTTTTTGATGACGGCGAGATGTGCGGTGGTAAAATTGGGAAGGCGGAAACAGGTCAAATAGCTTAGTAAACCCTTATCGTTGAAAGTGCCCAAATTATCTTATTACAGTTTTGTGTAATGAAAAATATTCTAACAAGATATTTAACAATCACATGATTGTGATGTATTTTATACTTTTCCTTAAAACTATTTCGATACCTATGCCTATTTGGCCAACGTACCACAAAATGTGATAAATTATGCTTTGACTTTATTTTAGATTTCGGATGATAATTTAAGTTCCTTGAACATGATAATGCACAAAATGCTTTAAAGAAGCATTGCTGAAACGATGGAAGACACCAGTGTGACCCTTTTGTCGTGCTAAGTGGTAAAATAATTATAAAGAGATCAAACAATTTTAGTATAATGTCTATTTCTATATTATATTACATCTATTTTTTTTGTTTTGGCAGACGGGGGAAATCTCATGAACACCCGGGAAGGGTGGACCCGGGTAGTGCTAGACTTAGTTCTGAACCACCAACTGGCTAAAATCCTCGTCTGCTCCTGTGAACCTGCTGCTTTAGCTTTTTCAGCACCATCAAAACTGCTTATAAAAGTACACATTATAACATACATCGTTTTTTTAATATTTTTTATTTTTACATTTTTTTTATATCATTTTTTCCTTTCTTACATAAGTAATGGCTGTTTCAATACTTTATTTTTGTTACCATATTTTGACTTACAAGAACCTTAACTAGGTATAACTAGAGCATGCTTAAGTGCCGCGGAGGGTGGATGGTGTGGATACTATCTATATTATATATTAATGGAGACCAGAAGACTAGCCAGCGCTGGTACGTAAGTATTAGATAAAGTCAAAGTCAAATATCATTTATTAAATAGTCAAGTATCATTTATTAATAATAATAGAAAAAGTGCACTTTTGTGCACTTTTAAAGGTCATAAACACATGATACAAATAAACAATGTTAAAAATTGTAACTTATGTTAACATGACTTTGAAAGAAAGGTAAGTATGTTTACCCATTTCTTTCCTATACTCAAATTGAAGTCTGAGTGCTGAAAAGAAATGCGAAAACTGACTCTACCAGTGCTTCGGAAATACGCCCGCTAGAGAAGATAGCACCAAGAAACTCTGCGGGGATGTCTTTTTTCAGCACAATTACGTATAAATTAGAATTAACAGAATGTAAAACAAGAAATGCGAGTGAGATGTCCCATAGTCATAGTATCAGTAACAGAAAAGTGTAAATAAAATATAAGTAGGTATGACAGTAGCAGTAGGAGTGACTAGAACAGACCAGTCCCCGCAAGCAGCACCCGTTCACGAGTATGACTTGTGGACCAGCCATCACCCCCCTCAACCATATTGGAGGGAAGGGAGTGACCCGACACACAGAGCCGCCGCAAGCAAAGACATTTGGGTGTAAAACCTAGTCATTTCCAACTCAAATACAATTTTAGCTTTATTTAGCATTGTACAATCCAAAAAAAATGAAATATAAACATCATGCACACACTTATGTGTTAATCTTCATCATCATGGGGCTTAGGGCATACAGGCCATGCATTTTTGTCATTAACATATTCATTTATTGAGTAGTATGCTTTTTTCATAAGGTTTATTTTGATAAACGATTTAAATCTACGCATTGGTAATTTGTCAATGCCCTCAGGTAGTTTATTATAAAAGCGTATACAGTTCCCCATAAACGAACCATTAACTCTCTGCAACCTGAATCTAGGTACTAGGTATTGGCAAGCCACTGTAAGAATGTTGATCTATTTAAACCGTTCCCTAAGCGAGTCACGAGCTTTCATGTTGTAAATGGAACGAATTGCTCTCTTTTGTAATACAAATATGGATTAAATTTCTACGGCTTTACCCTATAGTAAAATTCCGTAAGACATGATACTATGGAAGTAACTGAAATATACTAATCTTGCAGTGGCTTCGTCAGTGAACTGTCTGATTTTACGTACTGCATAGGCTGCTGAGCTCAATCTCCCAGCTAGTGATGTTATATGAGGACCCCACTTTAATTTAGAATCTAAGTTAATGCCCAGGAATGTTGTTGAGTCAACAAGGTCTAGAGGGTTATCGTTTACTAAGATATTTGAAGGAGCAGAAACTCCCCTAACGTTGGGCAGAGAACATTTTATACATTTCGTTTTTTTTGCATTTAATAGTAGATTATTTGTTGTGAACCAATGTAGAACTAGCGAGATGGCTTTGTTCACATCGTCAAGGTTGTTATTGGTTCTGTCTATCTTAAATATTAGAGATGTGTCATCTGCGAACAAAACAATATCGCATAAGTCCTTCACAAAAAAGGGTAGGTCATTAATATAGACTAGAAATAGAAATGGTCCTAGTATTGAGCCCTGAGGGACTCCCATTTTTGTGAGAGCTCCAGATGACCTAGACCCGTTAACATCAACTTTTTGGATCCTATTGCTAAGATACGAGAAGACAAGATCAAGAGCTTTTCCGTGAATTCCATAATATTTTAATTTACAAATTAGTGTGTCATGATTAACGCAGTCAAATGCTTTAGACAGGTCACAGAAAACTGCAATAGCATCCTGTGACTTCTCCCAAGCATCAAAAATGTGCTTTAAATGCCCTATTCCTGCGTCCGTAGTGGAGCGACCTTTAGTAAAGCCATACTGTTGATCGTGAAATAATCCATTTAGATTGAAATGTGACAACAGTTGGCTTAATATTAATTTTTCAAAAATTTTGCTTAGTGCTGGTAGTATAGAAATAGGTCTATAATTAGTCGGATCACTCTTATCTCCTGACTTAAATAATGGAATCAGTTTGCTATACTTCATTATGTCAGGAAATACTCCTTCATCTATGCACCGGTTGAATATCATAACTAGTAAGGGAGCAATCAATTTTATAATGCTGATTAAAATTTTGGTTGATATTCCCCAAAGATCCTCGGTATTTTTTATATTAAGCAACTTGAATGTCCTCTCGATCATATGGACATTAACGTGCCTGAATGCAAATACTACATCACACTCATTGACGTTATTAGACAATAAAATTGAAGCTTCAGTCGAAGATGAATTTAGGGGCTGTGTGGTTGTGATTGGTATATTAGAAAAGAAATTTTCAAAAGCGTCAGCAACTTGGCTATCGTTAGATATTAATTTATTATTTACGTTTAAGATAAAGCTCCGGTCCCGAGGTTTGATCTTGCCGGTTTCGGTGTTAATTATTTTCCAAGTTGCTTTAATCTTGTCACCAGCTTGTTAAATTTTCCTACTCAAGTGGAGCGATTTTGCAATATGACAAACTGTTTTAAACATTTTTGAATATATTTTCAAATATTCCAAAAAAGTTACATTACTTGCATTAATATTTTTTTGAGAGTATAAATAATATAATTTGCTTCTACTCTTGTAAATACCCGGCGTAGCCCAGTCATCAAACTTCGGCCTGACGCCCCCTCTATATATTTTTTCCTTAAATATATTTTTGTACTCTACCTCTAGCAAATCGAACAAAGTTTGGCAAAGCTCATTGGGATTTTCATTATACGGTAGAAGTGCCAGTTGGTGGTCTACATTATGTGAAAACTGTTCCAGGCGATTGGTGGTGATAGGCCTGTAGCTGAATTCATGACATATTTTACTTCTCTTACAAGGGAAATTAACACTCTGTCCAAAATGATCTGAGCTAAGGTTGTCTATTATTGCCATACCTTGTGATTCACAATTACAGAATATATTATCTAAGCATGTTGCAGATGAGCTTGTGATTCTCGTGGGCTGATTGAAAAGGTTTTTTAAGTCAAAGCACAAAAATAGATATAGCAATTTGTCGCATAAAGGATTGTGTTCGAGTATATTGACATTAAAGTCACCACAAACCACAAGGTATTTATTACTATTAAAAGTTTTCCTTAATACTTCCTCCATTACAGACTCAAAAACCTTAAAATCACCAGATGGAGGTCTGTATACACAAACAATAATATGCTGTTCAAGCTCCACACATGACAGCTCTATAGAACGTTCAACAGACAAAGACACAATGTCCTTCCTTTCTTTAAATTTGCAATTATTAATAACATATATTAATGAACCACCATGAATAGCTTTTTGCCTGTTGAATGAACTTGCAATTTGATAATTTACAATATGAGGCATTAAAGTATTAAATTTGAACCAATGTTCAGTTATACACATTATGTCTACTTTCATACATCCTAAAAATAACTCTATTTCTAACGCTTTGCTGGAAAGGCCTTGTATATTCTGATGGACAAGATTTAAGTTCCAAAGTCTGCTCATTGTCTTAGCCGTCAGTTTAAATCGGCTGATATGCAAGTTTTATTGCTGCTCTGATTGCTGGTGACTGCAGGAATATTGCAAACTACAGTATCATCACAATGATCCGTTGTACAACATAAAACGGGATCAATTATATTATATGCTAACAATTTAGCAATCTCTAATTTGTCATTTTTCGACAGGTACAATGTATCCTGAGTCAATATAAATTTACTAATAAACTTATTATTGTCAAAATACAATATGTCACTATGACGACATGTCAGATTATATAAACTCATGCTATATTTAAAAATATCATTATTTTTGTCTGTCTTTACTGTGTGTAAGTATGGTAACGCACATAAGATTAGCTTTCCTAAGCCTGAATCTAGCTTACGTGTCAAGACATCAATTAACCTCACTACAACACGCCTATTTACAGACAAACTATTACCTAACTGTACGATAAGCGTTGTGCATTGGTTGAATTGGTCACATTCAATTTTTTATATAATTGTATTGATTGGGGCCTTTGGAAAACAGTTGTTTATAACATCCTGCTTAATACAGTTTTTGAGTAGGTATCCCAGACCAACTCCTATTTCATCTGTATATAATACAGTTTTATGAGTCAATGAACCAGTCACGGCAGGTAATTGATTTTGTTTATCGGCTAGTGGGACTCCCAAATTCTGTTCTGTGCTCACAGTGCCTGCAACGTTAGTACAGCTGGAATTCAGTTCAGAAGATATTAAAGCAGACTGACTTAGTACAAGTGATGGTTGAGCATTTATGAAGCCGTTAAAACATTTGATGGGGCTATCTAACAGTTCAGAACTCTTTGAATTAGTGGTGCTAACTTGCTTGGACTTGGACATTGCTGCCACATGCTCATTAATTTCCTTTTTTGATTGTTCATATTTCCAACTAACCCCTCTAAGTGACCTCTGGAGGCTGTGAGTTTTAGCATTTAAATAATCTAACTCTCTGGAGTTTCTTCCCAACAAGTTATAACATGACTTTAGCTCAATATGTAGATCTATTTTTTCCTGCCTAAGTTTATTTGACTGCAGAAACTTTTTTTGTGATTTTAATGTTTTCTGTGTCTTTTTAATGAGCTTACTTAGTTTAATGTATTTTTTAATTTTGTTGGAGCCTCTTATAGGCATAACCTTATGTTTGGAGTTAGGTGTAGTAAGGTCAATGATGGGAATATCAGCAGCCTTACTTGTAACAAGCTCATTATATAAGTTTAGAGTATTTACAGAATCATTACTCTTTATGATACTCTCTAGTTCTTCTATTTTGGTTTTAGCTAAGAGCAACTCTTGGTGCTGATCCTTTATTTGCAGGAGCGCTTCTTCATAGATGTGATGGTCCTGGTAGGTGGAGTTTAAAGCATGTTGAAGCTGATCACGTTGATCTCGCATATCCTCAAGTAATATGTCGTGCTCAGCAAGTTCATTTTTCAGGGAGGAGTTTTTACAGTTAATCCGTTCTATCGATAGATAACACTTTATTGCACTTAAAAAAGAAAACAGAATTACAGTTGGGTGTGGCAAAACCTTTAGGGTTCGGGAGGCTTTCCATTGCAGTGACGAATATTTGTTCTTAGGAAACTTCGCATGAATTTCAAAGAAAATAAAAACAGAATTGTGGAATTTTTGTAACAAGGTAGGCTTAAATATGTAATTACTCAAGGAGAAAATGTGATACGCGGGGCATTTGCTAAAAGAAAAAACGGTATTTTGCTGGCGCCCTCTCCAAAAATATACATAAACTAAACTGAATGTTTTAGTTTGTTTTCTAGTTAATATTTGTACTTTTTCTAAAAGGCAAATAGATAAATACACAAGTAGGTATAGCTGGTTTATTAATTTAATAGTTGTTAAAAATATTCATATAATTTATTTAGTAAATAATTTTAAACATAACTAGTATAAATACATTTCAGTTTTATTTTTCAGACATTCTGCTTATACAGATCGAACGTACTATCGAATATTAATCTATATACTAATATGTCTGGTAATGGCAATATCTGAAAAGTTTGTTACTAAAAAACGGATTTGGAAGGTGAGAAATTTCATCGAAATGGTGGTTTAAGGTATAGTTTATTTTTAAGGTTTACCATATAGTTACATAGACTAACACTTTCATTTATCTATTTATTGAGAGGAAGACCGACCATCCTATATTAAATCGTAGTTGGTCTATATATTGAAAAGGCAACTATAGGTCCTCAGGCTTAGAAACATTTTGCATAACGAGCGTAGTTTTACTGGAATACGGGAAACCAAATACATTTCTGATATGGAATGCATTGGCGCATGCTAGGCGGAAATCTTAAGGTTTTAAATAATTAAGAAAAATTATGTTGCTCGGGCAGGGATCGAACCTGCGTCTTTGGAATACCGTCCCAACGCCTAAACCACTGGGCCACCGAGCCAGCTGCTCGAGCAACCAAATTTATTCTATCCTTCTTATGTCGTCTATCGGAGACGATTCTACGTCATCTGTCGTCAGTGCTTACATTGATAAACCGAACAAGTCTATAATATTACAATTAGCAACATGTTCTCATGACAACGCTAGCACTATCAAATGTCTGATATTGAATGCATAATTATAGCACTAAAACAGCGGGAATGCCTTTTTTTCATGTCTTTTGAAATTTCTAAAAATATAAAACAGCAATAAATTGGTGAGCCGTTTATAGCTCAGCTGCCTTTCCACATTTTTTTTCAATGTAAATGACGAGTGCAGCACGTTGTACACCTGATGGAAAGCAACATGCCTGCCTATTACAATTGCATCACCACCTCATCCGTGTCAATGCGCTTCGCTCGTCAACATGAGACGATAGCTTATACATACAATGCCTAGTTATTTAGCGTTACATGTTAGTGATATTTTGAAAATAGGAATAGGAGTACCTATTCTATTTACATTACAAATTTAGGATAACACACGCAATATTAGGAAATCACACTTAGAATAGCTGGAGGATGTACAAACTCCTGATTTTTTGTTGCTTTGGTAATTTTTTCTTGTTCGGTTTGCATTTATTACAAGAAATGCGCTAAAGCGAAGGTTACTAACATGTTACTAACATTGTAGTATAAGCTGTGTTAGCCTTGTGTTTCTTTGTTTATTGAAACACACAGATAATTAAAAAACACAAACAAAACCAAATTAAAAATACTAATAACTAATCTAATCTAATAAACCACTACTAGTGGCCTTGTGTTCAATAATCTAATAAGGAAGATGTAAATGTAAACTAATCGCATTTGTTTGTCTTCAAGAACACTTTATTCAATTATAATACTAACTGCGAAAAAATATGTCGATATCTTGTAAAGTATTTCTTTTAAATCAATCAATTTTGGAATTCCCAAAAACTTTCTGTTCCATCCGAGTAACCGTCACAACGTCACACCACCGCACCGGTCGCAGGCAGCGGGCGCAAGCATTCAAATTAACAACCCTAGCGCGACCGCCGAGCGTAGTTATGAAAAATGAAGTACATACATGAGATTGACTTCTGTACTTATCTGTTTTGTGGCGTAGCACAGCGCAGCATAGCATAATGTTGATTAGTCATCCTAATATCAGTACTTGTTTCAGGTTTTAATCATAGCGCAATGGTCTTTGATAGCTCTGGAATGTATCGTCTTCTTTTATTTGATAGTTGATACTCAAATTGATCAAGATCGTGCTAAAATAATTGACAAAATAGAAAAAACTAGCTTTAACATTTTGTTGGTGAATATATACATTGAAATTATTTTTAGATGACATAATATATGTAGGTATGACAATTTTACTATCGGTAGTTTGTCATGTTAACTAGTCACTAATTACATAGTTATAGATTTATGATTAATTTATTTAATATTATTGGATTATAAAGTGTAGAACATAGACGGGAAGAAAACAAGAGATTTGTGAACAAGGACGAACCAAGGGGCTGTAACTTCAAACTTAGGGTCAATGGTTTTTTATTACCGAATGGGCAATCATTTGATCACATTCACACCTGATAGAAAGTGACGAGGCGTTCGATGATGAATCATACCTGTCTAGAAGATACAATTCACATAATGCTTGAAGACACCTAAGTTTTGAGAATCAGGAAACAAAAATTCTGTGTTCATTCCTTCGCATTATAAAAGTCAGAGCGAAACGTTTTGTTTGGGCAGTGGGGAATGGGAGTGTCAACCATGTACGGATGCCAAGTTTCCTTACGTTTTGTTGTACGATGGTAAAAGGAGATGAAGGAATTAGGTCGTTTAATTTCACCGCATACTCTCCGTGATGTATCTTGGAAAAACCGACAGTCTGGCATCTTTACGTCAATGTTCGAGGTTTTCAAGTTTAGTTTCAACCAATCATCGTCACCAATCAGACTTTTGCACGCCTTTCTATGGAATCCAAGGTAGAAATTAAGGCTTTCGTACCAGACCCTGTCCAATGTCTTTTAAGTTTTTAAAGAGTCAGTGAGTGCTTCCTTGCATTTAACACGTATATGGTGGAAAAAGTGACAATGATTCAAGAATTGATCGATACGACGGGCGGTCGGCCAGACGTTCCGACCATTTGGCCACTATTTAAAAAGACTCTAAAAATGATTAAAAAGTTGAAATCCTTTTTATAGGACAAGGTAGCACCACGTTAAATTGTCGTAGTTAATCTTTATCCAAGCTCAACACGATTTACTATATAGGTACGTTTAATGGGTACGCAGGCAGAAAGCACAGCAGTCTACCTCAGTGGACGCTCAGTCTTCACGAGTAAGTTTTCACCAAGGTAGACTGCTGTAACCTTATTTCCACGGGGATTAAAGTGAACGACGTGGTTGACAGCTAGTTCTTTTTTTTTACTTATTAATTGGCTTCGGTTTGACCACTATGTCACCTGAGGTAAGCGACGATGCGGTCGACGATCTAGCACGCTTACCAAGATAGTACCCGTTCACTTAAGACTTGAAGATTCCCAGATTGTAGCTATCGGGAAAGACTGACACTAGCAGGGAGTTCCACTCGTTAGCAGAACGCATAATAAAAGTGGAAGCGAAGCGCTACGAAAATAATTATAAGCATAATATTCCAGAATAGTGACATGGGTATGCTGGGAGAGTCGACGACTGCTCCCCCTGTAGTCCATGTTTTAACAGCGAGAAGTCCTGACGAGGTAGGTAAATGCATTGTTTTTTATTATTTATGTTACTAGCTGTTGCCTGCAATTTCGTACGCGTAGTGAAGTAATCTAACCTGTTCCCGACATTTTTTCACCCCACCCTTATCCCGCTCATGCTCCCGCTCCGCTCTTATCCAGATCCTGTCAACATCCTATCCCTTCACTATCCCACTCCTGCTTTCGTCCTTTTTCTATATCTTTACCGTCACGCTTCTATCTTTATTATACCCCGTTACCGACCCCTTCTAACCCGGAACAGTTCCGGGTAAGCCCTCATATCCCGTTACCCCTCTCGTATTCTGTTACCATCCCGCTTTTATCCCGTTGCCGTCCCGCTCTTATCCCGTTACCATCCTCCACCTATCCTGCTACGTACCCGGTCCTTAGGCGCCATTTTTCCAATATGGAATGGCAAAAATACGAGGTGGCAAAGTTGAAATTCGAAAAGAGCACATCAAAATCTATAAAATTACCAATTTTCATAACTCCCGTAAAACTTTCCAGGTAACTTCTAATTTTCGAACTAAATGCTGTACTAAAGGTTGGAAGTTGCTTTTTACTGTTTTCAGGAACTGAATGTGAATTAAATTAGGTTTTCACAATTCGTAACACTGTATAATACGGTTAAGAGACAGGACACACAAAGGAAAAGGATATAAATAAGCATAAAAGCTGGCGCGTGTTGCTAGTCAAACTCGTTTTGGCAGGCGGAGGTGCGTGAGGGGAAACCGCACGGGGGTATCGCTGCGCGTATGTATTCCGTTTTTTATGATCGCGTTAAAATAATGACCAAAATCTTCAATATCGGTCTATAGGTACCGGTTTTTGTATAATGCAAAGCGTTTGAAAATACTTGGAAATGGGTTGGGAAATGCTTTACTAAATGGGTTTTGAGAATATCTAATTACATCAAGCGGAATCTACGCCGTACAATGTTGGAATGCCACTATCTCCACAAACTTTATTAATTATTCAATTTGATTATTCATTTAATAAATAAAAAAAGAAAAGTATAAACCTCAATTCTCTATCAACTATTTTGAGCAAAACTTAGCTGAGTTTTGCTAGAATGCTCAATTCAGAAACCGGCGGTAAGAAACCACGCGTTATAATGGCTTGCAATTGGAGAAGTTCTAAAAAGAGCTACAAGTAGAGCGCTGTAGTTAGTGGTGACTTGTTAACGTTCGTTGCCTAATTTATATGAAGTGTATTAAAAACGAAACATTTTTACGGTGATTTCTGACGGCCTTTAAAACGAGCTCCTCGATATAAGAAAAAAATCTAGGTGAACATCAGGGTGTTAACCTAGATCTTGACAAGAAATTACTGATTTATGGTCAAGGTTCCTAATAACTAATTTCCTACATCTATAATAGTTTCGATTATAGCCTCAGAGGCCATCAACAAAATTTACCTTGTTACTATACGAGACGAGTTTTAGCTAATAAACTTGTATTCTTTTATGTTTTTAATAAACTTTCAGGTATCGTCAAATCGTGACAGTGCCGTTATTGTCTTTTCCAATAGTATTCAATTTATATTCAGAAGCATACTTACAAACAAGCTAAAAAAATACTGCGACAATATGGTTAGGGTAACGATACGACAAAATATAATGAGTAAGTACATGCCAACCGTATCAACAATTCTCAGTCTCATCATTCTCATCCTTATATCCTAATCACAGTTTAAGAGAATAGTTTCATATTCTAGAACTAACTGTTGCCCGCGACTTCGTACGCGTAGTGTAGTAATTAATCCTGCTTCCGGCCATTCTCCTCCCACCTTACTCCCGTTCCAGCTTCCGTCCTGCTCTTTTCTCGTTACCCTACCGCTTCTATCCCGTCTCTCCGTCGCTTCTATTACCTTCCCACTCCTATCCTTTTATCGTCCTGGTTGTATTCCGTAACCGTTACCGTACCGCTCCGATCCTATATGTTATAACACAAAAACCAATTAAAAATCCTAATAGAACCATTTTCAACTTCGACGCGGACGAAGTCACGGGCACAAGCTAGTGAATAATAAACACTATATAGGTAGTTATGCATTTAGGGTACGACACCATATATGATATTTATACCGCATCTGATTGTGCTTTTGATATGTTAGAGCACATTGCTAGAACATTTCTGCGATCTCTGCGAACATCTCAGACTAGGAATACACCCGCCATTCTGATATCAGGCTGGCGGCTCACTTATTTTTGTTCTCGTAATAACGATGGTTTATAAGAAGCACATTGCTTTAAATTTTACGCACATTCATCACATTGCTAGCACATTGGTCTCATGTATGTTGCATGGGCGTTTGTTGACATACACCTGCCATCCTGATGCACACTTATTTATGGGTCTGTAATTGGATAGGTCTGATTTGTCTCCTTTTGTACGTAACAATTGTATTTAAATAGATTGTGTGTTTAAGTATGTTTGAATGAAAGAAATTACTCGGAAAAGTGCCTGTTATTTAAATTGTATTGGAAGGTTTGAAATTTTTGTTCCCTTAGAACTTGTTCTCCAATTTTAAAGGCTTTGCTAGTAACTCCTCGTTGGGGCTTCTACTATACTTCATGTTTACCAACGCTCGATGAATTTCATAACGTGTTATCGATGGTATATCTTCTGAACATGAATAAACTTCTTGGGTGAATTGTAATTGGGGAGCCAAGTCATCTTCATGGCTATATAATGATTTATAGTAGTCAGTGGATAATATATTAAGATTTTTTTCTCTGTCGCCTTGTTTGATACCTTGAATATCCCTTAAACTTCCAATGCAAGGTCGACATATTTCTGTTCCTTTCATAGTTATTTATAATGATCGATGTTTTTCCAGTGCTTGTTTAATCAAATCTACATTGAAGGCTCTTATATACATGTGAATGTTTGTTTTTCTTCTCTATCTTTCAACTGTATTGGGGTGTATGGAATGTTCATTTCTGCCTTTCTTCGATCAGATTTTTAGTATGCTTGCTGAGTTTATTACTTTTGTTACCAGCTTCCTTGATGCTGTTTAAAATGTTGTTATACATTCTCGCAGTCTACTGGTAGAGAAGCGATGCCGTTTTTAAGCACTAATGTAAATTCTTTCTTATTTTCTTTTTTTCTTTTTTTTTTTTTTTTTTTATGTAACTGAGTAACGAGACGAGCTGGTCGTTTGCCTGATGGTAAGCAATACGCCAGCCCATAACAATAATAGCACCACCCAGAACTTTGTTTTGCAAAATCCTGCGCGGCGCTGCACTGCGCTCGTCACCCTGAGACAATTAGCTGTTGAGTCTCATAATGCCCAGTAATTTCGCTGGCTACAATGCCCTTCAAACCGGAACACAGTAATGCTTGCGCACTACTGCTTGGCGGCTGAATAACTGGCAAAGCGGTGGTACCTACCCAGACGGCCTCTCGCATACGAGAGACCTACCACCAGTATTTATTATTTGCGGTTAATATATTATTATGTTTCCTAATGCATAAAATTTTGCTTTAAGTCATGTATAGTCGGTGTATTTTTAACCGACTTCCAAAAAGGAGGAGGTTACGATGTTCGTCTGTATGTATTTTTTTAAGTCAAATTTTAATGTGATTCGTAAAGGTCGGTGATCTGAGCTAAATTCTAATTTGTTTAAAACTTCGGTGTTGGTGACAATCTGTTTGTTGGAAGAAAGACAGAAATCAGTTTCGTTTTTGGTGCGACCATCTGGAGAAAACCATGAATAAATGTATAAAAAAATATATATATATGAATCTCAACCTGTCGATATTTTATAGGCGCAGATAAGTTTGAAGCTTATTAAGCGACGGTGGAATAAGATTACCTAATGGGCCGTTCGTACAAAAAACGTACTTAGGCTGGATAATTTCGGATCCCGTGTGTACACGCAGTACTAACCATATCCAGTGTAACTCCACTCAATCAATTGACGAACATTTGCGAAGGTTTTTAGTACCTACAAGTAGTACTTACTATATACATAGTATTTATCTACTACCTATTAGACTTGGCTGGCACCGACTTCAAATATATGAGTGGGTAGCGCTTATGATAATTATATTAATTTATTTTTTACTTTTGAGTGCCATTTGTGGTTTTGAAGTCGGTTTAGTTTTTTTTGAAAAATAATTTATATTTATTTATTTTTTGTTTATTTTTATTAAGTTTTTATATTATTTTCTATCAAATTATCAAAAGGACTTTTTCTCAGTCTCCATGCGGAAATGCGAGGCTGGCATGGTCGATCGTCTGGTCGGATCGTAATTCAAATCTAGCTGGAACGCTTTTGTCTTCGACTTTTGAATCATGTATCGGCTGAGTTCTCTGTTTTCCATTTGTGAGCCTATGTACTGTGAACAGAAATTAAATGGTTAAAATATATTATTATGTCAAAATTTAAAATTAATTAAATCCTTAGGCTGTGTGAACATTTTGCAGCGCCCCTTTTTAATTGATTGGCACAATAAAACGGAAAGTTTTTAGAACTGGCCACTTGTAAACAAATTAAATAAAAAAAGAATTTAAATTTTGAAAATGGAACTCTTTGCCAATATTATTGAGTATGAATTTCATTCAATTGTCATTTGTTTTACGATTTGGCGGCAAATTGAAAATCGTCTGTGTCACGTCAGCATGAATTTAACGCGAGAAAATTTTTATGGTATGATATTTTTATGACTTTCGATTACATATAAGTCAACAAGAAAGTTATGATAGACTACAATTGACCTTTCACGATGAAGCCCCATCTCGTGCCACTGTTTACAACTGGTTTAATGAGTCTAAGCGTGGTCGCACTAATCTCACGATGATCTGCGTGAGGGACGGCCTTCTACGGCGACGACCGAAGATAACATCTGTGCGTGCTGTGCGTCGTATGATAGAGACTGACAAAAGAGTGACCTATCAGCAGATTTGGATAAGCTTAGGTAAGCTTAGCATCGGTATGAGTCAAGTGCACAAAATACTCCATGAACATTTAGAGGTCAGGAAGCTTTGTGCCCGGTGGATACCTCATATTTTGACCGAGGCCCAAAAACTCCGTCGTGTTGATTGGTGCCGTGAAATGCTTGAAAGATTTAACGGAGGTGACTCAAATGCTGTGTTCGACATACTTACGGGTGACGAAAGCTGGATTTACTGTTATGATCCCGAAACCAAAAGACAGTCTGCTTAGTGGGTGTTTCCTTCCGAGGAGTTGTCAACTAAAGTGAAGAGAGGTCGAAGCGTGGAAAAAAAGATGGTAGCGTCATTCTTCGGAAGGACAGGTTATTTCGCGACAATTGCTTTAGGAGATCGAAAAACAGTTTCTCCGGAGTGGTACACTAACAATTGTTTGCGACTTGTCTTGGAAAAAGTTCGGGAGAAACGACCTCGCAGTAGAATCCTCCCTCACCACGACAACGCGTCGTTGCACACCGCCAGGCGAACGATCGACTATTTGGCGACATCAAACGTGGAATTACTGGGTCATCCGCCATATAGTCCCGACCTCGCACCTTGTGATTTTTATTTATTCCCAAAAATAAAAGAAAAATTTAAAGGAAAACGTTTTATGGACGCTGAGGAAGCTGTGGCAGCGTTTCAAAAAGCCGTCGAAGAGGCCCCTAAGGACGAGTGGGCAAAATGCTTTTCTCAGTGGTTCCATCGGATGCAGCGATGTATTGACGTGAACGGACACTATTTTGAAAAGATATAATAATAGTAATAACTAGCTAGTTTAATCAGTTTTTATTTTCTAAGAACAGTTCAGTTTGACCTCTTATATACATATATAAATCATATATAATAAAATCGTAGAACTAAAAAATCTATACGTGGAAGATATTAAAAAAAAATCAACCAGGGCGACTTAAAATGAGTAAATGAACATTTTAAAACAGTTTTTAAAATTTTTGTTTGTTATTTTGAAAGCGTTAAGTTTAAAACTACCAAACGGATTTTGATAAAATTTTCAGAAATGTGTTTAATTAAATCCCGATTCTAATATAGACTATCGAAATTTTGAAAAATCTACTTATGGGGGGTTAAATGGGGGACAAATTTAGTATGGAAAAAGTTATTAGATTATCCTAGAATTTTGAAAATCAAAAGAATTAATTTGTATAATTTATCCGTCGATGGTGTTAAACACCCTACTTTCTACTAACTGATGGCTCACGACGTATGCGCTATTTGTTGCTGTAGTTTTGGTGTTTTGTAGGCTCTCGAGCCCAGTGCAACTGTTGGAGAAGTATTAACCCCATCTTGCTGAAGATATCCCGCTATAATGTTTTATGGGACATTCAACAGGACATTGGTGTATAAGATGACGGCGAGAATGGTGGCAATTCACTACCGTACCCCGTAGAATTTTTGAACCCTTTAAGTGCATCCGGGCTTCCAGCGCATTCTATTTGATTAAAAAATTGGAATTCAAAATTATGCTTCTTCGAAATTTCAACCCCGTCGAAGTTGTTAACTTCGGGGAGGTTAATTGTGTAACGGAACTCGACTGAAGGTAGTGTCGCTACAAACGAAACGCTCTGAGGCCCTGAACCTCACTGAGGTATACTGATAGCCCGTGGCGCTGGTGAGTCTGTTTTCATATATTATTAGTACTCATCTCTCTCATCTCGAACAACTTAACGTTCCAATTCAAACGCGTGCAGTTTTCTGTGAGCGTCTGCTTTGCAATGACGATCAACAAGTCGCAGGACCAGACGCTCCAGGCCATGGCCGTTGATCTAAAGACAGGATGTTTCTTACAGATACAGCTGTACAAAGCCTTCTCACGGGCAACGTGATCCCAAAGTCTTTACGTGCTTACTCCCTATAATCAGACCGCTAATAGTGTACTGGGTGTTTTAATAAATATATAGTGTACAATGTCTTTTATAAATAACATGTGTTGTACACAATCTAGAAAATAAGGGCTTTAGATCAGCGTTATACTATTGTCCATGCGAACGAAGTATAGAATTTTTGGAGATGACATGTGTTATGTTACACAATCTACAAAAAACGTCTATATAATGCAATGGAATCAGGCGTGACGTTGCGGAAATTCATCTCAAAACTGAAACGCAATGAAAATATATAGTGTAATCCCTCTGAATATTATTTATTGTTAGGAACTAACAACAACCAACATAATATTCAGCGGGATTACACTATATATTTTCATTGCGTTTCAAACGTCTTTATACCAGCGTTAAACTATAGTCCACGCGAACGAAGTCACGGGCAACAGCTAGTATTATATAAGAACTTTAAATAATTATCTTATGTTGACTGTACGGAATTTTCCCTTCACCATTTCTATCTGGCCGCTCGCTTCTATCCTCAAAGTTGATAAAATACCTACGCAAACTATCAAACTTTAAAACAAAAATAACGCACATATCTTGAATCGTATTCTTTCCTCAGCTGTCTCAAATTGTAGTCTTGGAGTCCCCAGGTGCGATCAGGTATAAACATGCGTTGGCATCCCTGTAAGCGAAACACAAACTTCATCACTATAAAAATAAAATGAATGTCACAAATTTAAGCTGTGCCTATATTATCTCACAAAAATCATCTGGATACAGAGACAAAAGATAAAATAAATTATTTATAGTAAACTGAAGGTATGCACGTAAGGGCTGCTTTTTAATACAGAGATTTAACAGTAAAGCAAAATGTATGGGACTGTTGAGAACAAATTTTAGTTTTCCATCGTTTTACCGTTCACGTCCACGATTCACGTAAGTGATGTACTCGTATGTCCGCGCTCTTGCCATCGCCCCGCATCCTCACCCGCGATATATCGTAGACGTCCACGAGATATAACTTACGATATTATAGTAGAATTCCTAGAATTTCCCATATACTTAGTCTGGCCATAAATACTGTTACAATTAAAAATAAACAAAATGTGGCATTTGAATTTGGAATCTGTCATTTTTTTATGATTGTTCATTGAGTTTTCTCATTTTGGCGCCAATACATTGTACAATATTTTGAAATATTGAAATGGAGTGGGGTGATAAAGAGAACCGAATCGCTGTGATTACATTACACAAAGAAGGTATGGAGCTAATGCAATTTTTAAAACTCTCCATACGCTTGGTATTAGTAAAATGTTTGTGTACCGGCCTATTAATAGGTACAATGAGACCTCTTCTGTTTGTGACAGAACAAGATCTGGCCGTCCACGTAGTGTTCGTACGAAATAGGTGGTCAAAGCGGTAAGGGAAATAATTCGAAGAAATCCTGTCCGAAAGCAAAAGATTTTATCTCGGGAGATGAAGATAGCACCTAGAACCATGTCGCTTATTTTAAAAGATGACTTAGGACTTGCAGCCTATAAGAGACGTACTGGTCATTTCTTAACTGATAATTAAAAAAGGAATAAGAAGTAAAATCGAAACAACTAAAAACTGAAACGCTGAAGAGTGAAAAAATCACACTCACTCTCGTTCCAGCGTTCGGCGAGTCGACACCTGATGATGCCTCGTGCAGACGGCGAAACACATGTCGTACAAAGAGTGTTGTTGTTAGGAACTAACAACAACCTACATAATATTCAGCGGGATTACACTATATATTTTCATTGCGTTTCAGTTTTGAGATGAATTTCCGCAACGTCACGCCTGATTCCATTGCATTCGAAACAACTACTGAAGCGGTACGCAAAGGGAGGTCACAGAAAAAATTGTTTACGGATAAGATTTTTTTTATAATTGACCAACATTTTAACAAACAAAATGACCGTATTTATGCTCAAAGCTCTAAGGAAGCTTCCCAATTAGTCGACAGAGTGCAACGTGGACACTATCCGACTTCAGTGAAGGTTTGGTGGGGTATTAGCTATATATTACTATTCACTGTTATATTATGTTAAATACACTGTTAAACACTGATATATCATTTTGTGGGACCTTTTGTGTAGTATGTGTATAAAATATTAGTTTTAGCCAATTTGTTGAGTAATTTGATGAAATAAGCGTTAAAAGTTATCGTGACAGTTTTTATGGTGGCTTTTTTGGCAATGTTTTTATCTTACTTATTTTACTTAACATTCTACAAAACACAGATAAGTTTATTGCAAATTTATCCAGAAACTCGTTTTTATTATCAGTGTTGTTTCTTATCGTAT
Organism: Petrophora chlorosata; assembly: GCA_951640565.1. NCBI lineage: Eukaryota > Metazoa > Arthropoda > Insecta > Lepidoptera > Geometridae > Petrophora > Petrophora chlorosata. Next base: position 18,759,432 of record OX621189.1, on the reverse strand, counting down.
GAGTTCTATGAAATTGTTTTACTAACTCGTGCGCACAAGATACCTCCAAAATAGTGCAATTAAAATGTAAATTATGTGAACCAATATTTTTTGTGTGTTATGTGGAAAGTTTTCGTGTTCATAAGAGGAAACTCAAATTACAAGACAATTATTTTTGTTTCAAATATTGTAGCAAATAATTTTTTTCCTATTCATAACCCCAAGTTTTAGCTTTAAAACGATATATTACATGCGTGATATAATTATAGGAAAAATGAAACTAAGCTAAGTCGTAATAAAAAATATGGATGGCGGGCGTTACATAGGGGGTGCGGGTTTTCGGGGGTGGGCGCACCAAGGGTTAAGTTATTTGCGGAATTAACCTTCGCTCTAAAAACGGTGAAGGAAAACATCGGGAGGAAACCGGCATGTTCAATAATTAATCACAAAAATTCCAGGACAAGTGACATCCTCCCGCACTGGACCAGCGTGGCGGATATGGTCCATACTTTCTCTATGAGAGAAGGCCCGTGCCCCAGCAGTGAGAACGTGATGTGCTGATGATGATGATGATGATGAAAGCGTCTATTCATTGTATGAATCAATGACTTCAAAATTGCATTTGAGAGATGTGCTCTTTTAGTTTGGAATATCTGTACTATTTACCACTTTGTCTCTGACTATGTATTTGAAAGAGATGTACACCATTCCCAAAACATACGGTATGAGTGACAGACACCACGACCATCCGCAATCGTGATCAAGCTCATGATCTATATTATTCGTAATAAGCATAGTTGTCAGGGCATTTATAACAAAGTATAACTGAATCTGAAAATAAAAAACAGTGTCAGTGTAGTGTGTATAAAATCTTAGAAAAACAATATTTTATTTCCAAGCAATGACTTTTATAAATAACATGACGGAAGTAGTAAATAGTAAAAGTAAAATTTGTGTGTATGCTAAAAATAAGTACGGCACCAAAATTGATCCCTGTGGTCATAATGACTAAAACGATCAACAAGATGTGATGCCATTCATTCTAAAAGTTTGCTGTCTATTTATCATATTGGAATAAGGACAAATCGATATATGTGTTGTGTTAAAATGATGATGTCTACAAATCATTATTGTTATAAAAAGTCTTCCTATTCTCTCGTGTGGGTGTGTGGCCAACCCTGTTGTATTAAGACAACAACCGGGACCGACGGCTTAACGTGCCCTCCGAAGCAAGGTAGCGCTCAGATGTAAATACCACACAAACGGTCACCCATCCAAGTTGTGACCGCTGCGATCGTTGTTAAACCTATAACATCTGTTGTATAACTTACAAAATATAAGAATGGCATCCATTTCAGTAAATGGATTTTCAAGATATGGAGGGTAGCACCACAATGGAACGTGACGTCATCCACCAACCTCCCAGCTGGGTATAGACCATAGATGACCAGAATCTCAGCGAATGTCACAATGCCTTTGCTATACATGAAGAATACTAGGACACACTGCAAAAAAAATAATCCATTCATATTTTATTCAAGTAACTAGGAAAGGCGTGTTGAAAATAGTTAAAAGTTTTATTTGTCAGCTATAGGTATCCCTCGTGGTAAAGATTTATTTCTGCTCATCCATCTTTCAGAATCCACATATTTATTACGTACCACCTTTTCACAAGGACTTCGTCCGCGTTGACGTCAGAAGTCATCCATAGTCGTTTTTTCTCCAAAACCAGATTAAAATTTTCGTCTGTTTGTATGTTATCTATGCTTTAAAACTACTCAACGGATTTTAATGTGGTTTTTAGTGTTTGATAACCCCCCAACTTAGATTATAACTTTATATCGCATCAAAATCGGTTGGCGCCTAATTTTGATGGAAGATACGCTCTCATATACTGGGAGAGGTCCTAAAGACGAATATGGTCTCTATCGTACACGTGGACAAAGTCGCGAGAAAGAGCTAGTATAAGATAAACATAAGAAATGGACTAGCTCACGCAAACACAGGGATTCCTAACGTTAGAGCTATCTAGGGTTACACAGATTTAATAATATCATTATATACTTCCAATATTGCACAATAGTTTTAAAAATATATCTGTACCATAAAAAAAATTTAGATAACTCTTTATTGAAACACACACAGATACTTAAAAAACTAACAAACTCAAATTAGGTTTTTCGGGAAGGACGTGTACGCCGTCTATTGAGAGTGGAGTGAACCTTTTTCTCCACTCTCAATAGATGGCGTACACGTCACCCTTAAGACGGTTAAATAACGGAAGAAGAAATTCGACACTCGAGTTGGTGCCCACCGTAGCTCAATTGGTAGAGCGTTCCGCGTTGAGGGAAAATTGGGTTGCGGGTTCGAGTCCCAGCCGGTGGTCGAATTTTTTCTTCCCGAAAAACCTAATTTGAGTTTTCCGCTTGGCATTCGTTAATGCTTAAAAATATAATAAGAATTAACAAATAAAGCTTTTTGTAGCTGCTTTGTGATGTAATAACTGGCGGTCTTATCGCTAAAAGCGATCTCTATTCTTATATCCCTGCACTTTTTTGGTTTGGTTATCTACAGACAACCGTGAATAACAAAAAAAAATGGAAAAATAATGGACGGTGGTTTTTAATCTCTCAATACACTTATATAAACCAATTACATAAAAGACACACTAATAAAATAGTAAATAATGTTAATACATACAATACTTTTAAAATATATTAAACAAATATACATTAAAATAAATAAATATTACATACATTACAATAACAGGATAGATGATTGTAGCTATTGCGAATAGTAAAGTCATCATTATTAAATTAAAATTATAACTTAGTTTCAGATATACACATACATTTATCTAATTTGGAATAAAATGAATTTTATTGTTATTATAAAAACATGATGAATTATCGCTTACGAAATGATTTAAATACTTTTTATACTTATGGGATAAAATATTACATCCATGTCATAAGCTTCGACGCAGTAAGAAAATGTTCCAATTGCCATCATAAAGATTGGCACCATCCATCGTTTTATCCATTTCCACTCGTGAACTACAACTTCAAGAAAACAATGATACGTAATAAACTGAAAAACAAAATAAATTTTAGCCAGATTAACTAACTTATAAATAACAAAAATATATCGATAACAACTTACAATTGTCAGCAAATCATTCACCAAGTTATGAGTAAAATAACCTACTGTATACAAATCCCCAAGATAGAACGACGACAAAAATATAGGCCAATAGACAAACCATGCATGATCTACAAAAAAAAGTAGGTAAGTCTTGCTTTATTTCTGCGACATACATGATGTCCTTAGATTCGTTTAGCAAATGCTTACTATGAAATTTATCATGTGGTAATCGCGACTTGACCCTGTTTTCAGAGAAGCGTCTTACTTTATGTGTAAGCATGCTTCTAAAAATGAACTGGATAGCATTGGAGAAAACAATTGAAGCGCTATCTTGATTTGGCTGTATCTGAAATAGTATAAAGCCTGTCACACACTACGCAGATACGGTAAGATATCTGTATCTGGAGCACGTACATATCTGTCAATATCGCTTTCTATACTAAACTCAAGGAGCAACGCACACTAAACAGATAACTCGTCAAGTATCTGTGGGCACCGTTATATATCGAAAGATGGTCAGATGTTATCTGCGTATACAAATATATATTTTTTTACTTTATGCATGTTTTTACATTTTAGTATTTTTTTTTCAATATCCTGTTTGATCAAATCATGAATGGCCATAAATGTCACCCTTGGTTTTCGGAAATAGATAGTATATTTATTATCTGATAGATCGATCGATCGCTAAATTTATTATTCAAGAATTTTAATTCGCCTCGATCATTTTTACGTTCTATATATGACTTTCCATCCAAATTCTTCGCATTTTAATTCTTCGCATTCTAACGCAACACGTGCGTCAAATTCAAAATCAGAATCTTCTTCTGAAGAACTGTCTAATAAGTAAGTCAGTCAGCTGTGCGCATCGGTAGACGCTGCACGTACCGTACGTTCGACGAATGACACGCGTGGCTCGTCAATATGAATTGTGCTTCTTTTGGAGACAAATTCAATGATGTTGTGCAGTGCGGAGCATGCAAAAAACATTTTGAATTTAATTGTGCAAATATAACGGAGGCTGGCTATCGTCGCTTGGGAGTGGATAGACGCGCGGCCTGGAAATGTCCGTTTTGTCGTCTGTTGTCGCCGGCATCAATGCAGAGCCCGGAGGTCTCACTCGATGCAATTATGAGCAAGCTGAATTCTATGTCATTGAAACTCGAAGCTCTGCCTAGTCTCATCGATGATGTAAAAGGCATCAAGGCTGACGTAGCGAAGCTGCACGCGTCATCCATGGGAACCTCTCAGAAAATCCAGGAGTTTGACTTGAGTATGGTTTAACAGCTATTGAGGTTGTGTCATGTGATCTAGTGGCGGTTAAGTCTCAGCTTTTATTAAGCCAACGAAGTGAGATTACACGAGACCAGGGGCCCTATTCTCGAGGTGTAGATATAATACCACATTCGATAAATATCGTAGGAACTGTCAAAATATCTATTAATTAGATAATTCCGTATTCTCGAGAAGTCACATTAGATAAATATCGATTGAAAACCGCCAGATATGAATCAAGTGGTCCGGAGCACTCGATATGAGTTTATCGAATGCGTCACAAGCGCAAACGTCATTATAATGTCTTACTCTTCAAACTTCTTGTACGTTTTTGTTTGAGCGATCACTGAAATTTATGTTATAAAAAATCCACTGAACCCTAGGCTATTACAAATATACTTAACAAAAGAATACAGCAGGCTTAAATTACTAAGAGAAATGTCTGGCAACGAGTTTATTTACGCCTTTATGACTGATGTAATTGAGGAGGCAAAACATGCAGCAGCCACTCAACGACGGCGGGCCCAATGGAGAGGAGAATAAATCCATGGGAAATGAGGGATACGGATTTAAAAAATCTGCTTGTCCAAACATTTAACGATAGACCTAATTAATAAAACTAAGTATAAGTAAGGGGGTTAAAAACTAAGTAGGTACTTTTGACTTATCCTCAATGATGATACATCCCTATGATTTATTCTTCTATTTGTAGGTATCCTTACCTAGACTTTGTCTCCTTGACCTTGAGCTAATAATTAAGTACCTATTAGCTCAATGCTGACAAAGGAGAAATTGCAACAAATCAAAATATTTCTTTAAAAACGGGTGATCATGTCAATGTCATTGAAGTTCGTTCCGTTTCACAAAAAAAAGCGTTTGTAAAAATTATGGTTTATTTTTTTCATTTATGTATTTAATTTTCATAATATACAGTATTATTATACAGTAGAAATGTAAGACAACAGTTATAACACAGAAATAACCCAAATATTCAGAAATGTTTATATTATGGAAAAAAGTTAAAAGGTTAAAGTTATCGATTGTGCAATTACACAGTCGATAAAAACGGAACGTGTCTAAAAACAGACAAAAACTATATTATCTGTGTAAAGCATTTGAATGAACATCCTGACGGCCATTATCTATTACCGTAATATCGATTGTTCTCGAGAATACGTATTTTGGCGCGCGATCGATATGTTTCATAGACATAGGATATGATTTGATATTAAAATATCACTCATATATCACATTTCCGAGAATAGGCCCCCAGTGGTCCCGCCTCGATAACATCGAAATCAAAGGAGTACTGATGAAGAAAACGGAGAACCTCTACGAATTGTTAGACAGAATAAATACATGTATCAACTATAAAGTAGCTAAGAGTCAGATTAACTACGTAAATAGAATTCCGACACATAACACATGTGAAAACAATTTAAGGCAAACTTGTTCTCAAAATTTATTTTAGCTATGATACTGTACATATAAGCTGTTTGTTTTCCTAGAATAAATAAATAAATAAATAACAGCAACAAAGATAAATCAATTATTGTGAGTTTTCTCAATAGATATGTAAAAGAAGATTTTGTTAACTCAACTCGGCTGCTAAAATCGTTGAGCCTCTCCGATCTGGGATTATAACCACATATGGGGAACATAACCAGCGTATATTCGTGAATGATCATCTGTCATCGGACTAAAAAAAACTACTTACAAAAACCAAGCAACATGCAAAAGAAAAGGGCTATCAGTTCACTTGGGTAAATTTTTTTAAGATACATGTACGAAAGAATTCTTCTCACATTATTATCATAAACTCCGAGTCAGATTTAAACAAGCTAATCTAACCTATATCTTAATCAATTCAAGTTTCAATCTCCCAATGTTTAAATCATGTAGGTATCTATATCAAATTATATTATAATCTATTGCTAAGTTTAAATGTTGTATCAACTAATTATGTTCATTTTTTACTACCCCATTCTGTATTATAAAGAACGCCATATGTACATCTGCACTCATTCATTATTGTTTTAATACTTTTCCAACTTGCCATCTCAACCTAATCCTAATCCTAATCATAATCCAAATCCTAATCCTAATCCTAATCCTAACCTAATCCTATCCTAATCCTAATCCTAATCCTAATCCTAATCCTAATCCTAATCCTAATCCTAATCCTAATCCTAATCCTAATCCTAATAATACATAAATGCGAAAGTTTGTGTGTGTGATGTTTGTTACCACGTATCACCGTAACTACTAAACCGATTTTGATGAAATTTAGAAAATAGATAGTTTAAGTACTGAATTCAAACATAGGCTATGTACATTTTTTAAAATCAACCCCAAGAGGGTGAAAAAGTGTGGTAAAGTTTGTATGGACAATTTTTATTCCTTGGTTCAATTCGCTCAAAACTCGGTACAAATAAACTTTAACATAAATAATCAAACACGTATTTTTTATTTTTTCAAAACTACCTCTAGGAAGGGTGCATGGGAGTTCTAAAGTTTGTACGGTTTTTTTCAGTGTATACTTTATTCCGTGGTTCGATTCACTCACAACTCAGAACATATAAACTTTAACTTAAATTTTAAACACGTGTTTTTTATTTTTTTGAAACTACTCCTAAAAAAAGTGTAAGGGCGTTTTAAAGTTTGTATGGTTTTTTTTTTTAAATTTTAGTTTTATTCATTCAAAACTCGGTACAAATAAACTATATACTAAATAATGACACACGTATTCTTTATTTTTTTAAATCTATCCCTAGCAATGGGAGTTTTAAAGTTTGTACAGTTTTTTTCAGTGTATACTTTATTCCGTGGTTCGATTCACTCAAAACTCAGAACAAATAAACTTTAACATAAATTAAGAATATTTTTTTGAAACTACCCCTAAAAAAATTTGTAAGGGCGTTATAAAGTTTGTATTTTTTTTTTATTTTAGTTTTATTCATTCAGAACTTGGTACAAATAAACTTTAAACTAAATAATGAAAAATGTATCTTTATTTTTTCAATACTAATCCTTCGGGGTGTGCAATAAAGTTCTAAACTTTGTACAGAAAATTTTATTGCATGGTTCAATTCACTCAAAACTTGGTATAAATCCTAATCCTAATATAGTATCAAATAATATAGAATGTATTATGTAATAAAATATATAATGTAATATATAATATAATACATAATGTAATATATAATATAAAAAAATTCGCCGCTCGCCTGATGGCTGGCACATCACTTGACCAGAACAATTATTGCAGTGCCACCCAGAACCTGAATACCATAAAAAGCAATGCGTAGCGAAGAGACATCAGATATTAAGTCTTATATGCAGGAACATAGTAACGCTTGCACACTATTGCTTGGCGACAGAATAATTGGCAAAGCTGTGGTAAAGTTTGTATGATATATTTTTATTTTAGGTTGATTCAATCAAAACTTGGTACAAATAAACTTTAAAATTAAGTAATAAAACACATATTTTTTGTTATTTCAAGACTACCTTTAGGAAGTGTGCAAAGGAGTTCTAAAGTTTGTATTTATTTTATTTTATTTTAGTTTGATTACCTCAAAACTGGAGAGCGAGTGTGGCTCAGTGGGAGCTCGTGCGACTTTCGATCCGACGCACCCGAGTTCGAATCCCGCTGGCCCCGCACAACTGACTTTCTTAAGTTATGTGCGGATTTAACACTCGCTCTAAAAACGGTGAAGGAAAACATCGTGAGGAAACCAGCATGTCCAAGAATTTTTCACAAAAAGTCAAGCACATGTGACATCCACCAACCCGCACTGGGCCAGCGTGGTGGATTATGGCCCATTCTCTCTCTATGAGAGAAGGCCCGTGTCCCAGCAGTGGGAACGTGATGGGCTGATGACGATGACAATGACCTCAAAACTCTGTTCCAATATGTAATAAGTATAATACATAATGTAATATATAATATATAAAAAAAATTTCGCCGCTCCCCTGATGGCAAGTAACAACACAACACACAATCTACAATCAATCTGCAATCAATCTCCAATCTGGGATCAACAGATCATTTCAGATTCTGTGTTCAAATCAAGAGTGAACAAGTACTTACTGGGTAAGCGTGCTATATCTTCGACCTGACCGTAACAAACAAACTTAATACCATTAAAACCACTGCGTAGCGCTGCACCCCGAGACATCATAGTAATTTTGCTGGCCACAATGCCATTCAAACCGGGACACAGTAATGCTTGCGCACTACTGCTAGGTGGCAGAATAACTGAAAAAGCTGTGGTACTTACCCAGACGGCCTGCCGCATATGAGAACCTAACTCGGTTTAAATACTAATCCTTATCCTAATAATATTATAAATGCGAAAGTTTGTGTGTGATGTTTTCATTCACTTAAATCTCGGTACAAATAAACTACAAAATAAAAAACTTTTTTTTTCTAAACTACCTCTATAAGGGGTGCAAATGAGTTCTATAGTTTTTATGGAAAAAAATATTTCTTGGTTCGATTTAATTTTATTTGACTAAAAACTCGGTTTAAATAAACTATAAAGTAAATAATTAATTACGTATTTTTTATTTTTACAAACTATTGTGTGCAATAGAGTTCTAAACTTTATATGGAAAATTGTATTACATGTAGTGCAATACACTGTCGTCGTTTCCATAATAATCGGTGATGGGGCATGCCTGTTTAAGCAATTTTGTATATTTTATAAGGCAAACCATGTTTGGCACGGGAAATACGAGAACAAATCGTCGAAAACGTGCTTAACAATTGAAGCGAGTTCGCAAATACAGAATCATGATAGATTCGGAAATGATCATAACAGCGCAGCCGACTACTTTTCTTACTTGCGACACATCAATCTCTACGCGGGCGAAGCCGCAGGGCGCAGCTAGTTGTTACATTTATCTCACTACAAAATAATACAGATCCACGCGCGATCGGTAACTTGCTTCATCTGCTTGTCTCACTCGCACGCGCACTGCTGCCAATTATGCGCTTTATTTCCTGCCTCATGCCTCATGATAAGCTACGGCGACGTCAAGATATTCGGCCGGTTTTATTTGTCGTACCCAGTCTATTAATAACTTTCATTAACAATTTTTTTAATAAATTATCAAAAATTTGTATTCAAAGCCAACCTAACCTTTCGAATGTCCATAACGCCGTTAGAAACCAATCTTCCAAGGTGTTCCTGTGCCCTACGCTGATCGGTTTGAACTTCTTCTTCTTCTTCAAGTGCCGCTCCATTATTGAAGGTTGGCAGTCAGCTCCTTAAACTTTATCTTATTCAGAGCAAGTCTGAATAGTTCTTCTACCGTCCTTATCCCTGTCCATTCCCGAATGTTTCGGAGCCACGACATCCTGCGTCTCCCTACTCTGCGTCTTCCGGGTTTTGAACTTCTGGGTTTGCAAATTTCACCCACCTTAAACTTTGGACGTTTTATAGAGACAAGAGCTAAAACCGCAGCCAGGAAGCTTGGTATACTATACAAAGTCAGAGACTTCTTTAGTCCCACGCAACTCCTGACCTTATACCAAGCCCAAATACGATCCTGCATGGAATACTGTAGCCATCTGTGGGATGGCTCAGCCAAATACCAGCTGGCAGCTCTAGACTCTATAGAACGTCGCGCAATTAAGTTAATTAATGACCATGCGCTGGTGGAGAAGAAGCTGACAAGTCTCGAACACAGACGGAAAGTTGGGTGTCTGTCGCTTTTTTATCGACTGCACTTCGGGGAATGTGCCCAGGAATTGCACAATCTGATTCCTTCTTCTCCCTTCCACCTCCTTCCTAAGGACTTCCAGGCGGGGTGAGTCGTTTCACCCGTACGTCGTTACCACACTAAACTCAATCAAATTTGGTAATTTTGGTCTCAATTTGTTAAATGAAGAATAAACTAGGTTTGTAGGTACTCCTTTTTCTAAGTTTATTTCTATTTTTAAAGATAACAGCTTCCAAACTTAAAAAAAAAATGTCGAGTAAATATCGAGTTTTTTGGGTTCATTTGTTCAAATTCTACAGGAATTATCGAAAAAATTAAATCCTACAAACCTCAATAATGATAACATCTCTTACATATCCAAATTTCATAAATTTGGTTAATGTTTAGGGGTAGAAAATTGTTTTCTCTTTTTGTACGAAAATTTTTAGCGTGCCGTTCCCTCTTAAGATATTGTTATATAGTGAAAATGGATGAGTACAAGTTATGTTGTTCCTACCAGAACTTTCGTGGTTTGCGCACTAAAACATCAATATTTCGTCGTAATCTATTACTAAATAGCTATAATGTTGTTGCACTGACGGAAACATGGTTGGTAAACAATATATCAGACGCCGAGTTATTCGATAGTAGGTGCATGGTGTGGCGTCGCGACCGTAGGTATGACATGACAGGCCAATCGATGGGTGAGGGCGTGCTTCTGGCTGTTTGCAAGGATCTTAATGCTTCACCACGGCCGGACTGGAGTTCTACCGCCGAGGATATGTGGGTATCATTATCGTTAGGTTAGAATAAGCTACAAGTTTGTGTTATTTACCTATATAATCAAAACAAGGGGTTAAGTTTTTCTCAACAATTATCGAACTTTTCAATTAAATTATGTACGTGATATTATTACATCCAATCCTTCTGACAGTTTCTTGGTAATCGGTAATTTCAATATGAGTACTATCAATTGGAAAACATCAGGTAATGCAGGGAGTAGTTATATTGAAGCCATTAACGTAGTGAACTATCATGAGTGTAGCTTTATTGATGAATTAAACATAGGAGATATACATCAGTTTAATCATGTAGTCAACCAGAATGGTAAACTATTAGATCTTGTCTTATTAAATATTGACGTGTTGGTAAGTAATGTTGCAGAGTCCCTGGTACTACTACGAGTAGATCCGTACCACAATGCACTGTGAGTGTTAGTCAATATTTGCTGCAATAAACTTCTTAAGTCAGCACCCCGTATGAAATACTGTTATAATCGAGCCGATTTTGATGCACTGAATAATGATCTGTCTAAAGTTGACTGGCAGGGTTGTCTGTACAATAAACCCCTTGACGATGCTGTAGATTTTTTCTATAGCACGTTAGATAGTTTACGTGCTAAGTACGTGCTAAGTACGTGCTCAGTAAATTTATACGGAAACTAATGTATCCTCCTTGGTATTCCCCCGCACTAATTAAAGTTCTCAAAGATATATATAAGTATTTTACTAAATATAAACGCTATGGTATGATCACAGACAAGCACTCAATACAACTTTTAAATAAACGAGCTAAGCTACTAGAAGCCGAATGCTATAAAGAATACATAAATAAGGTCGAATCATCAATTAAAAATAATCCAAAGCATTTCTAATCCTATTTCAAATCTCTAACGCAGTCGAGTTCTTTACCCAGTTCTATGACATACAATTCAAAAAACTCAAGCTCATGAAATGAAATCTGTAACCTGTTCGCCGACTATTTTCATTCCACTTTTTTAGTTTCGAGCAGTGATTCTTCCCCCCATAATACCTATTACCATCAGAATTCATCTCCTATGTTACTTGACGGCAATATTGCCTCGATTAATCTCTCACAAGTCTCTATTACCATTAAACTAAAAAAAATTGATATTTCTAAATCAACAAGACCCGACCCCATTCCCCCCATTCTGCTTATAAGATGTGCAGATAAGCTATCAACCCCTTTATACATCCTTTTTAGTAGATCTATTAATGAAGGGTATGTACCATCAATTTGGAAGAAAGCCTTTATATCACCTATTCATAAAAAGGCACCAACTATCGACCAATTTCTAAGCTATGCGTTATTGCAAAGGTATTTGAGAAAATCGTGTATGGACAACTATATTCAGCATTAAGAACTTCACTTCCAGCGTCGCAGCATGGCTTTCTCAAAGGCAAATCTACAGTGACTAATTTAATCTTGTTGAATGAGTTTGTTACTGAATATTGAAAAAAATAGATGGTTCACTTCTTATATCAATAAACGTTCGCAAGCTGTTGTTCTGAGCAACTATATATCTGATTGGATGCACGTTCCAAGTGGTGTCCCACAGGGATCATTGTTCGGCCCCCTCCTCTTCCTGATTTTTGTTTCCGACATTGATGCTTCTTTTCAAAATTCCACTCTACTTAGTTTCGCTGATGATATGAAAATTATTAAAGAAATGCGAAGCCGATGCACTAGCGCTACAGCAAGACCTTGTCAGGCTTCATCTTTACTGTGTCACCAATAAACTCGACTTGAACGTCAACAAGTGCACAGTTATGACCTTTTCACGAAAAAATAAATCAGTTTTACATAACTATCTCTTAAAAGACCAAGTTCTAAAACGTGTATCAGATATGAGGGATCTGGGGGTCATAATTATTATTTCAAGATCATATTTCATCTACTATTGTCGGAAAAGCTTCTAAATCACTTGGGTTAATTATGAGGTCCTCTAAGGATTTTAAGGAAATTAAAACTTAAAAAACTCTTTATAGTACCTATGTGCGTTGCCAACTGGAATATGCGTCCCAAATGTAGAACCCGAGATATTCTGTCTATATCAAAAGATTGGAACGCATCTAGAGGAAATTTATACGCTTCATAAATTACTGCACAAAAAGCAATATTAAAGATAAAGGCTATCTAAAATCATGTGCTGTGTTAAACCCACCATCGTAACACATCAGACATTGTATTTCTTATAAAAATAGTTACCTCCATTATCGACTGTCCTGAATTGTTAAAGAAAATTAATTTGTATGTTCCCAGCAGATCTTTCCACAATAGCCCACTTTTCTCCCTCCCATGTGTAACCACTAAATAATACCGGCAGAATAGCTTTATCTATCGTGCGTGTAAAACCTTCAAACCTCAGCAACGACATTGACATTGATCTATTTTTCTCTAGCATACCTGCAGTGAGAAGGCAACTGAGTGACAACTTTTTGAACAAATACAAAGATTCTTTTTAATAACTAATTTTCTCTTCTTTCAAGTGTAATCAGAATGAGTGCAGATATGTATATTAAAACGAATAAGTCAAAATTAATTTAACATTAAGTCTTAGTATACTTTTTAGATTAGCTTATTGTAACTACTATCACGTTACTAACAGTGGAGACTTTGAAATGACTTTGTAATATTTAATTAAGTGCCTATATAGATTTAAATAGTTGATAGTCTTCTTAAAACCGAATAAATAAATAAATAAAAACAAATAAATAAATCCAGAAGCAATAAACGCGAACTCATTGTAACACACTGTATATACGATCCGCATCAAAGAACAAGTTTAATCAGTTTGAAGGATTCCGCGTGAATGTATAATTTCGTATATTATCGTATTTGCAAAGTGTTTGATACTTTCAGATATGTTAAGTTTTTATACGCAAATAAAATCTTACCGTATCTGAGTAGTGTGTGACACGCTTAAAAAAATACTCTTATAATACTGCAGATAAAAAAGAAAGAAATCGCAGGTTCAAATCCTGATAAACGACAGGCGGTTGGACAAGTATGAAAAAATGATTTTCAATGTCATTAAAAATACAAAAATAATGGTAAATGAACAATTTATCTGATGTAATCACACTTTTGACTTTTCTTTTCCACAAAAGGTGAAAAAAATCATCTGTTATTGGTGAACATAAGAAGCGAAGAGACCTTTAATCTACTAATTTGATATTAAGTGGCAAATTGTAAAATAAAGACACGTGCAACGCCTTTAATATCGCATTTGATTAATTTGCCAAGTAGAATAAATGGTTGGTTTTGGTGCCATAACCTTAACCTCAAACTCAATTATTAGTAGTTTCCAAACTGACCCTTCTCAATAAATAACCGTTACTTATTTTACCTCTTCAGAACTTCTTGCCATTAAAACGTGGATTACAGGAGGAGCAGTTGTCGATTCACCCATCATGCCAATGTCTCCGTCCTAAAAACATATGTACATATAAGTAGATTTTTCTGGTAGGCATACATTACTGACAATATTTATTTGTTGTGCTGGCTACAACGTTCAGGACATTTGCCTCTGCGTGGCTTGATGCGCGGTGACGAGCGTAACTGCGGAGCATCGTAAAGCATCGTGCTTTTGGTGTGTCATTTCTAATAATAATCCATACATTACAACGTCTTTACGCTGCGCTGTGCTATGTTGTGCTGCGCTGCGCTACATTTAATTTGACCTGGCCTTAACTGCAAACCATTTCATAAGATGACTACTAAACCAATTTAAAAAAAAACAAATGAGAAATTGAAACTTTGAATAACTACCAGCAAAACTTCAAAGTTTGAAGAGCCCACATCTTGATAAAAAATAATATCTTGTTTTCCATTGAGATTTTGTTGGTAACCGTCGATGGTCAAATATAATAAGAGCGCACCTTCCACAGCTATCAAAGACCATTGCATTATGTTCAGAAACTAAAACAAGCATTAAAACTACAACACGTATATGTAAATACTGGTGGTAGGTTTCTCGTATGCGAGAGGCCGTCTGGGTGGGTACCACCGCTTTGCCAGTTATTCAGCCGCCAAGCAGTAGTGCGAAAGCATTGCTGTGTTCCGGTTTGAAGGGCATTGTAGCCAGTGAAATTACTAGGCATTATGAGACTCAACAGCTAATTGTCTCAGGGCGACGAGCGCAGTGCAGCGCCGCGCAGGATTTTGCAAAACAAAGTTCTGGGTGGCGCTGTTATTGTTATGGGCTGGCGTATTGCTTACCATCAGGCAAACGACCAGCTCGTCTCGTCAGTCAGTAATATAAAAAAAAAAAAAAAAAAAAAAAATAATTTAGGGTACCGGGGCCGCCGCCATTGAATTAAAAAGGGAGTGTGATCAAGCGCCTTATGATCAGGCGCATCCGAGTTCGAATCTTCATTTGAACCTGCACCCATGACATGGTTAAGTACCAGTCGGTACAACCCTGATCTGTCACAGTTTTGCAAATTAATACATCTAGCGTGTGTGTACCTTTGTTTTTTTTGGAAATAAACATTTTTATATATTATTTTTATACCCCAATCGGTCACACTTTTTTTTTATTTTCTTGTTAAAATTTATAGTCCTACTACAGTTAATACTTAAATCAAGGCTTAGGTAGTTTCAAACAAACAAATTTTATTGATAAAAATCAAGTTATATTTTTATAACTCTACCTAAATACATAAGAAGAGACGCGATGAAATGTGATAGGCTTAGGTAGTACGTTTTTAATCCATGAAAATGTAGTCACTTGACAGTACCTAGCCAATATATTATACACAGTCAGGTCATAAGTATTGTCACACAGTAAAAACTTTTCTTTTAGAATGCTGGGCACAAAAAAGTTTATTGAATTCGAATTTCGAATTATTCATGAAAATAAAAATGTATACTTTTTAGAATTTTACTCATTTTTAAATATGGAGTAGACGCTTAAAGATGACCGTGTTGCAGTTATTGCGTTGCATCGTTGCGGTTACGCGCCAATTCAAATTTTTGACATACTGAAAAATTTGAATATAACCAAAAGATTCGTTTATCGTACGATACAATGAAGACTCTAGTGTAGATGACAGGTTAAGAAGTGGTCGCTCTCGGTCTGTTAGGACTCCAGCAGTGATAAAAGCTGTGAAGGCGCGAATTCAAAGAAATCCCAAACGTAAGCAGAAACTGTTGGCCCTTCAGATGGGGTTAAGTAGAACCACGGTGAAAAGGTTGTTAAATGAAGACTTAGGGCTTCGAGCATATCGAAGAAAAACAACACATCGTTTAAATGCTCGTCTAATGGACCTGAGACTGAAGAGATGCCACGCTTTGTTGAAGCGGTACCCGGGAAAAAAATATCGGGAAATTCTTTTTTCGGATGAAAAAATTTTTACCGTAGAAGAGAGCTACAACAAACAAAATGATAAGGTGTACGCACACAGTAGTGAAGAAGCGAGCAACCGTATTCCGCGTGTCCAACGAGGTCATTTTCCGTCCTCGCTCATGGTATGGTTGGGAGTTTCTTATTGGGGCTTAAGAGAGGTACATTTTTGTGAGAAAGGTGTAGAAACGAATGCAGTTGTGTATCAAAATACAGTCCTGACGAACCTTGTGGAACCTGTTTCTTATACCATGTTCAATAACAGGCACTGGGTATTCCAACAAGATTCGGCGCCAGCTCATAGAGCGAAGAGCACACAAGACTGGCTGGCGGCGCGTGAAATCGACTTCATCCGGCACGAAGACTGGCCCTCCTCCAGTCCAGATTTGAGTCCGTTAGATTACAAGATATGGCAACACTTAGAGGAAAAGGCGTGCTCAAAGCCTCATTCCAATTTGGAGTCACTCAAGACATCCTTGATTAAGGCAGCCGCTAATATTGACATGGACCTCGTTCGTGCTGAGATAGACGACTGGCCGCGCAGATTAAAGGCCTGTATTCAAAATCACGGAGGTCATTTTGAATAAACTTTATTGTCATAAGAATCTATGTTTTGTTAAGTTCATTTTGGTATATAAATCCTAATAATATTATAAATGCGAAAGTTTGTGTTGTGTGATGTTTGTTACCAGGTATCACCGTAACTACTGAACGGATTTTGATGAAATTTGGAATAAAAATAGTTTAAGTACTGAATTGAAACATAGGTTATGTCAATTTATTAAAATCAACCCCCAAGGGGTTGATAGAGGGTGGTAAAGTTTGTATGGAGCATTTTTATTCCTTGGTTTAATTCGCTCAAAACTCGGTACAAATAAACTTGAAACTAAATAATGAAACACGTATTTTTTATTATTTCAATATTACCCCTAAGGGGTGTGCAATAAAGTTCTAAACTTTGTACGGAAAATTTTAATGCTTGGTTCAATTCACTCAAAACTTGGTTTAAAACCTAATCATAATATATAACGTAATAAATAATATAGTATCATATAATATAGAACGTATTATGTAATATATAATATAATACATAATGTACCTAATATATAATATACAAAAAAAATTTTTTCGCCGCTCGCTTGATGTCTAGCATAACGCTTCACCAGAACAATTATTGCAGTGCCACCCAGAACCTGAATACCATAAAAAGCAATGCGTAGCGTAGAGACATCAGATATGAAGTCTCATATGCCCAGTGATTTAACTGGCTACAATTTCCTTCAAACTGGAACATAGTTACGCTTGCGCACTATTGCTTGGTGACAGAATAATTGGCAAAGCTGTGGTAAAGTTCGTATGATATATTTTTATTTTATGTTTATTCAATCAAAACTTGTTACAAATAAACTTTAAAATAGGTAATAAAGCATATTTTTTATACCTACTTACCTTTAGGAAGTGTGCAAAGGAGTTATAAAGTTTGTATGTATTTCATTTTAGTTCGATTCACTCAAAACTCTGTTCCAAAATGTAATATAATACATAATGTAAAAAATAATGTAATATATGATATAATACATAAAGTAATATATAAAAAAAATTTCGCCGCTCGCCTGATGGCAAGCACAACGCCTCACCACAATAAACAAACTTAATACCATTAAAATCACTACGGAGAACTGCACCCCGAGACATCATATATTAAGTCTCATATGCCCAGTAATTTTGCTGGCCACAATGCCTTTCAAACCGGAACGCAGTAATGCTTGCGCACTACTGCTTGGTGGCAGAATAACTGGCAAAGCTGTGGTACCTACCCAGACGGCCTGCCGTACACGAGAGACCTAACTCAGTTTAAATCCTAATCCTAATAATATTATATATGCAAAAGTTTATGTGTTTGATGTTTTCATTCTCTCAAATCTCGGTACAAAGAAACTACAAAATAAATAGTAAAAAACTTTTTTTCTAAACAACCTCTATAAGTAAAATGAGAAATGAGTTCTAAAGTTTTTATGGAAAATTGTGTTTCTTGGTTCGATTTTATTTTATTTCGCTAAAACCTCGGCTTAAATAAACTATAAAGTAAATAATGAATTATGTATTTTATATTTTTACAAAATTACCATTAGGTAGGGGGTGTGCAATAGAGTTCCAAACTTTATATGGAAAATTGTATTCCATGGTTCGAAAAAATAGACAATCGGTGATGGGGCATGCCTGTTTAGGCAATTTCGTATATTTTATACGGCAACCCATGTTTGGCACGGGAAA
The DNA here is from genome assembly GCA_951640565.1 of Petrophora chlorosata. NCBI lineage: Eukaryota > Metazoa > Arthropoda > Insecta > Lepidoptera > Geometridae > Petrophora > Petrophora chlorosata. The sequence continues at coordinate 18,740,903 of OX621189.1, read as the reverse complement.
TACGAGACCAAATCGTCGAACACGTGTTTAACAATTGAAGCGAGTTCGCAAATACAGAATCATGATAGATTCGGAAATAATCATACGCAGCGCAGCCGAGCAGCCGACTACTTTTCTTACTTGCGACACATGGATTTCCACGCGGGCGAAGCCGCGGGGCGCAGCTAGTGGTTACATAATGAATAAACTTGTTTCAATTCTGTATATTAAACATGTGACAGAATTTATGACCTGACTAGGTATTATTTTAAATTTGCTGTGGTGAGTGTTAACCGACGCCGGGCATACTCCGAGAGAAGGAGCGTGCCCTGCATCAGCTGATTGCTTCATCCCCATTCTATCTAAGGACCACCAGGCGAGGAGATTCACTCTACTCTTACTCACATACCACCATTCCGCACAAAGCGAATAGGCACCTCATGGGCGAACGTGCTCCACCTCAGACCGCAACTACGCTTACCATCAGGTGAGTTGTTGTCAAACGTGAGCCCATATCATACTGTTGAAGATTACAACCTAGTCTAATAAGATTATTAATTAATTAGATTTTAACTTAAACTGCTTACTAGAGTTAAACTAAGAATATTTATGTCCATCAACACTATTCTTATTGTCTCTATTAAGTCGAAGACACTATGTTTTTTAACCGACTTCAAAAAGGAGGAGGTTTACAATTCGACGGTATGTTTTTTTTTTTTTTTTTTTTTTTTTTGTGTGTTTGTTACGCGATTACTCCGCCAGTTATGCATTGATTTCGATGATTCTTTTTTTGATTGGTAGGTAATACTTCATAGGTGGTCCCATATAAATTTTATCGAAATTCATTCAGTAGTTTTTGAAAAAAATAGCAAAAACAAAAAATATAAGTTTAATCTTCAAGTCGATTCTTGTTTTTTTCGTAACCAACTTTCTAAAGGTGGAGGTTTGTATTCGACTGCTTCACCTGCTTCACCCAGGGTTGACTTCCGGTGAGGAAACTCCTCAACGGTGAATAGTACAGACACAACATTTCGTAAATGGATTTAACCATAATAGCCTGTTCTAAATTCCATCACGACATGGCAGATACACCCAGGATTGACTTCCGGCGAGGGAACTCCTCAACAGAGATATAGGACAGACATGAAATTTTTTTGTACATGCATTTAATTGTGATAGCCCGTTTTAAACTTCGTCATGATGTGGCTTCTAGATCATAAAAGCTTGTCTTTAAAAACTTTTTGAATTAATTTAATTAAAACTTGTTTTTCAATAAAAAGGGTAAAATAAATTATTTTTCAAAAAAAACTAAACCGACTTCAAAACCACAAATGGCACTCAAAAGTAAAAAATAAATTAATATAATTAACATAAGCGCTACCCACTCATATATTTGAAGTCGGTGCCAGCCAAGTCTAAAAGGTAGTAGATAGATACTACCTACAAGTAGTACTTACTATATACATAGTATTTATCTGCCACCTATTAGACTTGGCTGGCACCGACTTCAAATATATGAGTGGGTAGCGCTTATGTTAATTATATTAATTTATTTTTTACTTTTGAGTGCCATTTGTGGTTTTGAAGTCGGTTTAGTTTTTTTTGAAAAATAATTTTTACGGGTAGCACTTACATTACTACGACACACCAAATTAAATCAAAAGGTTTTGTCCTTTTTATTCTTCTCACTAGGTCTGTGCTGTCGAGGAGCTGGATAGTTTTGACGTTAGCGTGATGGTGAAGTCTACGTTCATGAGTTTCGGCAAACTTTTTAATTACACTATCTCCTACACCTCGTTAAGGTCCACTTTCAGGTCTCTGTGCAGGTCGTCATTTCTGATAAACCATTTATATTCTTATGCATTTACGATACCTCTAAGCGCTTTGTTTTGAAATGTTTGTATGATTTGTATAATTGTATTTTTTTGTGTACTCACACTGTAGAGTGTTTTCCGTGTGGCCAGTACATTTTCCTTTAGCGAAGCTCTAATTCGTCATGTTTTTTTATGCGTGCCTCCCAGAGAAGTTTTGCGTCTAATGTCATGCCAAGGTACTTGGCTGCATTTTCGTACGATATTGTCTTGTTATTGATGAACATTGAATGGTTATTTGTATTTTTGTGTATAAAATCTATATGATTCATTAAGTTTTATTTTTCATTTTGTCCTCCAATCAAATATGGTGTTGATGGATTTTTGAACCTTTTCTCTTGAGTGAACCCTGTAGCCATGATAGCCGTGTCATCTGCAAACGTTGCAATGGTATTTTCTTCTAACTCTAGGATATTACAAGTGTACAATAAGTAGAGAACCGGACCTAGGACACTCCCTTGTGGTACTCCAGCTAATATTAAACATAAATGTGCATAAATAATTAGCTGAAAAATTAAAACTATGATTGAGTACCTAGTTGGCAGTAGTATATAGAACTATAAAGTATTCTGTAGCAGTAGTTTGTTTAGATTAAGATTAGAATAGCTGCTTTTGTGGACGGTACTTTGGTTTAGTTTGATACATATTTATGGAAAATTGTGACAGATCTTTACATAATTTTCAAAATTGTTATATTTTTGGAATGTGTTACCAAACGGGCTTAGTTTTTATCGATTGAAAATCGGGTTTGTGTCTTATAGGTACTAATTCCACCAATGACTTATACTCTTACCCTAAAACAGTAAAGGAAAACATCGTCAAATCCGGTTTGGAGTAGTATGCTCCGGTCCCGGTTGTAATGTGTCTTCGTGACACATTCGGAATTAAGACAAATCTAACAACATCTCCTTTCAATTGGTTTTGATATAGTTGGGTGAAAAATGTGATTTATTATTTACCAGCTGCGCCCCGCGGTTTCATCCGCTATTTCCCGGGATAAATATCAAATTTCATCGAAACCCGCAGTAGTTTTTGCGTGACTGAGAAACAAACATCTATCCATCGTCACAAACTTTTCCATTTATTACATACGTAGGAATATATAACAAGATATATAAACTGCTGTAAATGTCATGAATAGGCGTGTTGCTTACTATTAACAACTATTAGAGGAACGACTTGCTCTTCTCATCAATCACTTATGGAAAAAACGCGTTTACATATATCTCACCTGCCAAATCAGTTTTTTAGTAACATACTTGTCAATAATTCCTGCTACCAGCCATATCAGTGCAAACACAATAATTTTTACGTACTTTGGATTTGTCATATTATAATATCTGAAAAAAAAACACTGGGCTTAAATATAGGCATACATTTAAAACTAACCGTAGACTTAGAGCAGTTCCGCACTGCATCCGATTCGAATCCAATCCGGATCCATCATCAATAAATCGAGAAAGACTCGGATCTAGTGCGTTATTGGTCTAAGAAATAACACTGTGGTTACTTCAGACAGCATTTTTTTGGATTCGGTTTGGATGCAGTGCGAAACTGCTGACAAAACTGATTGAACTAGTTCGGATGAATAGTTATTTAAAATGGTTGTATGGAGAGTAAAAGTATTACCTACTTACAAATAATTTTAAAACGATTGACTACGACAATTTAAAAATAAAAATTTCAGTGAATACTGAAACCCAACTACAAATGAAAAACGATTGCCTACTAAAAAGTATAAAACAATGCGGATTGAAACGAACAAAGAGTTTAGAAACAAAACAAAATAAATAAAATCATTTCTCAGTTTGCCACAATTCTTAATATTTAACTTAATATTTATAAATACTATGTATATAGTAAGTACTACTTGTAGGTAGTATCTATCTACTACCTTTTAGACTTGGCTTGCACCGACTTCAAATATATGAGTGGGTAGCGCTTATGATAACTATATTAATTTATTTTTTACTTTTGAGTGCCATTTGTGGTTTTGAAGTCGGTTTAGTTTTTTTGAAAAATAATTTATTTTACCCTTTTTAGTGAAAAACAAGTTTTAATTAAATTAATTCAAAAAGTTTCTAAAGACAAGTTTTTATGATCTTGAAGCCACATCATGACGAAGTTTAAAACGGGCTATCACAATTAAATGCACGTACAACAAAATTTCATGTCTGTCCTATATCTCTGTTGAGGAGTTCCCTCGCCGGAAGTCAATCCTGGGTGTATCTGCCATGTCATGATGGAGTTTAGAACAGGCTATTATGGTTAAATCCATTTACGAAATGTTGTGTCTGTACTATTAACCGTTGAGGAGTTCCCTCACCGGAAGTCAACCCTGGGTGAAGCAGGTGAAGCAGTCGAATACAAACCTCCACCTTTAGAAAGTTGGTTACGAAAAAAACAAGAACCGACTTGAAGATTAAATTTATATGTTTTGTATTTGCTATTTTTTTCAAAAACTACTGAATGAATTTCAATAAAATTTATATGGGACCACCTTTGAAGTGTTACCTACCAATCAAAAAAAGAATCATTGAAATCAATGCATAATTGGCGGAGTAATCGCGCAACAAACACACAAAAAAAAAAATCATACCGTCGAATTGTAAACCTCCTTCTTTTTGAAGTCGGTTAAAAAGGGCTATCAGTTCACTTGGGTAAAATTTTCTAAGATACATGTACGAAAGAATTCTTCTCACATTATTATCATAAACTCCGAGTCAGATTTAAACAAGCTAATCTAACCTATATCTTAATCAATTTAAGTTTCAATCTCCCAATGTTTACATCATGTAGGTATCTATATCAAATTATATTATAATCTATTGCTAAGTTTAAATGTTGTATCAACTAATTATGTTCACTTTTTTACTACCCCATGCTGTATTATAAAGAACGCCATATGTACATGTGCACTCATTCATTATTGTTATAATACTTTTCCAACTTGTCATCTCAACCTAATCCTAATCCTAATCCTAATCCTAACCTAATCCTATCCTAATCCTATCCTAATCCTAATCCTAGTCCTAATCCTTATCCTAATCCTAATCCTATCCTAATCCTATCTTGATCCTAATCCTAATCCTAATCCTATCCTATTCCTAATCCTAATCCTAATAATACATAAATAATAGTACGAAAGGACAAGATTGATACAGCAAGTTACAGTGGGAGTGCGCTGCACCCCTATACTCAGATGTTATGTGATCATGGTCAGCAACTTTATCATCAAACAAAAAATGTTTACAGATATGACATCGTGTAGCATTTCGATACTCATCTTCTTGTTGCGTAGTTAGAGGTGACATCGGTTTTTTATCATTGAGTACACTACTAATTTGCTTTACGTCTTCTATTAAGCAGTCTACAAAAACTTTAACACAATCAGATCCTCGATACGATACATATTTGTTTAAATTTGAGTCATGAGCACAACAAATATAATAAGCAAAACATGAAGGCTCATGCAATTTGTAAAGTCGCGTATTCTCTGAACAATCTTTAGAACAATTTGTGAGTAAGCTTTCGAAATCAGCATAAATAACGAAATTATTTTTTTGTTGTCGTTCAAAGTGCTTAAAATGTATTTTACTATCCTTTTCAGGTAATGAGAGTAATACTTTCGAACAATTGTGTGAATTATTTTTGGCTTCAGTCGTAAACAAGAATCACAATAAATTATTTTTCAAAAAAAACTAAACCGACTTCAAAACCACAAATAGGCACTCAAAAGTGAAAAATAAATTATTATAATTATCATAAGCGCTGCCCACTCATATATTTGAAGTCGGTGCCAGCCAAGTCTATTAGGTAGCAGATAAATACTATGTATATAGTAACTATTGTACTACTGTATTGTACTGTATTGTATTGTAGTACTTGTAGGTAGTATCTATATATAATAATCAAAAATAATTTATTTTAACCTTTTTAGTGCAAAACAAGTTTTAATTAAATTAATTTAAAAAGTTTTTAAAGACAAGCATTTATGATCTAGCAGCCACATCATGACGAAGTTTAAAACGGGCTATCATAATTAAATTTATGTACAAAAAAAATTCATGACTCTTCTATTCTCTGTTGAGGAGTTCCCTCGCCGGAAGTCATTCCTGGGTGTATCAGCCATGTCATGGTGGAATTTAGAACAGGCTATTATGGTTAAATCCATTTACAAAATTTTGTGTCTGTACTATTCACCGTTGAGGAGTTCCCTCACCGGAAGTCAACCCTGGGTGAAGCATGTGAAGCAGTCGAATACAAACCTCCACCTTTAGAAAGTCGGTTACAACAAAAACAAGAACCGACTTGAAGATTAAACTTATATTTTTTTTTGTTTTCGCAATATTTTTCAAAAAGTGCTGAATGAATTTCGATAAAATTTATATGGGACCACCTCTGAAGTATGACCTACCAATCAAAAAAAGAATCATCGAAATCCATTCATAATTGGCAGAGTAATCGCGTAACAAACACACAAAAAAAAAATAAAAAAAAAAAAAAAAGAACATACCGTCGAATTGTAAACCTCCTCCTTTTTGAAGTCGGTTAAAAATAAAGTTTACCTTTATGTTGAGTAAATTGACGTCGGACTAAACGTTTGAGATCTTTAATTAAACAGTAATGACCAACACCGTTTTTCTCAATATAAAGCAAATTAATGTGATTTTGTTGTTTTGAATTTGTTAAGTAAAGAGGACCAGTGATATGACATTTTTTTATCTAATCCATATATATTTACACTAATGTTTGAGTTATTCCTTTCAAATGTTTTTATATCGCAAGGAGATGGTGGAAATGCCATATTTTTTGTATTCAGAACGTGGGCATAATGTGGATACGAACTTGTTCGACACACATTGTTTTGTGACGGGAATAATGACGCAGTAATACACCATAACAAGCATTTGTCGTCATCGTTCTTAATATTCAAACAACTTTTAGTATTCGCTATTCTCGGAGGCAATGGAATATAGGTACCGCCATCGATTAATGGGGAGCACGTTTTCTATTTCGTCGCATTTATATACTTTTATCTCAATATAATGAGAGCCTTTCTTGGACGGGTTTTCCTGACGAGCGTGTCCGTTCGCCAGGCGTCTAGTGATGTATGAATAAATATACGGTTTTTTACCGGATGTTGAGGGGACCACTTCTTCGTCCTCACTGTCGGAGCTAAACAAATCTTTGGCTGTTGACTTTGATATGGTAGGACTGATAGGGTTGATGGTGATCATCTTATTTTTCTTCGGTGCTGGGTGGCCGGGCAAGGTTGAAGGCTTGGAGGATCGCTTCTTTGACGTTTTTTTCTCGATCTTCTCGACCTCTTCACTCGACTCTTCACCTTCTGAGGGGAAGAGACGGTCCGCTTTTTCTTGCATATGTTTCGACCTGGAATAGTAAACCATTATATTAAATTACTAACATCATAATAAATTACACCTCCTTGACTACTACTACTATGCTTTAAAAGACAATCTTTATATATAGACAGACTAGGATAAACAACTGGAATATATAAAATATTGAAATAGACAAACAAATGGAAAGGACAAACAATTTGAACAGACAACAAACAATTGTAATAGACATACAAATGGAATAGACGAACATTTTAAATAGACAAACAATTTGAATACATCATTTCTTTAAATAGACGATGAATTCGAATAGAGAAACTATTGAAATAGACAAATTGAAATCAAGTGAAATTATTCGGTACTTACATTTTTATCAGCTTTATGATTTCTTGTTCAGTATTTCTTGTTAGTAGGTTATATCACCGTTGGTTCCTCGAAAGAAGTGTGGTTCCTGGATGCTCTGCCCAGCGTTAAATAGGACAAAATCGTATGTACTATTTCCATATTCAGAAACAATCCACGTGATCGGAAAAAGCAATGTCATCTTTTTCTATACAAATCGCTGATGATAGTAGTACTTAATTAATCAGGTAGCTAATACTTAAACTTGTCAACCTAATTAGAACCTTATTAAGTAGATTGAAAGCACACTCTATAAATTAAGCAATAGCAACAAAAGTTTGTTGCGATGCATGATAGAAACATAAAATATAGAACTGTAACTTGATTTATTAATCTTTCTAGCTCACCATGATAAACATGCAATACCTTGATTTTATTTAGTGCATGCATATAGTTGCGATAGTAAAACTAAGTATAATGATAATAAGGACCTAGGTATCATAATTATATTAATATTATCTAATCGTAAAAAATCATAATCGTTAAAGTAAAATAAAGTACTAATGTTGATATGATAGGCATAGTTTTATCTACGGCACATACTTTTAACAAAAGTATCTAGTAAATTAATATCTAATAAAATTAACTTCTCATAAACGTACCTTTTCTATGACAAATCTATGGAGTTCAGGTACTGCTTATATGTATACTTCATTTATATGTTTAATTGATTGACATAATCATAATGTACAGTATCTTAAATGAATACAGAACTTCAAACTTTCTATCTCGCCAGGTTAACAACATCATCATTTAATTTAATTAAAAAATATAGAAATCGTTCTGTACTCATGTATAGCTAAAGATATACCTAACTATCTAAAAATATCTCATGGTTTAATAGTATTATCTATTTAAAAATTTTGTACTCCCCCGTCTACTCCTTTTCTTTAGATACTATTCATCTGAAGTTTGTCTGAAAGAAATCGCTCTAAGCGATAAGACCGTCCATTGTACTACCCTAGTTATGAAGTTTATCTGTAAGTGGTATACAATAATGAGTTTTAGTATTGTAAGTATGTCTACCTAAACTAAAATTATATTCACCACTATTATTAAAATACTGATACCTCAAGTAAAATTGTACAGAGTACTATGAATTGAAAACCCGATTCTTGTAAAGCTTAGATAATAGTAAAGTTTATGTACCTATAAATATGTAAACTAACAGTTATAATAAACAGTTGTAACAAACAACCGAAAAACATAATATTTAATACATAATAATAATAATATAAGTAGTTATGCTATCAAATCAAGGTATTGAATTGTACTGATAGTTGCGTACGTATGATGTATGTATTACATTATGTATCATATTATGTGTATAGAAAACCTAGATTTATAGTTTATGTATTAGCATCATGGAAGGAGGGAAGGGAGGCTTTTGCCCAGCAGTGGGACGAAATAGGCTCACAAAAAAAAAAAAAAATAGCATTATTTCTATTCTGTAAAACTAAAAAAAAAATATAAAAATTAAAATTAAAAAACTATTAAATTAAAATTAAATTAAGTAAAAATTGGTACATGAAATGATTTAATGCTAATTATGCATTATTTACAAGTATTCAAGGTCATGAAAGAAATATTGTGGGCGTGCGGCAACGTTTTTGGCAAAAAGTACATTGAGTAGGTATTTGGTATCTTAATGAATGAATCTAAATAAATAACATAACTAAATACCGTTATGTGAAAAGGCTTGTTCTATCACTGGAAATAAATGTATGCTGATGACGAAAAACTTACGCAAAGTATTTCACTTGAACCAAAGAGAATTCTTCTGTTATTATTGAACTATTATAAGTTATAATAGTATGAATCGTTTCACGAAGTTTCATCACGTCATAACAAGAAATGTTTCGAGACGTCAAATCCCACGAATAAGAATAGTTATGTGGGCACCTAGACAAAATAATGATTAACACATATATAGAATTTTTGTTTCTAAGTAATCACCCATGCTTATTATATGAGGGTCAAACTGAAAGTTCTTAGAAAATCAGAAACTGATTAAACTAGCTAGTTATAACTATTATTATATCTTTTCAAAATAGTGTCTGTTTACGTCAATACATCGCTGCATCCGATGGAACCACTGAGAAAAGCACTTTGCCCACCCGTCCTTAGGGGTCTCTTCGACGGCCTTTTGAAACGCTGCCACAGCTTCCTCAGCGTCCATAAAACGTTTTCCTTTAAGTTTTTCTTTTATTTTTGGGAATAAATAAAAATCACAAAGTGCGAGGTCAGGACTATACGGCGGATGACCCACTAATTCCACGACTGTAATTCCCAGTAATTGACGTCGCTAAATAGTCGATCGTTCGCCTGGCGGTGTGCGACGAGGAATTGTGGTGAAGGAGGATTCTACTGCTAGGTCGTTTCTCGCGAACTTTTTCCAAGACAAGTGGCAAACAATTGTTAGTGTACTGCAGATACTGTTTTTCGATTATATAAAGCAATTGTCGCGAAATGACCTGTCCTTCCGAAGAACGACGCTTCCATCTTTTTTTCCACGCTTCGACCTATCTTCACTTTAGTTGGCAACTCCTCGGAAGGAAACACCCACTGAGCAGACTGTCTTTTGGTTTCGGGATCATGACAGTAAATCCAGCTTTCGTCACCCATAAGTATGTCGAACACAGCATTTGAGTCACCTCCGTTAAATCTTTCAAGTATTTCACGGCACCAATCAACACGACCGAGTTTTTGGGCCTCGGTCAAAATATGAGGTATCCACCGGGCACAAAGCTTCCTGACCGCTCTTTGGTTTTAAATGTTCATGGAGTATTTTGTGCACTTGACTCATACCAATGGCTAAGTTTGTCCAAATCTGCTGATAGGTCACTCTTTTGTCAGTCTCTATCATACGACGCACAGCACAGATGTTATCTTCGGTCGTCGCCGTAGAAGGCCGTCCCTCACGCAGATCATCGGTGAGATTAGTGCGACCACGCTTAAACTCATTAAACCAGTTGTAAACAGTGGCACGAGATGGGGCTTCATCGTGAAAGGCCAATTGTAGTCTATCATAACTTTCTTGTTGACTTAAATGTAATCAAAAGTCATAAAAATCATGGCATGAAAATTTCCTCGCGTTAATTTCATGCTGACGTGACACAGACAATTTTCAATTTGCCGCCAAATCGTAAAACAAATGACAATTGAATGAAATTCATACTCAATAATATTGGCAAAGAGTTCTATTTTCAAAATTTAAATTATTTTTTTAATTATTTTGTTTACAAGTGGGCACGTCTAAAAACTTTCAGTTTGACTTTCGTATAGGGCACAGGCAGGAGGATGCAAAGGAAACCAAAATGCTTTGGTTTATAGATTTAATTTAAATAGGTTTATAGTTAAAGTTAAATTTTACAAGCGAGATAACCTAAGTGGTGACAACGGTTCTATGTGAGACCAGAAGTGACGGTCTGGTGGAAACATTACATTATGAAAAGAGATAAAGAGAGGGCATGATGTGATGCATCAACGCCTCGTGAATTTATTGCTCTTGCGGGCAGTTGGGACGCACCTCGACGTCATACGTAACATGTTTTGCTACAATATTTTATCTTTAAATATTTTGTTTGGGTTCTATTAACCCGGTCTTGTGACTAACTATAGTTTCTGTACTCAAATCAACAAAAACTCAATTCAGTTGGCCTCAATGAGTATTTTCATCACAGTTAGAAATAGGATTGATTGGCAACAAAGAATGTTTCAAGTTGATTAATCGTTTTTCTGTACAAAATGTATGGGGAAAGTTTTTACAGATTTCTGTCATTTCTAGTACTCATAATTTAAATGGTCCCATAGAGTCTTTTGATCCCTACAAGACACAGGATTGAAGTGCATAAAAGTTTTTTTTAGTAATTTAGCTTTTTTTCGGTGACTATATTTTTTCAAAATCTGTGAATGCAGGTCAGAAGATCTCAAAAAGTTATGGATGGTCTCCTAGGAACGTTTTCCTGTAACTATAACGGTTAAAGTACCTGCCCTAACTGCCCCGTCTCAAAAACCCACTCTGTATTAAATCAAGATACTAACTTAGTAAACAGTATGTAAAATAATTACGATGGTACAAAAGTATCTACAGCAATACTACATTCCATATTATGCCCGCGGGCAATTTCTTTTCCACCCTGTATATGTACCAGGTGTAACATAATGTGTGTATCGACGCAAAGGGGGCTATTCTGTCCAAGCATGCGAATAACTTGATGTGTACAAAGATTGAATATAGCGTTTTTGAAATTCTCATATAATAGTTAAATTAACTTTATCTTTGAAATTTGCGAAAACCCTAACATGAATCAGTGTTTGAATATTATTGCATCACCAGCTGCTAGTAAGAGGCAGGGTTGTCATGATGTGTTTTTTAGTTTTCGTGGAAACATTATGAGATTTTTTTATGAATAAAAATATTTAAAATTTCAAAACTTGTTGTACATGCGTTGTTCGCCATAACGTGCAGAATAAGACCCCTTTAGGTTTATACACATAAATGATTCACATAGTATATGTGATCATAATATACAACAAAGACAGACTTTAAAATATCATCTGACCTGTTCCAGGGATTTTTGTACAGTAAACCATGCATGGTATATACAAGGAGACTGGAAGCGTTGTGAATGTAAATTCCAATTTCAAGTAACGATGTTATTACTAACGCAAACTTGTAACCTGAAAATAAGATTGATTTTTGGAACACCAATTTTCATACAACAAAGTTCTGTAAAAAAGTAAACATACACTTATGACAACATAGATAAAACAAGAGACAATACCTGATCCTGGCCTCGAAATAAAATTTCCCGTATTTAGAGAACCAGCAACTACCAGGGCCATGATACCCTTAAAGGATATTGAATGCATAAGTGCATGCTCGACAAGCATTTCAGATTTTAAATTTAACAAAAACAATAATTTCAATTCTGAAACCCAGCGTCAAATATCGATGAAATTTATAATGGACCACTTTAAAGCTATATTGAATCCAAAGCAAAAATAATTATCTAAATCGGTTTTTAAATGACAGAGCTCCGATGTAACGAGCAATGAGCAACGAGTAATGATCCTCTTCCTTATTTTAAGTCGGTTAATACATGCGTCCAACGATCACATGCATAGATCCTGACCCCTAACTAGGAATCCCTGTATCTCGGAAACCAGGAACTAAAATTACCATGGTCCCACAACACCCAGACACAAAACCAATGCTTGCGCTTTTTTCTGTGCACAAACATTTGTCTCGTCGCGGGAATCGAACCCGCAACCTTAGTGGTGTATGAGATTTGAGCCAACCTGCCCGACCACTAGAGAGGCTGACCTAGAGCTGGCTTAGGTATGCAGAATATTTCGCCGCAGTCGACGTTTGAACCTTTTTCTTCAGTATAGGAAACGCTCTAAATCAATTCGGTGGTTGAAATATTAAATATTTTAGTTAAAAGAAAAGGTGTGCCACCTTTTCTTTTAACTATCTTGGCGATAGTTAATTCGTTATTGCTTAAAACATAAATTTAAGATTTTTTTGTTTAATATGTAAAAGTAATTTAGCCCGATGCGTTGGCTGGATATCGGCAGATCAAATTTAGTCAATGACCACCAAATCTTACCCGAATTGCCGCACCTAATTCTTCCGTGGTTCAACTCGCTCATACACCTGGGGGAAGCGACATGAAGGGGTGTCGAGTGAGACTTCTGGTGGAGCCTACTTTGGTGATCTTTTACTATTTTCGGTGATCATTTACTATTTTTTCGTGATTATTTACTATTTTTGGGGTCACATTTTACTATATCTGGTAGTCTGTTACACATAAGCTGTTCTTAAATATGTAATTTTGCTTGCCGACGTTATTGAGAGGTTACAAAGCTAGATAAAAGAATAAAAAACTTACCATAAAAGAACGGAATCATTTTTGGAACATACAAATGTTCTTCCGGCGCGTATGATGCCAAAAATACATTAACATATGTATGGGGAAGAGACTTATAGAGCATTATCAAAAGATACTTCCAAAAAAACCTAGAAACAAAGTGTAGGTATATTAAACTAGTTGTTATCCGCAATTTCATTCGCGTAGCAATCTATTCTGTTACCGACTATTTTTAGTCTCACCCTATCCCGTCCCTTCCCGCTCCTACCTGTTATTATCCCGCTCCTATACCATTATCACCCCGCTTCTATCCGTTCCCATCTATCACGATACCGTTACCCTCTAAAGCTCAAAGTTCAAAAGTTTGTTATTCATTTTTGGCATCACAGACGCAGTTATGTACGTCAATTATTACAATGATGATAATAAATCTACACCGTATCTGAAAAAGAACCACTAATCAGAAGATACGCCAAGAAACTGAGGGACATTGTTTTTAGAACCTCAGTAACAATATTGTACTGTTGATTATAACAATATTATGTTCCTTATGTGACAATATTATCTGTATCTCCTGTCCCGTTACCTTTCCCTTCCTATCCCACTACCGGCCCGCTCCTATATTATTGCCGTCCTACTTCTACTGCGTTAACGTTCCCTTCTGTCGCGTTACACTAAATATAAGTACACAACAGCATGAACTGTCCATAGAGCAATGTTGAACTACTTCAGCATACGGCAATGCGGAAATATATTAGATAAACACTCTAATGAACCGTGAGTGAGCTGGCCTGCAGACGAGCATTGAACTGGTTTTATAGTTTACCAGTTTCATCAGTGCTAAGGTTTATTACCTTAGGTTTTTTGCTGAGTCGGAACCTTTTCCTGACATCGCGCAACGTTTCATTGTTCTATAATTATATTATGTATTTATTGTATGTTATATAGTATTAGGTATTATATATATATATATATATATATATATATATATATATATTTTGTTATTTATAATGTTTAGTATGCCTTGTGTTATATTTTATTGTAATTTTGCGTGTGTGTCATGAATAAATGTCTTTTCTTTCTTTCTTTACTAGTTGCGCTCGTGATAAAAAGTATCCCATGTTCCTTTTCAGGACCTATAGTACCTACATACCAAATTTCATCTAAATCTTTTCAGTTATTTTTGCGTGATTGAGTAACAAACATCCATCTGTCCATCAATCCACCTATCAAAACAAAATCTCACAAACTTTCGAATTCATAATATTAATATTTATTTTCCTTCTTAAGTATAGATTTTTTACAATACCTATTTCAATTTAAAAATATATCATAAATGCTATAAAAACCTAAACCTAGAGTGCCGCCAGCAGCGGGGCAGGGCCCAAACTACCGGTGGTTAGGGCATATTATTATTATTACTACTTACTAGCTGCGCCCAGTGGTTCCACCCGCGGTTTCCCATGATAAAAAGTAGCCTATGTCCTTTTCCAGGACTTAAAGCACCAAATTTTATCTAAATCCGTTCAATAGATTTTACGTGATTGAATAACAAATATCCATCCATCCATGCAGATTTTTATAAAATTGAAATTTACAGTCTACTAACTTGTTAAAATCAGGCATTTGCATAGAAAAGAATAACATTGGTTTGCCTGGTGATGCTATGTAGTTCCTGTAAAAGGATAATCTCTCGTGTTTCGAAGCTGGTATTATGGGTCGCTCGATGAGTGGCTCTTTCTGTAAAAAATAAGCACTGCAATACTTCAACACCTTTGATCAGCCGGGCTACCCAACACTGATCATACAAATACTGTTCGAATCAAAGTGTAGTGTCATGTCGCTGAACAGAAGGAAGCGTATAATGTAGTACTATATGGGTGGAATGTTTTAACGCCACCCGGAGGGAAAGTACTATAAATAGTGGAGATAGCAAATTTCACTCAAAGGAAAAAATCCTTTAATTCTAATAATATTTTTAATATAAACAAATCTGCAAAAAAAGATTTTCAAAAACTCGCTTCAAAAAATCGAACCGGCTAAAATCTGAAAAAATAAAATCCTGTACTTTTATGATATCAATCGATAGGGTCAATCATAAGAATAAAATCTCTCTAACAAACATGGTAAATTAAATGAAAGGAAATCCATGAAATCTATACTTATAAATTCAATGGGACTTAGAAAAAGGAAAGGTTTTTCAGATTACTTATGTCAGTGCCTTATTTACAATTATTTTCCACGCCAATGATAATATGTGTAACGAATAATAATTGCATGATGACGACTGATGCAGTGTTCATTAGTGAAAATTAAAAGTTACTTACACTATGTACTATATGCAGATGGTAATTCTGGTACTGCAAGTACAGTTTAGAAAGATCCCTCTCTAGAGAATCTGTGCTGTCGACATCACCGATGTGACCAGTATTCCAAAAGGATGAACTTGCCCGTAACGCGTCCTCACTGCCGTAGTCTAGTTTCTCGTCCATGTTCTATAATATTCCTTAAGTTCGCAACTATTTAATATTAAGAGTGTAATAGTATTCGTTATCATAGATATATATCATAAATTACTACTCCTTGCTGCTTAAAACTTATACTTATTACACGGCAGAAATGATCATCATTTTTCATTAATGAAAATGACACTTGTTTGACACTACTTATTATTTTTTTTCTTGGTGGTCAATGTCATATTAAAGAGGTTAGAAACCTCTTTAATATGCTATAATGTGCAGTTTTTATAAGAAATAAACTGGTATTGTCATACCAGCGGGGCGATTATGTATATTTTATTTCAATCAGTTTCAATAAGAAGAAACCAGTCTCGATAATGGTTTTGCGATCCCGTAACCTGTTCGTTGCAATCAAACGTCAACAAAAGCTCCATTGAAATAAAAATAAGTTTTGACAAACAAAGTTTATATCGATATATAAACTATAGACAAAACAGCCGTATTACACAGTAAGTTTGAATTGATAGGGCGTATACATAAGGTTACATAGCACAATCTCGCTTTGTAAATTTTTTGGGTTTACTCCGGTTCACCTTAGAAGTAATCGATAAGAGCACATTGAAATCAAGACATAAAAGTTACATGATCGCATTTAATCGATTGAATTAATAATAAATTTCTATTGCACGTAGTAGTAGTTCACAACATTTTACGTTTGACTGACTTACGTGATCGCCCTGCAGTAATGGTAGGGGTGTTTTCATATAGAAGAGTAGCGCTCGTAACGTAGCTGGCCAAGCTGTTCGTAATAATAATAATATAATAACGCCCAACGATCACATACATAGATCCCGACCCCTAACTAGGATTCCCTGTATCTAGGGAATCAGGAACTATGAGGACCATGGTCCCACAACACCCGGACACGAAACAAATACTTGCGTTTTTTTTTTCTGTGCACAAACATTTGTCCCGTCGCGGGAATCGAACCCGCACTCAGTGGTGTATGAGATTTGAGCCAATCTGCCCAACCACTACACCACAGAGGCTGTCAAATTAGGATAATAGATCTAGGTTAAGCGACGTTCGCAGCGGTCACAATTTTGATGGGTGACTGTTTGTGTGGTATTTACATCTGACTACTTCGGACGGCACGTTAAACCGTCGGTCCATGTCTTCCAACAGTCGTTAGACCATGTCGCGAGGTCTTCAGGCGGTTTAAGAACTCCGACACCTGGGTTGGCCACACACCCACACGAGAGAAGAATAATGAATAATAAAGCCTCTTTGATAATACTGGTTATTCATAAGTGGTTCATCTTCACGGATCACGACTGTCGTTGTCAAAACTTACAACAGCAACTTATTGAACCGATAGAGTATCAAAAGATCTTTACTTTGGCCACGTACCTATTTCAAAGCAAATACTCGGGCGACCGACCAATCACTCAGTTATACACTACAAGCGTCTCAGTCCGCACACAACACGTTTTGCTTATAGTTCACTCCTTCAAGAAATATCAACACGAAATTCAGCTATAGAAATAAAAATTTGCTTCACAGTCCAAATTGCTGCCCTCGTCTTCGCAAACCATTTATTCGGAAACAAAGAACTCGCATTTCGTTTTGTATAGTGCTCGCAAAATATGTTTCTAAACTTGAATGCGAGAAGTTAACTTGTATTGGATGTGGTAGCACCGTTAAATACACAAGTCTTACGAAAAAAGTCCCTTTATGCCCCTAAACTTTGCGCTGTCCATATATGTACATTTTTAGTTTTCTAGGTGTTCTAACTACTTTAGACTCATTCATTTTTATGATTCGTTGTAAGGTAAAAAGGCCGAAAATGCAAAAAACATATATTATTACAAAACTTGTTTTTACCAAATAACGCCAAGTTTTATGAAAATTAACGTGGTTTGGACACATTATTTATAAAAAAATGTGGGCGAAACTCACGTTTTAGTTAGAGTAGTCCAACTATACCTGTCATGACATACGGAGCCGAGATGTAGACACTCACGGTACGACTAGTCCACAAAATTAAAGTTGCTCAGCGAGCTATGGAAAGAGCTATGCTTGGTATTACTCTGAGGGATCGAATCCGGAACAAAATTATTCGCTAAAGAACTAAAGTTACCGATAACTTAGCGGATTAGCCAGCTGAAGTGGCAGTGGGATGGTCATATTTGCCGCAGAACCGATAACCGCTGCGGTAGATGTGTTCTAGAGTGGAGACCGCGAATCGGCAAACGTAGTTTGGACGCCCTGCGACTAGATGGAGCGACGATATATGCAGGGTCGCTGGTAGCGACTGGAGAAGGAAAGCCACAGATCGGGCTCAGTGGCGTGCTATGTGTGAGGCCTATGTCCAGCAGTAGACTGATGTAGGCTGATGATGATGAGTCCAACTATAGTTTCAACTACATGCGGTATAGACATACAAACTATATATATATATAACGATATACAAACAGTTATATATATTTGGAATACCAACTGTAAATTATTAATAACGCCAAGTCTTTTTAATGAATTTACATGTAGATTTTATTTTAATTGAGCCCAATGTTCCTAAGACCAAATTCCCATATCCTACTTAATATTATAAACGCGAAAGTTTGTAAGAATGGATGTATGGATGTACCTTTGTTAATATTTCAACCAAAAATTACTGAATGGATTTTGATGAAATTTGGTATGGAGATAGCTTATACCCTGGATTACCACATAAGCTACTTTTTATCCCGGGAAACCGCGGGTGAAACCGCAGGGCGCAGCTAGTCTACTATAATAGTTAGATCATAACTCATGTGTTTAGTAGTAACTAGCGACCCGCCCCGGCTTCGCACGGTTATTATACCTATACATATAAACCTTTCTCTTCAATTACTCTATCTATTAAAAAAACGGCATCAAAATCCGTTGCGTAGTTTTAAAGATTTAAACATACATAGGAATATAGGGACAGAGAAAGCGACTTTGTTTTATACTATGTAGTGATAGTGATAGTGATGTCGAATATTATGAAAAACACTCAGGCATGAAGTAACGCTCCTATACTTTACATAGATTATTAATTATTAACTGGCATCTGCTTAAGATAATGTAAGGGTCGTATGTAGGTCACTATCATGGACTAGGAAGGTTCTACTGCAATCAAGTACGGCAAAATCGGAAACGAGGAACGAACTCAAGAACTGCAACTGGATTTTGAAAATGTCATTTCCTTTATTTCATTCTTCATAATAATGAGTCGATTCTTTTTCATGCCAGTTGCTGTAACGACTATATACATACGAATAAAACACCATAAAAAGTAAGAGAGATTTCTGCTTAGCAATAAATTGAGTGCATGCCTGAGTGCTGAATGCATTATCGGACATAATAAGCATAATTCTAACAATTTACTCATCAAACCAATTT
The DNA here is from genome assembly GCA_951640565.1 of Petrophora chlorosata. Classification (NCBI taxonomy): domain Eukaryota; kingdom Metazoa; phylum Arthropoda; class Insecta; order Lepidoptera; family Geometridae; genus Petrophora; species Petrophora chlorosata. The sequence continues at coordinate 18,721,527 of OX621189.1, read as the reverse complement.
ATCATGATATTTCTTTTATCTCCAACGAAAGGTAGGTCTCTCGTATTCCAGAGGTTGTCTGGGTTGGTACTAACGCTTTGCCAGTTATTCTGCCGCCACATAGTACCTATTTCATTACTGTGTTCCGGTTTAAAGGGCATTTAAACCGGAACACAGTCCACACAGGCCAGCGAAATTACTGGGCATATGAGATTATTTTGTATCTGATGTCTCGGGACGATAAGTTTAATGCAGTGCAACGCAGAACTTTGCATGGTATTAAAGTTCTAGATGACATTGAAATTATTATGGGCAAGCGTGGAAGTTTACCATCACGCGATCGACTGGTTTGTCCCTCTTCTTAGTTGCATTAAAAAAAGATTAATAATATGTTTTATTCATAAAAACATGTATATAATTGTATTGACCTTTATTAGGTAGGTATATGTTAAACTAGGAAATACTTTTATATAATTTACATAATTCTTAACTAAAATAACTTAAATATACCTTTTTAATATTATATTTTGTATATAAATATATATACAAAATATAATATTAAAAATGATTCTAAAAGGTCTATGGTGGAAGGGAAAGTGCCCAGAACGCTGGCCGCATATCCACGCTGAATGGCAATGCTGATTTTCAACCCAAATATGAACCAGCATTCTGGTCACACGTCGCGTCCACCATTATACTTATATGATATGTTGCAGTAAATTTTAAATAATATTTAATGTATATTAAAAAATCTGAAAAAACATATTTTGATGCGCCACAAGTATACGTTTTATCAAAAAAAAACCGACTTCAATGTATCTTCGAAGTCCAAGGTTAAATATCGATGAAATTTATAAGACCGTGAGACCACTTTGTAGCTATACTGAACCCAACGCAAAAAAAAAAAACCAAATTGGATTGTGACATACAGACAGACAGGCAGACAAACAAGAAGGAGAAGTGACTTAATAAAAAAGTAGTAAAAAACGTGGTAAAAAAGCAAAGAGTGCCGTATCCAAAACAATTACCTCATACATCCTCACGTCAAGTGTTCACAAAAGTTCAGAACCACGCGATTTAACCTTGCCTTTGAGAGTCGTCGGCACGTCATAAAATTTCCTGTCCCCCGCATTCCATATTATGCAGCGTTCCTATTTCAACGTGGAACTTGGAATTGTTTGACTTGCTTTTACTTGCTTGGCTAATGTATGGTTCCAAGAGATGTAATGTAAAAGTCTTTAGGAAGTACGGTTAGAGGTCCCTTGTATTTTTGAACTAACTTGAATAATTTTATTCTCGTCTGAAATTTGATGATTGTTAGTAAGAAATTTGTTATGTTGCGCTTTGTGTCTCATAATGCCCAGTAATTTCACTGGCTACAATGCCCTTCAAACCTGAACACAGTAATGCTTGCGCACTACTGCTTGGCGGCCTACCTATAACTGTTTTGGCTCCACCCAGAAAATTGTTTTTTATAATCCTCCACGGCGCTCAGCACTGCGTTCGTCACCCTGAGGAAAAATAAAATAAATAAATAAATACGCCAAACGATCACATACATAGATCCTCACCCCTTACTAGAATTCTCTGTATATAGGGAACTAGGAACAATGAGGACGATACAAATGCTTGCCCTAAATTCTTTGTTTTTTTTACACAAACATTAGTCCCGTCGCGGGAATCGAACCCGCAACCTCAGTGGTGTATGAGATTTGAGCCAACCTCCCCAACCACTACACTACAGAGGCTGTTAAAATGCATGGTAATTTTCCTTAAAACAATGCCCTTCAAAATGATTACATTAGACTAAATACAAAAAATTTTTTAAATTCATAGAACTTTTTATCAACTTATATTAGCTTACAAGCTTATCTTATAGTATATAGTAATATCTATATAATAATAATGCATTAGCGCATGCTAGGCAAAAATCCTAAGAATAAAAATTAAATTAAAAATTAAATTTGTAATGTTAGACTTGTTCAGTTGATTAATATAAACATTGACGACAGATGACGTAGAATCGTCCCCGTTAAACGATATAAGAAGAATAGAAAAAATTTGGTTGCTCGAGCAGTTGGTTAGGTGGCGCAGTGGTTAAGGCGTTGGGACGGTATTCCGAAGATGTAGGTTCGATCCCTGCCCGACTATATCATTTTTCTTCTTATTAATTATTTAAAATCTTATATAGTAATTATAGCATATATAATAAATGTAAAAGTTTGTACGAATGAATGGATGAATGGATGTTTGTTACTCAATCACGCAAAACTAATGAATAGATTTTAATGAAACTTTGTACGTAGGTTCTTTAGGTTCTGGATATAGGTAAGGACATAGGCTACTCTTTATCCCTAGAAACTGCGGGTAAAACCACAGGGCGCAGCTTATAATCATATTTATGTTATTAAAAATCCAAGACTTGTGGCTATTAAATTATTTTTTAGAAATTAAAACAAGAACAGACTTCAAGACTTAACTGATATTTCTTGATTTTGTTGATTTTTTCAAAAAGTGCTTAATCCGTTTAGATAAAATTGATATGGGACCACCTTTGAAGTATAATCAACCAAACATAAAAAGAATCATCAAAATCAATTCATAATTGGCGGAGTAATCAATTAACAAACATACAAAAAAACAAACTGTTGAATGGAGAACCTTTTCTTTTTTGAAGTAGGTTAAAGTCTGGAAGAGATCGCTATAAGCGATAAGACCGCCCATTGTAACACTTTAGGTTTAAGTATTGTTTTGTAATTATTTCGTGTTGTTGTGTGACAATAAAGCGTTATCTAATCTAATCTAATCTTAAAATTATCCAAATTGCTTAAATTGTTTTTATTTTCTTTTATGTTTGGCATCACAGACGCACTTATGAACGTCAATTATTACAATGGGGTCATTGTAATAATTGACGTTCATAAGTGCGTCTGTACCACCGTATCGGAAAAGAACCACTACTCAGAAAATACGGCAAGAAACTGAGGGGCATTGAGAGACTTTTAGAACTTTTGTTACAATATTTCATGGTTGTTTTTGACAATATTATGTTTCTTATTGTGTCAATTAAGTGTGCGAGATTACGTTTCTCCTACGTACATAATAATATAATATTAAAATAATTATTATCTATAGAGTTAATATAGATTAGTGCATTCATGGATGTGTAATGTTCGTTCGTGAATTGTATTTCGAGAAATATCTCTTCAAAAATAAATTATTTTTGTAATAATTAACTTTTAGAAAAAAACAAAAACCGACTTCAATGTATCTTCGAAGTCCAAGGTCAAATATCGATGAAATTTATATGGGACCACTTCGTAGCTATGCTGAACCCAACGCAAAAATAATTTTCCAAATCGGTTCATAAATGACGGAGTTCTGAGGTAACACACATAAAAAAAAACAATCGAACAGAGAACCTCCTCCTTTTTGAAGTCGGTTAAAAATCTCTTTGTTTAGTTTCACTAAAACTTCAAAAAGAACAAAACTTCTCGTCCTTTTATTATATCTGATATTAAAACTAAAAACGCAAAGTCAAGATACTTTTAAAGCTTTTATTTAATTACAATAAATTGAACAACTCCACTGAATCATACATTCGAAACTTTTGAATTAATTTAGATTTCAGAAACTTTTAATTTACAATTCAGAAAACTAATGCAATTTGAAACTAAGTTTTAGGCAAATAAATATATATTACAACTTTAATTTTTGCAGTAGAGTATGTAGTTTTTTACAATTTTATATTTTTACAATTAAAATATTAGCAACTTTGCGATGCTTTGAGGAAATACTCGTATCATAAATCATAATGATATCAACATATGGGTGTGATTTACACTAGACTAAAGATAGATAAACAGATAGAGCGAGTGTGGTTCAGTGGGAGCACGTGCGACTTTCGATCCAATGCACCCAAGTTCGAATCCCGCTGGCCCCGGACCACTGGCTTTCTTAAGTTATGTGCGGATTTAACACTCGCTATAAAAACGGTGAAGGAAAACATCGTGAGGAAATCGGCATGTCCAAGAATTAATCATAAAAATTCAAGAACATTTACCAACCCGCACTAGGCCAGCGTGGCGGATTATAGCCTATACTCTATCTATGAGAGAAGGCCCGTGTCCCAGCAGTGGGAACGTGATGGGCTTATGATGATGATGATGATGATGACATGATCGAAAAACAAGTACATTTCACAGTAATCAGCATAACAATAGGCGGTCTTATCGCTCAAAGCGATCTCTTCCAGAATATAATACAGGTGACGTAAAATTTTGGGGCATCAATGATATTCTATAATTTTTCGGTAAAATTTGGGCAGTTCTGGCCAGGAAATTTTACCTCATTTTTTGTTTAGTGATAAAAATCAGCTCGAAATCAGCTAGAAATTTTAATTTGCCAGAAACAAATCGGCGCAATCGACTTGATTTCCCAACGAAATATAAATGAGTTCCTCCACATTTTTTTATAATTTTATGTGAAGCCAGAAAATTATGAAAATCTGATATGAATAGTAGAACAAACAAGTATACATTCTATAAAAAAAAACCGACTTCAATTCTTATGTATGTTCGAAGTCTAAGGTCGAATATGGATGAAACTTATATGGGTACACTTCGTAGCTATGCTGAACCCAACGCAAGAATTTTCCAAATTGAATTATAAATGACCGAGTTCTAAGGTAAAAAACATTAAAAAAGAAAAAAGACAATTGAATTGAGAACCTCCTCCTTATTGAAGTCGGTTAAAAAATAGAATCTTTTCCCCAACAAGAATGTTATCCCCAAAGTACCAAACCATGTGCACTGGTTACTTAATTCTCAAGTGTATACTTAAATCTACGCGGGCAAAGTCGCAGGCATAAACTAGCCTTAAAATAAACTTCACACACTCCTTCCCAACGCTGACACGACGGAATAATGAAATATGTTCACAGTTCGACATCCCATTCCATGATAAAATTCCTACCAACTCAGCGCTTGTGGATTCTAGATCCCACATTTATTCTGTTGAAGCCGAGGATTTGTTTTGTGTTATTCGTGTAAAAATACACCTATAACCGGACTGGCCCACAGGGGTAGTCTACCGCCGTTATAGGGAAAGTAGGCCAAAACAATAATTCCTTATGTGTTGTGTAGTAGCGTAATAAAATAGATATAATGTTATATTTTTGTATATATATGTTAGTCTGTAACATGAGACCTCAATGGTCTGTAAGGTATAATATATTCTATGGGCCTATGTTAATTTTACTTTATTGTACATTAATACTGCCTGAAATAAATAAATATATAAAAAAATAAAAATAACACAATGTTAGTATAAAAGTTTTCGTGAGTTTGATTCATTATAAATATTTAATAAAACGCATCGCTACCGCGCATCTCGCCTCGACACCGCCAGTGGTCGCCGCGATCTCACAGCGTAAACTCGCCCCTGATGAAGAGCATCAGACATGCTCAAGACCTAGGTCGACTAATTCGACAAACTACGTGAGTCCTAGCCGTTTTATTAAATGTAACACAATGTTGATGGAAAATAAGTTACTCATAGATTTTGAAGCACGGGAATCTCTTCCTATTTGAAATCTTAGACTAGGATCTACGAGTATCCCATCCACATAAATAGATCTATGGAAATCGCATACTGTCCGATTCTCCAGATCTATTTTCATCAAACAAAAAATCCGACTTCAATGTATCTTCCAAGTCCAAGGTCAAATATCGACAAAAGTTATATGGGACCACTTCGTAATTATACCTACTAAACCCAACGCAAAATAATTTTCCAAATCAGTTCATGAATGACGGAGTTCTGAGGTAACAAACATAAAAAAAATACAATCGAATAGAGAACCTTCTCCTCATTTGAAGTCGGTTAAAAACAACACTAAAACACGTGTCAGTCCAACTAGGTAAATCGGAGCGAACTTAAATTGCCAGTTTCAATACCGTACACACGTCCCAGTGTTTTACTGGACCATAAACCATCGATGCACAATCGAGGCTGATATACGAGATGCACATGACCGAACGCAAACACTTTATTGGGACGCTTGAGACAAGACGAATGTTATTGCAGCGGGAGAAATGTTTCTAGTCATTGTTTTTTTAATGAACTGAGTAATAAGACTAGCAATTATTAGAAATTAAAATATAGATAAATAAAAAAAAACGATGTTGTGTATTATATTCATTATTGGTAGGTATATATTATTAAATATGTAGTATAGACGTATTTGTGATGTGTTGGTAGGTAGTATATGATATTATAGAGAGAAAGAACGAAGACAGAAAATACATTTGACTTTCGTCGTACATTTTACAATAATTCCTCTTATGTTGCGTAGTAGCGTAATAAAATACTTAGTTAAAGTGATATATTTTTGTATATATATAAAATATAATCTGAAATAAATAAATAAATAAAAATAACACAATGTTAGTATAAAAGTTTTCGTGAGATTGATTCATTCATCATGATTCTCCAGATCTATTTTTATCAAACAAAAAAACCGACTTCAATGTATCTTCGAAGCCCAAGGCCATCAATTTATATTGGACCACTTCGTAGCTATACTGAACCCAACGCAAAAAAAAATTTTCTGAATCGGTTCATAAATTACGGAGTTCTGCGGTAACAAATATATAAAAAAACACAATCGGACAGAGAACCTTCTCCTTTTTTGAAGTCGGTTAAAAAACGTACTTTCTGAAGTCTTAGAAAATAAAATCCTATATTTACCTAATTCTACCTACTACCAACAATTCATTCTTCAGAATGGACAGTCCGTCTGATCAAATAGTCTACCTGGAAATTATCGGAATCTTCAAACCCGGGGGCCATCCATCAGGCAGATGACTGGCAGATTGGTGCCGACTCATCACTCCAGATGAGATATTGATGGCGGATTACATGTTTAGTAGCAGTTTGTACGTTGCTGATGTTTAGATGTGTTTAACTGGAGAGCGAGTCTGGCTCAGTGAGAGCATGTGCAACTTTTGATCTGACGCACCCAAGTTCGAATCCCGCTGGCCCCGCACGACTGACTTTCTTAAGTTATTTGCGGATTTATCTCTCGCTTTATAAACTGTGAAGGAAAACAACGTGATGAATGAGGCATGTCCAACATTTAGTCATAAAAATTCAAGGATGTGACATCCACCAACCCCCACGGGGCCAGTGTGGTGGATTATGGCCCACACTCTCTCTATGAGAGAAGGCTCGTGTTCCAGCAGTGGGAAAATGATGGGCTGATGATGATGATGATGAACTGGACTTGTGAAGAAGCACTGATCTAGTTATTATGTCAAGTGTTTATTTCTTAACTGAATATATCATCATGAAGAAATGTGTTTAGAGTACTTGCTTTCACTCTCTCTATCTCTCTGTTTTTTCCAGCCTCTCAGAGCTAAATAGTATTACAAAAGATAACGACGCCAGATCGGTAGTCGTAGCCTTATCGCTTTCATTTGTGTTTCGTGGTTCGGAATTTCAAATAAAACCAAAAAGTACCTGATGAAAAAAAAACGTTAAGAATAGAACCAAACTTTCCTTTAATATACTGACTCGATAATCACTGTTAATTAAAACAGTAACAAAAATTAACTGACCGAGTGAACCGAAATTTTTATTCTATGGCAATCGGGATTTGAAAGTTTTCCCGAGCACGTGTCGAAGTCCACCATCGCTAAATCCTTCGACCGATAATTTACTTTATTTTGGTCGAGGACTAAAGTTGCGAATTTTGCCGCCAGATGGCGCGCTTAGGTTACGTTCATAGTCCTTACCAATGACCGGATGCGACAAATATTTAGGTACCTACCTAAGGTTGTAAATATTATTTCGGTAATTCGTTCCGTTTGAAATTTTTAGAGGTTAGCGAAATAAAATCAAAGGAAATAATCATGAATTTGCCATTAATTAATAAAAAAGTTAAGAAATCTTTAATTAAGGCCTGACCATTTATTATATACAAATTTATGAATCATAAGTTTTATGCGCATTTCTACATTATAAAGTATATCTTTTTTCTTTTTTTTTTGATTAAATGGGCTCACGTTTGACAACAACTCACCTGATGGTACCTAAGCGTAGTTGCGGTCTAAGGTGAAGCACGTTTGCCCATGAGGTGCCTATTTACTCTTGTTTTAAAGAGACCCAGATTGTAATTGGAAGGAAATAAGTATTCTGGTAGAGAATTCCACTCCTTTGCGGTACGTATAATGAATGAGTCAGCGAAGCGCTTTGTGCGGACTTGTGGTATGTGCACAACATAAGGGTGAAGTGATTCACCTCGCCTGGTGGTCATAAGAAGGAATGGGGATGAAGGAATCAGCTGATGCAGGTCTTGTGCACACTCCCCGAAATGTAGTCTGTAGAAAATCGACAGGCTTGCCACTTGTCTTCTGTGTTTAAGGCTTTGTACCTTGTTCCTTTCAAGAGCCTTATATCTTCACATCATCATCATCATCATCATCATCATCATTCATCTTATATCTTCACCTTATCAACGTACATACACTTCAATTGGTATACAATAAAGAGATTTTCTATTCTATTCTATTTACGTATCTTGTATTATTGCACAGGTGTAAATTGAACAGCGCTGCGTTCGCATTTATTATTACTAAACTCTTTATTTCAGGCAATACTAAAGTACAACAAAGTAAAATTAACAGAGGTCCGTATAATATATACCTTACAAACTAACATACATACAAAAATACAACATTACATTAAATAAACTACTCACACTACTTCACAGGGTTCAAAAATTTCGTTCCTTCCCTGTATCTCCGGTATACTACCCCTACAGGCCAGAAGTCAGATTTTAGTAACAGTTCCTTGTGCACCGCCGGAACTTGGAGCCTATAGGACTTGAATGCAGTGGTCCTAGTCGACTCCAGCCTCGACAGTCGCATTGCTATCTGTCCCTGAATCCGTCCATGAAGCGTTTCTTTGATGTACTTCAACACTTCATCCCCTGATGTTTTGGGGTTCAAGCGGGAGAGGTAGATGGATACTGTAGGCTCCACAGCACGTAGTGTAGATGCCGTGAGCGGGGCGGCGCCACGTTGGTTGCGGCTCGGTCGGAGTCGACGCTTCTTCTCCACTGTAGTGAAGCCGTCATTTATGATGTGACCACAGAACATACTGAATTTACTCCGTTTGCACTCTGACTGTAGGTACATTGCTTATGTATAGTTAATAAGTAGATACTAAGTACTCGAAGAAGCTGTGTACCCGTTGTTTTGTTGTACCTAGCTATAAATATTTTTTTATCTTATCTTATCTTGTATTTCCCTGGTAAAGTAGCCACGCGCTGTCTTAAAAATGCTTTGAAATTCTTATCCCATCCCTTGCCAAATGAATTTATTTTCAAAACACCGAGACTGCCTTCATAACAATAATAAAACCGTTTAGCCTCACCTTATCATCCCATTAGGTAAACAGAGGAGCTACCGCGGAGAAGCGAGGAGCTAATACGTGAATTGATGTGCTAGAGGAACGCGGTGGAAATGTGAAAAAATCGCCCGCACTCACGATAGTGATGCTTGTGTACATGATTGTCGATGTCGATAAAATACAAATAAGATTAGATTAGATTAGATTAGATAACTCTTTATTGTTACACCACCAGAAATTATTACAATAAAAAAAATTATAAACTTAAAAACTAAAGTGTTACACTGGGCGGTCTTATCGCTCAAAGCGATCTCTTCTAGACAACCTTTGGTTGAAGAGGACTTAAAGAAACAGTAAAATACCGGGATGTCAACATAAATAAGATAATAGTGACATGCACATATGTACAGAGAGTAAATACAAACCATAATAACATGTACTACCTACAAGATAATATTATACCTGAAGTAAACATAACCTACTACTATTTGATCTTATCATGTCGTTGGTTCTACCACCGCGCTGCTTATCATCGTATCGTAAAAACGCACCTACTTGTAGTACCTAGTAGAAATCCCATAGAGTCGGATTATAAGGTCTTTTTTGCGGCATTTGTACAAGATGTGAAATGAGCTTCCATCTTTCGAGCTACATTATGGGATATATAGACAGGATAGCCGCAGTGTAATTAAGACTTTCCACCTAAAAAAAAAGATAAAGGATTCAACCTTCATCTTACAAAAGCGTTGCCTTCGAATAATATTTAGTCTACAAAATACGGACACATTACGAAATGTCTTTAAAGATAATATTTTTTTAACTCTTACTGGTATTTATATTTATGAAATCTGTATATTTGTGAAAAATAACGAAAATTACTTATTTGAAATGAAATCAAGTCGAGCTGAGACATTAAGAACTAAATACAAATTGAATATATGCAAACCACAAGCACATAACACGATGTTCCAGAAAAGTTCCTACGTTGCGGCAATTAAAATATACAATATATTACCAATAAACTTAAAAATAATAAATGGCAAACATTTTGAAAATCAATTGAAATCTTGGCTTATTTCAAAAGCAAATTATAGCTTAAAAGAATATTTTGATGTCTAGTATATATCCAATAAACGAAAACCTAGGTAAATAGTAGATAGCTAGATACACCTTTAAGTATGGATTATACCTACATTTAGAAATAAGTATTGTTCCCTAAGAGTGTATTTTTTTTTGTTCAACATTATATTGTACTTCCAAAATGGATAAACTGTTGAAACATTTGTAAATATTTAAGACCTATTTTTATGTACCTACACAGTTATACAATAAAGATTTCTGATTCTGATTCCATATTTACCTTCTACCCTACCCTTGTGCTTCTACGACGCCTCGGTACGGAAAAAGAAGGTGCTACTAATGCCGTAAACCTCATGGCACTTTAACTTCCGTCTGCTACCTTACATATATTCTCCTTTATTTTTCCTCGTACCTATCGACTTCATAACATCAACAGCACAACATTACTTCTTAGGGAGACATTCTATGTAATCCGTATTTATTTTATTTAGTGGCTAAGCAGGAGTAATGTGGGAGGGAGAAAGTGCGAAAGGGGGAATACGATTATTTTACGGGAAACGCTACACGTGTGGAAGCGGACGTTTGTAGTTAACTTAGGCAATTATTTTCCATTTAAGAACAGACACACAGCATGACAAATGTTTAATTTGTTCCATGGCTCAGAACCGCTATAGATAAAGTTGTCACTGAAAATCGTCTTGAGAAAGCCTTTATTACTGAGATTTAACTAACTAACTTAGCTACTTACAAGGTGAAGCGATTGGACAATTTATTGTCATTAAATGCCTTTAAATAGATAGTGATTGAAGATGAAAAATGATGGTAAATTGTATGATATTTTTAAGAACATGTCAGTGGGCAATCTGGACCACGCTAGATTAGATAATTATGAACATTACTGAAAATCTAGATAGGGGCGTCGACAATTACGCTGTGTCATCATTATGGTAACAGAATAATTCGAAAGTGGGTGTGAGTGTGTTTCTTACCATTTACCTTCATAACGACTGAACTGATTTAGATGAATTTTGGTGTGAAGGTACAAGATACATTTCATCCCGAAAAAATGAACAGTTCTTTGAGAAACAACTATAAACTGAATTCTACGCGGACGGAGTCGTCACCGTTCGCAACCTCAAAATGCAATTGTACATTTTAACCTGTATTACAATTCATAGCATTACAATTCAAAGCCAGTGCTGAGTTTACAATTCGGACCGCGTCTCACAGGTGCGCCGTCTCGATTGTCCGTGTTCGGACAACTGAGTGCAGTTTAGTTATAGTTCAGACTAATGGAGCAAACGTCTCGGTAGCGACGCATCTTGCAATGTAAGAGAGATGGGGCTTTGAATTCAAGGCCTGCGCACACTTAGAAAATAAAGTACGAAAATCTTAAGACAAGCAAAGTGGTGGACAAGGCATTTCGGATCTGAGCAATCGCTCTACTGCCGTCTTCCTTTAGATCCATCTACACAATCTTCCACTTACGAAAGCCTTCGACACGTTGCCTGGTGCGCGAGCATGTCTCGCGTGATTCAGCGCCGTGTCGGTAAAGTGCGTTCTTCAAAGGTTGCCCAGCCACAGAATAAATAATAGTAAGACTCAGCTCAATGTGAGCCGCCTAGTTGCAAGGGACGCACGTTTTTTTTTCAAGTTGAAACAGGCTTTCGTTTGACAACAACTCACCTGGTAACGGTTTGTGGTCTAAGGTGGCGCACCTTTGCCTATTGGATTGTATTGGAATTAAGTTGTGATTGGAAGGAAATAAGGATTCCGGTAGATAATTCCACTGCTTAGCAGTACGTATAATGAAAGAGCCAGCGAAGGGTTTTGTGCTGGTATGTTGGTCCTATGTGTATTGTCTCGCGTGCTTGCGCACTAGATACATGATCAAACGTATAATGACGCCTCGCAAGCTTGGCATGACTACAGAACTTGAGCATATGGCGAGGCTGCCTAGTGACTTACCAATCAATGCGAGCATTTGCGAGCAGTCTCACTATATCGATACCTAGCGGATTTATTATTTTCAAAATAGTGATTCCCTACTCTTTCTTAACAACGATTTACTGTGCTAAGATAAAAGTAAACATTCTTGGTTCAAGTCCAAACCGTATACCCATCAGCTACAATATATCATTGTATATTTATACCAGTAATTTTTACGAATCTTCAAAAACTGTAGGTATATCTTTGAGCCTAAAGTCACCAAAAACCAGATTGGTCTCTTTTAATCCCGAATTCACGTAAACATAGCCCGAAGCTTTACACGTTTTAAAGTCTTGCTACAAGTCTAAAACAAACATACCGTTCAAACAAACTTGTTGGCTCCAGGCAAGTGAGGTCTTTTGAACTAAATACTACTAAATACTGACATAGATTGTACAACAAAGACCAAAGCTTCGTAATAAAACGATATTTATAAACTTAGCTACATTAGATTACCAGAATACCTGATTTATTCTATTTAACCCCGTTGTATAGGCTCAACAGAGACCTAGTGCGGGGGAGAGAGTTCTTTAAGGGTATACTATACTGTTTTGTTTTTAGTATAAGTAACTGTTATCCTAATGTAAGTACCGGAAATGTGTTTTGGAAAAAATAAATAATTTATTTATTTATTTATTTTCAATGCCTATTTTCAAATCCACGGTTTCGCCGTTTATCCACGTATTCACTTACCTACTATTTTTAAGCTTCTTGATGGAATTGATGTAGTTCTCACTATCATTTAGATTTTGGAGGAAGGAAATATAGGTGTATTATAATTTGTAAATAGCAGCGTAGCGAAGCCGGAACGGGTCTATTCTATAATTATTATTATTTTTTGGTGTCCACGTCAACAAGTACATACAGCATTTGTGAGAAACAATTATCACTAGGTAGCTCTCCTAGGCGAGCGGCCGTCTGGCTTAGTACCACCGCTTTGTCAGTTATTACCTGTCGGCAAGTAGTAGTGACTATGTTTCGTTTGAAGGGCATTATAGCCAGTAACATGACTGGGCTCCATGAAACTTAAGAGCTATTTTGTCTCTGGGTGACGAGCGCTGTGCAGTGCCGCTGAGTATATTGCGTTTTGGGTCGTGCTGCAACTGTTATGGACAGGCGTGTTGTTTTCCATCTGGTGAACGACAAGCTCCTCTCGTCTTAATGAAATTTCATTCTTTAACATATTATGTTTAAATAAGCCTCCAAAGAATCGCTACGGCTACTTACGCATCAAAAAATTAAAGCTAAGAAACCAAGACACTCCTGCCTTGAGTAAACTGAGTAGCAAAAGTATTGCTCTGAGCGCAATTTCTGCAATTCAGTTGCTGTGTACACAACAGTGATATTAGTTTCACGAACTGTGTAGGTGGGCAGCGCTTGGAGTATTTGATTACTTGTGAATTTAGAAGTTTTTAATTGAAGTGAGTAAAATTGCACGCAAATTTTTCCACAAGTCGAAGTTCAAAACAGTGACTACAGATTTGAAGATCTTATTTAATAATTATGACATTTATTTGCAAACACATTATACAAGGTGTGGGTAACATAAAAATAGTTCTCAATAAAAATTTAAGTTAGACATAAAAATAATATGAATAGTTTTTTCTATTCATCGCATTAAAAAGATAAATTAAAAAATAATAATATGTGTATATTGCTTGACTGTAGATGTTTGTAGACTTGGTTTTTTATGACATGACGACTAAATTTTTAATCATGTTAATAATAGAATAATGTGTCTCTTAACTTTATTGATGTTTTACTTAATAAAATAAAGTGTTATTTTGTTTATCATTGCTTTTACTTTTCTTTTTTGTGATTTTCAAGCCTCTTAAAAGTTTTAGTGACTGGTAAAAGCACTTGATAGCACTCTGTGCACCAGTAATTAAACGAAACAATGCTCTCCGTCTTCCAAGACTATAAAGATAGGCTAAGCTATTTATTTAGTGTTATGCAACGGCATACGAGGCCGAGGCGCAAATGAAAATGTTCGGTAGCGTGGAATGCGGTGCAAGCGCTAGCTTTACTTTTTGGGTCTTACCCATTCTGAAATATTTTAATGCGGTTGTGAAGAAAGAGCATGCAAAGTTATTTTTCATCCCATCTATTCGAAAAGGACGACTTGGTTCGCCTTTATGTGCACCCAAAGGTGGTGTTTTCTATAAGAAACTTTTAGCGGGCAGTAATGAGTTTTTAATCCTCCTTATAAGTGCGCCACAATTATCTTTGCCGCGCACTTTTTGAATTTGGAACATCTTAGTGTTCAGCACCAAAGAAATCGAACGCAAATATTGTTTGAATAAAGACTGGCTGGTACGACGGCCCATAGTCACAAATGTAAATATAAGTTTTTAGTTGTTTTAATAAAGGATACTATTTAATTTCAATTTAGTTGTTACTCTATGTTTTATTAAATAATAATATTACAATAAAATATGAGGCGCTTTTATTTTCTTATAGTGGGTGATGAAAAGTAGAGTGTATCACTCGGGCGCAAAATATATTTTTGGCTCGGGCGACGTACTTTGAATCCCTCGCTACGTTCAGGATTCTACTAAAGCCCCTTACTAGCGCCCTCGCCGTAAAAATATTATTTTGCTCCCTTATGATACAATCTACTATTACTGTAATCTATTAAAATATGATTGTTGACTTTTTCTCCTATTTTCTTTCGTTTTCCTTACAGAATCGGAAGCGCTTCTGTTGTTACAGTTATTTATAGATATCTATAGAAGACGATAATGCTTGGTATTGATTCTGTTGTCTATTATAACTATGGCGATAGATTTTGTAGTGTGCTCACTTTTTAGTAAGATCACGGGCCGATGGCTTTGGAATCGGTGTTCTGCAAGCTATCGTGCTTCAATAGCGTTGATATGGTTACACTTGGAAGATTTTTGATAACCGTACAACAGCAATACGATACGGCCAAATTTAGAAAGTCTAAATTCAGAGGTAATGTTGCGTTACGTACAGCTTGATTTAATAGAATACCAATTTTGACACAAGTGACAGTCAAAACATAGAAGTATCTTTGTAGGATGGTATTTTGCAATAGTTAAGGGAATTGAGGCCCAGGGTACCTGCGTACTTGCTACGATTAGGTATACATTAAAAAAATATTTTCGAAGTGTATTAAACACCACGAACAAAGCTATTCTAATGTCTAAAATATATTCTTTTTTATTGATATTTTGATTTATACCTATTGATTTGAATTGATATTGCACATTATTATTATTACTTCATAATTTTCATTGTTATATACATATTTTTAATTCAAGCATAGCTTATGTCAGTATGTCAAAGCGGCAGAACCAGAAATATGTATTATTTATAACACCTCTGTATGTACCTAGATTCACAAATAACAAATGATTGTATCATTGCTATTCTGTTAAGCTAGATAACAAGAATTGAAATCCATTTTCAATGTTCTAGTAACTTTTTAGCACCCAAAAGCATCTTCAAAAATATAATATATTCACTAACTTTTCGACCTTGCTTATATTTGCATCACCGCATCTTCACTTGCATAATATTTAAGCCCTCGCTTTGAATAAGTAACACGAAATTTATTACCTGGCTGAAAATTCTGAAAGTTGAAAGCCAGAAATAAATGTGCTGTGCTTTCTAAATTAAAGTGGCACTTGTATTTTTAGAGAATTAAAGTAGCACAAAATGTTATTTTAGATGGAAATCGAATTTCTTCTTCGAATAAGGATTTAATTTTGTATTTTGTACATACAATGATCCTTCTGATATGCATGTTTTGTTTCTTTTGAGTAACATTTATTAATACTTTTTTCACTGAAAATATTAGTTTGTCTTTTTTCTTTTTACACGTTACAATGTCCTATGTAATATAATAAAAATGTATATAATATAAAACGTCTCGAATACATTAACGAAATTTCACTTTTATTATATTACTAGCTGTTCCCGCCACTTCGTACGCGTTGTGAAATAATCTAACCTGTTTCTGACAATTTTCCATGACTCAACAAAATATTTCTTAGAAAACGGCATGTCAACCCATCCTAGTTCTCAATTAAGGTAAGCAAAACAGCAGTTTAAGCTGAGCCTAGTGTTCCGGGGTTCACTTATAGTGGACATATAATATTTTTCCAAATTGCGTCATAATTTTAATATAATATTTAATATAGATGAAACAAAGCCTATGTGTAGCGTCGGACTCCGTAGAACATGTAAAAAAACTGCATTTCTATTCGTGCCTTAGTTTCTGAGTTTATCCCGGACAGACAGACACATAGACAAACAGACAAAAACTTTAAAGAAAATATTTTTGGGTTCTGCTGCTCCCAAATACTCATAAAAAATAGATTTTTCAAAATATCTTCAATGAACACTATTCAAATTCATTTACTCTCTATTCACAACAATATAGATAAATAGTAGAATAGTGCTTATGTTAGTTCATAATTATAATATAACCCCTCATAAGAAAACGTGTTATTTTCTGTTACGCTCCGTAACCACCATAAAAGCTATAAAAGGCACAGTATTCTAGTTAATAATGGTTCTCATTACGCAATAGCCATATAGTTGCATTTTTAGTGCCGTAATATGGGTATTATGAAAGTACTTTTGTGCTTCAAGAAAAATGGTTTGAATTAGTTCTAATATCAAGTTAATACTTATTACCAACAATTTCTTGTGCTGTAGTACAAGCTAGCTCCTACTGCTTCTGTTTGTTCTTCTCTGTGTTTTTCAAGGCACCCGATCCGCATCCAATGCGATATGATCTTTAACGCTTGCGATCTATTTAGCCAATGACACCTTGAATATGAAGCAAAGAAAACTAAATATTACTACGTAAAGAAGCGACACACCCCCCCGCTAATTTGTCTCGTCACCCGCAACAAACCGGTGAAAAAATGGGCAATGCCGTGCTTGCGTCACTCGGTTGTCACCGCTCGCTGCGAATGACTAATGAGTGAGATTCAAATGTTTATTTTATATGTGCGATCAATTGATGTTATTTGAGGTTGTTATGACCTTTTTGGATGACGACGACGACCTACTTTACAGAGGTAGAGCAGGCCGGCTGACTATTTGACTTTGGCATATAGACGAAACATATTAAGAAAAAGACGGAGAACGGCTGAAGACGGTGGAGCTGACCAGGACCTAACCTGACTGACGGAGGTCTGCCTATCTCTTTTAAAATGGTCCGTTATTGTTCTGTGTATGGATGCAAAGAAACCACTTACACAAATAAGGTTTTGGTTTTTCGCGTCTCCCAGCCAAGCGATAGTGGGTGTAAAAGAGAAACACTTAGGTTGCTTGCGTATAGCGTTGTCCTCGTGTCGCGCTCGATTCGTATTAGCTCATCTCTACAATAATTACGCACACACACAAAACGTGTGCGGACAGGCCGGTGCGCCAGTAGTAGTACTAGACAGTTAGCTCGGCGAATTTGTATGGAGTGTCGGGGATCTGGTAGTAGTGGTACATCCCTAGTGCAACGTGCGGAGCGTTTGACAGTTCTATCGGCGGGAAGAAAATATCGAAACGTAAAAACAAACAAAAGTTTTGTAAAAGGTGATTTACTCATAGTCCAGAAAAATTAGGACCTTTATAAACCTTTATTTTGGCACCCTAAAACTTGTCTCAAAACCTACTTATTGTAGGGTATTCGCGACTACAAATATTCCAAGGTCAAAGGTAAAAAAAAAACATTTTTTACACATTTATTGCAAATATCTCGTTTCCTATGGGTTTTATGCTGTTTGTATGTATAATAAATATTGTAGAAGATTAAATGCACTATGACTTTTGTTTAAACATTTTTCTTATATATTATCTTGAGCCATTTTCGAGATAGAGGGCAGAGCGCGCGCAGCTCACCAACATTTCAACCGTGTTTGTTATCAAGTTCAAACTTGGTTAGGACATGATTAAGAACCCCAGAGTTGGGGTTGGATAATACGTGATGAATTCCTGGAACCTGTTATGACAATGCATCCAATCCACCAGCTTTGCAATAAATGTGTAAAAAATTGATTTTTTTACCTTTTAATTTAACTAATTTTCCTGGACTATCATGTTTTTATTCCGTTTTAACAGATACATGCCAGGATTGAGTACAAAACTGAAGAAAGACATAATTTACCTTTTATTTATTCGGGGAGACGGGTCTGAGCAGCCGCTCAACTGCCGTCTCTCTCTAGATCTATGTGCTCCATCTTAGGCCACATCATCGCTTCACATCAGGCGATAAAAGCAAACATAGATCTATAAAGTGTAAAAAAAAAAAAGTTATTATTTATTTATTTTTATTTATTTGTTAATAGACGAGCAACACGGGTGCTTATATGTGTATACTAACAGTATTGAAAGTCATTCAATGCGTTTATTGCACAAATACAATCAATTTCACCACAATCTCCCTTTTTCCACACCTGACCGTTGCAAGCCCAAAAGTGCGACATTATCACCCAATCATTGCTATCATCATTTATGTCTAAGTATTTCCTTCGTTTTCAGCACATGTGTGAAATCTTGCAACGCCTGACGACCATGTAAAGTGAAAAGCGTCTCCCTAAAAGGCCCATATTTCAGCCGGGGACAGGCTCCGAGGTCGCCAGATAGCGTACGGAACAAGTAATGGTACAATTAAGGTGACGCTGCGACAAAATTCTGTCACTTTTACGATCTCTTTGGCAATTTTACGGCTGGTATTTGACGGAATACAAGAAATATGCGTTAAGCTAAAGTGGCGGATGTGAGTTGTGGCCAATTTTGTGGATTTATTCGTATCATGTGCTTTGCATTGTGTGATACAAATATGGTAGTAATATAGAAGAGAGAATAAAGATATAATAATAATATCTGTATATTCGTTTTTTTAACCGACTTCAAAAATGTTAGGACTTTTTTGAAAATAAAACCTTTACGGTTTATGTATATTATTATATTAATTCATACAAATATTTCACACTATTTTACACTAATATTATAAACTAGCTGTTGCCCGCGACTTCGTACGCGTAGTGTAGTAGTAATTCATCATGCTTCCGACCATTTTCTGTCCCAAAATACTCCCGTTCCAGCTCCCATCCTGCTCCTTTCTCATTACCGTACCACTTCTATTCTGTTACCTTCCCACTCGTATCCTGTTATCGTCCTGGTTGTATTCCGTAACCGCCGCGTTCTGGACTGATCCTATCCTTCTCCTATACCGATACCGCTCCCTACTATCCCGTTACCGTACCGCTCCGCTCCTGCTCCAGTCCCGCTCCTATATCGTTACCATTACGCTCCTATCCTGTAACTCTCGCGCTTATTCCATTTCCATGCCCATCTTATCCCGTTATCATCCCGTTCCGCTCCCAATCCTAATTACCAATGTTGATAGCCCTATCTTTAAAAACATAAACTCTCATTCCTTTTGTCCGCTCTCGTAATGATCCCCTTATAGAACTTACATACCAAACAGCTTCATAGGTTTTTGGTTTTCGAGGTGTGATGTGTGTGTGTGTCTGTGTATGAGGGAGTGGATTATTTTTATATTTAGATATATACATTTTAGCAAGTTCTTTTAGGGATGTTTAAAAATTGGTGAAAAATGTGTTATAGTTTCTTTGACCGACTATACGTATCAATGTCATCATCAAATGTCATCGTTCAGTTTAAAAAAACATATTACGGGACCACGGAGGCCGGGTGGAAATAACACGGGTGGGATTGCCATCGGGGGGAAATACCATGGACCCTTTACGATTCGTACGCAAAACTGACGGTGACGGTGCGCCGCGGTGCCACGCTAGCCGCCGCGGCCGTTCCGGGCCCGGTACGGTGTTGCTATGCTTTTTGTTCGTCTATAGCAGCAGTTACTAATAGTTGTTCCACGGAACTCTAGGGTTCCGAGAATTGCCGACGCTGGCCAGCATTTTTATCGATATACTGACCCGCGCAAAAGTGCTGAATCAATTTCGATAAAATTTATATGGGACCACCTCTGAAGTATGACCTACCAAACAAAAAAAGAATCATCAAAATCAAATTATAATTGGCGGAGTAATCGCGTAATAAACATAGAAAAAAACAGAACCTCCTCCTTTTTTTAAGTCGGTCGCCAAAATTACATAATTTGGTGTTCCATAGCTAAAAAAATTGGGAACCGCTAGGTAAACTTCCTCTACTACTTTCCAAGGCGACATAATCGCATCAGCAAAAAAGCGTTTTGCAAACTGATCAAAAAAAAAGCCCCAGTGCAGGTCCAGCGCCATGTCCATAAAACCCGTCACCGCGAGTCAGAAAAACGCCCCTTGATAAGACGTGCTATCTATGGGAGGCTCGATTTAAACAGCTAATTTGCCTTGCAACGGTACTCAACGTTATACCACTCCACCAGCCACCGCCACCGGCACCGCCAATAGTCGCCGCGATCTCGCAGTGTAAACTCGCCCCTGATGAAGAGCATCGGACATGCTCGAAACCTAGGTCGACTAATTTGACAAACTACGTGAGTCCTAGCCGTTTTATTAAATATTTATAATTACAATGAATCAAACTCACGAAAACTTTCATACTAAAATTGCTAATCGGTAGGTACTCAACGTTGTTAAATTGCGTAATAATTCCAGTTTTCGTAAACCGATATTTATAAAACAAAGTTTGTTATGTAGCCTAGGACTCCACAAAACATTTTTTAGAATACCATCATGTGAACCAATACCTTAGTTCTACAAACTCTGAAGGTAAGTAATAAACCAGTATAAGCTGAGCCATGTGCACAAAGGGTCCGGTATGTTCCGTGGTTCAACTTATAGTGGACTATTATATTTTTTCCTAAATTCCGTCATAACTTCAATATTACTGGACCGATTTTGATGAAACAAAGCCTATGTGTAGCGCCGGACTCCACAAAATATATTTCAAAAAACTGCATTCAAATTCGTGCCCTAGTTTCTGAGTTTATCCCGGACAGACAGACAGACAGACAGACAGACAAAAATTTTAAAAATTGTATTTTTGGGTTCTGTTGCTACCATATACTCCTAAAAAAAATGATTTTCAAAAATATCTTCAATGTACAGTAACCGCTTCGTTACAGTTTTATTATAAGTATAGATACGAAAGTTACTTTGTCTGTCGGTCTGTCTGTATGTTACTTTTTTACCACTAAACGGCTGAACTGATTTTGATGAAGTTTGAAGATCTTGATGACATTTGGGCTGTAGCCCGGAGAAGGACATAGGCTCATAGAATTTACATACCAATTCTCGAGCCCGTATCTCAGCAGTGATGATGATGACGATGATGATGATGATATAATTTAACAATTTTTAAACCTCTAAAATTGTTGTAAGTCTAAAAACAAAATTTACCCCAGTGATTTATCAAGCATCTTGCAACAAAACCTCAAATAAATTCAGTCTTACACCGCGAAACATTATCACCTAAAAACCACAAACAAAATATTTGTACAAAATATTACGCAGTCCAATTAATGGGCACAATGGAATTATTCTTAATTAAAGTTACAGTAGCTGCGGTAGATAGATAAAATATACTGAAACTCACACTGTGAGTCTAGACAGTGTTTTAGTTTAGCTCAAAAGATTTCTTCTGATGATTTCTTCAGTCTATTCATTTACTCATAGTTTAGTAATTTGGTTTGTTCATTTTTGTAATCTATAAAAAATATTTACTTACCTATTTCATTTATGAATATTACCTTCTTTGTTCCGTTAATTTTGTACTTTTTATTTTCGTTAGTTTATTTTATATATATTTAATCATTTAACTGCCGCCAAGCACTAGTATGCAAGCATTATTACGTTCTGGTTTAAAGGGCATTATAGCCAGCGATATTACTGAGCATATATGAGACTTAATATCTGATGTTTCAGGTTTGTTGATGTTGATGAGCGCAATGCAGTATTACGCAGTGCTTTTTGTGGTATTAAAAGTTCTGGGTGGCACTGCATTACCATCAGACGAACGACTTGCTCGTCTCATTATTCAGTTCCATAAAAAAGACTAAGTAAATCATTAAATAAAACAATACGGTACAACAATAATAACAATAAATAATATTAATTTGATATTTTTCTCCGTTTATTAATCAGAAAAGATAAAGATGAATTACTGTCACGAGCTTCCATCGTGTTCGTCCGTCCCGAGCTGGTCCCCGAAGAAATAATGACGAAGTTTTTAATGGGCAGCGTTTAATTTACGCTTTACGGCTTACATCTGTTGCAGTTTTGATATGGAGTGTATGTATGGGTGGTGTAGTAAATATGTGGATCGGACCTGACATTTTATTACATCAA
This sequence comes from Petrophora chlorosata, assembly GCA_951640565.1. Taxonomy (NCBI): domain Eukaryota; kingdom Metazoa; phylum Arthropoda; class Insecta; order Lepidoptera; family Geometridae; genus Petrophora; species Petrophora chlorosata. The sequence goes on along the minus strand of OX621189.1, from coordinate 18,698,761 downwards.
ATATCAAAACTCTGTTTTATTTTTTAACTGACTTTAAAAATGGAGGAGGTTTTCTGTTCGACTATGTTTTTTTGAATGTTTGTTACGCGATTACTCCGCCAATTATGAATTGATTTTGATGTTTTTTTTTTTTGTTCCGTCGGTAATACTTCAGAGGTGGTCCCATATACATTTTATCGAAATTGATTAAGCACACCGCCGGTGGCGCTAAGCTGCTATAGTTTGATCGACACCGCTGTACCACGCCTTAGGTATGCGCGCGGCGAGACGGGGGGAGTATCGGAGTCTCCGTTCCGTCAGCCTGCCGCATGCCGCCGCCGTCGACGCTCACGGAGGCCTCGGCCCCCACCTCGCCGCGCATACCTAAGGCGCTGTACAGCGGTTTCGGTCAAACTATACCAAATGTATCGATGACTGGCATCCACTTTGACAAAGCTATATTTGTCTGGGGCATAGAGCTGGGGCGATCAATCTTGGGCGACTTGTTTTTTTTTAATGGAACGGAGTGATGAAACGAGCAAATCGTTCGCCTGATGGTAATCGTTTACTGGTGGTAGGTTTCTCGTATGCGAGAGGCCGTCTGGGTGGGTACTACTACTTAGCCAGTTATTCAGCTGCTAAGCAGTAGTGCGCAAGCATTACTGTGTTTCGGTTTGAAGGGCATTGTAGCCAGCGAAATTACTGGGCATTATGAGGCTCAACAGCTAATTGTCTGAGGGTGACGTGACTAAAGTGTTATTGTATTGTATTGTTTGACCCTACCCCAGTAAAATAACTCTGGCTGATAACAATAAAATTATTACTACAAATAACAAAATAAAATTGCCAAGGGGAAAGCTCTAAAGTTCCAAAACGAAATTGATTACTTACCGTAAACTGATAAATGACTCGAGCTAATAAAACTGACGTGTGTCCATCCAAATAAAACCGTTCAGTTGTCATTTACCTGCCCCGTCCCCTGACGGTCGTCATATCAGGTCACATCGCGCGAGATCGTGTTACATCGTGGAGCGTAGCATTCGGTTCGTCAGTCGAGCGTGATGACGTGGGCCCGTTAATATCGTAGCGTTCGAATCCCATGCGACAGTGCCGTGAGGCGTTGATACTATGTGTTTAAGAAGACAGGTGTTTTCATTTCGAACTTTTTTTTATATTACCTATATTTCTATTATATTTGACCACAGTCTCACGTGATGGAAAGTGATGACGCAGTCGACGATGGATCAAGCCTGCCTAGAAGATACCGATTCACTCGGGACTTGAAGACACCTAGATTATAAGAATCGGGAACAGAGACGCTGGTAAGGCATTCCTGTGTTCCATTCCTTAGGTGTTAGCATTATGAAAATTGAAGCGAATGTCAGTGAAACTTATGCGTCTTTTTCGACGGAAGAGTATATTTGCGCATTTTCGAAAATTTTGTAAAATAGGTACCTTGTACCTATTTTACAAAAATAGGTACAAGGTATAGAAAAAGACAAAAACCGACTTCAATGTATCTTTGAAGTCCACCGTCAAATATCGATGAAATTTATATGGGACCACTTCGTAGCTAAGCTATACTGAACCCAACGCAAAAAGAATTTTCCAAATCGGTTCATGAATGGCGGAATTCTAAGGTAACAAACATAAAAAAAAGAAATAAAAAATACAATCGAATAGAGACCCTTCTCATTTTTTGAAGTCGGTTAAAAATAAAATAAAGGAGCGAAACGATCACCGCTAGTAGTGGTGTTTCTGAATCAGCTCATGCGGAATGAGTTAATATTTTATGTGGTATGCGAACGGAGCAGTTTGTGGGTGTCTTGAGAGCACTTTACTAGAAGGTTCGATTATTTACTGATGCCTATACAACGTATAAGCTTCGCGAATTGTTGTTGCCTATTGCAATTCTGAAGTTAGAATAATAAAAGGTTTTATTATGATTTTTTATCTGCTCTTCTTTTTTTGTTTTTTTGAATCTACTCCTGTTTTACTAACTCTACTAATATTATAAATGTTTGTAAGGATGGATGGATGAATGGATGTATGTTACTCAATCAGGCAAAAACTACTACTCGGATTTTGATAAAATTTGGTTTGTAAGTACTTTAGGTTCTGAAAAATGACATAGGCTACTTTTAATACCCGGAAAACCGCAGGTGAAACCACAGGGTACGCCTAGTTATAAAAAGGAGCAAGTGTGACAGAGCCGTAATTCATGTTACTCTTGGTCTAGCGCTCATTTACAGCTCCAGCAAAAATAAAAATTCAAAAATATGTGAACCACTTAGCGGCATTTAAAAAGAAGAAGGTTGATTATGACTTATGACTGATACTCGATTAAAGCTACTTAACCCTAGATCACTAACCTTATTTTTCGACGCTTATTACGAACTTCCGTCATTTCAACTACGGTATTCAATAAAGGGGGTTAAAGGGTTTTATTAAAGGCAGGTCGTTCACCTGATAGTAAGCGCCATGCCTGCCCAGATCAATTGCAATGCCACACAAAACTTTAAATAATATAAAAAGCAATGCGTTACACTGCATTGAGCTCATCACTCCGAGACGTCAGATATTAAGTCTCATATGCCCAGTAATTTCGCTGGCTACAACTATGTAACACTCGCTTTAAAAACTGTTAAGGAAATCATCGTGAGGAAAAGGGCATGTTCAAGAATCAATCAGAAAAAATCATGGAAATGTGACATCCACCAACCCGCACTGGGCCAGTGTGGTGGATTATGGCCCATCCTCTCTCTATGAGAGAAGACCCGATACCCAGCAGTCGGAACGTCGCGGACTGATGATGAATTCATTTAACGTTATTTGTACTAGAAATTTTACGCTGTTTAAAGTTTGACCCAAATGTGAAACTGGTCATTATATAACTATTACTAAAGTGAAATGTCAACAGCGTTCACAATTAATATTTCAATTAGTACTGTGTGTAAAAACAGAATAAATTAATCGATGCCAATTATTGTATTCATAAATATCACTGATTGAATCAAAATAAAATTTCCAAAATTAACTACTTATTTTCATTATGAGATCGCATTGAACGCTCCTCTCCTTCTTTACTCTACTTGCTATGCGGGTAATGCGTGTGATGAAAGCCAAACCTTTCTAAGAAAACTACTATTAAACACAATTTTACGCACAAACGAGTTGATCCATACGAACGTCCTTGCAAGGTTAGAAATATAAATACAAAATGATCGAGTAGTAGTAGATATGTCTGTAACTAATAGTGTTTTAGAAAAAAAAAACCGGCTTCAAGACTATAACTATTATTTTTCTTTTTGTTGATTATGTAATATTTTCCGAAGCATTGGTAGAGTCAGTTTTCGCATTTCTTTTCAGCACTCAGACTTCAATTTGAGTATAGGAAAGAAATGGGTAAACATACTTACCTTTTTTTCAAAGTCATGTTAACATAAGTTACAATTTTTAACATTTTTTATTTGTATCATGTGTTTATGACCTTTAAAAGTGCACTTTTGTGCCTATTTAATAAATGATATTTGACTTTGACTTTGACTTTGACTATGTCAAAAAGCACTGAATAAATTTCGAAAATAACGGGTAAAAGCAACCTCGTCCTATTTTGTTATGATTTTCGGTGAACCATCAGAGAGGCTGGAGAGTGTAGAGGGTCTGAGTAGTCACTCTTTGGCCGTCTTCATCTAGATCTAAGTGCTCTAGTTTTGGCAACATCATTGCTTGACATTAGTCGAGATAAGAGGCCAAACATAAGAACTATAAGCGTTCAACATTATATGGAACGAAACATAGATTTCTGAGATCAAGATTTAATGTACCTAGCTTAAAGCCTCTTAAGTTAATTTTTATTTTGTATTTATAACATATTAGAAAATGACGTTTTTCCTTTTGTCATAAAACAATATGTATCATTTAGGAAGGAGGTCCCCAAGTTACAGGTATCCCTAGTTTGGGGACCAATAGACTGTGTTTTTGTAACCTATTATTTTTTCAATACACATTATTATTATTATTATATTAAAGCACAAAAGACTTAACAGCACAAGAAGGCGAGGTTGAGAAGAAAACGCTACAGGAGACGATGGAAAGCAAGTTGTAACTGAATATCAGGAAGTGCTTAAAGGTAAGAGGAACTGGCCACTAGCTAGATGGGTTGTCGACGTGATTAGAGTAATTGATTAAATTGTAGTCAAGACACAGAAAGACATTTGATCGCAAAGCCGGTGTGAAAAAAAATATATTAAAGGTTATCTATAATACACAACAATACAATAACTCTTAGCGAACAGCTAACACATAGGAGAACAATGTATTAGTCAACATAATCAATAAGGAAATGCAATAGCTGGCCTTAGCGTCATGGGAAAATTTTGAACGGGATTATAACAGTTCTCATTTTATTATGGTTAAAAAAAAAACAGGTTCCTAAGTGAAACCGACGGCGGAAAACTATACTAAAGTATATAAATACACCGATATATTTTTCTAGAGGCATAAGAAGTTATCCCCAAAGATTCGCCGTCGGCATATCTTCGCAAGGGGCCCTGATTTATTTCTTTATATACAGTTTCCGGATGCTCGGGCCGGGTTAGGATTATATTTGGAATTCTGAGATTTTATTTGTTCAGCCTTATACTTTTGATGTATTTGTTGGAGCCTTTATGATTTTTGTATCGGGATTGTGAGTTCCAGGTGGGCGACTTTTAGGGCTGCGAAATTGGAAAACAATGAAGATCAAGCAGGTTTCTTCTTCCTAAGTCGGGCACTCTTGTCAGAGTGGTCGTGGTATAAAGGATGGTGTATGCGTTGGTTCTTCAGCGTCGTGGTTTTCCTTAGCGAGGGTTACTGCTATCGCAATGCTTCTCCATTTCTGGCGGTTGGTAGCATTGCGAGTACACTGGACTATGGTGGTTTGAGTTGCAGTCTTAATAAGGTCTATCCAACGCGTAGGTGATCGGCCGCGTGTTCTTTTTCCTGCCACCTGACCCTGGACCACAAGTCTCTCCATTGAATCTTCGTTTCTGGAGATGTGACCAAAGAACTTCAGTATTCGTAGTTGTACAGTCGACGACAGCCTATTTTTGATATGAAGTTCTTTAAGAATGGAATAATTTGTGCGGAAAGCCGTCCACGGGATCTTCAGGAGGCGTCTCCAGCACCACATCTCCAGAGCGTCAATTTTTCGGCGATCCTGTAACCTTAGTGACCAAGTTTCGGCTCCATAGAGAAAGATTGGAAAGACAAGACATTTCATTAGTCGAACCTTTGTTTTTTTGGTTATTCTCCTGTCCTTCCAAATCTTTCCCAACCTCTCTACTGCAGATCTAGTGATGGCACAGCGTCGTCTGATTTCGTCTCCACATCCTCCTGTGTTGGAGATAGTAGAACCGAGGTAGATGTAGCTTTGTACTACTTCACAGTTTGCCACACTTTGTAAATCTATTCTATTGTGTTCAGCTCGGTCTACTATCATCATTTTCGTCTTGTCTCGGTTGATAGCAAGTCCAAATTGAAGACTGGTTGTTTCCAGACGAGCCAAAAGATCTTCCATATCTTCTTTATTCTGTGTAAAAAGAGTAGTATCGTCAGCATATCGCAGATTACTTATCCGCCGACCACCAACTGAAACACCCTTGTTCCATCCCTCTAGGATAATCCGCATTATGTGCTCCGTATAACAGTTGAATAGCAGGTTTAGTTAGGTATAAAAATTTATAACATATATTAAGGCTGTAAAAATTGGAGGCTGTAGTGTAGATCGACGTGCAAAACGTGTTATTATTGACAAAAACTGGTCGGTACGAACATGCACAGTCATGAGCATCGACGTAAGTTAGCATGTCTGTCCATCTTCTATGGGAAACATTTCGGGGAATGTTTAATGATGATAAATTTTAGCATTTTTTTAATAAGCATAGAGAATGACCAGGCCCACTAACTAAGTTGCAACAGAGCAAGCTTTATCGTCAAGAGTGATTTGCTCGACAACCTTTGGACGGGTAGAATTAACGGAGTCATAAATATTGTTCCTTAACTCCGTTGGTCAGACTGTAATTGCCATCCTTCAGATGGATCACTATCCATCAGCGACCAAGGCTTACGTACGTGCGGCGTCCCTAACCTGTCAAGTCAAACGCTTCACCGCCCTTATACTCCGTTTCGGAAAGAGCTATTTCATGGAAGTGATTTCAATATTTCAAATGAAATTTTTTTCACGTTGACAAAATGGTTTTACCCATTACCTCATGTTCATGAGGGTTTCGAAAAGCATACGTTTGGTCTTGACAAAAAATAACAGATTATGCGCCGCTCTAGGTCGCGTCTTTCGTGTAATCCTCTAGGTTGGGTTCTCCAATTAGGGACCTGCCTCACCTGGACGCCATGGACGTCCAGGTGACGCGCCATGACGACGTCGCTGGATCGACTAGCGGCACATAATAACAGTTTAAGTTCTGTTTTCCATCGGGCGAATTCATTTTTAACTACAAACAATTATGCGTATAGATAGCCCAAATGCTTCATATTTTGATATGCATTTCTAACGTTCATACACTCTCTATCATCTTTGCAACTACTCTCTCTTCGAGGGATAACCTGAGTCCCAGCAGTGGGAACGTAATGGGCTGATGATAATGATGCACAAAACTATTATAAAAATGGAGCTGAAGTAGTTATTACACAGTAGGTATTATTGAAAAACCAACAGGGATCAACTATTTAGAGGGCAATGAACACGAATCCACGGTTTGTTTGTTATCTTTAAACTCGGAAATTGCTGAATGGATTTTATTGTGGTTTTCATGGTTTGGTAGCATTAGTCCCAACTTAGATAATAGAGTATGTTACATCAAAACCGCTTGGGTGACTACGAAGATACAGCTTGATCCATTTGTAGTACACACTCTCATATACTGCAGAGGTCTTGCTAAGATGGTTTTGGAAAAATACGAATACGGGCTTCCTATGTCGATTACGCGGCAAAGTCACGGGAAATAGCTAGTAGCTAGTTCAAAATAAATCAGATATCCATTCGTTAGAATTGTTGCCACTTCCCATCGATAGATCAATAGGTACCTATTTTAATAAATGACTTAGTAGATAACTATAATAATTAAAACTACATACTATGATAGTAAATGTATCCTAAACTCGTATCGTCGCGTCATATGATCCGTTGAACATCGAATAACCGAATTAGCCGAATTAGCCCAGCATTTTGAGGGAATCCGATTGTGAATAACCGATGTCCATGAACCACATTAAAATACGCCCCTTACTAAAAACTCGTTGACTCTTATTGTGAAACGCGTAGAGTTCTATTTGGTTTTAATGTTGGTGTTTCAGGTACTTTTATATGTGGTTTCGGGTACAATAATACACTTCGTCATACGCTGTGTGTGTCACATGTCAGAATATAATTATCGTTTCTGACAGTACAATCAATTTCTGGGTGATTATGTGATTAAATTCCTGTATTGTGATTGAGTAAAATTCTTGGCAATTTCAAATTATGATCCGTTAGATTATTCGTAATGTAGGAATAATGTTTCGTATTTAGGAAACTTCGCCGGGTCTTTTCGTCGCCGATACCCCAGTGCCTAAAGACTCTTTAAAAAAAGAGTCTTTAATCAGTGCGTCCTACCTGTTATGACATACGGAGCTGAGACGTGGACACTTACGGTACGACTAGTCCACAAAATGAAAGTTGCTCAGCGAGCTATGGAAAGAGCTATGCTCGGTATTTCTCTAAGGGATCGAATCCGGAACAAAATTATTTGCCAGAGAACTAAATTATCGACATAGCTCAGCGGATTAGCAAGCTGAAGTGGCAGTGGGCTGGTCATATTTGTCGCAGAACCGATAACCGTTGGGGTAGATGTGTTCTAAAATGGAGACCGTGAATCGGCAAATGTAGTGTAGGACGCCCTGCGATTAGATGGAGCGACGATATACGTAGGGTTGCTGGTAGCAACTGGAGAAGGAAAGCTGAAGATCGGGCTCAGTGGCGTGCTATGGGAGAGGCTTATGTCCAGCAGTGGACTGATGTGGGCTGATGATGACATTCGTAATGTAGTTAAAATGCTATTTCTCTCCATCCAACTAATACAAATACAATTTTACTTGTGGTAGGTCTCTCGTATGCAGGAGACCGTCTGGGTAGGTACCACAACTTTGCCAGTTGTTCTGCCGCCAAACAGTAGTGCGCAAGCATTACTGTGTTCCGGTTTGAAGGGCATTGTAGCCAGCTAAATAACTGGGCATATGAGACTTAATATCTGATGTCTCGGGGTGATCAGCGCAATGTAGTGCTACGCAGTGCTATTTATGGTATTAAAAGTAGCACTGCAATTGTTATGGACAGGTGTGGGACTTAACATCAGGCAAACGACTTGCTCCTCCCGTCGCACATACAAAAAAAAACAAATTGGAAGGTCAATAAATGAAAAACTATTTTTTTATAGGTATTGGTACATAATCTTTTGAAACAGGGCTTCACTTGTATACAATTATACAATTGAAGGTTGCGGTAATACGCGGGAAAAGCAAGTTTCTTTCATCTCACTATTCCAAGACGGCGATCGTTATCTTTGCAGTAAATTAGAGGAACGGGGGCGAAAGGGTGCGTTTATCTGCCCTTTATGTTGGCCAATGTGGGCCAATGCGGGCCACATTAGTTTTGTGCTCCTTGAGTAACACGGAAAGAGATGTTATCAGGGAATCGTGACAATAGGCCAACTAGGCCAACTTGAGTGAATAGTTTCGGCGGGAGTTTACTTTGGTACATATATAACACGTTTGTTAACTATAGGTACTATAAATAGGAACTACGTTTGTTGATACATTTTTATCAAGTTACGGTGATGTCTGGTTTAAGATAAATTTATTTCTCAAAGAACATGGTTAACTTAAAAGAGAAATTACAATAACTTAAAATAAGGTACGTACCTACTATTTTAATTACCTTGAGCATGCAGGCGAACACAACAATATTTATTTTTATCTACGGTCGACAAACAAGTCAAAGAGTAAGCAGCTATATAATATTACAGAGGTGACAATTCGTTTGACAAGATGTGTACTTTAAACAGTTTTTTTAAATATGTTTAGTGATTCCGTTTGTTTTATTGATTTTGGTAATTTATTTAATTGTCACTACTATTAAACTCCTTCATATAAAATTGACTTTTCCGTAGTTTGTTCTAGGAAAAGGGAGATATATGTAATGCGCATTTCTTGTATTTAAATTATTGATTTGTATGTTTTTATTAAAAGTTATTTCAGAGTGTATATTTTTATTAATTATGATGTCGCTGATTTGATATTGATTGCACTAATGCATGTTTTAAATCATGCTTGTATCACCTTAGGATATTAAATATTTAGAGAGAAGAAACGTGAAATTACTCGAATCGGACTTGCGACTTCGGAATACTGTCCCAAAGCCTTAACCACTAGGCCACCGAGACGTATTTATACATGCAGTACATACATAGCGTAGGGACATATTTTGCTCAAGCAACCTCGGAATAGTGGTATTCCAAAACGCAGATTGCATCTCGGCCCGATAATTTTCATTTTCCCGACATAATCAAATTGTGTAGATAAAAATCGTTTTGTTGTTCCCTTCTCCCCTGAATATCTCAAGGAACGTTTTGAATTCCTGCACGCGTCTAATCCCTGTTCATTAAGATTATCAGATAATCTACAACTTAAGACTCTTCCGCACCGTAGCTCATTCTGTGACCTCGTTTACTGTTGAAGCTGTTCGTTTGTGGAATGAGCTACCTGTCGAAATAAAACGCTGTCAAATATTGGCTATTTTCTAAGATCGCGTCAAAGCTTATTATCTCTCTTAATATTCTGTATTACCTATTATTATGTTCTTTTTTCCTCTTTCTGCTATTAATGTTTGCTTTTGATAATGTTTTATATTTAAATATATATAACATAATCATATAAATATATATATATATATATTTATATATATATAAATATATATATATATATATATTTATATGTGTTACTAGCTGCGCCCTGCGGTTCCACCCGCGGTTTCCCGGGATAAAAAGTAGCCTATGTGCTATTCCAAGTCCTGAAGTACCTACATACCAAATTTTATCAAAATCGGTTCGGTAGTTTTGGCGTGAAAGAGTAACAAAGATAAATCCATACATACAAACTTTCGCGTTTATAATATTAGTTAGGATTATACATATATTTAAAATTTAATCTGCATTTTTTTCGAAAAACCACCGTCCTTCCAAATTATGTTAATCCTTTCTGTTCAAAGGTCGTCTGGAAGAGATCGCTTTGAGCGATAAGACCGCGTATTGTTATGCTGATTACTGTAAAATTTACTTGTTTTATTTTTAAGGTTTTAAACAATAAAGTGTTTATCTATCTATATATATCTAATACTAGAATGAATGTGGTGCAACGGCAAAATAAAAAAAAAATAACTTAAAACTTATTCATTAAAGAAAATTAACGATTTTTATACGCCTAGACGTAAGCGCTTCAAAAAATATCTTCTAATAAGAGAGCGCTTCTAGCTTTTCCCGCAGCTAGGATTACACTTGATTCTCTTACTGATATTGAAATAATGTTTAAATCGACATGTTCCAAAGCTTACCAGCGCCATCTAGTTAGTTTCAGCCTCAGTTGTGTATTACAGAACAGTGGGCAGTTACTACAAAGGGATGACGCAGATTGCTAAACAGTTAGTAATGGTTTAGTTCTAGAGTAAACTGTAGATGGCACTGCGTGTTTCAATTCTGTACATTTTGTTTATAACTTGGTCCAAGTTCGGGCAATATAGCGTTAAACTTATTAGTTGGAAATCAGTGGCAGCATAAAGGTAAATAGACACTACTATATTATAAATATTATATTTAGGTATGTTGTGGTACTACTCCTTTACTCCAAATGCAAAGGATGCGTCGCGCAATTCTCGTATTCAGAGTTCCTTTCCGGAATTTTCCTAATATTTGATTTTGTGTCTGGATATTGTTCAAAGTTCAAAAGTTCTTTTTTCAGTTTTCGCATCGCAGACGCGCTTATGAACGTCAATTATAGCAATGACTCTACCTCCGTATCGGAAAAAAAAAACCACTACTCAAAAGATACGGCATGAAACTGACGGGCATTTTTTTAGAACTTTTGTCACAATATTTTATGTTTGTTTTTGACAATATTATGTTTCTTATGTGCCAGTTGGCTACTTTTTTTATTGCTAATTTGACCACTATGTCACCTGATGGTAAGCGACGATGCGGTCGACGATCTAGCACGCTTACCAAGATACTACCTATTCACTCGAGACTTGAAGATTCCTAGATTGTAGCTATCGGGAAAGACTGACTCTGGCAGGGAGTTCCACTCGTTAGCAGTGCGCATAATGTCTACCTTGAAACGTAGTTGATGCAGTTCCGATGCACACTGTCCGAAATGTAGAAACGACGTGCCCGTCACGCTCATACTTAGTTAAATAAAAATAATGCGCATTAAGCTTACGTGTGAAATGGCATGATCGTCTGTAAATGCCTTTATAATTCAGAGTCTACCTTAAATATTTAATCTGAATATGCGCTTGCAATAAATAAGATTTTTAATATCGGTGCTGCCATGGAAGTTTTATTTTTAGCTTGTTTATTAAAGACCACCTGTAGCTAAATTGTCTAACGAAATTTCATATACTGAATTTCATGTACTGATCCTATTGTAGTGTGTATTGTAATTAGGTCATGAGGCAAAGACTTACCTACTCAAATTACTGGGCATATATGAGACTTAAAATCTGATGTTTCGGGGTGATGATCGCAATGCAGTCCTACGCCGTGCTTTTCAAAGCACGGCGTAGGACTGCAGTGCCACTCAGAACTTTTAATACCATGAATGGTATTAAAAGTTCTGGGTGGCACTGCAATTGTTATGGGCAGAGGTGGCAATTTCTATCAGGTGAACGACTTGCACGTTCACCACAGTTCCATTAAAAATAATACTCTCTCGTTGGGAAAGAGGCTTTCCGAAAATGTTTGTGGTTCATAGATATCCTAAAATTTAAAATTTAAAATTATATGTATAGGATTAATTATTTAATAAGATATTGACCCAGATACGATTAATTATGTTCATGTAGATACAAACAATGTTATTGTAATGTTGAGACGGGATGGATAATATTACAACTAAATAGTAAATAGGGGAAAAGTCGCGCCAGCGAGTGTTTAGCCATTCGTATAATTTTACTAGTAAATTATTAAACCTACTCGTATATATAACTTAGCCTAATACCAGTTGCCTTGAGTGATGTCTATTATTTTTATTACAAGCATAGATAAGCTTCTTCTTCACATGCAAAATATTTCGCCGCAACCAGGGTTTGAACTCGGGACCTGCTTCAGTACAGGAAACGCTCTAAACCAACTGAGCTTCAACGGCAGGTACCTTGCTTGCACACCTTTTCATTTACCGTTTTTTTGTCATTTGATAAATATTCGAAATACTAGCAATATATGTCGCAACGGTTATAGCTAAGCATGCGTTATTGCTTAGAAACAACAAATTGCAATAATTGTACGGAAGATAAAAATAGAACAGTATTTGCATCAACCATTTAATGAACCAGTATACAACACGTTTCGTCGCTCTCACAATCCGAGGCCTTCGCATATGTTAGAGCACAATGTGAAGAAGAAGGCATGCATTCTCCGCCGTGCGAGAGGCAGGTCGTCGCTGATTTTGCCACTGAAAAAACGAAGGGTACTGTTATTTTCATGAAGCAGGGGTGCTTTTTTTTCGATGATAATATCGTCCCCTTAATGCAAAAACCAACTAAGTGCGCTTTTTAACATTTTATCATTAGAAGGTCTAGCGCACTCCGCACTGTAGTTACGAAGCTACAAGTACATAGCCGGACACCGACGGCGGGTCGCGCGTCGTTACACGTGCCGCGTCAGAAGAGATAAGAGCTATGCGATAGAAAGAGGTGCTCTGTAGGTTAATATGACTGGTAGGTATGCAGTGCTACGCGAGCTGAATCGAATTTTATTGCGTCATAGCAGGAGTCGCTATTTGTTTACATTTCTTTGCAGAGTGATGTTTCTGTCCCTTACTATTCTGTGACATTAGTATGTAGATCTTGAAGAGAAGATTCTAATGGTATTCGTATCTAATTTTTGTTAAAAAGCGCACTTAGTTGGTTTTTGCAGTAAGGGGACGATATATTTGAATTGATCAATCACAAAAAATCAGTATGGAATATTATTTTTATTATAAGTATATATTTTATAGACTTTCTGGACAGCCTCTGTGATATAGCTGTTGGGCAGGTTGGCTCAAATCATACACATACACGATTGAGGTTGCGGGTTCAATTCCCGCGACCGGCCAAATGTTTGTGCTCAGAAAAATAAAATAAGCGTAAGCATTTGTTTCGTAAAGACCGACTGATTACGACTGAGTATCATGTAAAAGTATATGATATGTATTAGTATGTATGTATTGGAATGTACGTTTAAGTATGCAGGTATTTATTATTGTTATCTAATTGCACACCGTCGTCTACTCCTTCTTTCGATACTGTCCATTCAAAGGTTGTCTGGAAGAGATCGCTTTAAGCGATAAGACCGCCCATTGTTCTACCATGGTAAGGAATTTTGTGCTATTATTATTTATTGTTTCGTATCTGGTATGCAATAATGAGTTTTGTAATTTGTAATACTCTGGTAAGTTTCTCAAGGAGTAGGCAGGTAACAATAAAAACAGGAAAAGGAACGTAAATATCAAGAATAAGATAAAGTTTAGCTTAGATTCTGAAAAATTTTCTCTTTTAAAAGACAATAACCACAACGATAAGTTTAGAGGAAGAAGCAATGGAAAATAACTCTGAAACTACCTGCCGACAAAAAACGGGATAAGGCCAAGATCGAAAAAAGTAACGGCTGGCTGTGTGAGTTCTATGTTTGTTTATGATGTGGTTTTATGCCAACAGCGTTACTAAATTTATTGTGCTGAGTCGCACACGTGATTTACGCAGGAATAGCTAGCCTAGGCAACATAAAATACACATAAATTTCAATAAATATTTCAGCAGGTATACTCTTGTAAGATGTAGTGATTGCAAGTGGCGTAGACAAAATGATTGCCGAGAGCAGAGGTATGCGAAGTTGATCACTGAAACTTTGATCTTGCAGAATGGATTTCACACACATGCTTACACACTACTGCTTGTTGAATACCACCAAAGGTGATGAGGTGAAAAAATATTTTAAAACTTACCAGAATAACAACACTCTACACCCTCGTCCTGCTGAAGAGGGCACAAGCCTGAATGTGCTTGTTTTCCTTCAGGACATTCACCTTTCAGCTGGCATATTCCTCCACTCGACATGCATGGCAGTTCATAGAATGGAGTTGGTGAAGCCTCATCACCTAGAACGGTATGGATTTTTTTTGTTTTATATCATTTACTAGCGACCCGCCCCGGCTTCGCACGGTTATTATAGATATAAACGTTCCTCTTCAATCACTCTATCTATTAAAAAAACCGCATAAAAATCCGTTGCGTAGTTTTAAAGATTTAAGCATACATAGGGATATAGGGACAGATAAAGCGACTTTGTTTTATACTATGTAGTGATAGTGATTGTTGAAATTACAATAACTTAAAAAAGGTAGGTACTATTCGTATTGCCTTTAAGCATGCAGGCGAACGCAAAAATATTTATTTTTAACTAGAGTAGACAAATAAAAAATATGATCACACTTACAAATCAAAGAGTAAGCAGCTATACATTATTACAGTAGTGGCAATTCATTAGACAAGATTTTTACTTGTTGCAGTTTTTTTAATGTGTTTATTCCTTACATATGTTTTATTGATTTTGGTAATTTATTGAATAGTAGTGCTCCTTTAAATAAAATTGTCGTTTTTCCGTAGATTGTTTTAGGAAAAGGGAAATATATTTTATGCGCATTTCTTGTATTTAAATTATTAATTTGTGTACGTTTTTATTAAATGCTATTTCAGAATGTATATCTTTATTCATTATCTTTTTACTAATATACATATGTTTTTATTTATTTATTTAATAGACGGCCTTAGCCAATTACCTAATAAAATTAGTCTAAAATACAGCAAAAATAAAGTTAAAGTAAAATTATGTCAAACAATAATTACAAGATAATAAATTAAATTACAGATTATATCAGTCAAAATTAATCAAATATTATTAAAATGTCAACATATTATTTTAAAATTATAAATAACAACAAAAAAAAAACGCGTAAAAGCGTCTAGGAAGGCATTGAGCACAGAGAGGGTTCTGGGAATAGGAGAGCGGGCTTGAGAACAGTTCAAGAACAGTCCTAATAAGCGGCATTGCGAATATTTTGGGCTTCCTGGCTTCTCTGATGGATAGAAAATGGATGTTGGTAATATATATATTTGTGTAATATTGAGTAATAAAAAAAAATATAAGATCTGTATGTAACTGCACATGTTTAGGTAATAAACTATGGGTATCATCAGATTTTAAATAATTAGAAAGTATAAGAATGATATTGCTCGCGTAGAGATCGAATTTGCATCTTCGGAATAACATCACGACGCCTTAACCACTGGGCCACCGAGCCAACTGCTTGAGCAACCAAATTTTTTCTATCTTTTTTATTTCTGTCTTACAGGGACGATTCTACGTCATCTGTCGTCAATGTTCACATTGATCAACCGAACTAGTCTTTCTAATATTACAATTAGCTACAAGTGTTTCATTAGGACATGTAGTCGATATTGCGTCTTATTTTATTTATTTGGGTCAAACAGTTATTTCTAAAAAAACTTAACTATAACTATAATAACATGCATAGTGGTTTAAGAGTAACCCACATCATTAACCGCTAGTTATCTATAGAAAGTGTTAAATGTAACATTATCAATAGTGTATAATATTAATAACAAAATATCAGTCATCAGGACTGAAGACATACTCCGCCACACAATGTGCTTAATTACAAGTTAACATTTGGTTTCTTAGTAATTTTAATACATAAAGTTATGTATAGGTATCGCTAAACAAAATAAGTAAGTTTATCTTCAGGCACCGAACAATTCCTCAACAACTTCCTTCTATAAGAGAAAGCAGAAACGGCATTTATATCCACAGAGTTGAATTATTCATTGTATGTGTGGACCAGTCGTCGCAGAAGTGAGCGCACCCCGGCGTTGGTGCGACAGGTGCCGCAAGGTAGTGGTGGCGGTGGTGGTTGGTGGTCTTGGTAATGCATGTATTCCGAAGACGTCAATTCGATACCTGTCCGAGCAATACCATTTTTCTTCTATCAAATTATTTAAATCTTAGGATTTTCACCTAGCATGCTTATTTGTATTCAATATCAAAAATATATGTACCTTCACCTAGACTCTGAATGGGTTGGAAACTGATTCTGTTATAGTTTCTTCATTTTTGAAATTTTTGGACATACAAGTCATCAACAGTTTTATAGCGATTCATGAAAATTTTTGACTGTAACTAACCTATTGAGTTCTGCACTATACGCGTTATCGTCAGGGGTTTGCATAGCAATTGGAACCGATGTGTTAATGCTAGTGTAATTTTATTGTTGTTACATGCCACTCACTGGTTTGTCTCACTCTAACCCAATAAAGGCTCAACTGGTTAGCTGGTTAACGCTTCCTGTCCTGGGGGAAGAGGTCTGAGTTCAAACCTCGGCGAAAGCGAAAATATTTTACGTACCCAAAAAGTTTTTTTTTCATTGTTTGATGAAATAGCTCCCATGTGTTTTTAGGTTTTTATTGTCAACAACCCTTTGCAGTACTTACTTTTAGAATCCTTCACATACGCACCAAACACTACACTAACGACCACACAAATATACAGCAATTTAACAAACATATTTCTACCTCTAACACAACTGTTAGAGTCAACCGTAAAATAAAATATGATAACAAAACAATGATAAAACTAAATATATAGTAGCCCGTATGCATGTTAATTCTGCTTACAATGATAAGGCAAGTATTTTTTATAGGTCGAGTTTGCAAAACAAATATCCGTTATTTTATTGAAGACGGGATGATAATAAAGCCAGGTAAATAAAGGAAGCGGTAGTTCTGATAAGAATTTTATAAGAAGGATACATTACTTTCCTCGATGAGGTTGACATTGGACTTGTAGATATGTCGGTATATATATTTTTGTGAGTTCTTACATGTGTATACATACCTACTCTTTTGTATAGGTATGTTTCTATATATATAAGTTGTATATGAGACAGCGTTGTGTTCTATAATTGAATTTAACTGAAAAGTGTCTGCTTTAACAATCTTTCAATAAGTTACTACCTGTGTTGACTGGTTTAGCGGTTTCTATCTCGCCTGATGTGAAGCGATGATGTGGCCTAAGATAGAGCACATAGATCTAGAGAGAGACGGCAGTTGAGCGGCTGCTCAGACCCGTCTCCCCTATGGTTCACCGAACATCATCCCGAAACACGACTAGGGCGCTTGACGGCATGGCTTTGTTCGGTGGGTGGTATTACAACCACGGCCAGAGTCTACCACTCCAAAGCGCGTAAGCGGGTTTCATCACGATGTTTTCCTTTACCGTTTTAGAGCGTGCGTACAAAATCTGCACTTAACTATAAGTCATTGGTGCAGGGTCGACTCGGGAAACGAACCCAGGTGCGTCGTTCCCGCTGAGCCACACTCGCTCTAAATGGTATTATAAGTTCTGGGTGGCACTGCAATTGTTATGGGCAGGCGTGGCGCTTACCACCCGGTGAACGACTTGCGTCTCATTACTCAATTCCATAAAAAAACCTACTAAAAGTCCTACTATTCCTACTAATATTTTAAATGCGAAAGTTTGTGCAGATTGATACATAAAAAGATAGATGGATGGATGGATGGATGGAAGTTTGTTATTCAATCACACAAAAAGTACTAAACGGATTTTGATTAAATTTGGTATGTAGGAACTTTAAAGGACATAGGCTACTTTTTATCCCGGGAAACCGCGGGTGACCCACGGGGCGCAGCCAGTTAAAAAAATAAATAAAGATCGCAGCAATGTTTCCAATTCTTACGCGAAGACGCGTATTATCTCTTCATTCAGTCATCATCATCATCAGCTGGAAGACGTCCTCTGCTGAACATAGGCATCCCCCATAGATCGCCACAGCGAGCGGTTGCTCGCTGTATGCATCCAGCGGCTCCCCGCGACTCTTACCAGGTCGTCGGTCCACCTTGTGGGGGGCCGTCCTACGCTCCGCCTTCCGGTCCGTGGTCACCACTCGAGAACCTTTTAACCCCAACGGTTATCCGTTCTACGAGCTATATGGCCAGCCCATTGCCACTTCAACTTGCTAATTTTGAGAGCTATGTCGGTTACCTTTGTTCTTTTGCGGATTTCCACATTCCGGATCTCATCCCGCAAAGAAATCCCAAGCATATAGCTCTTTCCATAACTTTTTGAGAGACTTTTTTGAGTTTATGAATCAGGCCAATAGTCAGCGACCACGTTTTAGTGCCGTAAGTCATCACTGGCAGCACACACTGGTTGTACACCCGCGACTTCAGGCTCTGGGGAATTTTAGAGGAAAAGATATAACGTAGTTCCAACCAATTCTTACGCGAAGACGCGTATTATCTCTTCATTCAGTATTCTGAATCAAGTGATAATTAATACGCGTCCTCGCTTTGCGTCGGTCAACGATGACGTTCAATTGGAAACATTGTTTCGATCTTAATTTATATTTAACTGTACAATTGTACATCCCCATCCTAACAGCACCTTTAACTTACTTTTTTCAGGTAAAAAGCAGAGAGAGTGCGGCGCCCATTCCTACATTACTGTCTCGAACATTAAAATACAATTATTAACTTTTGCAGCACGTCCCATTTTATTACCGACCACAAAGCGGGAAGTTGGTCACAGTTTGCGCAATTTGAAAACTCAACTGTAAATAATTATTATTGGTCAGACGCGTAAACCATTTAAGGGAATTAAATGTTCGTTTATTTTGTGTTAACTCGTTCGTATTGACTTGTGTTTGACCTTTTTGTAAATATTATGACTTAAAGAGAAGTACAATAAAACTTTAAGGGCCGCGCGGCGTTTTCGCTAAGTAGAAGCTTAGCGATAAGTTTAAATGGAAAGGAAAGATAATGCGCACGGGATTTAATCAAGTTTATTAATTGAGAAATTAACTAAAGTTTTTTTTTTTATGTGGATGTATGAGTAGTCAACCCTAGTGTCGAAGTTTTTAGACCATCTAAAGACTTTCGACATAACCTAACGACTGCTATCCTAAGACAACAACCGATACCAACGGCTTAATGTGCCTTTCAAAGCACGGTACCGCTCAGATTTAAATACAAACGGTCACCCATCCAGTTGCTGACCGCTGCGAACTTTGCTTAACCTACCAAATCTATGCTATGAGCGCTACACGCGATTTTTTAAGGAATAAACTGTCTAGGAAAAATAGTCTCATTCTAAATTCTTTAGTAATAGTTCACTTTTGTGAATTATTATCGACCTCTGTTCTTTAAAAACAACAAACAAACAATTCCTTTATATCATAAAAACATTTCTCTACTAGCCACAATTTTGTCTTAAAATGGTTAGTTGATAGGTCTTTTATATCTCTAGGTATTTTATTGAATATATTTACTATCATCACAAAACAGTTTTTATGACATATAGCAGTTTTGCGGGTAGGCATCAATACTCCTATTAGATCTCTGCATTGTATTCTAATTAACTGCACTGTGGTGTTATAATCTAATCTAAGTAGGTATAGGTATTTCAGCATCTACTGACAATTGAGTACATTTTAACACCTAAAAATATTTACTACAACAAGCTTTTAAAATAATAAATATATTTCAAAACCGTAGCGCCACCTGCGGCAAGATAAACACTTTAATTACAATTTGTGATACATTTTCCGGTAATTCACGGTTACGCTTTGTGAGAACGCAAAAGCGCAATTTACTTACCGATACAGTTGAGGATGAGGCTCATAGCACGCTTAAATAAAAAAACCAAATCCTAGGTAAATCTCGCTGTACTTACTACTTACCTAAGGCATCATACATTAAGCTAATGCGTACTATTTTATCTATTCTTTGCTTATGGTAACACAGCGAAATAATAAATAAAAGTGTCTTTTCAATCTTTGATAACGTATGTATGTGCCGCCCAGCAGTAGTGCGCAAGCATTACTGTGTTCCAGTTTGAAGAGCATTGTAGCCAGCGAAATTACTGGGCACTATGAGACTCAACAGCTAATTGTTTCAGGTTGACGAGCGTAGTGCAGCGCCGCGCAGTATTTAGCAAAACAAAGTTCTGGGTGGTGCTGTTATTATTATGGGCTGGCGTATTGCTTACCATCAGGCAAACGACCAGCTCGTCTCGTCATCCAGTTACATAAAAAAAAAATGTATCTGTATTTTTTTCAGTATTATCATTATG
Organism: Petrophora chlorosata; assembly: GCA_951640565.1. Lineage (NCBI taxonomy): Eukaryota > Metazoa > Arthropoda > Insecta > Lepidoptera > Geometridae > Petrophora > Petrophora chlorosata. The sequence continues at coordinate 18,678,272 of OX621189.1, read as the reverse complement.
CCGTTTGGTGAATGTTACCTACTCACGTTATCAGTGATTTCACCCGCATCTATGCTTGAACGTTGCATAATCGATTACGTCATACCAAAAAGTTAAAATAATAATAATAATATAATTTATTTGCCAAAAAAATTCAAACAACATTTTTAAACAACATACTAGCCTCAATAATTACCTATACAAATACAACAGTTACACTAGCAGTTGTTGAGCCTCAAATGCCTAAGCAAGGCGTATGCCTGTAATATAGGCATCTGCGCTTCCCCTTGAAGTACTTAATAAAGTTACCACAATAATTGACGTGAAAATGACGTCAAGTTGGAGGTAATATTGCAAAATTGTTATTCTCTTTCTCATGGTCAGTTGACATACGCGATGCAGATCCGTGTAGATCATTGTGAAAAGTTCAAGGTGGCACACTTGTTGTGATAAAATATTGGTTGTGAACTGATATTAAGCTCCCCGCCCACGTCAGACAATCGTTCACCGATTTAAATTTTCGAAATGACCCATACACAGTTTCTTGCAACGCACGCTTCATACAAAAAGTCGGTCACAAATATAGGTGACATATGTTTGTGAAATAATTATTGCTTGGATAAAAAACAAGAATCGACTTCAAGACTAAATACATTTTTTTGTTTTTATTATATTTTTCAATGAGTGCTATATCAATTTCGATAAAAAAATTGTGGGACCACCTCTGTCCAAGTGTGCCTACCCAACAAAAAAAGAATCATGTAAATCAATTCATAATTAGCGGAGCAATAGCGTAACAAACATACAAAAAGAAAAAGAAACATACCGTTGAATTGACAACCTACATCTTTTTTGAAGTCGGTTGAAAATTCGGACTGACTACGACTATCGGACCTATAAAAAGCCTGATCTCGGCGGAGGCACTTAATAGTGTAGGTTAGGCTGTGACCTTTTTCGATTTCCTGGACGATGATGATGATTAGTTTTACACTGAATAACGTCAGTGGCCATGACAGTTAATAACTTATTTATCATTAATCTCTAGAAACAGGTTACCATTTATAATATCTATTTATAACCTTATCTATATGTCGCAGGGATAAAATAAAAAGAGAGATTTGGTCGATTTCCTTAGTGATTTGACCAAATCACGGAGAATGTTAAAATAACAACACGATTTTATCATTTCCCTAAACAACATTTAGTGATTTGAACAAATACCTGTCGCGAAATCCCTGGTATCCGCATTTCCCTGCGACAGAACTGAAATATTATTTTTGTCGTTTCACCGATCCAGTTCTGGTATCTTTTCAAATCACTAGATGTTGTTTAGGGAAATGATAAAATCGTGTTGTTATTCATCCTCCGTGATTTAATCAAATCACTTAGCAAATTGACTGAATCTCTGTTATTAACATGTTTCTGCGACATATACAACGTTTGGAAAAAGCTAGAAGATCAACAAGAAACTGGTAGGGTTTGTTATTTTTCAAGAACCTTAGTTACTTGATAATATTTTATTAAGATTTTTAAGTAGTTTGTAGATAAAGTTACCATATATGTAAAAAAAAGGTAAAGCGTTATACTATTTTTGCAAGTAAGTGTAATCAAAAACATTGTTCGTGCATCACCCTTTGTGCTTATATGAGTGAAAACACGTCATTTATACATTATAAAGCCTGAATGACGAATTACTCCAAACCATCCTTTTGTCTGAAGGAACGAGAAAATTATGATGGAGGCAGTGAATATTAGAACAAAAGAAGTAATTTTTAACGATGTGTAATATTATTCGTGATGCATGAAATATGTACTATTAAATTATAGTGGGAAGATTTTTAGTTTCTTTTTTTATGATGGTATAACCCTAAATTGTTGAGTTTTCTGTCTACCCGCTTGTCTGTCTACCCCTTTCTCATAGCGTTTTTGCGTGCTGTTGATGGCAGATCCACAAGTGATACTCATGAACGGGTGCTGCTTGTGGGTCTGGCATGGTCACTCATACTGCTACTGTATCTACCTATTTATGTATTACTCATATTTTCATGTTACTGATACTATGACTATGTAACATCTCACTCGCACTTCTAGTTTGATATTGTGTTATGTTAATTATAATTTATACCTCATTGTTTTATTTTAAGACATTATAAAAGTTAAAAAAAGAGAAGTCCTCGCAGCGCTATTTTCTCCAGCAGGCGTATTTTCGAAGCACTGGTAGGGTCAGTTTTCGCATTTCTTTTCTGGCCTTGGACATCAATTTATGTATGAGAAAGAAATGGGTAACCACCATATTTTTTAAATTTTTCGTAATCATTATGTTTATATGATAATTTTTTACGTATTCTATTTGATTTGTGTAATGTGTATATGACGTTTAAATGTATATTTTTTGTGCATATTTAATAAACATCTTAAGACTTTTTTTGCGTTCAATGCCATGAATATAAATATTATTAGCTGCGGTCTATAAAAAGCCAATAATCTTGAATGAATAGGCAGAGCTAAGACATACATAATTACTTAAAAATTACAAATAACAAAAAAATACTTCACAGGATCTTTATCAGGGCGTACTTTTTTCTTTTCTGCGACAGAACTCTTGATTCCACGAGGGTAACCTCGCACTTGGTCGGTTTTTGTAGCTATCTCCGAGCAGAATTAAAATAATAAATAAAAACATGTTGCGGCTTGAAAGAACGAGAACCATGAAAAGGTTTCAATGAATACTCCATTTAATTAATCCTACTCGCCTTTGAATATCCTCGTCGCGTGAATACTTATTTGTAAAAATAAGCTTTTTAAAATACGATTGGGATATTTTATTTACATTTTTTGCCATTTTTAAGACTAAGTAGATACTAAAATGTATTCTGTGACTAGGTAAAAAACAGTTACTCATCCGTGTCTGTTAGTCTTTTAACTTATGCAGCGCTCACGTAGCCGTCCGCTACAGATCAGGTGAGATCAGTTAAGTTAAGCAACGTACGCAGCGGTTACAATTTGGATGGGAGACCGTTTCGATCAAGCCTAATTCTACTAAATGAAAATATTTTAATTCCAGTTCCAGTTTTTGTAATGTCGCCGAAAGTTGATCGAAATGTAAACCAAGCGTAAACGGTATTCTGCTAATACAAATTGCCAATTTGAATTGAAAAATTTGTATTCTCGTCCATATTCAAACGTCATGAGTGAAACGAAATGAGTTTGAAGGTTGACTGAAACTAGTTTGAAGTGATTTTGGCTTGTGACACATAAAATTATATCGAGACTAGACTGTAGTTATAACGAGCAGAATACCAATTGTTTTTCAGTTCACAATTTAGTGTCGACATCTTTCATTCAACGTCATTCAAGTTTAGCAGAATTGGCATTCTGAGTGCTACCGTGCATTGGAGGCCACGCGGTTATCTTAGGGCACAATCGTTAGGCCATGTCGTGGGCCATCGAGCAGTCTAAAAACCACGACACCTGCGGGCCGATTCAGAACCTGACGATAATTCGTTGTCGATCGATTCGGTTTCATATCTTACGATACAAAATATTGTACACATAACAAATTCCTTAAACGAAACTGTATTAAATTTTTGGGGTGGAATAGCTCCAAAAAAAACACAAAACGAGATCGATAATAGTTGAATCGTTTCGGTATTCGTTATCGTGAGGTTCTGAATTAGGGGGCAGTTTGGAAAAACACCCACATGAGAGAGATAAAGAGTGAGAGAGAGACAAGTCCTTTTACCCAATTAAATTACGCATTCTCGTAAGGAATTTGCGTTCGCGATGCCGATGGGTCAAGCTACTTGATAGATTTTGACGAGATTTTCTGACTTATTTACAAAATTTCTTTGTAAAGTTTTATAATACTTACATTTACATTTGATGCAAATTGCAGCTGCGTAAGTCAACGGGTTGCTAGCTTTTTATATAATGTGTATGAAGTTAATAGGAGTTCATAATACGCATAACAAATTAATATAATTATTAAAAGCCCCTTATTTTGTTATGGCCAACCATGGTGTTCAGACCAAAACTGAACATATAATTTTAATACATGTAAATTAATAACTTTATGAACTAGCAACACTTCCATGTGGAGATGATTTTTGTGTTATGGCAACATCTCTTTCTTCTTTCACCAGCATTCGCTCCCAACGGCAGTACTCTTCACCTCAAATTTTATAAAATAGGAATGAAAGCTTATTTCACATTAAACCCACGCATTTTATCCCTACACATGGTGTCGGAGTTACGGACAGACCGTAGGCCTCCGACATGGCCTAAGACAACAATTAGGATCGATGGCTTAACGTGCCCTCCAAATGACGGTAGCTCAGATGTAAATACCACATAAATTTGAAAAGCAAATGAGAATGTGAAAAACAAAGCTGAAAATATTGCGTGGTTGAAAATATTTCAGTTTTCATAACTGAAAACCAAACCTTGCCCGTGTTTCGAGAATAAAAATGCACTCACCAGTGACTTTCTCCCAGTAAAAACAAAATGCTAACAAAATTCAAACTTGCTTGTGAGTTTCTTTTACAAAATATCTCTGCTCTGTTTACAACAGACTGTCCATCCAATTAGTGCAATCGTCAGATTGGAAACAACTGCAGTTTATCACTGTACATTTTGCAAAAAAACAAAGTCCAAAGTCATCCCGTTGAAGATTTTAATTCAAGTGAAAGGAAACTTTTCTTGTTTTCTGCAAGTTCCCATCGTAGAGCTTGGCAATAGAAGTTAAAATTGTTAAAACAGTATGGATATTTCTATGAGAACTTAGTGCAACATTCACTCACACTGACCAACGTTTACACTAAGTAATAAAGAATTTGCAGACCGATTTCTGCGAACAGTGCCAGTCAGAAATTCATTTGTTTTTTCACTAAAGTTCCTTTTAATAAGAGTGAGCATCTATAAACTTAATACCACTACAATTTAAGACGTTAGTAAAACTACGAACAGTATCCCAAAGTCTCTAGATTTAATAGACCTTTTCACTAACGTAGGGCTACAGCTGTGAAGACCCACCACTTGTACTGAATGTTTAAAAAGTGTGCATCGTGACGACCTTTAGTTTGCATTGCATCTATACAGTTATACTTTAGCTATACTAAACATAAACTTAACGCCTCCAAATGCATATCAATACTTAATTTGCTGTGGAGGGGCGCGTCTTTGTAAGTGAACAGAATTATATCTATCTACGATAAGCACTATTTATTATATATTGCAGATTGTGTAATACAGTTTCTAAAGTGATTATAGCCAAATATTTCTAAAGACCGCCTGATGGTCAACCTGAACACCCATTTTAAGGATACTTAATGTAGCTCAAAAGAAAGACCGTCAAAGGCAGGCGCTTGTAATAGAATGTTAAAAAGTAGAGCGTTATTTAAATTTCTGGACAGTCGTTGCAACTTCAATGAAAATTTGCGATTTCTTCGAAAAGCATTTTGGAATTTTACCTACTGTTTCTTTCCTGTATAGTCTTGGCTGATTAATGACGTAGCCAGACAGATAAAAAACTATGGTCTTGCACTAGGAATGTTTAAAAAGTCACTTTACACGAGTTTCAATTTGGAATCGTTAGTCTGCTGTTCCATAGCCCTTGTCTAAATTTTTTAACATATTTTTTTCTTGTCTGTTTAATCGCCAGTGTTGTTATTAAAGCACATAATTTATAAAGTTATGTCACAATCTGTTCTTCTGTCTATATATCACAGACTTACTTACTCTGACTCTGTACAAGTAATACCTTAGTATACCTACTTGTGGTAGGTCTCTCGTATGCGGGAGGCTGTCTGGGTACCTCCACAGCTAAGCCAGTTATTTTGCCGGCAAACATTTCTGTGTTCCGATTTAAAGAGCATTGCAGCCAGCGAAATTACTGGGCATATGAGACTTAATGAGCGCAATGCAGTGCTACGCAGTACTTCTTATGGTATTAAAAGTTCTGGGGAGCACTGCAATTATTATGGGCAGGCGTAGCGCTTACCATCAGGCGAACGACTTGCTCGCCTCATCATTCAGTTCCATAAAAAAAATCTTACGAATACGTGATTAAAATCGGCCATAACAGTTTTAAATAATACATTCTTGCATGAAAATAATCAGATTGTAAAATATAATATTTTATTTATTTAATTGCTCTGAAGCCTTCGGCTGGTATGTTTATTCTGAACCTTATTTGTCTAATTTCAAATTTTCACAATGTTTTCATTATTTTTCTAAAATGTTATTGTAACAGAGCATAGTAAATTAGAAGTAGTCTCTTGTCTTCAATTTCTTTGAAACGGGTTTACATTTTTCTCCGGAAAGAGAAAAATCTCTGAATTTATTGTGTTCTTTATTTTATTTTAATGTACTTGTACCTAACCCCTATTTGTAACACATAATTATTACTATAGTTAAATCATCACTTAATTAGTAATTCAAGGTAAATAAGCTCTACTTAGTACATCATTATTCAATGGTATTGCAGGAATGGATAGTGATAGGATAGAAGGCTATACAAATATATTCCTTAAATCTTTTAGCGAACGGGTCATTTTAGGCTAAAGGCAAAGTCATAAAACGTTATCGTTTCTAAGTTATGGCAGCAGGTAAAGACACAAGATACATTATGCACTGGAGTGAGTGAGTAAGAGATTTGCTTAGGGGTTGTGCTTAGGCGTACAAAAGAATAGAAAAACAATAGAAAAAAAATATGGGCCGCTGGCGCACCGAGTTAGTCAGAATTTCACCACCGTCGGGAACGCAGGTGTGCAATATAAAGGCTCCGTAGCCTTGTATAGCGCTTGATAGCTAAAATTACCATAAAAATAGCAGTATTTTCGAGATAGAGCTGTGTCAGTAGTTTAAATTATTAAATTCTTTTTATTATTTTAAATTGTGTGTTTAGTGATCTTCAAGCAGAGGTTGTAAGTAATTTGTTTTATATTTCCAGTGAAATGTGTATTTCAGGGGTTAGGTAGGAGTTAGTCAGAATTTCACCACCGTCGGGAACGCAGGTGTGCAATATAAAGGCTCCGTAGCCTTGTTTAGCCCTTTATAGACAAAATTACCATAAAAATAGCAGTATTTTCGAGATAGAGCTGTGTAAGTAGTTTAAATTATTAAATTCTTTTTATTATTTTAAATTGTGTGTTTAGTGATCTTCAAGCAGAGGTTGTAAGTAATTTTTTTTATATTTTATATATCCAGTAGAGGTGGGTCTTAGCGGCTTTATCGGGCAACGAAACGCAACTATTTATTGAATTTCAATAGCGGTTTTTAAAACTATCTATTTTGATAGCGGTTTTTTTTACAAGGTGCTATCCTATTCTATCGCTATTTCGCGGTTCGAAGCGACTCTTTAGTAGGCATCTGTACAATTAGCCTTCTTAGTAGTGTCGTCTTTTTAAAAAATGTCCCATAGCACACTCGCGTTAATTCGCGACATTATGCACTATGTATAGTTTTATAAATTCACTTAATAGTTTAGTTAATGTACGATGTCCTTATTACTTATATTATTATTTACAGTATATTTACACTCCTTAATCGAATTGTTCATTATCTACACTTCATAGTATATTTACATTCTTAAATCTAATTGTTTTTAACTACACTTCACCAAAACAAATATAATCAAAAACTTTTTATTCACTGTTTACAACAACTCTTGGAAATATGTACTTAGGTACCCAATTACTATATTAATAAAGTTTTATTACTAAAGTAAGTAGGTAGGTACGTCTTTACGCTGTATTATCTTACATTTTTACACATTTTTGAACTCGAAAATCAGCGATAATTATGGTGTCTAAAAACAACACCGCATCAACAGACTAATTGAATTCGAGTGGGTCAAGGTCATTTTCTCTTCAATACGATATTCACACTTCAAATTTCTTTTCAATTGAACACAAACAGTATGTTACATCTATAGTTTGTGTCCTTATTTCATACGAGTTAAAGTTGAAAGTTAAATAGCAACGTGTGAATGTGACAAAGCGATTTTATTTTCTGTTTCGTTCGAACCGCGTGCGACTTCCGAATTATGCCGATAGGAGTTTTAGCAAGTAGCGAGACTAACCGAACGTTGTCGTGCGCGTGCCGCGCAGTGCATTCGCGAAATAGATAGTTTCCAAGAAATAGATAGTTTCGTCGGAGTACGATAGCCGCTAACAGCTATTGAGCCGATAAATAGTTGCAATAACTATCTACGTTGCGCAACGCCCACCGCTAATTTCCAGTGAAATGTGTATTTCAGAGGCAGCTGAGAAATATTAATAATCATGTTCGTTAATGATGAAGTATTTGTTAAAATGTTTTCATTTAAATAGTAGATATAAATTTAACAAATACTTTGTTGTTATTTTATTTAATTTCTGTTGTTATATTTTGTACTCATTTCGTGTGAATTTAGGACTATATTTTCTTATGTTTTTCTGTTGTGTCATTTCGCATTACACAATCACAGGTTGGGTGAAGGTTGTTTATCGATAAAGTGTTTACTTAATCGATAAACCATAGAAACGCTTATTCAATTACTAAGTAATGATTTATTACTCACAAGAGGAATTAATAAATCATGAAAATAAAATTTAGGAACAGCTTTAGGATAAGAATTTACAACATTTAGATATAAGTAATTACACCACTTGTTTTCAAAATACACACCATGTCGATGTTATTTTCCTGCGTACATAACACAAATGAAAAAAAAATAAACAAGTATTTACATGTATTTATATATTTGATATATTACACATTACAAAAAATTTGCAAGCTATTGCCTTAAGCTGGTAGTTAAATTAGACGAATTGTAGACGTCTTTCGAATTTAGTTTATAAGTTATAGGGCAGTTTAAGGCAAGGCTTAGACACAAAGTCTATGTAAAGCTTAGTAAATACACCTTCTGTGTATTTTTATTTTATTATCAAGCGAATGATACAACAGAACTTTCAGCTAGTTTGTAAGGTGGGAAAGTTTAGGAATATTTAGGACTGTGCTACATTGTAAAATTAAAGAAAAAAAAAAACATTGATAGTAACGATTTAAGTAACAAAAAAAAAAAAAACCAACAGTAACAGGATTTTTTTTATTTAAAAAATACTATTACTGCAAAGAATCACTGCTATGTGTCGGAGTGGTTCCGTGTGAAGGTTTAATGTAGTTTATTAATACAAAAATTAATCTTTTGAGAATGAGCACAGAACGCGAATTTCTTTGTTCCATATTTTTAAAAGTTCATAAATTTTGTTCGAGTATAACATGACATTGCCTTTAAGAGTTACATAACAATTTCCCAAAAGTGGAAAATGTTACTCTTTAAGATAATGATAAAAGGAAAGGAGTGACAAAAAAATAATCAAATAATGCGTAAAGCGTGTCGTGACCCGGATTAGGAGACATGTTAATAGTGTTATTTTTTTCAGCCTCCACGTGTATATTTAAGTCTTTAGAATTAAGAGTAGTTACACATGTCTCAACTGTGATGGGCAACGCTTTTTACGCTTCTCCTTTTCTCGCGAATTAATATAATAATAAAAAGGTGACCTATCTAGAACTCTAGATTTTAGGTCGATAATAATGTAAAATTTCGTTATATTAGATCGAACGGGGTGGGGTAATTAATCCATTCCTTTTTAGCACTATGGATTGTTCCGGAAGGAAAAGCTGATTCTGTGGGTCGTCAGGCTCGCCGGTTATTTTGTGATAGATAAATAATACATAAATTAATATTCCAATGTTGGTTACTTCGTTTGATAGTTGCGGTAATTAAAGATAAAACCTTCGATTGGTTTTAAAATGTTTAGCTGTTATCCAACAGTAAGTTACCATCATTGAATGTTAGAGCAAGCATTGTATTAGAGTTACATTACTGAGATAAACCTTCGAGTGGTTTATTAACAATTTGTCTGGTTATGTTAAAGGTGACTTTCCATCAGTGCCTTGTGTGATATTATGTTATTGATTGATCATAAAGTCAATCGAAAAAATAATACATAAATTAATATTCCAATGTTGGTTACTTCGTTTGATGGTTGCGGTAATTAAAGATAAAACCTTCGATTGGTTTTAAAATGTTTAACTGTTATCCAACAGTAAGTTACCATCATTGATTGTTAGAGCAAGCATTGTATTAGAGTTGCATTACTGAGATAAACCTTCGAGTGGTTTATTAACAATTTGTCTGGTATGATAAAGGTGACTTTCCATCAGTGCCTTGTGTGATATTATGTTATTGATTGATCAAAGGGTCAATCAAAATGAAGAAACCTCTGCGAGTATGTGTGTACGTTTGTTCTCTTTTAATAATATTTATTTCAGAAGTTATAATAGCCTGACGACCCTAAGAACAAAAGATAACGACGGAGGTTTGTGACAATTCTGTTTACTACCATTTTGGTTCTTAGAATAAAAATATATATATATATATTATATATAATCTGATTTTGCAATCGATTAGAAGTTTTAATGTTGTGTTTGTACGTTCTAAGTTATTTTGAAAGAAAAAAAAAACTAAATGAACCAAAATGGTGTTTCTTGTTGTTATAATGAGTGATATTGTGCAGTTTTATTGATTAATAAATTAAATCACTTATTGTACAACTGGAACTAAAATATTGTAACGTCTTATTAACAGCTTGGAACGAGTTGCAGTCACTTTTAATTTCCACACATTTTACGTGTCTTGTGTTTGAAATCTATAATGTTTTATTATCAGCTTGGAACGAGATGTGGAGACTTTTAATTTCTATATATTTTACATGACTTATGTTTGAAATAAAAAATGTTTTATTAACAGTCTGGAACGAGTTGCGGTCACCTTTAATTTCTATATATTTTACATGTCTGGTGTGTGTGGAAATTTACAATGTTTTATTAACAGGTTTTAAGAACGAGTTGCAGTCTCTTACATTTTATAATTATATTTTAATGTTCTATTAACAGCTTGGAACGAGTTGCAGTTACTTTTAAATTTAATACCTACTTTTTACATGTCTAGTGTGTGTGGAAATTTACAATGTTTTATTAACAGGTTTTAAGGACGAGTTGTGGTCTCTTACATTCTATAATTATATTTTAATGTGTTTATTTAACAGCTTAAAGGAACCTGATGCAGATATTTAAAGTCCTATATCTATATCTTTTATGTTCTATGTGTGTTGGAAGTTAAGATGTGCAAAGCGTAATTTAAATACCACTTAATGTTCAGTAGTCACATGTCTCGGATGCCATTGTTACCCTTCAGTGGTTCTATGCCAGCCTTTGCTGTGGTCTATACGGCTGATCATTAAGGAGGAGCATTGGCTATTAGGTTCGATTTAGTGCAGATAAGGCTTAGGGTGCAAAGGCGTAATTTAAACACCACTTAATGTTCAGTAGTCACATGTCTCGGATGCCATTGTTACCCTTCAGTGGTTCTATGCCAGCCTTTGCTGTGGTCTATACGGCTGATCATTAAGGAGGAGCATTGGCTATTAGGTTCGTTTTAGTGCAATTAAGGCTTAGGATGTTTCCCTATCCTATAACCCTACCGCGCTAAGTTGTCAAATCGTTCAAATAATTTTTAGTTGAATTTCTTTAATTTGACAATAATTTGATACCACATTACAATCTGGAGGTATTTTTGCGAATGAGTAACATAGTATGTTTTTGTTGTCATTATACGAACTCACAACTCGTATAATTTAGGCGACACTATCAACTGATTACTGGTTTGTGAAACTATCCACTGCAAGCATATTTACTACACACGCAGGAGATATCTTTTACGCACACTCTACAAAATGGATAGATAAGGGAATGATTCTACTATAGGGAGTCTTTGTTTTATCGATCCAGCCACAAACATAATATTCAACAGCGTCGAATTATGGTTAAATTAGGATTTAATGATTGAAGAATTCGATGTCCTATCCTTCTTCCAATTAATCATTTCCTACCAAACCTATAATTATTTCTCCCAAGAATTACTACATACTTGAATATCTGAAAACTATTTCAGTCCAATATGATTGTTTATATGATAACGATGAAGGAGCCTAATAACTAAAATAAAAAAAAAAACCATAGGCTTGCAAGTTAAGTATTGGGCAAATCCTAAGGATTATAAATTAATATTCTATTTTCAATTGGTGTAAATAATTGGTGGTGCTCCTAGGTTCCTTATGGACATGGTAACCGGCATTGGAGGAATATCAGATGTGTAACTGTAGATACCTAGGTGGAGGTTCACACTGAGTCTGTTCCATCAATTCCAAGTAACCCCGGCCCTGTCTTGTACTGGAGACGATTGGGGGCCTCACCAATATCATCATGAAAACAATGTCTATCTGAGAAGAAGTAACTTCAGTTACTGTGGCTTTGCTTTATATTTATACTATTTTGTTGGACAAGGTCCATTTACAACAACATTGTGGCTCTGCCCTAATATTACTACATTTGGTCAAGAACCAATTACAGCGATGCTGTGGGCTCTGCCCTTATAATACAACTATGGGCAGTACCCATTTATAATATACTACTACTGCGAGCATTGCTCTGCGTTTCTATCACAGGACTAGATCCACTATATAAAACATGGGCTTTGCTCTTATTACACATAAGGACAATGTCCTTTAATAATTATACAATTATGTTGGATTGAATGGTTGTTGTTGCTCTATAGTTAAGATAACAATATACCTTGTCTTTCCTTACTCCGCTCCCTGGGGAATGCACACAGTGGATGGCATTCACGATTGTTGGCGAGGCTGGAGCCTACAATACTTTCCCCCCCAACCCCATTTTCCTTCCTAACTTCCTTGACCCCAGGCCCTTCCCATATAACTAGTAATTAAATGCTTTTAAAATTATTATTGAATAACACTAACAATTACCATCTATATACAGTTTACCTCTATTCTAAATACTTTAGTTCTCAAACTCTAAAAGTTCTTGGGTTACTAACTTTTCATAATGTGGAGTCTGATGATCACCCGGCCAAGGTGTTTTTAATCGTTCAAACATATTTGATGAAGTGAGGGTTAGTTACAATATGGTCAAGCCGTGACCAGGATGTTAAAGGCTTTGCCTGTTACTGTAGACGTGTAGGCTTTTTATAGCCTACAATTTGGTGTTCGTGAAATGGAAAGAGCTGATGAGACTAAAGTTAGGATAGTTTGGAAATTACAGAAACATAAGATTTGGGGGGTGTATAAGAGTATGGGGGGTGTATAGTTTGGGGGGTGTATTATAGTTCTGGTTTGCGTGGCTATAAAAATAAATGTGGGAAACTTGTTTGCAGGATAGTACCAGTATCAAATTACAAATAACACTGTGTTAAGTAGCGCGGAAACATTAGAAGAAATAGAAAATTTATACAAGTGAAATACAAACTGTGTAGGAATTTAGAACGTTCCGGTTGCCAATAGTAATGACAATTAAATGTAAGTCATTAGACGCTAAAAGTCTAGTTATCGTATCAGCCTCAATTATAGGGGATATCTTACAAATTATGTTGAGAATGTTAATACCTATAAGTATAATTGACAAAACAATAAAAGGGGGTTAGGATACTCAGAGATTTCTGACAAAGAAGATGTAAATGCTTTGAAAAATTATAGATTCTCTAGAACCAAAATCAGATTTCTCGATGACCGAATTTATGTAGGACATACTACACATTCAGTTTTATTGAAGATAAAATTAATAAACAAATGATAGAGCCCTTCAGGTTTGTACTTGATGTATTAATATTTGATTTTCAAGTTAGAGGATTGTTAGATACAGGCAATGTTCTGTGACATTACTTTTATATCTCAAGTTTTTGCCAGATAGTCAAAACTCACAATGTCAATACTCTCTATGAAACCATTTCAGATTAAGGGCGCAGTAGTTAAAAAAAAAAAAAATTGTAAGGTTCAATAAGTAATAGTAATACTGCCAGTACAATTAAGAATTTTTGTATAGAAATTGGATTTTTGATTATACCAATTTTGGCGCGGAAGTTTGCACTAGGGTTTTATTGGCTAAAGTAAACACGAAATTGTATTTAATTTGACTAAAGATCATGCGGGAATTTCTTTTAAGCAAGGAGTGAATGAGCATTTTAGACCTTTGGTTAGGAAACATAATACTATTACCATGCTCAATGTACTGAGAATCAAAGTAACGAGAGGTTGAATAAAACCTCAAATAATACTACTGAATGGGTGTTGCCAATAAAGATAGGAGAAATTACAAATGACAAGGAATTGGAAACATTTAGATAAGTGACAGATAAGAAAATTATGAGTCGCATAGCTACTCCATACAGTAGTCGATTGACGTTTACGTTAAAAGGAGATGAATGCATAAGAGTTTTACTGGATGCAAGAGAGATAAATAAAAACATGGTTGCAGTTTCTAAATAATCATCTGTATTTGATGATGTATTGAGTTCATTTCATTGTATTAGTTATAAAAGTGTAATTCATTTAAACAATGCATATTTTCAAATTCCATTAACCTACGACAGTAAAGGTTTACAGGCTTTACGACTAACGGGAAATCTTATGTATACAACGTATTGCCGCAAGAACTCGAGATTAGGAATAGGAAGTTTAGCAGAGCAATAGATATTGCGAATTGTACTGAGTTCAGAAATGAGTGAGTTCTGTGTTAATTATTTGAATGACATAGACATTATAACAAAGGGTGTATTAGAAGAACATTAAAACCGTATTTAGATTGTGTTAAATAATTTAAATTAGGCCAGGTTAACATTTGTAAATTTTAAATATATTGTTTTATCCAAAAAAGTGAAAATGTTACGATTTGTTAGTACTATTAACTGTAAAACTTTATGACATACTAAGGAGATTGATTGTCAATAAAAGAATATTAATTTCATTTTGACAATCTATAAAAACAACTACATTGTATTAGCTTTAATGGTAGTTAGTGAGATGGCTCAATTACATTTATCTAATGTAGAAATATAATGCAGGGATTCACTTCGTTCAAATACAACCTATCTATTATATTGCATTAAAATCATTGAACGATGGTGAACATAGAAAGTGTGATTGGTAGGGAGCCAGAGGGGCCATTTAAAAAAAAAACCATTGAAGTTATAGAATTACCTTTTTTATGATATTATTATAATGACTCTAATTGCGAAAATTTTAATCGGACAAGCCTTTTAAAATTTTGGGGGGTGAATGTACCTAACCCCTATTTGTAACACATAATTATTACTATAGTTAAATCATCACTTAATTAGTAATTCAAGGTAAATAAGCTCTACTTAGTACATCATTATTCAATGGTATTGCAGGAATGGATAGTGATAGGATAGAAGGCTATACAAATATATTCCTTAAATCTTTTAGCGAACGGGTCATTTTAGGCTAAAGGCAAAGTCATAAAACGTTATCGTTTCTAAGTTATGGCAGCAGGTAAAGACACAAGATACATTATGCACTGGAGTGAGTGAGTAAGAGATTTGCTTAGGGGTTGTGCTTAGGCGTACAAAAGAATAGAAAAACAATAGAAAAAAAATATGGGCCGCTGGCGCACCGAGTTAGTCAGAATTTCACCACCGTCGGGAACGCAGGTGTGCAATATAAAGGCTCCGTAGCCTTGTATAGCGCTTGATAGCTAAAATTACCATAAAAATAGCAGTATTTTCGAGATAGAGCTGTGTCAGTAGTTTAAATTATTAAATTCTTTTTATTATTTTAAATTGTGTGTTTAGTGATCTTCAAGCAGAGGTTGTAAGTAATTTGTTTTATATTTCCAGTGAAATGTGTATTTCAGGGGTTAGGTAGGAGTTAGTCAGAATTTCACCACCGTCGGGAACGCAGGTGTGCAATATAAAGGCTCCGTAGCCTTGTTTAGCCCTTTATAGACAAAATTACCATAAAAATAGCAGTATTTTCGAGATAGAGCTGTGTAAGTAGTTTAAATTATTAAATTCTTTTTATTATTTTAAATTGTGTGTTTAGTGATCTTCAAGCAGAGGTTGTAAGTAATTTTTTTTATATTTTATATATCCAGTAGAGGTGGGTCTTAGCGGCTTTATCGGGCAACGAAACGCAACTATTTATTGAATTTCAATAGCGGTTTTTAAAACTATCTATTTTGATAGCGGTTTTTTTTACAAGGTGCTATCCTATTCTATCGCTATTTCGCGGTTCGAAGCGACTCTTTAGTAGGCATCTGTACAATTAGCCTTCTTAGTAGTGTCGTCTTTTTAAAAAATGTCCCATAGCACACTCGCGTTAATTCGCGACATTATGCACTATGTATAGTTTTATAAATTCACTTAATAGTTTAGTTAATGTACGATGTCCTTATTACTTATATTATTATTTACAGTATATTTACACTCCTTAATCGAATTGTTCATTATCTACACTTCATAGTATATTTACATTCTTAAATCTAATTGTTTTTAACTACACTTCACCAAAACAAATATAATCAAAAACTTTTTATTCACTGTTTACAACAACTCTTGGAAATATGTACTTAGGTACCCAATTACTATATTAATAAAGTTTTATTACTAAAGTAAGTAGGTAGGTACGTCTTTACGCTGTATTATCTTACATTTTTACACATTTTTGAACTCGAAAATCAGCGATAATTATGGTGTCTAAAAACAACACCGCATCAACAGACTAATTGAATTCGAGTGGGTCAAGGTCATTTTCTCTTCAATACGATATTCACACTTCAAATTTCTTTTCAATTGAACACAAACAGTATGTTACATCTATAGTTTGTGTCCTTATTTCATACGAGTTAAAGTTGAAAGTTAAATAGCAACGTGTGAATGTGACAAAGCGATTTTATTTTCTGTTTCGTTCGAACCGCGTGCGACTTCCGAATTATGCCGATAGGAGTTTTAGCAAGTAGCGAGACTAACCGAACGTTGTCGTGCGCGTGCCGCGCAGTGCATTCGCGAAATAGATAGTTTCCAAGAAATAGATAGTTTCGTCGGAGTACGATAGCCGCTAACAGCTATTGAGCCGATAAATAGTTGCAATAACTATCTACGTTGCGCAACGCCCACCGCTAATTTCCAGTGAAATGTGTATTTCAGAGGCAGCTGAGAAATATTAATAATCATGTTCGTTAATGATGAAGTATTTGTTAAAATGTTTTCATTTAAATAGTAGATATAAATTTAACAAATACTTTGTTGTTATTTTATTTAATTTCTGTTGTTATATTTTGTACTCATTTCGTGTGAATTTAGGACTATATTTTCTTATGTTTTTCTGTTGTGTCATTTCGCATTACACAATCACAGGTTGGGTGAAGGTTGTTTATCGATAAAGTGTTTACTTAATCGATAAACCATAGAAACGCTTATTCAATTACTAAGTAATGATTTATTACTCACAAGAGGAATTAATAAATCATGAAAATAAAATTTAGGAACAGCTTTAGGATAAGAATTTACAACATTTAGATATAAGTAATTACACCACTTGTTTTCAAAATACACACCATGTCGATGTTATTTTCCTGCGTACATAACACAAATGAAAAAAAAATAAACAAGTATTTACATGTATTTATATATTTGATATATTACACATTACAAAAAATTTGCAAGCTATTGCCTTAAGCTGGTAGTTAAATTAGACGAATTGTAGACGTCTTTCGAATTTAGTTTATAAGTTATAGGGCAGTTTAAGGCAAGGCTTAGACACAAAGTCTATGTAAAGCTTAGTAAATACACCTTCTGTGTATTTTTATTTTATTATCAAGCGAATGATACAACAGAACTTTCAGCTAGTTTGTAAGGTGGGAAAGTTTAGGAATATTTAGGACTGTGCTACATTGTAAAATTAAAGAAAAAAAAAAACATTGATAGTTACGATTTAAGTAACAAAAAAAAAAAAAAACCAACAGTAACAGGATTTTTTTTATTTAAAAAATACTATTACTGCAAAGAATCACTGCTATGTGTCGGAGTGGTTCCGTGTGAAGGTTTAATGTAGTTTATTAATACAAAAATTAATCTTTTGAGAATGAGCACAGAACGCGAATTTCTTTGTTCCATATTTTTAAAAGTTCATAAATTTTGTTCGAGTATAACATGACATTGCCTTTAAGAGTTACATAACAATTTCCCAAAAGTGGAAAATGTTACTCTTTAAGATAATGATAAAAGGAAAGGAGTGACAAAAAAATAATCAAATAATGCGTAAAGCGTGTCGTGACCCGGATTAGGAGACATGTTAATAGTGTTATTTTTTTCAGCCTCCACGTGTATATTTAAGTCTTTAGAATTAAGAGTAGTTACACATGTCTCAACTGTGATGGGCAACGCTTTTTACGCTTCTCCTTTTCTCGCGAATTAATATAATAATAAAAAGGTGACCTATCTAGAACTCTAGATTTTAGGTCGATAATAATGTAAAATTTCGTTATATTAGATCGAACGGGGTGGGGTAATTAATCCATTCCTTTTTAGCACTATGGATTGTTCCGGAAGGAAAAGCTGATTCTGTGGGTCGTCAGGCTCGCCGGTTATTTTGTGATAGATAAATAATACATAAATTAATATTCCAATGTTGGTTACTTCGTTTGATAGTTGCGGTAATTAAAGATAAAACCTTCGATTGGTTTTAAAATGTTTAGCTGTTATCCAACAGTAAGTTACCATCATTGAATGTTAGAGCAAGCATTGTATTAGAGTTACATTACTGAGATAAACCTTCGAGTGGTTTATTAACAATTTGTCTGGTTATGTTAAAGGTGACTTTCCATCAGTGCCTTGTGTGATATTATGTTATTGATTGATCATAAAGTCAATCGAAAAAATAATACATAAATTAATATTCCAATGTTGGTTACTTCGTTTGATGGTTGCGGTAATTAAAGATAAAACCTTCGATTGGTTTTAAAATGTTTAACTGTTATCCAACAGTAAGTTACCATCATTGATTGTTAGAGCAAGCATTGTATTAGAGTTGCATTACTGAGATAAACCTTCGAGTGGTTTATTAACAATTTGTCTGGTATGATAAAGGTGACTTTCCATCAGTGCCTTGTGTGATATTATGTTATTGATTGATCAAAGGGTCAATCAAAATGAAGAAACCTCTGCGAGTATGTGTGTACGTTTGTTCTCTTTTAATAATATTTATTTCAGAAGTTATAATAGCCTGACGACCCTAAGAACAAAAGATAACGACGGAGGTTTGTGACAATTCTGTTTACTACCATTTTGGTTCTTAGAATAAATATATATATATATATATTATATATAATCTGATTTTGCAATCGATTAGAAGTTTTAATGTTGTGTTTGTACGTTCTAAGTTATTTTGAAAGAAAAAAAAAACTAAATGAACCAAAATGGTGTTTCTTGTTGTTATAATGAGTGATATTGTGCAGTTTTATTGATTAATAAATTAAATCACTTATTGTACAACTGGAACTAAAATATTGTAACGTCTTATTAACAGCTTGGAACGAGTTGCAGTCACTTTTAATTTCCACACATTTTACGTGTCTTGTGTTTGAAATCTATAATGTTTTATTATCAGCTTGGAACGAGATGTGGAGACTTTTAATTTCTATATATTTTACATGACTTATGTTTGAAATAAAAAATGTTTTATTAACAGTCTGGAACGAGTTGCGGTCACCTTTAATTTCTATATATTTTACATGTCTGGTGTGTGTGGAAATTTACAATGTTTTATTAACAGGTTTTAAGAACGAGTTGCAGTCTCTTACATTTTATAATTATATTTTAATGTTCTATTAACAGCTTGGAACGAGTTGCAGTTACTTTTAAATTTAATACCTACTTTTTACATGTCTAGTGTGTGTGGAAATTTACAATGTTTTATTAACAGGTTTTAAGGACGAGTTGTGGTCTCTTACATTCTATAATTATATTTTAATGTGTTTATTTAACAGCTTAAAGGAACCTGATGCAGATATTTAAAGTCCTATATCTATATCTTTTATGTTCTATGTGTGTTGGAAGTTAAGATGTGCAAAGCGTAATTTAAATACCACTTAATGTTCAGTAGTCACATGTCTCGGATGCCATTGTTACCCTTCAGTGGTTCTATGCCAGCCTTTGCTGTGGTCTATACGGCTGATCATTAAGGAGGAGCATTGGCTATTAGGTTCGATTTAGTGCAGATAAGGCTTAGGGTGCAAAGGCGTAATTTAAACACCACTTAATGTTCAGTAGTCACATGTCTCGGATGCCATTGTTACCCTTCAGTGGTTCTATGCCAGCCTTTGCTGTGGTCTATACGGCTGATCATTAAGGAGGAGCATTGGCTATTAGGTTCGTTTTAGTGCAATTAAGGCTTAGGATGTTTCCCTATCCTATAACCCTACCGCGCTAAGTTGTCAAATCGTTCAAATAATTTTTAGTTGAATTTCTTTAATTTGACAATAATTTGATACCACATTACAATCTGGAGGTATTTTTGCGAATGAGTAACATAGTATGTTTTTGTTGTCATTATACGAACTCACAACTCGTATAATTTAGGCGACACTATCAACTGATTACTGGTTTGTGAAACTATCCACTGCAAGCATATTTACTACACACGCAGGAGATATCTTTTACGCACACTCTACAAAATGGATAGATAAGGGAATGATTCTACTATAGGGAGTCTTTGTTTTATCGATCCAGCCACAAACATAATATTCAACAGCGTCGAATTATGGTTAAATTAGGATTTAATGATTGAAGAATTCGATGTCCTATCCTTCTTCCAATTAATCATTTCCTACCAAACCTATAATTATTTCTCCCAAGAATTACTACATACTTGAATATCTGAAAACTATTTCAGTCCAATATGATTGTTTATATGATAACGATGAAGGAGCCTAATAACTAAAATAAAAAAAAAAACCATAGGCTTGCAAGTTAAGTATTGGGCAAATCCTAAGGATTATAAATTAATATTCTATTTTCAATTGGTGTAAATAATTGGTGGTGCTCCTAGGTTCCTTATGGACATGGTAACCGGCATTGGAGGAATATCAGATGTGTAACTGTAGATACCTAGGTGGAGGTTCACACTGAGTCTGTTCCATCAATTCCAAGTAACCCCGGCCCTGTCTTGTACTGGAGACGATTGGGGGCCTCACCAATATCATCATGAAAACAATGTCTATCTGAGAAGAAGTAACTTCAGTTACTGTGGCTTTGCTTTATATTTATACTATTTTGTTGGACAAGGTCCATTTACAACAACATTGTGGCTCTGCCCTAATATTACTACATTTGGTCAAGAACCAATTACAGCGATGCTGTGGGCTCTGCCCTTATAATACAACTATGGGCAGTACCCATTTATAATATACTACTACTGCGAGCATTGCTCTGCGTTTCTATCACAGGACTAGATCCACTATATAAAACATGGGCTTTGCTCTTATTACACATAAGGACAATGTCCTTTAATAATTATACAATTATGTTGGATTGAATGGTTGTTGTTGCTCTATAGTTAAGATAACAATATACCTTGTCTTTCCTTACTCCGCTCCCTGGGGAATGCACACAGTGGATGGCATTCACGATTGTTGGCGAGGCTGGAGCCTACAATACTTTCCCCCCCAACCCCATTTTCCTTCCTAACTTCCTTGACCCCAGGCCCTTCCCATATAACTAGTAATTAAATGCTTTTAAAATTATTATTGAATAACACTAACAATTACCATCTATATACAGTTTACCTCTATTCTAAATACTTTAGTTCTCAAACTCTAAAAGTTCTTGGGTTACTAACTTTTCATAATGTGGAGTCTGATGATCACCCGGCCAAGGTGTTTTTAATCGTTCAAACATATTTGATGAAGTGAGGGTTAGTTACATACTGTTGCTAGTTAATGCTCTGCGTTCATGAAAATATTAATGTCTCAAATAAACAATTAGGTACTTGTTCTTCTATACAATTTTTTAGGAGAAAAGTAATCTTTCTAATTAAAAAAATTCGGTTGTTTAAATTCGTTAGAAATGGGAGACAACATAAGGTACCAACCAGCCTAATTGTAAGCGGTTATCGTCGCTTTTTATTAGGTATAACAACTGCAAAAGGCATTGTTAGGTGAGTTAATATTTTTATCGTCGCACAAGACTATTTTGAAATTTCCATAATAATAAACACTTGACAAGGTATAGTGTGCAAACATACAGCTCCGATTTGAAGGTTACTGTTTAAAGCAAAATTGGAAATTGAGAATTGATTTTAGAGCGAGTGTGGCTCAGCGGGAACTCGTGCGCTTTTCGATCCGCCGCACCTGGGTTCGAATCCCAACTCGGCTCTGCACCAAGAACTTATAGTTAGGTGCAGATTTTGCACGCTCGCTCTAAAACGGTGAAGGAAAACATCGCGATGAAAACCGCTTACGCGCTTTGAAGTGGTAGACTCTGGCCTTGGTTGTAATACCACCCACCGAACAAAGCCATGCCGTCAAGCAACCTAGTAGTATTCCGGGATGATATTCGGTGAACCATCGGGGAGACGGGTCTGAGCAGTCGCTCAACTGCCGTCTCTCTCTAGATCTATGTGCTCCGACTAAGGCCACATCATCGCTTCACATCAGATGAGATAGTGGCCAAACATAGATCGATTAAGTGTATAAAAACAAATTGTCTCAGGGCGTCGAGCGCAGTGCGATGCTGCGTATTTCTGGGTGGTGCAGTAACCGTTATGGTCAGACGTGTGACTTACCTTCTCCTTTCATCACTCAATTTTACATACATAGAGGCACTACCTTGCTATCACTAACAATAAAAAAAAGTTGCAAACCAAAAACCTAAAAAACGCGGGAATCGGGAAAATCTTGACAAAGTAGCAATCTGCATCGACAGCATCTGTGGTGTGGTGGTTGAGCAGTTCAGCTCAAATCTCATACACCACTGATGCTGCGGGTTCGATTCCCGCGACGGGAAAATGTTTGTGCAAAGAAAAAAAAACGCAAGCATTTGTTTCGTGTCTGGGTGTTGTGGGACGATGGTCTTCATAGTTCCTGGTTTCCTAGATACAAGTCCTGCCACATAGTTACAAGTATGTATAGTTGGAATAGTTTGCCAACATCAGAGGGCGACAGGCGCGTCTGCAGCGGGTGATAACCGCCACTAATTATACTATCAACCATTATTAATTATGGTTCGCAGTTCGCAGTGGAGCGCAGTGACGTCCAAAGGGAACAATGACAATGTGTGTTTGAACGTGGTTTGATCATAGAATTTTGCTGTTTACATATGGTAATGTACAAGCTTACTGGTGGTAGATTTCTCGTATGCGAGAAGCCGTCTAGGTGGGTACCACCACTTTGCTAGGTGGGTACCGCCAAGCAGTGGTACACAAGCATAACTGTGTTCCGGTTTGATGGCCATTGTAGCCAGCGAAATTACTGGGCATTATGAGACTAATTTTCTCAGGGCGAGCGCAGTGCAGCGCCGCGCAGGATTTCGGAACTTTTTCCCTATAACCTATATTGTATTGTATTGCATTTTACTGTACTGTATTGTACAAACAGAATGACGGCAAAGCATTTGTGATTCCCATATTCTTATCAGTTCTAAAAATAAAACAAATTGAAACAGGTACAAAGAAAATATTCCGCGAAAATATGACCCAGAATCCCGCCTTCTCGTACCCTGGTGTAGGGTTCCGCGAATGCAAGATAATATTTTTTTAAGCAGAAGGTCTTAACATAATATAGGTATAGATAGTTTCTCAACATAAATATTATCTGAAACGCAATGAAAATATTCATTGTAATTCCGCTGAATGAAAATATGAAATAATCTGTGAAAGATATAGATTATCTATCAACGAAATAAAATGTGAAAGATAGAGATTATCTATCATCTTAATAAAATGTGAAAGATAGAGATTATCTATCAACGAAATAAAATGTGAAAGATAGAGATTATCTATCAACGAAATAAAATGTGTAAAATAATATGTATCTTTTACATATTATTTCGTTTGTATGAAATTAATTATTACATTAAATGGTGCTGAAATTTAAAAATAATATTTTTGTTTTTTTTTTTAAATAGTAAATAAAATTTTTGGTGATAGGCGAATGAAGTTTGTGGAAAAGTTAATACTTATTATTTTAGAGCTATTATCAGAATACCTACTACGGTCTATCAAACCCATCCCAATGCGTAAGTCGATGTCGTTAATTAAACTTACAATTTTATGGTTAACCATTATTACGTTAGCTTTCGATTATAAGCACTTATCCTATCTGGTTTTTATTCTAATAATGTACCAAAGTTCAAGAACCTTCGTAAACTGTCACCTATTCACTCCTTGTCTTTCCCACTTATGCATGTATCGCGTCGCCGCGTGGTCCCAACGTCCCACAAGCTGAGTTTTTCAGACCCTGAACGCACCATTCGCACTCCCCATTGGTAATGTATGCGGACCGTTACATCGTGTTGACAAATTGATGACAACCTCATTGGCGTAGTAGTTGGGCAAGTTAGCTCATATGTCGAACAATAGTATGAATGGAAGTAGCGGGTTCTAATCCCCAATAAGGGATATAATATGCGAAAACAGACTGTACCAGAACTTTGGAAATATAGATAGATAGATAGATAGAAAATTCTTTATTGCAGAATTCAAATTTGTAGGTACATAGGCAAACTTAATGCTAGTAAGCATTATCTTCCAGTTAACCTCGGTGTAATGTGGAGATTATATAAGGTAGTGCAAACAAAATATAAAGTAAATGTGAAAAAATAAAAGGCCATACAAAAGTAATAACAAGATATATACATACAAATCAGTAACAATATATATCACAAATAGAATAATATAAATATATACGCAAGAGGTAGATAAGATAGTACCGAGAAACTCTTCGGGGATGTATATTTTTCCTTCCGACTTAGACGTGTGTATTTTTCATGTCTCTTTATTAATGATGAAAATACGTCACATTTTGTGAAAAATGTACAGAGAAAAGTTAATATTCTTTTAAACATAGCCTTTATTAAAGGTTTACATAATACACTCCTAGACTCTTGCCCGAACAGATGGTTATCTTTATCAATCATTTAATTATTACTCTAGACTTCGGCATACACCTGGCTACCGTAACACAGAGTTACGAAGAATTTTGGAGAAGGAACCTACAATTTTGGAAGGAGAATTTCAAAACCTCTCCTTTTTGTCCCTGTTTTGTGATTTATGTGTAGGATATCATTCATTTCCGTTATTGGTCAATTTATTTAAATGGTAACCATGGTTCACATGGTTTTTTTAATGGTATTTATTTGGTGGTTAGTTATTTGACAGGGAATATTTCTTTAATACCATAAAAGTGTACTAAGAAAACGATAGGAAGGTAACACCGTAGGCATAGTGAAATAAGGCAATGGACAGTAATCAAAACAAAAAACTAAAATGTAGTTAGAACGAATGTTTGTCGAATCCGAAAGATCATTCAATCAATATTTTTGTAAAATGATGATTAATATTGTTAAATCAATAAATAAATTCTAATAACTCTGACATTTTATTTCTGATCTTTATCTCAAACGAAACAGCAATCACAGTGTGAATGACGTCATTCAAAAGTAAATACCGTGTGCGAAGCTTGTGTTTATTTTATATATTTGCTTATTATATCAAAACATTTTTTTTTTCATTCCAATGACGACCCTAACGCCCTTAAACTTCACAAAAACGTATAAATCACTTTGCAAGTTTGCTTTCGTAGAGCTTGTCGTTTCGTTCGCCTTCATATGACGTTACACGTTCTGAGGTAACCTTTTGCGCGGCAATATTTGAAACATAACATTTAAACATAGTTTTAGGTACATTCATTTAGGGTTTTATTTAATTAAATTATTATTCATGGTTAGTTTAAAACACTTTCTGAAAAGTTGTTCAATCCCCTATTGCGTACGATATCGCGGGCAAAATATTTACAAGTATGTGTTTTTGTAGTTCCACGTGCCCCACAAAACTAATTGTAGCAAATTCAATTTGTACGTATTTGCGCCGAGTATGGTCCATCCGTCACGAGCTATCCGACGCGTGATTTATACTGTACTCGTTGTGCGGGATGTCATGACTACTCTGATTTATATGTTCAGGTATTATCAAAGACAATCTGTTTATATTTCTATCTCTTTCGCTTTCATTTCAAGTATAATGTGGAAGAGAGAGGCAATAACATAATGATCTTGTGAGCTTTAAGTACGTGGCATTGACACCGAAACGATACTAGTGCTAGGGCATTGGTTGGTACTTCGAATTATGTGGAAAATAATATTACTGTTAATGTCTGTTACAGGTGATGTCCATTTTGCCGACGACTATTTAAGACTCTTCTGACAATATTTTGATTATGCCTATCACTTGTTTTGATAAGAGTCTTGCCAGCAACATAAGTATAAATAATACTTCTACAGTGTCCCTACGTCAACAAACTGCTATTAAAATAATAGCCTTAGAACAGATAATTTTCTAAGTGAGTCTGAGCACTGTATCACAAATTCATAATATTCCATTATGATCTATATATATCCACGTTCCGTTATATATTCGCAAGATCACGGTAATAATCTTAAATGTTCTATATTTTCAACGCTTCCTTGAACATATGAGAGTTTGTTTCAAGTATGTACATTCCTAATACCAATCAAAATACTTCCACTCATAATGTACTTACATTATTTAGGTATTTTGGACCAAGTAAATTATTTTAAAACGTTGTAGCACTTCCTCAATAATTGAGATCGGATATTGGAATTATTTGGCTAATTGAGTTGTCAACTGACTAATTATTATATTTATTGCCAAAACTGATAAACGTGTGTGAACTTCGAGCTTGTAAATGTTAACAATCAGATGATTTATGTAAATTATTGTTTATGTTGGACTATTTAATTAATAGGGAGTCCCTTCTCCATCAGAAGGGAAAGGAGTCACCAGACGGACTGTAAATATACCTACTTATCTAGTCTTCTGGTAGACCAGGTAGGATCTACCACATCACATAGTCGGACAACATCGGTTATTGAGACTGTTAGCATACCTGTTTTATTTTTTATGAAATGGTTGCTTAGTACAGAGTCAAAACCGAACAAAATAATAATAGTAAGTATTACATACTGATACCCTGATACAAAGACTCTCAGATCAAGCCTGAACCCTCTTATCACTTCTTTAACAATAGTTATTATAAAAATGAGTCCTAGGACTCATTTTTATTGCTAAATGTTTTGTGCCTTTTTTTTCTAATTTCAAATATTTTTTAGATCTTGTTATTGTTAAGTGAAGTAAAACACTCTTTTTAAAACATAACATAAAAATAAAATAGCAATACAAAGTAAACTTTGCGAAAGTGTAACAATTTGCGGTCTTATAGCTCAAAGTTATCTCTTCCAGAAAACCGTGCAGGGAGAAAAGCAACCCAAAAATTTAAGGACGGTGGCAATTGTGCGTAATGTAGCCATTTTTTGTGATGTGTATTTTCATTCAGTATTTCCTTCTTTCATGTTAACAGTTCAATAGAAGAGCAAAACATACTTGTACAAGTCGTTTTTGCATACAACCTAATAATGTAAAGATCACAAGAACTCTCAAAAACAATATCAAATCATCTTCCCAAAAATATCATTTTCGACTCTGCTCAGTAAGTAAAACGTTTTGAAGGACCAATATCATAATGCACGTAAAGAGGTACAACCGTCGACTGGAGGACGCTCCCTCGTTAGCTAAAGTGAGTTTCGATGTAGCCAACAATATTGTACTACCCGTTGCATGTGGGACTTTTTGTGTGTCGAAGGTTTCTCGGCTTATGTATCTCGCTTGGGGAATATGGGAGACTTCGGCGGGATTACTCGGGGTCTTATGGCGGGGGTAAGAAGTCTGGGACGTTTTTGGTTATTGATTTAAAAGGGTAGGAAAGTGTTGTGCAAAGTTTGGTCGGAATTTGTTTTTCGGTGAGATGTCGCGTCGCGTTATCTTCAGTAAGTAGCTCTTAGAGCTACTCACTGAAGACTAACCTAACATAATCACTACAGGGCCTTTCAGAACCTTCTTTCTAAAATTTCGATTTCATTGACTTAACTACTGGTTTATTGGTATTGAGTCTCTCGTATGCAAGAGGCCGTCTGGTTGGGTACCACCGCTCAGGGTGACGAGCGCACTGCAGTGCCGCGCAGGAATTTGCATAACAAAGTTCTGCGTGGTGCTGTTATTGTTATGGGCTGGCGTATTGCTTACCATCAGGCAAACGACCAGCTCATCTCATCAATCAGTTACATAAAAAAGATTATGGTGAAGGAGCTTACTGACTAATTACCTCCCAGCCTGAAATTCTAATCTATCATTTCGAAATCTAAAACATTATATGTTAGTTTTAGATATGATAGCAAAACTGGACTATCAACATGGATAGCGATAGGTGAGTGAGAGTGAGTAGCTTAATGGGAACTCGTGCGACTTTATTTATTTATTTATACTTTAGCACAAAACAGTTTGTTCATGGACTTTCTTTCGGATGAATCGGAATTCAAAACCAGCTGACCCCAATGGCCAATGTTGACTAACAACGGTGAAGGAAACATGTTGAAGATGACGAAAAAATATGAAACCTGTAAGACCCTAAGTCAAATAATTTGACTAAGATTTGCAGACGTTACTTCTAGGAAGTTTTGCCATAACAAACAAGTTAAAAAGTAAAAATACAGGTTAAGCCTGCACCCGTTAATTGGTAAGCCATCAATATTTGTGAGTTGAGCTCGCAGTTTGCTTTTACGCTTTGATGGTGTAGTTAGCTGAATCCTGACGATAGAGCTTGTTATAACTGAAGTTTTTGGTTTTGGGTTCCGTTAGTTTAGACTATTACTGAGCTTATAGTTTTGGTAGATTATTAGACCTGCAAATGGTATAGTTTCGTCGATTTTCCTAATCCGAAGGGCGTTTTATCTATTACTCCGATCATTTGTCAGATATGGGAAGTCAAAAGTTGCATTGAAAACAAATTTGATAGACTATTTGAAATCATTTGAAAACATTCCATCGGAAACGTCAGTTTTTGACAACAATATTGCTATGCTATATAAGATTAAAAATCTTTGGATTTCTGTGCCGTTTTGAATCTTATAGGATAAGGGTGGAAAAGTCCTTCCAAATTAATTAAAAGTACTTAGCAGAAGGTAAGCAATAGGTTGTCGAAATAGACTCGTGCGTATAAGATACAAGAAATTTGGTTCTACAATGATCGAATCGTAGTAGTGGAGAAAAACCCTAAGTGCACAAAATGTATCTTTTATAACTGAATTTTCTTTGTTTGTTACTCTGCGATTTCTTAAAGTCGTAAAGGAGCAACTGAATGACTTCATTTTTGTACAGAAATACCTGAAGGGAAAAGGGCGGAAAAAAAACATACGGTGGAAAGGAACATACTTTATTTAAAGAATAAGTTAAGGTTCTGCGGAAACACAGGAAAAATATAGATAAACGAAGGAAGTATCTGCAAAGATACACACATGAAGTGTTTAGAATATTGGAAATGGAGATTGTTTCATATAAATGAGTGCCGAGACGTTCAACTGATGGTAGACAACAAGCTTGAGTTAAGTAAAATGTTGAGTACCTTTTGATTAAAACTCAAAAAGACATTGACAAACTCAATTAAAAACCAGATGGCGCAAAGACCGTTCTAGTAAAAATTCTGCAGCCAAAGTTCTTGTGTCCGTTAATCCTATTTAGGGATTATCTCGCTCGCCCAAAATCTCGCCCGCGGTTTTGATGTTCGCCTGCGGTCTTCGGAATGGTTATGATAAGATTCGCCCAAAACAGGTTTTAAGTACGGGCCAGTTGTTCTGACACCCGTGTTCTGTGAACCGCAACCCGAGGGTTAATGGGCTCCAAAACTTTTCTGATATCATGAAGTCTACAAGACTTTACTTAAATATTAAAGAACAGAACTGACGTTACCTCTAAATGTATATATAGCAGTTTCAATATTAAATTTTCTTGATAAAATATTACGCCAAAAACCTTATTACGCTCTTCGTTCCCATACAAATTGATAGCCCAATTAATTTAACGAAATTAAATTTCCAAATTGGAAATATTCGTTAAATAAACCACTTCATTACCCGATATAAATAAATTTTAAATGAGTTTAGTGCCAGCGTACATAGTACGAGATCTGTTGCAGTGTTACCATGTAACACTGGTGTTGCCGCAATTGAGATATTTGCACGCCATTATGGCTGGTGTTACATGTGTGTAGAGGCCGTTGTTGCTTGGAGTGTGTTTTGAGGTGTGTTTAATTTAATAGCGGATAGCGAATGTGGAAGATAAAGTTCTTTTTTTAACCTACTTCAAAGAAAAGAGGAGGTTCTCAATTCGATTGTATTTTTTTAAATTTTTTCTTATGTTTGTTACCTCAGAACTCCGACATTTACAAACCGATTTGGAAAATTCTTGCTTTGTATAGCTTTTGTATAGCTACGGAGTAGTCCTATATAAATTTTATCTATGTTCCCACCTTAGACTTTGAAGATACATCAGAATTGAAGTCAGTTTTTTTTGTTATAAAATGAAATGTTAGGCGAACGACTTGCTCGTCTCATTACTTAGTTTCAAGTAATGAGACGAGCAAGTCGTTCGCCTTGTAGTAAGCGCCACGCCTGCCCATAACAATTGCAGTGCCACCCAGAATTTTTAATACCATAAAAAGCACTGAGTAGCATTGCATTGCGCTGATCACCCAGAGACATCAGTATCTGTAGTACTAGGCAAACCCAGTAATTTCGCTAGCTACAAGTGATGTGGATAAAGTATCATAGTCGGTGGAATTACAACATCGGGATTAATGAGCCGTGCTAGTAGCCTCTCAACTGTCAACCTCCAAAAATGTGTAACCATAGTGTAACACGTATTTCTTTATAGTAATAGTTAGCTTGACACTATTGACTTGTGGGAATATAATATTTAATTGTATTGTTTTATTTATTAAACTTAAAGGCAATGCACAATGGACCGCAATTCGGTGCTTTGCAATACTTTTCATGGTATTCATAATTATGTGTGGCACTGCAATTATTATGGGCAAGAGTGACGTATACCATCAGGCGGACGACTTGCTCGTATCGTTGTTCAGTTACATAAAATAACATATACCTAAACTCAACAAAAGTATTAGGAGATCAAAATAAAAAAAAATATCAAGGGGTGTTTCTTATTTTAATTAAAATACCCTGGTGAGCAGTACTCGCTCATATGACTCGCATTAACATCGCTAACGCTTGTGCCTTCGACCCACACCTAAATGAGTTCGGCGCTGTTCAAATAAAGGGGATTTAATCATTAATTAATTTGCAGAGAACTAAGTGCCCCCATATCGTATTGTATAACGGAAGAGAAAATAGTTTTACTATTTATAGTGTGAGTGAAAGAGAGGGGAAGTGGAGTAAGTGGGGGGAGGCCGTGGTTGCCAGTTCGGAGATAAGAGTGTAAGTACGGGTTTAGTAGGCGGAAGTAAATTAAATTGGTTCGCTATTTGGAGACAAGGCCTTGCAAGTTCGAAGAAATTAACAGTGTAGCCGCAATTTTTAAAGTTGTGTTTGGGAAAGGATAAGTGGAATATAATTGAGTAACACTTGTCATTTTACTGCTTTGTCAAGGGTCAAATTTTTTGTGCTATATATATTTAGTTTTAGAATTTTCATGATTTTTTATTTGTTCAAAACCTAAACCTAAATGATCAAGTATATATTAGGAGCTATTTACAGTTGTCACAAAAAAAAGAAACTCCATTAATAACATACTAAACTATGTACAACTGGAACTGTATATACAAGTTGTCCATGCGACAAGGTCCCAAGAACGCTGGCTGCATTCTCGCATTGAATGGCTAACGCTAAGCTTTGAGCCAGGAATGAGCCAGTCCTCTTGTCACATGCGGCTTCGACAAGACCGCCGTGGGAATTTTTTTTATATAATTATTTGATGCCCGGACCCCCTGGACCAAAGGTGTAGGATCGACATCACCTAAAACCAACGGGTGATTATTGGATATAGAGAATAAAAAATAAAATTACAAAATGTTCCGTGGAACTAGCTGCAATTGCAGTACCTCTATTGCTAAAAATACTGTATACTACTTTCACTTTATTAATACTACATATTTACTTATCGAACAAAGGCATGCCGTCAAGCGCCTTACTCGTGTTTCGGGATGATGTTCGGTGAACCATCGGGGAGAGGGGTCTGAACAGCCGCTCAACTGCCGTCTCTCTCTAGATCTATGTGCTTCAACTTAGGCTACGTCATCACTCACATCAGGCGAGATGGCCAAACATAGATCTATTAAAAGTAAAAAAAGCTTATACGGTGAAGAGATTGAACAACCTGACGGACAGGACATTATTTTCCCTTTTTACATGCTATTACTTCTTCTTCTTCTCTCGTGTTGGCCACAGACTCGCCAACTGTGTTGTCGGAGTTTTTAGGCCACCCAATGGCCTCCGACAAGGCTAAGCCACTGTTGTTCTAAGACACCATCCGAGACCGACGGCTTATCGTGCCCTCGAAGCACAGTAGCGTTCAAATATAAAAATCCCACAAATGGTCACCCATCCGAGCTGTGACTGCTGCGAATGTTGCTTAACCTAGAAGATCTATCACGGTCGGCTGGGCGAGCTACGCTATTTAGGTCTACATGATGTCAATTCCTATCGTATTAACGGCCTATTCCTTTTTTCGTGTCAGTTCATTGTAGTCAAATCCAAAGTGAGCTTAGCTACCATTTACGTGTTTGTGTACACAACCGTTAATTTTTCCTCCACCATTTGCTCCAAGGAAATAAAGCTTGCAATAAACCATTCGCCTGTCCTATTTAAGGGCCTAATTCCTTCGCTATTTCGTTTGTGTTAGAGTAACCATGATGCATTAAAAAATGGACATAAGAATTCCGTTTATTGCATCATTTTGCCACAGCTGTGGTGAAGTGGTTGGGCAGGTTGGCATAAATCTCATACACCACCGAGGTTGCGGGTTCGATTCCGACGACAAGCCAAACTTTTTATCCACTTTTGTTGCTTATCACGATGCACGATGTTTATAGAGTACTATTCTTCTTAAATATTTTTCAAAATGGCCATATAAAAAATTAGTTAAATTATTTCTGTAAAGGCTAAACGCATGGCAACCCTTCTATATCTCCTTAAATCTCCTTCATGGTAGATTTATCCACTAATCCTATGTAAATTGCTGTTTATGGGATAAGACACGTCATCGCCATATTGAAGTAATCTCCGAAAGCGTGATATGTTTCAGCATAAACAGATTAGGAGATAAATTCCATTTTACTCTATAGCCTATATAGTGTAAAACGGAATTATAGTCTATGTAGTGTGAAACGAAATTTAAATAAGCTATGGCCTTTATTTCTAAACTAGCTGCGCTCCCCCGTATCACCCGGGTGATCAATTTAAAAAAAAATTATATAAACCAATTTTTATTGTTTGTTACTTTCGATTCTGGAATAGAACATTATTTATTTATTTATTTTAGGAAAACTTACAGATATGAGAATAAAATTATGTTTAAGATAACTAGGCCAATTACAAGTTTTTACCTATAAATAAGAATAAGTATGTTAGTTTTGTACGAGTACGTATGAGCAGTAACGCATAAAGTAGGTAATAATTGCAGTAATTGGAATAAATCTAAGTTTGAGAACCAAAAACTTCTGAAGCAAAGCATTGTTTAATTGAACGCACACTACCGAAGAAGATGTCGAAATCATTATTTTTCAAGTGGTTATTTATGAAATGTGGATTGCGGAGTACTATAAAAGTAAGTGTGAGTGTGTGTAATGATACTTTTTACTCTGGAAGATTGTCTACGTGGGTAAAACGAAGCTAGTGTGAATTTTTCCGGTTATTGGCTATGATTTAGAAACGGAATAGTAACATGGTAACTTTGGAAACTATCGTGAGTCGAAATATTCATTATAAATACAATCGGCTACACTCACATTATGATTGTGTCGGAATAACTGGAACCTGGTCGGAGTTATTCCGACACGATCATAGAATAGAATAGAATAGAATAGAATAAAATTTATTGTTCAAACTGTGTAGGTACATTCAAGGTGTCATAGAATTGTAAAAGTAACAACAGTTTATCCTTACGGACGTACAATAATAATAATAACAAACTAAAAATCTAAAAGTTATACAGAGATCGTCGTACATTTATTAAAACTATTTACAGCATACGAGTACTAATAGATCTACATTCAAAATATTCTTTAATATCATAGAACACTCTTTCTACTAACCATGTTTTTAATTTTTTTTAAACATATTTCCATCTAGGGATTTTAAGTTGGATGGTAAACTATTATATATTTTTATTGCTGTTACAAATGTGCTCTTATGGTACATAGTGTTATTGATTTGTGGCAGGTATATATTTAATCTGTACTGAGAACGTAAATTTTCAGAGCGAGTAGATTTCTCGTTAAAGAAAACATTTAGATTATTTTTAACAAACATACAAATCTCTAGAATATATATACTGGTTAAAGTTAATATGCCATGGCCTTTAAAAATATTTCTTACTGAATCTGTGCTTTGTAATTTGTAAATAGCCCTAAGACATCTCTTCTGTAGTATAAATGAGGTTTTTACATCAACTGAGTTTCCCCAGAAGATGATGCCGTACGTTAAATGAGGGTAAACAAAGCCGTAATATGCGTTCTTAGCGACTTCTCTAGAAGATATACTGCTTAATACGGAAAGAGCATAACAATATTTTGATAACTTTAAGTTAATTTGAGAGATGTGTTCTTTCCAATTTAGGTGGGTATCTATAGTGACTCCTAAAAACTTTATATTGTTAACTACATTAACTTTGGAGTTTTTATTCATTATATTTAGTTCCATTGGTGGCGTTTTGTAATTTCGAAATTGTATTAGCTTTGTTTTATTAATATTAACCGTTAAGTTTATTTGCTCTAACCATTCAACTATTTCTTTTAATGTGTTTTTTATTTCGCTTTCAAATTCTAGTTGGTTTAATTTATCTTGTGGTATGTAAATTGTGGCATCATCTGCAAACATAACACAGAGATGCTTGGTAACTAAAGGCAGTTCGTTTACATATATTAGGAAAAGCAACGGCCCGAGAATACTGCCTTGAGGTACACCTATCATTATGTCCTCAAAATTCGATTGAACTCGTTCGATTGTTTTATTGGCACGGTTATAAAAGTCAATAACAGTTGATTGGCTTCTATTTGATAGATAGCATTTAATGAGATCTAAGGCTGTTCCTCTTATTCCTATAGTCTCAAGTTTGTTAAGCAGTGTATTATGCAGGACACAGTCAAAGGCTTTTGACAAATCTAGAAATAAAGCGATGCCCTTTTTCTTATTATTTATGTCCTCCCACACTTGTTTCATAAATTTAAAAATGGCTATGGTAGTATTTTTACCTCTTTGAAATCCAAATTGGCTGGAGTTTAGTATATTATTTGAATTAAGAAACGACATTATTCTATTATAAATTACCTTTTCAAAGATCTTCGAAAAGCTAGGAAGAATTGCTATGGGTCTATAATTGGTCATGTTATTTGTCGGTCCTTTCTTATGTAAGGGTTTTATTAATGCTTTCTTAAAATCTGAGGGGAAACATCCTGTTTCAATCGATAAATTCACTATGTATGCTAAAGGTTCAGCTATGAAATCTATGCTGCTTTTTATTACCTGTATGGGAATATTGTCATGCCCTACACTTCTTTTATTGTTTAACTGCTGGACAATATTTTTTATTTCCTGCGGGCTAACTGGGTTGACGAAGATACTTTTACAATTTTTGTCAACCAATGTTTTCTGCTGACTTATATTATTGTGATTTTTATTCAAATTTATGAAAAAATTGTTAAATGCTTTGGCTATTTTCAAATGGTCCTTAGTTTCAATGTCATTAATTTTTATACTGTCTATTGTAGTCCGTATAGCGTTTGTATCAGAAGTGTTTTGTTTTATCACACTCCATGTCGCCTTACTTTTATTTGTGCTTTTATTTATAAATTTTGTGTTAGACATTTTTTGTGATGTACATATAGTTTTTTTCATTATTTTACAATATTTTTTATACCTACTTAATTGATCTTTATTTTTACTCCTAATACTAGTTAAATATAATTTTCTCTTCATTTTACTGGCTACCATGATACCTTTTGTTTTCCAGTTTGATTTCTTTTGGAAAGTTATTTTAACTCGTTCTAAAGGAATACACAGTTCAAAGATTAAACTGAAAAGATGTATGAATTCTTCGTAAGCATTATTTGCGTTTTCATGGTCGTACACAGTAAGAAAGTTTATTTGTTGAATATATCGAAGAAAAATATGTAAGTGCTTGTCAATATTTCGTTTTTCTATAAACCAAAATTTTTCCTTGAAGCTCAAGTTGGTTGCTACATTTATTACTTGGGCAGTATGGTCTGACAAGCCCAAGTTGAGAACTTCTGTTTTGTATCTTTTGATATTTGTTATTATGTTGTCGATGCAGGTTTGTGATTTTTGAGTAATTCTGGTCGGTTCTTGAATAGTAGCATGCAAGTTAAAGAATTGAAATGTGTTTATAAATAAGTTAGATTTATTGTTTTTTTCTAAAATATTAATATTGAAGTCTCCCAGTACAATTACTTTTTTCTTGTTATTTCTTGTTCTCGTTGTTAATTTGTGTAATAATATTTCTATATTCTTTATAAATAACTCAAAATTACTATTTGGTGTCCTATACACACATATTATAATTAAGTTTAAGTCACTTATATTTATGCCACAACATTCGAAATGCCGTTCGATACCCATTTCAGCTACCCAGTCTAGTTTATTAAAATTTATCGAGTTTTTTATATATATGCAAACACCTCCTCTGGATCTTTTTTTGCGAGAATAATGAGCTGCTTTATGGTAACCGTTTATTTGTAAAACATCTGCTTCGTCTCCTCTTAAAAACGTTTCGCTTAAGCAACATACGTCAATTTTATGATCTTTAGTGTATAATTCTAGTTGCCCTACTTTTGATTTGATACTTTGAATATTGAGATGCATGACTTTTAAGACATTTTTGTCATCACTGTTATCAGTTACGAAAAAACTGCGGCGTGCTTGTAATCATTTGACTTTGATCACGACCTGAGGTTTGGTTATTGACAGGTTGTATTTGTTTAAAATAGAAAGGTATTGTACCAGGTTTTGGTTCAATTTTGACATGACTGCTGTTTATAATGTTACTATTTTGTTTAGAGATTGGGCTAGAAGTACAAGTTTGTAGTTTATTTCTTCTGAAGTAGTACGGTATTGTTCCGGGCCTGTCTCTTGTTTCTGATAGCGTAGTAATAGTTTTGAGTTGTAGGTTTTTTGTATGTGACCTAGACATTCGCGTTATGTTTTTATCCAAATAACAGTTTTTATAATCGCATGTATTGATCATATTATTGACATTTTTAAGCAATTTGTTGTTATCATTTGTTGTTGGTGCAGATCTAAGCATTTCTGTATAAAAAAACTGACAGTCTTGAAAACTATTTACAATCGTCTTGAGATTGCGGTTAAGTTTGCCCTCGTTTAAGTATGGATTGTGCTTGATTCCTAATACTATAATTTGTGCTTTTGTGAGTTTCTTTAAAAGCGCAGATATTTCAATCAGAAACTTTGTTGGGTTCTGGTCATTTGCCCCCACACTGAGTATGATCCAGTCATCTTTATCCAAACTCTGTTCATCTATTTTAGACTTTTGTAGAATATACTCTGTCGTAGCATTGGAGTAGGTATGGCCTGTAATTGAATACGTCTTTGCATTTTTGTGTTTAGCGCGTAGTGTGATAAGCAGTGAGGCCAAGTCTCTGCAATTTTGATCACCAACAATAACTATCTTCGGTTGTTCAATACTGCTATGTGGTTTTTTTGTTTCTATGTCAGTCGAATATGTGTTATTAAATTCACTTTTTGTATCAGTTAATTCTTGATTATCATCTTTTCTTCTAACTTTATTCTCTATCTTTTGCTTTTTCTTAGCTTTATGATCTTTTGTCTTTGATATGTTCGTATTGAACGCTTCATTTGTATTGGAATTTACCTGAGTAGTGTTGCTGTTCAACTGTTTCATGTTACTGTTACTGTTTTCCGGAGTTGGAGTTTTATCTATGTATTGTTCTTCTCTCTTTCTCAGCTTACAGTTACACTTGTGAAATGTATTCTCTTTTTCAAGAGTCTGGATAGTAATTTCCATTTTACAGTTTTTTTGTTGCAATGTATTAATTTCTTCCTTGGCTTTAATAAGTTGCATTGTTAGCTCTTCAACCTCAAGTTCTAACATTTTGGCATCTTTGGTATTTTTTTGTGAAGTTTCATATACACTGTTTGAGCTGCTGCATAATGTTGCATATTCAGAGACGTTTTCAAGTGTTTGAATTGACATGTCTTCTGAAGATATGTTACGCAAAACTTTTTTTCTTAAAGTTATATTATCGTCAAAACTGTTATTTCCATTTGACGGAGTCCGATTGCTGGCATTTGAATATATATTTAACTTTTCCGGCTTTTTACAAAGACACCATTGACATTTCCAAGCAGTTTTGTGATCACGTGAGTGTAGTCGTTTATATTTATAATGAGTAACATATATTTTTTTTTTTTTAATTTTCCATGTTTTAGCGTTGTTGCATGCAACATGATCAGAAAGATTTTGCGAGTGAGATGTTATTTTTATATCTACAGTAGTAAGACTCGATTGCTTGATGGTAAGCGCCACGCCTGTCCATAACAATTTCAGTGCCATTCAGAACTTTTAATATAAAAAGTGCTAGTAAGTAATTCCAATTACAATAAGGGTAAAATAGCTTGTCATATCCAAAACTCAAAATCAGTTAGGTCTAGGAAATTTCACAAGTTGCTATAATAAAACTTTGCGGCACTTCTTGCTAGTTCAGCTAATGCTCTCGCGAGACAGCTCTGCAGCTTGGATATTATAGTTTTAGCGTTACGTGGTAGCTGTGTTCGGTATAACTACCGACAAACGACTTCAAGTTTTGAGTTTGTAGGACATGTGAAATGTACAAATTTTAATAAGATATATTTTTTAAAATTTTACATTTTAAATTAATTTTAAAGTACTATAATATATTATCCATTTAGTAGAAAAGTTCTAATATTGTTAGTTATACAAAGTTCTAGGAGCTGTTAAGGGAAAGTCTTTCGCTTACCTTACAGCTTTATCACTTTACTGACTTCCGTTACATAAAAAACTGCCTTAAACATACCTTGTTTTATGGAACTGAGACGAACAAGTCGTTCGCTTGATGACAATAAAAGTTCAACCCGGATCTCTCAATCGCATAAAAACTGCGTAGCACTGGATTGCGCTCATCACCCCGATATTAAAATTAAGTCTCATATGTTCAGTAATTGTGCTGGCTACAATGCCTTTTGGAACACAGTAACCTGGTCCTGCACCAGCCACGTCGATCTTATTCCCGTACAAACTACACAGGAGATGGCTTTACTGTTTCGGTTCCTGAATATTAGTTCCTACATAGGTACTTGTCGACTACCATGTGGCGGTGCCAAATGTTTCGCGAATGACTCGTAATTGCTAACGCAGAGATTATTGCAGTTTTAAGTAGTTTTAGTTGCGTCTTCAAAATTTATCGACTCTTGCTTAGATACATATACATATAACGATATAAGTGAATTCTACTCATATCTTACTATAATATTAAAAATGCAAAAGTCTCTGTGTGTGTGAGAGTGTGTATGTGTTTGTTTGTTACCAAATAACTCCATAACAATTGATTTATTTTTACCTTAATTAAAACGGACAATCCAATTATATTAATTAAAAATACAAAACTTACACAAAACGATTAACAAATACTAAAACATAAATAGAGAAATAACCATTCATATATCCTTCTCACAAAAACGCAAACTCTTCGACAATATTTCCTGCCATCCATCCGCAAAGAGAGGTGCGGAGGAAGGGTCCAGGACCTGAACCTGTCGAGGCTGGAGTTAATAAGGACGACGAGTTACAAGTTCTACGTGCTCCAGCTTCCCGCAAAATATAAGGAGAAGTTCCTGCTCCTCAAGTTTTGGCCCGAGTGAATAGTTTCCCGGCGCTACAGAGAGGCTAAACCGAAATGCCCCTTATTCTATTGTATGATAGTCTGTAAGGTATATATTTTATTAAACTCTGGTACTTTTAATTTGTCAACTGTATTACTGCCTGAAATAAATGAATTTATAATTAGGCCGTCAGGGTAGGTACAACAGTTTTGCTAGTTGTTCTGCCGCCAAGGAGTAGTGCGCAGCATTACTGTGTTCCGGTTTGTAGGGCATTGTAGCCAGTGAAATTACTGGGCATATGAGACTTATAATATCTGATGTCTCGGGGTGATGAGCGCAATGCAGTGCTATGTAGTGTTGTTTATCATACTAAAAGTACAGAGGGGCACTGCAATTGTTATGAGCAGGCGTGGCGCTTAAAATCAGGCGAACGACTTGCTCATCCCATCACTCAGTTCCATTAAATTAAATAAATTGTTTAATTCGACGCTTCGACCACGTGACAAGGAAAGTGACGAAGTTACACATTCGTGGTAGGCCAGTGCGTAAACATTATCTTACCCAATACTACGAAAAAAATAATTTTTTTCAAGATATAACATAACATTACACTGAACATATTAAAATATAAACAATAAATACAACACAGTGAAACGTTGCGCGATTTCAAGAGAAGGTTCCGACTTAGCATACGCTAAGGTATTTTTAAGTTCCTACCTTAGCATTGATTTTCAGTCGGAACCCAGTCCATGACATCATGAACGATCAGACTAAGATACATTACATTACAAAAAACGAACATTAAACACAAAGAAAAAGTATAAGGTAGAAATAATATTGTGATATGGCAACTCCACAAATTAATGCCATTCAAACAAGAAGTGAGGTGAAGAGAAGTGAACAAAACTACATTATCACAGTATTACTCCATACAACTGTGACATTATCCTACATTATCTGTGATACAACTTGCATCTTGACCAAGTTTTTATTCAAGACCTCTATACCCTATAAGTCTAGATAGTGGCCTAGTAAAGTCAGGCGAGTTCATCTAAGCTGCCAATAATACGCCTCCCAAGACGGAGCAAGTAATTACATTGCAGAATCAAAGTTTGAATTAAAAATATCGAAAGTAGTTTGCTGTTGCCTCCGTGTTAACTGGGGCGTGGTAATAAAGCTAGGTTTGTACCTATCTTGGATGCAACTTATATTTACAATTCCTAATTGCATAGGAAAAATGTTGTAAATGGGCCAGTGGGACGAGTTTACTATTCATCATCATCATCATCATCATCAGCCTGTATTCGTCCACTGCTGGACATAGGCCTCTCCCAATGAACGCCACTGAGCCCGGTCTTCGGCTCTTCTCATCCAGTTTCTTCCGGCCGCCTTTCGCAGGTTGTCGCTCCACCTGGCCGGTGGGCGTCCTACACTACGCTTGCCGATTCGCGGTCTCCACTCAAGGACACGTCTGCTCCGGTCCGGTCAACGGTCGTCCGTCCTTCGAGAGATGTGACCAGCCCATTGCCACTTCAGCCTGCTAATTCGATGGGCTATGTCGGTTACTTTGGTTCTCTGTCGGATTACTTCATTGCGGATCTTATCTTTCAGAGAAACTCCGAGCATAGCCCTTTCCATAGCTCGCTGAGCGACTTTGAACTTATGGATCAGTCTCACTGTGAGTGTCCACGTCTCGGCTCCGTAGGTCATTACTGGTAGGACGCACGCATTAAAGACTTTTGTCTTAAGGCACTGTGGTATGGACGACGTGAAAACTTGACGTAGTTTACCGAACGCTGCTCAGCCTAGCTGAATTCTTCTATCGGCTTCCCTCTCGAAGTTGTTTCTACCCAACTGTATTGTTTGTCCAAGGTAGACATATTCTTCGACAACTTCAAGAGGTGTACCATTGACGACGATGGGTCTCGGTACAGGTAATAAGATTGCTGTACATGGTTTTAGTCTTATCTAGATTCATCCCGAGTCCAATACGTCGTGAAGCATCAGCCAGACTGTTTAGCAGATTTTCAAGGTCCTGCACCGATTCCGCCATAAGGACTATGTCGTCGGCAAATTGTAAGTGTGAGATGTTTTCACCGTTTATATTTATGCCCTTACCTCTCCAGTCCAGCGTCTTAAACATATCTTCTAAGGTGTTAGTGAACAGTTTCGGAGATATAACATCTCCCTGTCTCACTCCCCTGCGTAACAGGATATGCTTAGACTGCTGATTCTGTACTTGGACACTCATAGTCGCGGCGTCGTACAAACATCTCATCACTTCGATATACCGCCAGTCCACTTGGCACCGCTGCAGTGACTCCAGAACAGCCCAGGTTTCAACGGAGTCAAAGGCCTTCTCATAGTCCACGAAAGCAAGACACAGGGGCTGGTTATACTCTTCGGACTTCTGTATAACCTGCCTCACTGTGTGGATGTGGTCTATGGTGCCAAATCCTCCGTGGAACCTAGCCTGCTCCGGAGGCTGAAACTCGTCAAGTCTTCTTGCGAGACGATTAGTGATGACCCTCGAAAACAGCTTATAGACATGGCTCAGGAGTGAGATGGGACGGTAGTTTTTCAGGAGGGCTTTATCCCCCTTTTTGA
Source organism: Petrophora chlorosata (assembly GCA_951640565.1). NCBI lineage: Eukaryota > Metazoa > Arthropoda > Insecta > Lepidoptera > Geometridae > Petrophora > Petrophora chlorosata. The sequence goes on along the minus strand of OX621189.1, from coordinate 18,635,572 downwards.
AAAATAGTACTACAATACTCCTGTTCCACGCCTTTGGAGTTCTCCCAGTGAACAGAGCGGAATTGAATAGCTTCTGGAGCTCCCGAAGTACAGGTTTACCTCCTGCTTTCAGAAGCTTGGAAGTTATTCCGTCTTCCCCTGGGGCTTTTCCATTTTTAAGCTGTCCGAGCGCCATCCCCACTTCGTCCAGGCTGATTTCCGGCAGTTCTTCGGTGTAGTGCCGAGTGAGAGTAGCTCGAGCATCGTCTCTGATGGAGTCGGGTCGTAAAGCATGCGTGTCGTAGAGCCGGCTATAGAAATCTTCAATCTCGGCAAAGACTTCCGGCTTTGAGGAAACGGTTTGGCCACTGGATGTTTTTAACTTAGTCAGATGCGAGCGCTTCAGTTGCTGGGTGAAAACTTTTGACCGATTTTGCTCAATCGCCTTTTCAATACGGCGTGTATTGGAGCATCGGAGGTCACGTCGCACCAGCTTAGTTATCTTAGAATTGAGCGCCCGCTTTTCTGACGTTGTGGCTTGTGTGTCCTCCCGTCTTTTATCCATAAGCCGAAGGGTCTCTGCCGAGAGCTTAGATTTTGTGCCCGTACGCTGGGTCTGGCAAAACTTTACACCCTCTTCCCTTAAAGTGCCCACTACATGTTGGAGAGCCTCGTCCATGTCCTCGGTGGTTTCCAAAAGTTTACTATTATATAAGTTGAATTCGAAAGGTGTCACTAAATTGTATTTTTACGTCTTAGATCCAAAGATCACTATATGTAACTGAATGACGAGACAAGCTGGTCGTTTGCCTGATGGTAGGCAATACGCCTGCCCATAACAAACAGCACCACCCAGAACTTTGTTTTGCAAAATCCTGAGCGGCGCTGCACTGTGCTCGTCACCCTGAGACAATTAGCTATTGAGTCTCATAATGCCCAGTAATTTCGCTGACTACAATGCCCTTCAAACCGGAACACAGTAATGCATGCTTGCGCACATACCTACATATAAAAATTCTGACCCCTACTAGGATGCTCCATACCTAGAGAACCAGGAACTTCTACACCAGGAACCATGGTCCTACAACATCCAAATACGAAAATAGTCTCGACCATAGATGCTAAATTGCAAGTTTAGCGGTATTTTATCGGGTGCTCTTTGGAGAGGGTGCACAGGAAATACATGACGTCATACCATTTTGAATTAGCTGTAGTTTTTATCTAGCATAGCCGTCTCCATTCCATCTTAGGATAACCAGACTCACTGATTACCCTCTATAATGGAATAGAGACGGCTATGCTAGATAAAAAACTACAGCTGATTCAAAATGAGTAGGGTCATTATGATCACCCATCCCTCATACTGGTTAGGCATTTAGAGAACGAAATAATAGATACATATTGAAGTAACAGACCCTGTGGCGTAGTGGCTGGGCAGGTTGGCTCGATTCTCATACACAACTGAGGTTGTGGTTATTTTGTCTATAGTTGCGTGTTCGATTTACGCTACATGTACGTATATAGGTATTTCTATAACGTTTGTTAATAGAAAAAGCGTAGTAATTATGAGATCGTCGGAAATTAGATTATATATTAGTTATAATTATTTAAATAATATCTTTCTGCATGCAAGTCCGCATGTCCGTAAGTATGATGCCCAGACAGAAGACCTACTATAACTAACTTGTGAGAACGTTAAGTATGATGATGGGTCAGTCATCAGACGATGATGATAATTATGTTAGTCCTTTCTGTTCAAAGGTAATCTGGAAGATATTGCTTTGAGCGATAAGACCGCCTATTGTTATGCTGATTACTGTGAAATGTACAGTAAACGGACAAAAAAGCAGTAGCACCTTAAAGTCGATAATCGCCCACACGGTTTAACCCCGCGCATGCTGCATATTTTATCTCTGTGTGTATAATGTCCTTACGCACACAACAAAACGTCATACGGTATAACTATGAGGAGGTGCACTTCGTCAGATGCATGTGGTAAACATTAGAAAAAGATAACAGTATATACTCGCTTTCTTCTTAGTGAGTTATCCGGTTTTTACGCCGAGCCGACTCAAAACAACAGCTTAAATTCGTTTACTTAATAAATGTGACAATGATGGAGTGGCGTAATTAGTAAACTCTTATACGATGGTCAATAAGGGTATGGGTTCAATCCTGAGTGCCGTGATCACTTTTTGGTATTTATTATTAAGTTTAAATCCCTGTTAATATAACAAACTATAAGTTGCAGCCTTTGTTAAACATGAATTAAAATAGTCGTTCATAAGGGAACATTTATTAAAATCCAAGTTAAAAACATTTTGTAATTTAATAATTAATAACCTACTTATGATAAACATTTATTTACTTATAGTTTTTAAAAGAAATAGAAACCAATACATCTCTTATTACCTGGTTATTTAAGGTTTATATAAGCTTAAAATATTCATTTTCTCAAGGAAAAGAGGTTTGAAGCTTAACCCCTTATAACCATAAACTACAATTTTTTCTTTAAAAAATCATTCTAATTTACCTACTAACTATTACTATTACTAACTATGACTTAAAAGTTTTATCATCGGTAAATATTGTAGTAGTCTTCCAGTTAAAATCCATATATTCTCGAGCAAAACGCAATCATTCCTGTTTATATGCCTTCGCGTCAAACATGATTTCTTAGCAGGTATTCGGTGATGTAATCCTTCGGCATGGAGTCCGCGGTGGACAGTGCGCAATTACGTTTCCACTTATTGTTCTGTATTCGTTTCATATTGTTCCACCATAAAACGTCGCTGAGACTGGTTGATAACCAGCGGGCTTCCACTCCATACACGACACTGCAGATCTGCAGACTGCCTTCCTCGTTGTGTCGTTTTACCCAACGACTCACAGTATTTCTCTAAAACAGAGTAATCTTTATTATATTAGAACACTTTTAAACTAGCAATTTACACCACAACGCAACTATAATAATATCATCACATAATCTATTATAACTTACACATAAGCCGGTTTCATTGGAAATTTGAGATATATTAAGTCCATTTTTGTATAAAAGGCCACTATATTTGCCCTTTCATCGATATTTCTATTTGCTTGCATTTGTAATAATAACTATCAAACGAAACAACACCAGTAACAATAAATCTACCGCTCGCAACAAAGGTCATCAACCGACAAGTTCACTATTCTATTGCCGTCTTGTTTCAAATCTACCTTCATGTTTTGAGAAACTGGTTAAAACATTGAAATAAAGTAACAACAACACATCGATGACATATCAAACAAAATTCTAAAAACTAAAATGTAAAAATGATTTATAGTACGAGAGGATTCGAACCGACGTGTCGCGTATCATGATTTATGACAATTAAACACTGTGCTAAACCACTGAGCCAGACTGACACTTATTCATTGTCTCGAAATTAAAAGTTATTAACTTGAAAAGTTTACGACAGGAAGACGATTGATAATCTCGCTCTTTGATTGGTTCATAATGAAAGAATACATTGTATGGGTGTGTGTGTGCCTGCAAACGCTTTGTAGAAGAAGGTCATTAGTGCGATTTACTTTGATGCTTTGTGAGACTGCTACTGGATTTTTGACCGCCACTGTACTTGTTTTTCATGTACCTATTTTAAATGTTTTTAACAATAAAGTGTTTATCTATCTATCTACAATGTGAGACTTACCTACATATGCATGAGTGAGGCACAGAAAAAAAAGAGTTCCTTCTAAATCTATAAGTACTTATAAAGTCGCTACTTTCTTTCAGAAATGCCGTTCCATCATTAGAAAACCCAGAGATCTTTCTAAATCCAAACAATTCAGCTTGGAGGTCTGCAGTGTGCAGTGTGCAGGGGGCAACTGGCGGACAGCTGCAGTAATTGATCGATGACTGTGCGCCGTTGCTCCGGACTGCGGAGGGGTATTCTGGGTAAGAGCGCATTAAAAATCAAATTCTATTCAGTATTGACAAGTAAAGAAGTCATATGAAGCAGACCAGAACCACTGGTTTCAAGTCCTACGCACTCCAGGTTCCAGCAGAACACGCAAAGATGTTCCTTATTTCGGACTCCTGGTCTATCTGGTAGTCTATCGCCGTTATAGGGACAGCAGACAAAAACAATAATTCCTTTTTGTGTTTTGTAGTAGCGAAATTAAATAGTTGTGTTATATTTTTGTATATAATATGTGTTAGTCTATATATAGGCCTCTGTTAATTTTAATTTGTTGTACTTTAATACTGCCTAAAATAAATAAAAGAAATATTCTCAAATTTTTTCCCATTCTTAATTTTTTTATCACTTACAGCATCGGTTATGCCTGAAGTATCATTCAAAAGTTATATGAACAGTTTATAATACGTTTCTGTTATGAACTTCTCAAAGTTCAAAAGATCTTTATTCAATTCTGGCATCACATACGCACTTATGAACGTCAATTATTACAATGACTCTACCTCCGTATCGGAAAGAGAACCACTACTCACAAGATATGGCAAGAAACTGAGTGGCATTTTTTATTATGAAGTTTTCTTACAATATTTTTAGTTTGTTTTTGACAATATTATGTAACTTATGTTCTAGTTGGCTACTTAGCAAAAGTGGAATGTTCCATGCATCTTTGTCTTAGTAATAACTAACGGCTACCTTCATACTTGCAGCCTATTGTGTGACTGTAATGTGTGCCGTAGAAGCTGGGTTTATATTTAATTTGGTTTCCTTCTATTATATCTTATAACAGTTATTAGCATACCTTAAAATCTAATCGAACTTTTTATAAATCCTGCTAACGTTTTCCAGAATAAGCCTTAGAGATTCCTCTGTGAGCGCCCCTGAACGAGATGTATTGAGCTTACTTCCGCGAGATTAAAAATTATTTTTCTTCAATACCATTTGAAATCTGCTACCATATTTTTCTAATCGCACGCCAACCGGTTTCCAGCTGCTGACAAAACGCGATCAGAGAACGTTTAGTGATTCGGAGTTCGTAAGCGATACGGCATATAAAAAAAAGTGCCTATTAGTTAATGACAACCACATTTGATATAACAAATGTAGAATCGGTAAAATTTTGGTACCAAATATTGCATTCTTTTAATTAAAAATTAAAATATGTCAGGAGCTCATTTGGTATAAAATTTAACTTATGTTTTTTCTGTCCCCGACTGAGGCTTTGAACAATCGGCGCTAAATTGACTGAAAATATTTTTTATACTGGTGACGAAACAAACAGTATTTTGTATACTTTACTTTTAATGAACAATAAACAGTATTAATGAGCGAAGTTATCATACTCTAGCAGTATGATACTGATTTTAAGAGTATGTTCATCGGGGAGATGGGTCTGAGCAGCCGCTCAACTGCCGTCTCTATCTAGATCTATGTGCTTCATCTTAGGTCACATCATCGCTTCACTTCAGGCGAGATAGTGGCCAAACATGGACCTATTAAGCGTAAAAAAAAATAGGTTGACATCCCCAGACTCCACTTTAACACATGCACTTGCAACAGCTGTCAAATCGCAAGGTTTTTGCTTTTTGAAAGCAAACGTTAAACATCAATCGCTTGTTCTTAAACACCACCACAATAATGGCCACCGTGTTTCTTATTTCGAAGCCGGACCTAAAATAACCCACCTCAAACGGTGAAATCAGAAACTATTTCAATTCTCTACTCCATCGAAGTTATCCGATCGAGTGTGGAAATGAATGAAACGGTTACAGCCAATCTGAGGAGTTTAGGTAAAAGTGTAGGTGAAACTTTAGCAGGAGTTTTGACACTTTCGTATTAGGGTAGAAAAGACGCTGGCGTTTGTGAATGGCAGAGATAAAGTAACCGACAAAGATCTGACGACGTAGTGATCCATGTCGTAACTCTTAGCTTTCGATAACAAAATACAGCTATGTGAACACTAAATGCTGGAAATTTTAGAGACCCAAATTGACAAATTGAGTCATATCACTCTTTGAACCAGTTAACGTGTTTATTGACGGTGATGGTTTTTTTTTTATGGTACCGAGTGACGAGACGAGCAAGTCGTTCACCTGATGGGAAGCGCCACGCTTGCTTACTTTATTGACTTAAAGACTTACAGTAAACTTTGTTTAGACACATTCATCATATTGTTAATAATCCTATCACACTTTTTGCTTTGCATAGACTTCTAATGGCAGCCATACACGTACAAATCTATTGTCCAATTTGCATTTTGAGGTATGAATACATCCAAATGCACAACTTGTTGACATCTACACACAACCAAGTTTAATAGTTCAAGTCTCATGTCTTAGGCAAAATACAACGATAAACTTGAACGGTTCTGCCGTTGTTCCCACAAACACGTAGCGTTTAATAAAATCAATACCGCGTGTTGCGTTCAACCTCTGTGTTCTATTATGAAAGTACCTACCATTTTCTTAGAACGTGTATCGGCGCAGTCACAGCGTAGCACTTTAAACTTTCCGAGAAAGGATCCGTTCAATTTTTGTTGCGAACAAAATTTTGCCGAGTTAGTGTCAGTTTGAAAAGTTGTCTCTGCAGTTTTATACGTTCATCGGTTTCTCAAAGAATGTTGGATGGCAAAAGTTGCTAATGAATTTGGCAAGGTTGTTGGACTTTTGCCGTCTGCACTGAAGCACAGAATCAATAGTAGTAACTAGGTTCGTGTCCGATGTTCCTGTTTTGTTTTTAAAGAAATTGTGAAACAAAGTTGCATCCTTACTAACATTATAAACGCGAAAGTTTGTATGTATGAATGTATGTATGTGTGGATGTTTGTTACTCTTTCACGCAAAAACTACCGAACCGATTTTGATGAAATTTAGTACGTACATAGGTACTTTAGGACTTGAATAGCACATAGGCTTTTTATGCCGGAAAACCGCGGGTGGAACCACGGGGCGCAGCTAGTAGGTAATAATAATAACACATAGGTCGGATAAGGATTAATACTAAGCCCTAATGTAAGGGTCAGGATTTGAAAGGGTTAAGCGTAGGTGTGATTCATTAGTTATAACACTAGGTTTGGATTTTAAGCGGAGATTTATTGGTTCGAATTAATTGTAGGTTTCGGTGTAATGATCGTAGATTTTGTTCGTTTACATTATATACTCGTACATACAAGGAAATTTACATTTTAAGTGTCACTAGTCGGGTAGACAAGACATGACTGTAAAGAAGTGCGTGTTGCTTATAATTTGGTGAACGAACTGCTCCCCTCGTCACAAAACATATATAAATAAAAAACAACACTTTTATCAGCATTTATATAGAGCTATCGACAAAAATATAAAATTAGTTTGAAATGTGTTTCCAGACATTATTCACAAAATATGTGTGCAGGAGAGCGAGTGTGCTGTGGGAGCATTTACGATTTATTTCTATCTGACGCACCAGAGTTCAAATCCCACTGGCTCCGCACCCTGACTTTTTAAGTTTTGTGCGGATTTTACACTCTCTCTAAAAACAGTGAAGCAAAATATCACGAGGTAAACGGCATGCATGTCCAAGAATAAATCACAAAAATTCAAGGACATGTGACATCCCCAAAACCCGCAAAGGGCCAGCGTGGTGGATGATGACACATGTTCTCTCTATGAGAGAAGACTCGTGTTCCAGCAGTGGCAACGTGATGAGCTGGTGATGATATGTGCAACTGATTTGTACAAAAACTTACCTTTTATTAAACACAATATCAAACCACCTATCCCTCCATCAAGAACACGAATTACGCCGCATAACAACAGTGTTTTAATTAAAGTTGTCGACAAAAACTGCTCCTGTTACTGGACTGGTATTTTTAATCCTCCCCGTTACAGACACTAGAGTGCTATTTCAGCTGTAAAGTTGCTCTAGGTTGATATATTTGGAGTTAAAGCTGAAAACAGTTTACTGAAAAGAGTATTTTTGATGTCAAATGCATTAGCGCATGCTAGATGAAAGTCTTAAGATTTGAAATAATTAGGAAGAAGAAAAATTATATTGCTCAGGCGGGGATCGAACGTGCGTCTTTGAAATGCCGTCGTGACGCCTTAACCAATGTGCAACCGAGCCAGCTGCTTAAGCAACGAAATATTCTTCTATCCTTTTTATATCGTCTTATGGGGACGATTCTACGTCATCTGTCGTCAATGTTCACATTGATTTATATATATAGGTACAGATTATTTATTCACAAATATATATACAGATTGCCAGATTTGAGACTCTACTGTATAAATATAATTATAATATACATACATACAGATAGGTACTAGGTAGGTAGGTACATTATAAACGTATATATCTACTCTAACATACATATAGATATAGAGACAGCTAACATAAAACGGTGAACAGGGTAATGAAAACACGCGGGTGCGCCGGGGGGAAAAAGCTTGTAGGTACCCTGATAACGTCCAAACCTTAGAACAATAACAAAGAACCGCAGTATTTGCACCGCAAAGATCACCATACCAACTAAGCCAGAAATGGCTTAGTTTACTCGTACGTACTTAATTTTTGGTACGTTTATGTGCGTGTCGATGAACAACCATGCCGCTTACGTATACTCCCAAAAGAGGCTAAACTTTTTGAAAGGAATTTGTATGAAACTGTTAATCTCTGCGTTATAACCCTAAGGTCTAAAGGTTTCGCTTACACAGCGAGCGGTTAAGCCGACCGACCAATTACGGGCGGTTTTCTGCGATTATTCAACCGGAGAATAACATATTGCGGATTAATGATGTTTTTCGGTGCGGCCGCATTTTATGCGATGTTTGAGTACGTTGATAAAGAGATTTTATGGATTTTCTTGGTAATAGACGAAACTTTCTTGTTTTTGTCGATAATAGATGTCTAGAGCAAATCCATACGTAATACCTACTTATAAAGGAATAGGTAAGTAACTAGTCTGTTTTATTACTTCACAAGTTGATACCTATTATACGACTCTCTCCCTGAACTTGTATCTGTCTATGTTTTTTAATTTGGTTTATAGTTGTTCTCTGAGGAACTGTTTGTTTCCTGGAATGAAAGTATCCTTTATCCGAACCTAAAGTATCTACATACCAAATTTTACTGAAATTCAGTACTTCCGTTCGTTTTGGGTCATCCTTCTTAATACGTAACGCTAAAGAGTGGAACGCCCTGCCATCGTCAGTGCTTTCTATTAAATACAACTTGAGTGTGTTCAAATCAAAAGTGAATAGATACTTACTAGGCATGCGGGCTTCAGCTTCAACCACATCGTCGCTTCCCATCAAGTGAGATCGTGGTCAACATTGGCGTAAAAAAAACTTCAGTCGTTATAGAAAACGTCAAAAAGAACAACATATATACACACTTTCGCATTTTTACCTAATGCTAATTTGTCTAAACAGTAATAATAAAACCCTTTCAGGAATATTTTTTCTGTTTGCGTCACGCTTAAGCCACTGAACCAATTTTGATAAAATTATAACCTGGAAAAAAATTAAGGTCATATACCTAATTAAACAGGTTTTTAGGAGAAAGTTAATATCTAATTCCACACGGGCAAAGTCGTAGATGGCGACTATAGTATACACCTTATTAAGATAGAAAATACCGCCTATCATAAAATTAATTATTGCTGACTAAATGGAAATTCGTCAACGTAAGTTAGTTAAGATAGCCAAATTATTAATGTGAGCCTTTTTCTCTAGGTAAATAGCCATTCTTGGCGTTTCGCCTGGCTAGAGGTCAATTTACTTTGAACTCTGGTACTTTATTACTTACACGTAATCTTCACTCAAGGTCAAGTCTGTACCCTCTACGATTACCATTTCAAATGAGCTTTGTTATAATAATTTATTTTATTTATTTATTTATTGAGGCAATCAACAGCGTTACAAAAATAGCATCAGAAATACATGTATGTACATGTTATACAAATAAGGCAAATTATAGATTACCATAATTAAAACATAACTAAATTAGACGTAAATGATGTTAAACATACATAATTGCACCAATTCCTTAATGCTAATATGAGCATAATAATAATAATAATAATAAAAATAAATGTCTTTATTGCAGGCAATCTAAAACCTATAATTACAATTTAAAGTACTTGTACTCAAAGTGAGTGAGTGAGTCAAAGTAGTATACTTACACTAAGTAAAAATAAAATAAAATAAAACATATTACCTATTGTATAAAATTTACGTTAAAATTAAATAAAACTAGTTTATTTGCGATTTTCGCTCTGGTGCCCACAAACCCAAAACCTAAATATGGGACAGCACAAACTTTCGTCGTCCTTATTTCTTAAAACTACATTTTTTTTACGCTTAATAGGTCTATGTTTGGCCACTATCTCGCCTGATGTAAAGCGATGATGCGGCCTAAGATGGAGCACATAGATCTAGAGAGAGACGGCAGTTGAGCGGCTGCTCAGACCCGTCTCCCCGATGGTTCACCGAACATCATCCCGAAACACGACTAGGTCGCTTGACGGCATGGCTTTGTTGTTTTATCTAAGAAGCTTCTTCTTCTCCCGTGTGGGTGTGAGGCCAACACTGGTGTTGAAGTTTTTAGACCGCCTGAAGGCCTCCGACATGGCCTAATGGTTGTTGTCCTAAGACAAGAATCAGTTACTGAGACCAACGGGAAAATTTGCCCTTCTAAAGCACGGTAGCGCCCAAATGTAAATACCACAAAAACGGTTACCTATCCAAGTTGTGACCACTGCAAACTTCGTTTAACCTAGCAGATCTGTTATAAACGGCTAAGCAAGCTACGCTACGAGCGCTACAAAATAGTAACAAACTAGAACATTTTGAAATGAGAAATAGAGATATAAGTGACAGAAAGGGACAAAGAGAGAGAAAGAAATTGGTGGATGATTATGGTTACATCGAGACAACGAGAGAGTAGAGTACCACCAAAAAGCAGATGTTTTATCTAAAATGATTTTTTCGCTCTATAGTAACTTAAATAACTTAAACATTTATACAAAATATATTATAAAAAAATATTCTAAAAGGCCTATGGTGGAGGGGAAAGTGCCCAAAACGCTTGCCGCATTGCCACGCTAAATGGCAATGCTGATTTTTTGACCCAAATAAGAGCCAGCATTCTGGTCACACGTCAGTATTTTGCTCTATTGATTTAAAATGAATATTAAAATCAATAGAACTTTCCAGTGATCCATATTTCTTGCTAGGACTAACTTTAGTCGAGTCGTTAATCACACAAACTACCCGGGTCATGTTTGCTCTCAATATACGGTTTAACTGACATAAATCAGAAATATTAAATCCTACACGTGTCAAACCCGTCCCGATACCGAAACACGCCAACAATTTAGGCACAATTTAATTTATCCCTAATCACGAGGCACTCTCGGGATTATTGCGAAGTACTGCCAATTAAGTGGTTGGCTAACCGCCACGATGTTAAAGAAATTAAATCCTGCTTATATTAATTAGGTTTAGTGTCCCGTTATCCGTATTTCCTTTTGTCCTGGGAGGGGGAGATTTTATCAGGGGTGAGGCTACTGAGACAATATTTTGTTAAGATAAGAATTAAGTCCTGCTAATCACTTCTATGTGTTATTATTCACCTTATTCAGCGTCTAAGTTAAATGCAGGGCATTGTAGCCAGTGAAATTACTGGGCATTATGAGACTCAACAGCTAATTGTCTCAGGGTGACGAGCGCAGAGCAGCGCCGCGCAGGATTTTGCAAAACAAGGTTCTGGGTGGTGCAGTTATTGTTATGGGCTGGCGTATTGCTTGCCATCAGGCAAACGACCAGATCGTCCCGTCATTCCGTTGCATAAAAAAAATGACTGATTGAAATTTTTTAATAAATAATATTAAACAATAAAATAAAAATGCAATTTTCAGTCTTAATAAAACATTTTATATATTTATATGCCTATTGTAATATAACGCAGTTTTTGATCAAAATATATTTCTTATCATATTTTGTATATTTATCGCCATTGACGGCCATCTTACTCATTGTTTATGGACTATTGTTTTTCCTTTGTGTTTGGTATTTAATAAAGCGTTATTGTACTGTAACGCATGCTTAGCAAAAATTCAGTTCAAAGTCTTGGAAAGAAAACTTTTCCATATCTAAAAGTATGCGGGTTCCATAGTCTTGCCTGTTAGTTATATTTTTGGGTACATCCTAAAACTTGTTTCTTATTATATTAAAATAGTAAAATTATTCTCAATCAAAATTTAAAAGGTTATTTATTTATTTTCCTCAAACCATGATGCAGCATCGTTTTTCATCATCACAGTCTGTGGCACCATCGTAGATGAGGCGGGGGTTGCAGAACTTCTTGGACATTTGCATGCAGATGCCGCCGTGCTTCACGCATCGTGTTTCTTTCATTGATACTGAAAATGGAGAAAAACAACTGGCTTAGGGTGTAATAGAACAAAAGTCCCATAAAATACAGCATATAGCATGGCGTTAAAATACGTGACAGTTTATGGGTTTTTTCATGTCACTAAGTACTGTAGGGAGGCGGTTGTAATTTGTTGTAATTTCATAAACACATGAATGAGCGAGTGCACATTGATCCACGATGGGAGCACAATTTTCGCAGCACCCGAGTTTGAATCCTGCTAGGGATTAGCAGGATTCAACTAGCACCATAGACTTTCTTAAGTTATGTGCAGATTTTAACACTCGCTCTAAAAACGTTGAAGGAAAACATCGCGAGGAAACCAATATGGTTAAGAATTGATCACAAATATTTAAGGACGTGTGACATCCACCAACACGCACTGGGCCAGCGTTGAGGATTACAGCCCATACTCTCTATATGAGAGAAGGCCCGTGTCCTAGCAGTGGGAACGTAATGGGCTAATGATGAACAGGCTGTTCACCTAATGGTAAGAAACACGCCTGCCTGTAACAGATAGATAGATAGATAGATAGATAAACACTTTATTATTCACCTTAAAAATAGAGATAAAGTACAATTCAAATGTAACAGTTGCAGCGCCACCCAGTAAGTATGATGAATCTTATTCGAGTCTTATTTGTACGGGTCCCGTTTCACGGGCCAAGAATCACGGATCAAATGAGTTGTACTATACGATTTGCATTTGCAATAAAATGATTGATTGAATGATCCGCAACCAAAGCGTCAACCACATCCCTAGCGAACTTTTATACTCACTGCCGTAACAACACTCGATTCCCTGGTTCTTCTGCTTAGGGCACAAGCCGCGTTGCTCAGCAAGATGACCGTCAGGACAGTCGGTGGCAACGGTGCACATCCCACCAGCAGTAAGGCACGGCCGCTCTGTTTGTATTGCGTCGATTCTTTGGACTGGAAAAGAAAAAAAAAGGCATTTTTTTATGAGCACTATCGATAGCTTAATAATATGTAGATAGATATCTACAAAATCCTGCGCGGCTCTGCACTGCGCTCGTCATCCTGAGACAATAAGCTCTGTAATCTCGTAAAGCCCAGTAATTTGTGATGCAATTTTTATGATAACATTTCACACTATCGATTCACTATCGATTGCTTAAATATATGTAGATAGATATCTATCTACATATTATTATATGTAGATTATATGTAGATAGATATCTATCTACATATTATTTCTGATTTCAGAGCTAATTGTCTCAGGATGACGAGCGCAGTGCAGTGCCGCGCAGGATTTTGCAAAAAAAAGTTCTGGGTGGTTATGGGCAGGCGTATTGATTACTATCAGGCGAAAGACCTGCTCCTCTCGTCAATCAGTTACATCTAGAAATTACTTCAAAAACAATTTAATTCCAGAGGTAAGGCAGTATGAATTTGATTAATGTTGACTTCTTACATACTTATTTTTTGTGTTCCTGACGAATTGTAATACTAATTAATGTTTATGTTTTGATATGTTAATGATTTTATAATTATAATTTCTGACATGTTTATCACTGTAATTATTGTTCATTGTTTAATGTAATTCAATATATATCTACCTGTAATTCTATATAGTGTAATTGATTGTCTATTTCAATTATTTAATTTTTGATTTGTGTAATAATTGTTATTGGTGTGTACCGTTATTATTACAATAAACAATTTCTTTCATTTAGTTTCGTTTCGTTTCATTTCATTTCATGAATAAGCGGTCTTATCGCTTAAAGCGAACTCGTTTAGACAACCATTCTTCTTCTTCATGTCGATGGTCCATAATATGTTTTAATTTTTAAATAGTTTTAGCCCAATGCTCGGCTATTGCTTCTCCAGGAGGAGTAGCTTCATACAGGTCTTGTAAAGTGCAGGTGTTGGGCACTGAGGCCAAGACAGCAAGTGCTGCATTGTTTGCGCTGGAGTACCGCAGTCACGTCGTTACCCACCATTATACAGACAACCATTGGATGGAAGGACTAACATTATTTACAAGGTACTAAGTAGACACCCTGTGTGGTGTAAGGGTTGCGCGAGTCAGCTCATATCTTATACACCTAAGGACGTTGCAGGTTCGACTCCCGCTATGGGACAATGTATGTGATTTAAAAAAACGCATTTTTTGGCGAACAATTGTTTTCCACCGAGACGTACAGAGTAAATCCCCCTTCGGGTTTATACATATAGTATATGTAACCATATAGTTGACAATTTAACAAGATCACAGAAATAAATAAGAAATAAATCAAACTTGTACCTAACTCCATGCAATATGTAAATACGGATACGGAAATCAGCCTAGTACCTATTAAGTATTTTGTACTAGTACCTACGTAACACTGGCCACCATTCAATAAATCATGCAAATTTGTCCCCATTGCCTGATCTAATCTACCGATGTCCCCATTGATAAGCCTTGTCCCCCCCGTGTCTCCATGTTCCCACAAACAACGGTGACATAAACAGAACAATTGTCGCATGTAGACGTTGGCCAATGGTATAATGCAATTGTCTCCGTTGCGTGCACTGAATCATAACGGGTGGGTTGATTTATTTGTCTTTTGTTTATTTTTTACTAGCGACCCGCCCGGCTTTGCACGGTTATTATACATATAAACCTTCAATCACACTATGTATTAAAAAAAAACCGCATCAGAATCCGTTGCGTAGTTTTAAAGATTTAAGCATACATAGGGATATAGGGACAGATAAAGCGACTTTGTTTTACACTGTGTAGTGATCTTCATTCAAAGTATTGCTATATTGTATTATAGTATAGATCGCTTTTAGCGATAAGTCCGCCCATTGTACTGTAGTTTTTAAGCCAATTTCTGTAACTTGTTATTCTTTGCTATGGTGTACAATAAAGCATTTTTTTTTTGTATTGCTAAAATTGTATGGGTAATAATGGACAACGATAGACCTTATGGTCCCTAATTATGATGTATTATGTGATGGAGGTCTCATAAAGCTGACATGCAGCCTACAATGATTTTATGATAATCTATTGCTACTGACAGGTAACTGTTAATACCTGATGTCACCTTGAGTTGAAAATAATCTCACTGGAACCATCATACTATAAAAGTAAATAAAAGTATTAAAGGAATAAAGAATTAGCGCTTTATTACCTGCTCATTGGGAAGATATGCCGAACGCCCCCAATATTATGTATATTTAAGAAACTAATTTCTGTCTACCATCCCTTAAAATTTTTAAGTGCTCTCTGTCCAAGAGTAAGCGTTAAGAATCTCTAAAGTAGGACCTTAGTCTGAGGTATTCTTTTCTCTTTACTGTAATAATTTTCTATTGTGATCTAACAATAAAAATTATCAACACTATCACATCTTTTTATCTATCTCTCTATTTATCTACCTATTTATTTTTCAGTCAATCTATTTATCTAGGGAACAAGCCATGCATGGCCCCATAACACCCAGAAATTGTACCTAGGAACTTTCATGGCAGCCGACATGCCCAATTACTACCCGAAAGAGGCTGTTAATTAGCACCGATCAAAAGAAACATTAACAATTCTATGTCCCTTCTCCTAAACTACGCAAACTTACTGCAACGTCGCTCGATTCAAAGATTAGTTCACATGTATCATTGTGCGATCAGATCATCGTATTTGTATCGACGAAGTGTTTCACCGCCAAATGTTTATTACAGCGTTTATAATTATATAGAATAGATAATCTATAGCGTAATGCGTATATAAAATATAAATATAAAGAATAAAACAATCATTTTAATGTAAGATATACGATGCAGCCCGTTACATCTCTAGTTAGACGTATTGTGTAAGACACGACCGACATGGAGAATGGAGATAAGACTTGGCGATACGATACTAGGTTATGGAAGTCACAATTTTTTTTTAATGAAAGAAGCTCACTATACTATTAGTAATTACATACAAGACAAAAATGCATAGAACATTCCGCTTCCTCCAAGTAGCCAACTGGCTCACAAGAAACAATATTATCAAAAAAAAAATTATAACAAACGTTTTAAAAACAAATGCCTCTCAGTATAAATATTTAATAAAACGGCTAGGACTCACGTATTTTGTCGAATTAGTCGACCTAGGTTTGTCGAATTAGTGACAAATTACGTGAGTCCTAGCCGTTTTATTAAATATTTATAATGAATCAAACTCACGAAAGCTTTCATATTTAAAAAGCCTCTCAGTTTCTTGCCGTATCTGCTGGGTAGTGGTTCTTTTTCCGATACGGTGGTGTAAAGACATTGTTATAATAAAATTGACGTTCGTGAGTGCGTCTGTGATGCCAAATTTGAATAAAGAACTTTTAAGCTCTTTATTCAAATTTGGTACACCTCAATGACACATTGAAGACCCTTTTTTTTGAGTGGGGGAAAATGCCGCTGCACTGCCCTTCTGCCACGGGGTTAGCAGAAGGGGGTGTGTGGGGCTAGAACCCACTAAAAACCCCCTCGTGAGCAGTCCTCTGCCGTAGTGGGGCGAGATGGGGTCGCGCCATCTCGCCCCGGCATTAGGCCCAGGTGTTATCCGGGCCACTACCACTGTGGAGGGTGGCCCTGCTCACCAAGGCCACCCCCCAGACGAGTGGGGCCGTGCGAGCCGGCAGAGGGTATACATTGAAGACCCAGCTTAATCTATCAACGCCCGCATTGAGTCTCCTGACCCCTCACGACAATGGTAGGTTGCGAAACAAACAAAACAATGGTTGCATGCTGTCTGCAATGTGCACAATGATCATTAGTCATTTGTAAACTACATTCATTGAGCAAGAATGGTTAATGATAGGCAAAGTAGTGACATTATATATATATGCGACTCGACTCGCCCAGGCTTTGCACTATTGCAAATGTAACTCCTAAACCTTCCTCAAAAAATTATGTAAACGATAAAATTACATTTACTATGATAATTACAAACTAACAATCTGAACTTTAGATACGGTTGTAATAAACCACATCAAAATCTTTACATAGTTTTAACTATTGTTTTTTAATTAATTTTTCGTTTTAGTTTAGAAATACTAAGTCAATTAACAGACAGAAGGCAAATTAGTTTTCTTCAGTATAGAGACTAGATGATAAACATTCTTGTACCTACCCGTACATAGCAACCAATCAGATTTATACACATAGCACCCGAGCATCACCCGTACAATAGAGTTAAAAAGAAAACCTAAATTTTTTAATGTTTAAATTTTGCTCAGTTTCAGTTCGGAGCGATTTTAGGACCAAGGTCCTATGAACATAATTATCTAATGCCAAATCGATACAAAAAAATAAGAATAATTATATATAATTTGATTATATTTCATTAATAATTATTCTTATTTTTCTTGAATCGCATATCGTCCAGACTAACAAAGCAAAGTAATTTTTCCTCGAGTCAAATGAAAATCCTGAAGACTAGAAAAAGGACCTTTCAATTTAGGTACCCTTGAGGCTTAAGAATTCCTTATAACAGACGTTATAAGAGCATACAACGACCCTAGAAATACAGAATAAGTACGTACCTACTGATATTACGTTGTATTGGAAAATCTGATGTTAGAATAGTGAACCATGGTAATCAATTACCGAAATTCACCACAGGAAAACAATTAAAAATTTACATTAGCGTCAACATGGCCAGGATAAAAGACCTGGATAATAATGGGCTGTACTCAAAAAACATTAGCATATGCTGAATCGGAACCTTTTCCTGACATCGCACAAATTCCAACAAAGTTCCGGTTGGTGCTGTTATTGTTATGGTCTGGCGTATTGCTTACCATCAAGCAAACGTCCAGTTCGTCTCGTCATTCAGTTACATTAAAAAAACATCTCACTCTCTTATATATTTTTAGTACTTATGTTAATTTTGTCTGCTTTTAGTATATTCTTTTATACTTCAGTGTAATGTTGTGTGTTGTCAAGTATAAATGTATTTTCTTTCTTTTTTTCTTTCTTTTGCTATTGGTCTCCTTAATTAAACAAATCATCATCAGCCCATTATGTCCTCACTGCTGAGATACGGGTTTTGTCTCGAAGAGATAGTATAAGAAGTAAGCATAAACCACCACGCTGGCCCAATGCTGGTTGGTGGATGTCACATGTGTTTGAATGATGTGATTCTTTAACATACCAGTTTCCTCATGATGTTTTTTCACTGTTTTTAGAGCGAGGATTAAATCGCACACAATTTAAGGAAATTATTGGTGCAACTTACAACATCTAAATAATAATATTCTGTTGCATCATCATCATTATCATCAGCTCATCATGTTCCCACTGCTGGGACTCTCTGTTTACGAGTAAAAGCCCGTATTTTATTGCATACTATATGAAAATTGGAAGATACGAATACGAAAAAAAATTAAGCACTACAAGTCTACAAACAAAACTAAAAAAACAAATCTTTTTGACCACATTTTTTTTTTACTGGTTATAGGCTTGCGTTTGACCACTATCTCACCTGATGGTAAGCGACGATGTGGTCTAAGATGTAACACGCTTACCTAGAAGATACCTGTTCACTCTCAATTTGAAGACTCCCAGGTTGTAGTTGTCAGGAAACACAGACGTTGGCATATAACTGAATGCAGAATTATAATATCTCGTTTGTATTTCTACTCACGGTCACCATCGTTTCCACTCCCACACACAAATCCAACACTTATGAAAACAAACACAAATATCGCACACGACATTGCAAGTCTACTCGCGACACCATTGTGTCTCCATCCAGACAATCCATTCATATTTAGCTGAGCCAACAACATAAATACGATTTCACTGTGCAACCCTATCACAATAACTTTGTTCAATAGGCCATTGAGTAAAGGGGAAATTTTATTGATGATGTAATACGGCGAAGTATTATAGCGACTGCATATTTAGTGTAGTTGACAGATAATCTTGTTGGGTACTAAAGGATATTGTATTGTAATTGTAATGGAAGTTTCATCTTAATAGCAGGGGAGTAAGATGCATTTTGGTTTAGATCTCATAGAATTGCGCTCAATTGATCTAATGAATTGAGTTCATAGAAGACTCAAAAGACCAGGATGATAAAGGTTTTCATTGAGAACTTGAAGTCAATGTTCATGTCAATTGGATCTTTTGATCTCTCCATAAGATACAAACCAAACGCCCAAACATGGTACTTCTATAAAGAAGTAAGCGTCATAGAAATGACAAGTCGTTAACAGTTCAAGCTGTGCGTCTCTGGAATGCGCTTCCGGTTTCTATCAGAAGAGCATAGACACTTGAAAGTTTTAAGAACCAAGTTAAAAATTACTACCTTTCCCAGAGTGCTGCTGGTAATTAAATTATTAGTACTTTCCTAGAATGTATATATATATATATATCATTATCATCATCATCATCATCATCAGCCTGTAGTCGTCCACTGCTGGACATAGGCCTCTCCCAACGAACGCCACTGAGCCCGGTCTTCGGCTCTTCTCATCCAGTTTCTTCCGGCCGCGTTTCGCAAGTCACTCCACCTGGCCGGTGGGCGTCCTGCCGATATAGCCGATACATCTATTTATTTCAAATATATATATCGACCCCTTAATGCAAAAACCAACTAAGTGTGCTTTTTAACATTTTTTATATTTTAACATTAGTATGTAGATCTTGAAGAGGAGATTCTAATAGTATTCGTAACTCATTAAAAAGCGCACTTAGTAGGTTTTTGCTGTAAGGGGACGATATATATATATATTTTATGTGATTTAGTCGTCCTCTTTTACTTTTTGTTTACACCGCCGACTTTTCTCACTCCTTTAGTTCTTTCCATCCAAAGGTTGACTGGAAGAGATCGCTTTTAGCGATAAGTTCGCCCGTTATACTATAGTTCGTTAGAGTAATTCGTGAACCTTGTTAATTTTTTGTTTAGTGTACAATAAAGCATTAATTTATTATTATTAGGATAAAACAAAATCTCCGCTTTCTTCTTCTTAAGCGCTGCGCAACGGATATTGATATGGTTTTCATTGCTGTTTAGTTTTTTTAATCTTATAAAGTTTTCGTATATTAGAGAAAATTTAATGTTCTGTAATCAAGTTGTCATAAAATGTCACCATATTAGTAAATTGCACCCGTGCGGAGCTGGGGTGGGTCGCTACAAAATTATAACATATAATTTCCACCCCAGTATGTGCTTAGTGTAACCTAAATAAATTTAGTCAAGTATTTGATTAACTAGAGCGAGTGTGGCTCAGTGGGAGCTCGTGCGACTATCGATCCGACGCACCCGAGTTCGAATCCCGCTGACCCCGCACCACTGACTTTCTTAAGCTATGTGCGGATTTAACACGTGAGGAAACCGGCATGTCCATTTTTTACAAAAAGTCAAGGACATGTGACATTCACCAACCCGCACTGGGCCAGCGTGGTGGATTATGGCCCATTCTCTCTCTATGAGAAAAGGCCCGTGTCCCAGCAGTGGGAACGTGATGGGCTGATGATGATGATGATGACGATGACATGATTAACTCGGTGCTATCGCTGAATATGGACCATTCGGCCATGGAACATTCCGCTTCTGCCAAGTAGCCAACTGGCACATAAGAAAAATAATATAGTCAAAAACAAACATTACATATTGTAACAAAAGTTCTAAAAAATATGCCCCTCAGTTTCTTGCCGTATCTTCTGAATAGTGGTTCTTTTTCCGATATGGTGGTAGAGTCATTGTAATAATTGACGTTCATAAGTGCGTCTGTGACGACAAAATTGAAATAAAGAACTTTTGATTGATTGTTTGATTAAATAATTTATTCAATTTTCTACAACCTACTTTTAGTAGCAATAAAGTCACCTCTGTTGGCGATAAAGAAGGTCTGAACAAAACATTTAACTTAGGTACTTGAAGTGGCAACATCTATATTTATAAACCGTTGTAAACCCTTACCTTACTATATCTATACTCATTTACTAGTGCTAATTATTTACATCTAAAGGTTTTCTAAAAGACGAATACGCTACAAGCGATAAAACCGCTCCTAAGCAGGTAGCAGTAGTGCGCAAGCATTGTTGTGTTCCGGTTTAAAGGACATTGCAGCCAGCGAAATTACTGGGCACAACAATTTCTTTATTTATTACTATTATTTGTGTGTTTTACACACAAATAATTAAAAAACACAAACAGAAACAAATTCTAAAAAACTAATCTAATCTAATAAACCACTACCAGTGGGCAACGTTCCCAACGTGCTGGCAGCAGACCACGTTGAATAGCAATGCTTATTCTTTGGCCAAAATATAGGCCAGCAGTTTGGTCACGCGTTGCTTCGACAAGAAGTTTTGATGTATCTTTGAAAACTGTATGTGCCCCCGGTCCCCACGGTCCTAGCGTCTCGACCCCAAAAGGTTCAAATATGTAGCCACTATCTAGGCTACTATACTTGTGCCTTTTGAGGTCCTCCGCTCCTTCAGCGGCTGCGCCAGCCTTGTTTTGGGTCACGGGAATATGAGATGGCGCTAGAATATCTACACAGGTTTCATCCCATGAATATCTGGGCACATGAATATCTTATGTATCGCGGGGATGAGCGCAATGAAGTGCTACGCAGTGATTTTTATGGTATTAAAAGTTCTGGGTACATATTATTATTTTTATGTCGCAATTTATATAGAATACCCGCTACGACGAGGAAGACTTTACGTCATAACTTAAATGCCTAAATCGAGGCAACTAAAAAAATATTTTAATGACAGTTTAATTAGTTTTTATAACAAGTATTTTTCTAAGATTTTTAGCCCACCTGGCAATTTTCATAATTAAACGTGATCTGTGTCAGATTACTCTGAATGACACCATAGGCTCGTGACTTCCTTGATAAGGAAGTACGCCTTCGTTAAACTTGATGGGCTGTTATATAAAAATTTATGGGGCATTGAAGCCGTTATGCAGGTATAAAATATACACTTTAACCCATCGTCATCGCAAGTGCGAATTCTTTACGATAACGCGTATGGCGCAGATTCAATGGGCAAAGTATCTTTTTAAGCTATAATGCATAACTCATAATATTATGGTAACAAATTGATTGATTTTCTTGATTACGTCATCCTAAGAAGACTGTTATCATTTTTTGCTTATTTTATTCGATAACAAAACTATAAAGGTCACACTAGAGCATCATTTCATGTGTTCTTAAGATTGGTATAATACGAGTAAAAAATCAATATTTAAATATACATTTCCCTGTATCGTAACATTCCAGTGAATTGTCGACGTCCTGTTCGACGAAATACTTATATTGCGTGATCATTTTTATTACACTATTATTGTTTGCATCTCTACTTATCGTTCTGCGTCACACGTTTCTTCTCTCGCGCTAGTCTATTTTCAGGCTTTGGTAACTTTTGTTAAATCTGCTTATACCATTCACCAAAATGTTATAAATTTGTTTGTTGTTTGCAATAACGCTGTAACAAAACAAAGATTTGCTCGACGTTCGGCTCGACACAGGGTTACAGTTGACCGGCTTGATGTTCTTTTACAAGTAAATGCAACAAGAACCGACGAATTAAAAGTCACTTAGTGAACCTGTCGGACGGTAGCGCTAAGTAAAAATGTCATTCATTTAAATTCTTGTCGCACTAGGTATACCAATATTTTACGTCAAAGTCAAATATCGTTTATTAAATAGGCACAAAAATGCACTTTCAAACGTCACAAACACATAATACAAACACACAAACCAAAAATATGTTAAAATTTTTAATGTAAGTTATCATGACTTTGAAAAATAAGGTAAGTATGCTTACCCATTTCTTTCCTATACTCAAACTGAAGTCCGCGTGCAGAAAAGAAATCCGAAAACTGACTCTACCAGTGCTTCAGAAATACGCCCGCTAGAGAAGATAGCACTAAGAAACTCGCGAGGATGCCTCTTTTTCCAACTCTTTTAAAATGTCTCGAAATATAACAATGGACAATTAGGTATAAATTAAAATTAACAGAATGTCGAACAAGAAGTGCGAGTGAGATGTCTCATAGTCACAGTCATCACACATCAGTAACAAAAAAATATAATATCTAAGAATAGTACATCTTCAAGTGTAACAATATATCGTGTGAGACGACATAATCTTCCTAATCCTACGTGATGCGCAGCAACCCGCGTCACGTCTTGTATCACCTGTGATTAATGAAATTGGGACTATATAGTCCAACAAACCTATATGTTAGTTACGTGACATATCATTTATTCATAGGACTAGTGAACAATGATACCAAACAAAATACCGCGACAAGTCTGAATGAAGTTGTAAATCGCGACTCGTGACTGACGGTTGAGACTTGTGAGTCAATTAGTTATTTTGACTATGCGGACACTGGTAGTAGGTTTCTCGTATGCGAGAGGCCTTCTGGGTGGGTACCACCGCTTTGCCAGTTATTCAGCCGCCAAGTAGTAGTGCGCAAGCATTACTGTGTTCCGGCTTGAAGGGCATTGTAGCCAGCGAAATTACTGGGCATTATGAGACTCAACAGCTAATTATCTCAGGATGACGAGCGCAGCGCAGCGCCGCGCAGGATTTTGCAAAACAAAGTTCTGGGTGGTGCTGTTATTGTTATGGGCTGGCGTATTGCTTACCATCAGGCAAACGACCAGCTCGTCTCGTCAGTCAGTTACATAAAAAAAAGCTCTATTTAACATTTCGGTGTGGTCCAGGACCATCTATTAGGCATCCCAGATGTCTCTACATTCACGTGATAGAGTCAGTTATCATTTTGTTAGCTAATTTTAATTTATTTATTCATTCAATATCATTACAATTTCATTACAGATTTATGTCCAAAGTGAAATTGTTGTCATACATAATTATTAAATAAATGCATTGAATATGCTATTATCTTTTCCAAAAAAACGAGAACTTAGGGTTTGGAAACTGTCGTAAATCGAAATATTCATTACATAGCCGACTCACGTTATGATTATGTCGGCATAACTCCGACCTTCATAATGCGAACGGCCAAGGAGTGGAACTCTCTGCCGGCATCTGTATTTCTGGATAGCTATAATCTGGATGTCTTTAAGACAAGAGTGAACAGGTTTCTTCTAGGCGAGCGTGCTACATCTTCGACCGCATCGTCACTTAACAACAGGTTAGATAGATAGCGGTCAAACGCAAGCCTATAAATAGTAAAAAAAAAAGTTTCGGACATTTAAAATGTTCTTCTTTCGGGAATTTACGCTTTGGATTCACGGCGCAGGCTGAGCCTCAGCCTAAGTCTGAGCCTCAATCATAATGCGAGTGCTGCCGTTTTATATTTATAGTAAACAAGAACTTTTTCGTGAGTTCTTAGCATACTTCATCAGTAAACAACAACAATTTGTAAAAGATACTGAATTCCTTTTTTTCTCTGGCCATTTGCCAAGCTATCGAACTATAAAAGGCCTACGTCGAGTATCTCTTTAATTTTTTTAATTACATAATACATTTAACCCTTGCCTGCCTTAACGACCCACTGACCTTGTCTGTTCGTAACGTTAACTGACGCGGTTTGCTCAGTAGAGCAAACTCGATACATCTTACATTTTTTCTTACAAGAATTAAAATGATATTGCTCGGGCAGAGATCAAACCTAATACCGTCTCGAAACCTTAACCACTGGGCCACCGAGTCAGCAGCTCGAGCAACCAAATTTCTTTTATAATCTGTGTGATAACATGTGCAGGTCGTATCTGATGGATGTTTAACATGCTTGCCTATAACAGTACAGTAAAATTTTGTTTTGCAAAAACTTGTGCGGTACTGCACTGCGCTCGTCACCCTGAGACAATAGCCAGTAATTCGCTTGAAACAGTGCCTTTTAAACCAGAACCCTGTCATGTTTGCACTCAACTGTTTGGCGGTCGAATTGTTGGCAAACGTTACTACTAAGTACCATATCCTGTATTTAGGAACTTTAAAGTACTAGGTACAATTAAGAAAATACAATCTTATCGTAACTCGACAGGTGGTTACAAAAAAGAGAATGCCACTTTTGGTCTAGTGGCGTTGTAGCGTAGTGATTGCACTTGCTGGCAATTAAGGCAATAAGGTCACAGGTTTGAATTCCATCTGGAGTCAGTTTTAGCGTATTCTTCATTTTTTTAATTTTAGTTTAGTAGGTTTTTTTTTTTTATGTAACTGAATGACGAGACGAGCTGGTCGTTTGCCTGATGGTAAGCAATACGCCAGCCCATAACAATAACAGCACCACCCAAAACTTTGTTTTGCAAAATTCTGCGCTCGTCACCCTGAGACAATTAGCTGTTGAGTCTCATAATGTATTATTCAAAATTATCAACAAAATTACTAACGTGTTTGCACAAACATTCATGCTTTCAGGTGACCTTATACTGGCATTTTACCTTCGAGTAGACAGCGAAATATTATATATTTTATCTGAGGCTTATACGTATTATATACCTAAGACAGGGTTAGCCACTCATACGAGAAAGAAATAATGAATTGCCGATGGTTATAGCCAAACGTTTCGCTGTGAAACAGGATGGAAAATTTGTCACATAATAATATTTCATCTTTGAGGAACGAACAGAAGTTTTCCCTCCAAGTATCTGATTGACCGTCAAACGCCGTCAAACTATCAAATATGTAAACGTCCGAGACTTATCTCCCGGACTTTCTTGTCCGCCTTTTAGCGTAAGTCGTCCAACTTCAGAAGCTTAGAAGTTCCAGCGTATTAAGTCGCGAACATCGTACATTTATCTCGTCGACCGAAAGTTAACCGCTGCAAGCAGATTGTATACTGAATAATAATGTAATGTACTCGAGTGAACCAAATACAGGGATGGGATGACGGAAACTGGTGATATGGCAATATTGTATTATAACTGGTGGTAGGTTTCTTTTTTTTTCATCTTTATTTATTTAAAGAGGGTTTGGTCAGGAAGACTATGTCACCCTCGTAGGGACTTTCACATAAAAAAACTTATCTACGCTTAAAACCTAATTTAACAATTTTGTATAACCTCTTGGCTTCCCTGGACAAAGAGGCAGCCAAGATGCTATTAAAGGGTGGTAGGTTTCTCGTATGCGAGAGGCCGTCTGTGTGGGTGCCAACGCTTTGCCAGTTATTCAGCCGCCAAGCATTACTGTGTTCTGGTTTGAAGGGCATTGTAGCCAGCGAAATTATTGGGCATTATGAGACTCAACAGTTAATTGTCTCAGGCGCAGTGCAGTGCCGCGCAGAATTTAGCAAAACAGTTCTAGGTGGTGCTGTTATTGTTATGGGCTGGCGTATTGCTTACCATCAGGCAAACACCCAGCTCGTCTCGTCATTCAGTTAAATAAAATATATATATATAACGTTTTGAAAGTTATTGACTTGGGATAGTGTGGTTGTACAGTGGCTTGTGCGGCCCATCCGATGCTTAGTGGTAGTAGTACTAATATTATAAATGAGAAAGTTTCTATGTTCGTCGAAGTGTGCACTTACACACATGTTATATGTTTGTCATTGCGTGTGGTGTTAGTTCTTCACGCTATAACGACTCAACGGATTTCATTAAAATTCGGAATGGAGATAGCTTATACCTTGTATAAATAACTTTTTAACCGAGGAAACCGCTTGGCGCAGCTAGTAATAATTAAGTTTTGGCACACAACTTTTTACATTTCCATTGCTGGGATTGTAGACCTTATTTCTTAGAGAGTATAGGCCATAGTCATGTATATACTTAATAGATGTAATTGTTTTAGGAAAATCTCACATGTTATAAAAGCTTTCAGGATCCCTGACAGCATCGCTACTTTCTATTGTTTTTATTGTTTCTGTCACGATCTGTATTTTTTGAAGTGCCGTTTTTGACCGCTCAGATAAGTTAAGATTCTATCGCTTAGCCACACTCGACGTCTTTATAGGTGCATTAAAAGTGTGTAAATTTTATAAGAATAAAGAACCTTATCTAATCGTCAGAACGTTTATGTTGGTGTGACACAATGTCTTCCACAATGTAATATGTAAATTATATCACAAGTAGTTTGTAACAGATCTCCCGGGAACATTGTCGCGCGAAGAACAGAAGTAGTTTTACGGCGCTGATTATTTTTCAATCTCTTGTGAAAGTAGTGCTTCAATTGTAGGTACTAATACGTACAACGACGTCTTAAATAATCGATGTTAAAACGTTTTTTTATGATATTAAAAAATAACAGAAAATGGCTATGAGCAGGTTTCAGATGTTTGCACGTCTTTTCTCAATGGTAAGACATCCAGATCGGATCGCTGTGCTCGGAATCCTGTTTTATTCTATACTCTACTTTACTCCAGAATTCTTCCTTTCGCTATAAATTTAAAATATTGCCTTGGCTGTAATTAGGATTCGTTCATCATCATCAGCCTGTAGTCGTCCACTGCTGGACATAGGCCTATCCCAATAAACGCCACTGTGCGCGGTCTCCGGCTCTTCTCATCCAATTATTCCGGCCGCCTTTCGCAGTTCGTCACTCCATCTATAGCCGGTGAGCATCCTAAACTACGCTTGCCAATTTGCGGTCTCCACTCAAGGACAAGTCTACTCCAGCGGTTGTCCGTCCTTCGAGGGACATGATTATTTCGAAACAATTGGGATTAGTTAGGAGCTCAAAATAATTTTATCCGGGTTTAGATGCGGCAAACATTAATTGGGATTCGATTTTGAGATTCGTTGGGAGCTATCCAAAATAGTATTTTTAATTATTATAATAAAACCACAAAATATCAAACAATACACGTAAGTACCTTGCCAAATTACCTAAAAGACTTTGACACTCCACAAACGAGGAAGTCTGAGTACAGTAAAACTAAACGCACCTATAAAACCACCAAAATTATCTCACTTCCACCCCAAACACTCCAAAAGCTGTATTCCCATTGGCACCGACTGCTGTTAAACTAAAGTCGGTTACAATAATAGCCAAGGCGAGATTAGAGCTAACAACTGCGCAACCACGCGACCACAAACTAAAACAGCCCTGCCATCAAGCAACATAGTCATGGGGATGATATTCGGAGATCCATCAGGGAGACAAGTCTGAGAAGTCACTCAGATTCCTCTATAAAGATTAACTAGCGACCCGCCCCGGCTTTGCACGGATGCAATTCACAAATGTGGTGTAATTTTTTGACAACTTTATTACAAAACATTGAATTTTCTCTACCATACAAAAAATATTATTTTATTTATTTTAGCAATCCAAACAGCGTCTTAGCTAATTTATATCAATACAATATTTCTTGTTCATAAGGCCAAAATAGGATTACACAACTAATGTACTTAAGTTAATACTAGCATGATTACATAATATAATAGTATGTTTACATACCCTTCATTATGAGTTAAGTATACAGGATAGATATTTGTATTATTATTTTAAATATAGTTGTAAACAAAAGTTAAGACATATCTCTATAATAATGTACGTATAAATGTATAAAACGTAATTTAGCAAATAAAAACAAATTAAACAAATAAAAAATATTTAACAATGATGTATGTAATTATATGTGTTCTTTGGAGTGGTAGGCTCTGGCCGTGGTTGTAATACCACCCACCGAACAAAGCCATGCCGTCAAGCGACCTAGTCGTTCGGAATGATGTTCGGTGAACCATAGGGGAGACGGGTCTGAGCAGCCGCTCAACTGCCGTCTCTCTCTAGATCTATGTGCTCCATCTTAGGCCACATCATCGCTTCACATCAGGCGAGATGGTGGCCAAACATAGATCTATTAAGCGTAAAAAAAAAAAATGTAAACTTATTATTATTATTGATTATTATTGCGTATGGGTGTGTTTGTGAACAGGTAGGTGTAAGCGTGTGTGAGTGAGAATGGTTAACTAGCTTTTCAATTGTGTAATTTAATTTTTACTATGTAATTCCTTTATGCGACTCTTGAGAGAGCTTTTAGATAGATGAAAGAGATCAAGATCCGAGTAATACTTATTATAAGTTTGTGCTGCTCGACACAGAACTGAATTCTGCGCATAATTTGTACTTACATGGGGGACATGTAGCAAAGGCGTATGCCTTGTTCGATATGCAGGTGCCAGCAGCGAAACATTAGCTAGGAGTTCAGGACAATCTATGTTACCGGACAAAATATCATGTAACAACAGGACATCATATTGCCTCCGTCGATGCTCTAATGAATCAAGACCATAGTGCTTGCATGCTTCGTTATAAGACTCAAAAATTTGATGATCTTTAAAGCTTAAGTATTTGATGATTTTTTTTTGCAAAGATCTCTCTATATGAACTATGTAGCATGAAGACCATATACTACAGGCGTATTCTAACACACTCCGTACATATGCGAAGTACAATACCTTGATGCAGGAGATATTTTTAAACCCTTTTAATAAAACCTGATTGCTTGTAGGCCTTGTCTGCAATAGCGTTAATGTGTTCAGCATTAGAATGTATTGTACATACCTTTCATAAAAAAAAAGCTTAATGGCAGTGAACACCGTATTAAAATGCGTAGCTTAGGAAAAGTAAGAAGAGAAACATAAAAGCGGACACGGATAGCGACTTTGTTTTATACTATTTAGAGATGTGCTCCATCTTCGGCCACATCGTCCTTTAATATCAGGCGAGATAGTGGCCAAATATAGATCAAAGTGACGAAAATGCCGATCAAGATTCGCAGCGACGGACCAGCAAGAATGTTATCTTAAAACAGTCGCGTGGTCGCATAGGTTGGTTCAAAAATGTGTACTAAGGCGTTGATTGCTCGACTAATCTTGTTGAATACAATTGAATTGCTTTGTGTGAACTATCGTTACTGTCGTAGCACTGTGAGGCCGATTTGTATCTTAAGGCGATTATTGTTTACTACATATGAACATAATGCCCTTAGTTTTTGCTATAAGTAAAATATACAACGATAAAATATTGTAAAGGAATAATCGCAATAATATTATAAATTCGAAAGTTTGTGTGTGTGTGTATTTGTTCCAGCTGTAACGGCTGAATGGGTTTGATACAATTTGGTAAACCTATTGATACTCAACTTTAAAGGTCTTGAAAAAACACGTAAGTTACTTTCATCCGCGGGTAAAACCGCGGGACGTAGCTAGTAATCTATTTCTACTAGTTTCGTATTTTAAACGCATCAAATTATGCTCAACGAAAATTTAAAGAAGGTTTTGGAAATAAAAATACAACTGCCGAAATTTTGATGCATCGCAATGTACTGATCACCGTATGATCTGTAGTGATCACCGTAGCTCAAACCGAAGAGGGTACAAACTTCGGCAAAAGACTCATGAGTTGCTAATAGGCAATACCACAAAACACTTCATAGCACACTTGCTTTAACTATATATACTTAGGGTTTCCAATTGTAAACTGTACCTACCTTATACCCAGACAAAACAAGCAAATAAATACAAGTAGAGGTATCCCTACCAATTGTCCTATATGACTAGCGAACCGCCCCGGCTCGTACAGGTGTAAATATTAATCCTATTAATATTATACTATACCAGCTGCGCCCTGCGGTTTCACCCGCGGTTTCCAGGGATAAAAAGTAGCCTATGTGTTAATCCAGGGCATCAGCTATCTCCATTCAGATTTCACTCAAATCCGCGGAGCCGTTAGAGCGTCAAGAAGAAGTTACAAAATCACATACACTAACACACTTTAATACAAACTTTCGTATTCATAATAACTTTCGTATTCCATATCACTCGTATGCTGGTATTATTAATATGTTTTTAAATGTTTAAAGCTATTATTTAGGTATTTTTGTTGGTAATTGTTAATTTAAATATTAAACAATATATATTCTCGCTTAAGTTACCCAAACGGACTCAACGGAAGACCAGCGCTGATCTTACGACCAGCACAACGCTGAGTTGAGGCCGTTTTGCAACAAATTTAGTTATTATTTAATTTATATAAATATTTTTATATTACTTACAACTTATACAATTTGTTTGAAAATAAATAAATGTCTTATGTCTTATGTCTAATATTATTGTGTGATTTTGCCGGATATTATCATTTATTTATTTAATAGTTTTGCACAAAATGGTACAAGGAATGACTTAATGCTATTTAGCATTATCTACCAGTCTTTTAGGTCGTGAAAGAAATATAGTGGGTTCCAGCTACGTTTTGAGCAAGAGTAAGTTGAGAGATACTAAATAAATTACATCAAATTAATATGATCATTTTTTTTGCAGTAGAAAAATATATACGACTTAAAAATAAATATAATTTTATAATATAACAATATACGTAAACATATATATATATAGAATTATAAAGTGATAGGATCACATGTAGCTTTATAGGTTAGAAAAGGAGGAGTGAACTTATCAAAACAGCAGTATTGAAGATAATATTAGCCATTAGGGTAAACTTGCTTAATAAAATGTTCATGGACTAAACGCTTAAAATTTTCTTTACTATTAATGTTTTGGATTCTATCTAGTAACGCATTTCACAACATTACTACCACGACAGCAAATGGATTATCCATGAAACAAATTATTATCGCACTTTTGTGCCAAATCCTATATTAATGAGATCATATAAAACAAGAAACTAATTTATCCAAGCTGGGACGCAAACTCCAGATCAAAATTCACACGAAGAACCGCTACGCCAAACACCACACTTGTACCT
This sequence comes from Petrophora chlorosata, assembly GCA_951640565.1. NCBI lineage: Eukaryota > Metazoa > Arthropoda > Insecta > Lepidoptera > Geometridae > Petrophora > Petrophora chlorosata. The sequence continues at coordinate 18,603,590 of OX621189.1, read as the reverse complement.
CATTTTACCTGTAAACATCTACCTATGTATATGTTACTCATTGTTAACTGTACACACCATCTTTTACCCAGTGCAAACACATATGTAGAGGTATCTTACAAACAATCGCATATTATACTGTAGCAGCACAAGCGCTTTCACGTTGCGTTGTTTGCAAAGCTATTAATCTAGAGCCCGTGGGAATACATTCGCACAGAATACCTATTGCCTGAGTAATTGTGAGGGAAATAAATTCCCTCCTAATTTATACTGAGAGTATTAGAGACGGAACTAATGGGAACACGCTCTGACCTAGAACTGAATCATTAATTTTAGTATCTCCAAGATTTTCTGGGAACATGTGGATTGGAGATGAAAAATGGAAAGTTAGCGACGGTTGGAAGTTTGTTGATGCTTGCTTCTTAAGACTTTACTTCTTGGGAGCATCTATTTATATCTCATTTTTACGGATTAAAATCAGTTATTCAAAGTTCATGTTCATTTTTAAACGATTTCAAAAAGGAGGAGGTTCTCAATTCCACTATATTATTATTTTTTGTAGGTTTGTCGATTACTGTGGCAATTATGAATTGATTTTAATGGTTATTTTTTTATTTGGTAGGTCATATTTCAGAGGTGGTACCAAATACATTTTATTATAATAGATACGACTCTATAAAAATTAATTATTATAAGTTATTTGTAATGTCGTCTTAACGATACCTGCATTAATAATATAATATTCTTATTTAAAAGCAGTTAAGTAAAAGTAATGCTCGACGATCACATACATAGATACATTATCTTATGGATGACATATAGGTAACATTTTATTTTAGCACAAATATAATATTATTATACTTGACCCCTACTAGAATTCCGTGTACTTAGGGAACCAGAAATTCGAGGACCACGGTCCTACAACACCCAGATATGAAACCAATTTTTGCGATTTTCTGTGTAAAACCATATTTTGTCTTTTGTGAATTGATTACGAATCGCTAATTCCGCGGTATATGAGAATTAAGCTGACCAGTCAAACTACTACACCACAAAAGCTTTCAAATAAAAAACCTAAGTTAACTCTAAACTGCAAATAATAGTAAGTACTCGCATAAATTTATTTATTTAACAGTTTTTTGCTTATAAAATATACTAGCATTATCACCAGTATTATTACCAGTCTAACGTGGTCGTGAAATAAATTCGTATTTGTACTAATCAAGGTAGCAACGCGCTATACAGAAAGCGTAGCTATAACCATAACTACTACATACATTAATGACTAGGACCACTGAATTCAAGTCTTATATGCTCCAAGTTCCGGCAGTGTATAAAGGACTGTTCTAGAATTCCGACTTCTGGCCTGTAGGGGTAATATACCGGAGATACAGGGAAGGAGCGAAATATTTGAACCCTGTGAAGTAGTGTGTATTTTTTATTTATTTTATGTCATATTTTTGTATGTATGTTAGTCTGTAAAGTATATATTCTATGGGCCTCTGTTAATTTTACTTTATTGTACTTTAATATTGCCTGAAATAAATACTTTAATATTAATAAGGATGGACCTTTGGGTACGACACGCAAATATGAATAGAAATCAATGGTATGGGCACATAAACATTTGCCTTCGCTGGGTCCTTATATTACTGTCAAACGTTTGGTTAGGATAAGGACTTACAACTGCTGGTTTATTTTTATTACGTTTTTGATATAAATATGAGGAGGTATTTGTAATAGTGGCGACTGTAGGCGAGCGATGCCATATGGATGCTATATAAGAAAGAAAGAAAGAAAGAAAAAACATTTATTTGACGACCACAATCATAACAAAATAAAAAAACACAGGAAAACATAATTATAAAAAGAAAAAAATAAATATATAAACAGTATGAAGAGTTAATTATGCCTAAAATTACGTATGTGGTGCCAAAAGGGGCTTTCACTCAGCACAAATGTCAGGTGTTAGTGTTTTGACACCCGACGCTGGTTTTCAGCTAAACCCCATGGCGTGCGGATACTTGGCTTCAAATTGAAAATAGATAAATGCACTATTATAAATAAATACAAATATACATATATATTATATACTATATATATTATATACTATATATATCCAATATGCATTTACATACAACGATACATAAATACAAAATCATAATATAAAAGATACTAACATAAATACTGATAACACTTACGGATTTTATCACCAAATCATAATATTAATACTTTTAAATAAATGACTTGTCTGTGTTTACGTTACCATGATGCCTCTGTTCGTCAATCAAGTATGCTTTCAGTTTAATTCGGAATGTGCACAAATGATTCTGTTTCCTAATCGGCGGTGGCAAGTTGTTCCAGCACTTGGACGCCGCATACCTAAAAGCACCTCTGAAGGCCTCTGTATGGTGGCGCATGATGGACAGCTGCTGGGAGCCATGCCTGCTACTGCATGACCGGTTTTCGGTGACCCATTTAAGCTTATTATACAGATATGATGGTTCCCTGTACTTAACTACACCGAAAAGAAGACATGCAAGATGAAGTTTGCGACGCGATTTCATCTTCAGAGCGTAGTGATTATTTAAAAATGGCGTCACGTGACTTCTCGGCGGTATTTTAAAACAATATCTCGCGCACGTGTTCTGTACACGCTGCACTAGGCGCTTAGTTCGAGCTAGTAGCCTAGGTCCATAGACTGTGTCAGCGTAATTCAACTTAGACAGAACCAGAGATTCGACGAGTTGAATGCGAAGTTCCTCACAGAGGTATGGTCTCAATTTGTATAAAGTTCTTAACCTGTAAAAGCAATTTTGAACGGAATTGGCTAAGTGCTTTTCAAATCTCAACTCTGCATCAACAGTTAAACCCAAGTTCCGCGCTTCATAGACTCGCTCTACCTTCTCACCCATTAACGTTATATCCACAGAATGTGGTAGTGAGGCCAGTTGTCGTTTACTGCCTAATATCATAAACTGAGTTTTGTTCGGATTCAATAAAAGGCTGTTGTCATTGGACCAGCCACATATTCTATTAAGATCTTCAGTTAGGTCTTTGAGAGCCTTTTCAATATCTTTTGGGTAAAAATGTATATAAACCTGGATGTCGTCAGCATAAATATGGTATTTTGAATTCTTTATACATTTTATGATATCCGTACTGTACAAAATAAATAAAATAGGGCCCAAAATCGATCCCTGAGGAACGCCTCTTTTGACATCGGCGTGGGTTGAAGAAATTGTGACTCCGCTCGATTGACGCAATTCTACGAATTGCTTTCGGTTGCTTAGGTAACTCTGGAACCATTTTAACGCGGCTGGGTCGAAACCGTAGTGACTCAGTTTTGAAAGTAACAAATCCGTATTTATTGCATCAAACGCGCGAGAAAAGTCTAGTAACACTAACAAGGTGCACTTTCCTTTATCCTGTGCCGCTAGTATATTGTCGGTAACGTCGAGCAATGCCGTGGCTGTGCTGCGACATTTCCTAAAACCAGACTGGACCTCAGGGAGAATATTATTTTTTTCCAAAAAATCTGTTACTTGCTGGCATACTACTTTTTCCATAATTTTTGATAAGCAAGGTAATATGCTGATCGGTCTGAGATCCTTGACAGTAGTAGGATTATTAGATTGACTTTAATTTGACTTTAATATGACTTTAATTTGACGCCCCGGTTTGAATTTTAGTTCGTCCAACTACTTTTGAATGAACTCTGCGAGGCCAATGACAATGCCATTAGATAGCTGAATTTTGGGCAAAAACCGCAATTTAATCTAACTTGAAAGGAGAAGAAGTTTGGCCAACCAGTGATTCGTATTATGTGGATTTTGCACACTTGCCATGAAATTGCTGAAGGTGAATATTATAAAAATATAGTTGTTCAAGGACCAGCCCCCCAACCCATATGTCCCTCAAGCGCCAATCATATATTGTGTTGAGCTCAAATTAAGGTATAACTTCACTACGACTAATGAGATACGGTCTAATTATTGTCGATTCAGGCAAGAAATCGAATTAATCTCATTAATTTATACCAAAATACGATAACTACAACTTGACATAAACTTAATGAGACAATAAATGGCACAATAAGACTTTGTCGCAGTGATTCTACACCCTAATCTGAGCTCAACACGGTATACGATTGGCGCTTGAGGCACATATGGGTACGGGGGCTGTTCTGTAGAGTTGAGTAACCAAAGCTTGCCAATTTTAACGCTATGCTTCTGTCAAGTCTTCAAATCCGGCTACTGATCATGATGGTCCTAAATAAAATGCATCTTTAAAAATAAATATCAATTTGTTTTGGATTACTTACCAACTTAACCCACGGAACTGTATAAACCACGCGAGTTGAGATGGTTTAATCGTTGGTAAGTCACAGAACTCTGAAGTACTTTCTAATTAGATCAAGGATTTTTAATGGGGTTTTAATCATAATTTAGAAAGATTCATGATTAGTAAAGTCAAGTCAAAAGATATTTATTAAATAGACACAAAAAATGCAGTTTTAAATGTCATTTCCACCTAATAAAAATCAAATCATGTGAGGAAATTGTAAAAGAGCGAGTGTGGCTCAGTGGGAGCTCGTGCGGCTTTCGATCCGACGCACCCGAGTTTAAATCCCGCTGGCCCCGCACCACTGATTTTCTAAAGTTATGTGCGGATTTAACACTCGCTCCAAAAACGGTGAAGGAAAACATCGTGAGGAAACCGGCATGCCCACGAATTGATCACAAAAATTCAAGGACATGTGTTATCCACCAACCCGCACTGGGCCAGCGTGGCGGATTATGGCCCATTCTCTCTCTATGAGAGAAGACCTGTGTCCCAGCAGTGGGAACGTGATGGGTTGATGATGTGAGGAAATTGTAGTATATTCATGTTGAACCCTTACGACAACTAGTTTATAGATAGTAATAAAATAATTAATTTTTAGAAAAAAACAAAAACCGACTTCAATGTATCTTCGAAGTCCAAGGTCACATATCGATGAAATTTATATGGGACCACTTCGTAGCTATACTGAACCCGACGCAAAAAGGATTTTTCAAATCGGTTCATAAATGACGGAGTTCTGAGGTAACAAACATAAAAAAATAAAAAGAAAAAGAAAAAAAAATACAATCGAACAGAGAACCTCCTCCTTTTTGAAGTCGGTTAAAAATAGGCACACATTCGAAATAACCCTTCATTCAGCACAAAGGCATGCTTACATCCGTCCAACAAACTAGCGAATCTTTCCAGTACAAAGGGAATAGCAATGTATTTAGATCGGAACTTTCGCGCTGAGATGAAATATCGTGGATAAGCAATATAAGTTCAGTTGAGCTTGTTTTTGATAGTACAAGTGCAGAGCAAAGGGTAAAATATAACCACGCCACGCTAAAGTATCTATCTATTACTGTTGTGAATCTGTCGATAGTAACATGAAGAATCTCTTATTCGGAGATGAAAATAATAAGAAATTAGAAGCTGAGAAATTAAGTAAATTTATTGTCCCATCAATAATGATATGCATCATCACTACCCTATATTATATGCAAGGGTCGCGAGCGAACGGTCCATGTGAGAAGTACTCATGGCACTCGACTCATTGGAAATTTCGATCGAATGATCCAACGGCTACAATATTTGCCGACGTATAATGTCCGAGACCCTCACAGTTTCCACTTGCTGAATTTTTATGATGGACCTGCAAACATCCAGTACAAATATTGATGTTAAAAGCATTTTTGTACTTTGGATTTAACAATTCAGTGGAATAAGAATTTCTTTGTGTGACTCCTCTTGAATACTTTTCTTGCGTGTTTCCTGCTTGTTTTTACATACTCCGACTTCTCAAATATTTGTTCTGGTGCCCAGTGTTCCAATATTTCTTTCTTGAAGATTGAAATATATATTTATGAGACACTCAAAAAGTATTTTTCAGTTTGATTACATACATTAAAAAAAAAATTCTAAAGATATTTTGAGTTGGCAATGCATCAATAATAACATTATTGCTACTGTCTAAGGGCGACGTTGTCAATCAGTAAAAGCTATACTGGCCTTAATCAGGCTACTGAGATGTAGAGGTACTGCCAGGAGTTCAAAATTGGTCATCATATCTCATGTCATTAAAAGTTCTGAGTCACTACTAAGAATGTCATTAAAAGCGCACCCAATCCCACTCAAAACTTTCCAATCAGCCGCAATCCACTCGAATGAAGATTAATGACAGCCGGCGCGGCACCCTCGTTACTCCACGTCTAAACTTAACAACAGATGAACAATACATCCTTTGTTCCAGAGTGGGCAGGAGCTCAGTGGCTATAGGAATGTGTATGGTCATACGTTTCAAGTAATAAGACTTTCTTGACAGGTGGAGAGTCTTAAGCACTGCAGGGTGTCACTTGCAAACATTATTTTTGTACTGCTTGGTAGCGTATGGCTCTCTATTTCTCTCTGAGGAAACGGTTTGAGGCAACCTGCCTAACCACTACACCGCAGAGGCTGTCTTGTGTATTGTGAAATGTATGTTGCGATGTTATGAAAAGGCATGGCGCTTATCATCGTGGTGAAAGACTTGCTCGTCTCATTACTCAGTCCCATAAAAAACCTTATTTGTTATGAAGAAATACTATGACTTAGACTATGACTATTATTATTATACTGATCAATAAATTCAACACAATATCTCACTAGTTAGTTGCTATCAAAACGTATTTCTTTTTGATAGCAAGTAGCACTAAAACATCCCTATAAACTGATCGTACGATTATATTCTCACATACCGTAGTTATATCGGCTTAGTTGTTCCTCGCTTAGATACAGGAAAGTTTTCAAGGGAGGTGACGTAAGTAATGACGTTACGTGTGACAGTTAGAGCTAATGGAGCCAGTTTGGATGTGAGTACGATGTAACGCGTTGCCAAATGGTTTGATAACTGCGTGTTTTGGTTAAGAAGTTAAGACGACTTAGCCGCGTTGAAGATCTCAATTAGTTAGATACGCATGTTTATGAAGTTGTCACGATAAATATTTATTAATCTCGCTAGTTATCTATCTAATTCACAAAATAATCTGTGATCTATCTGTAATAAACATAAGTTTTAAACACCTGTTGTTCTTACCATTTATACATCATCATCATCAGCCTGTAGTCGTTCACTGCTGGACATAGGCCTCTCCCAACGAACGCCACTGATCCCGGTCTTCGGCTCTTGTTATCCAGTTTCTTGCGGCCACCTTTCGCAGGTCTTCGCTCCACCTGGCCGGTGGGCGTCCTACACTACGCTTGCCGATTCGCGGTCTCCACTCAAGGACACGTCTACTCCAACGGTTGTGCGTCCTTCGAGAGATGTGACCACCCCTTTTTTACGCGCGTAGGTAAACATGTACAAAAAAATAGTAGGAATATGTAGTTGTTGCATTTTTTGAGCTTTCCCCCAAGTTGTTACTGGTGGTAGGTCTCGTATGCGAGAGGCCGTTTGGATGGGTACCACCTCTTTACCAGTTATTCTACCGCCAAGCAGTGCGCAGGCATTACTGTGTTCCAGTTTGAAGGGCATTGTAGCCAGATAAATTACTGGGCGTTATGAGACTTAACAGCTAATTGTCTTAGGGTGACGAGCGCTTTGCGGTGCTGGATTTTGCAAAACCATGTTTTTGGGAGGTGTTATTACTGGTATGCGCATGCGTATTGCTTACCATTTGACAGTTACAAAAAAAAAGTCGGTTTTTTTATATTATCGCATATTAGCTATCAAATTCGCTACCTGCTACTTGATCTACTCATCACAAATGAAATCAGATTTTAATGTTTTGTGAATGTTACTCATAAAATCGATATGTATAAAAACGGCTAAAACTCACGGCTAAACGGTGATATGTGCGAACGCTCGAGACGTAGATCGCAGTTTGATCTCATAACTCCCAGAAGAAGGACTTTTAAAACGTCCGAAACCTAGTCGTTGTCATTTCGTCGTTAAACCGTGTGTCTTAGCCGTTTTTGTATCAATTAAAAATTCTACAATGAAAGTCTACAATGAGGAAGTACTATGACAGTACACAGTCTGTTTTGCAATCTCAAATCGTAAAAAGCTTCCGGAAGAAGGACATCCTTATTACTATTTATGAAACCCGGAATATTTAATTATTCTTACAAAATTAGGAAGATGTTTTTTTATTAAAATAATTAATCATAAGTAATTATTATTATGATTGACTGCTCCAAAACAAAGTTCAATTATTACTCTGTGACGCAACTTGTTATGTTAGGCAATAATCAAATAAGTTTCCCTTGGAACCTATCTTATCGTTGAATCTGGATAATTAACGTTATTATGTTTCATTAATTCAGTTATATCCGCGTAGTGTTCAGTTACTACTAATATAACCACGATGCTCGTTATTATATTCTGAATCTTTTCCTAATATACCTAGAGTCAGTTTCTGTTACTCGTGGTAAGTCTCTCGTGTGCGGGAGGCCGTCTGGGTAGGTACCACAGCTTTGCCAGTTAATCTGCCGCCAAGCAGTAGTGCGCAAGCATTACTGTGTTTTGGTTTGAATGGCATTGGAGCCAGTGAATACTGAGCATATGAGACTTAATACCTTATGTATGTATGAGCGCTATACAGTGCTACGCAGTGCTGTATATGGTATTAACAGTTTTGGGTCATACTGCAATTGTTATGGCCAGGTGTGGCGCTTACCATCAGGCAAACTACTTGCTCGACTCATCACTCAGTTCCATTAAAAAAAACCTTAGACCAAATAATATGGTCCACGGTAGTAAATGAAAAATTTTGCGCGTCATTTTAGAATTTGATTTCGATTCGCACTCGATTTTGTAACAGATCAAATTAAATAGTTTGCACAAAAAACTTGCGGGGGAACATTAATATGTGCAGACTTCGAGCAATTCATTTTCATTATTTTAATGTGTGCTCGCCAAAAAACAATTAATTCACATCATTAAAACGCTGATAAATTTACTGTCTTCAAATTTAAAGAATTTTATCGTACGAAGCTTCTAACGAAGCATTTGTAAACAACCTTTACCCTAGAGAGGACACTTAGAAATATTTAGACATAATGCAAGCATAGAATTAAAATTAAAGAAGTCTCATTACTCTGTCATGAAGCTTGCGACACAGCCTAAAAAGATATTGTAAAATGTATAGGTTTATTCACAGTATAGAAGAAAATTGATGGTGTTAGTGCTAGTCTGTGGCGTTGCTTATTATGTCTACTTGTAATCTCCTTAGTAATGGAATATTAAGTTTGCTCTTGAGACGAACCTATCTACACTTTGGGTCTGGATGATGTTGTTATGTTACTAAGTTACGCGTGTTGAAGTATTTCGTGTTTTCGCGCTTCGCTTCAGGGCCAATCGGGAGTTTGATAACTTTTGACTTTTCAAGGTGTTGTCGTTGAATTCAATGAACTTATTTATATAAAGGGCAAAAATAAACAAGCAAGATGAGTTAAATTTGTGAGGCGTGTGAAGATGTGACAAGTTGAGTGGAAGGCGACGGCTTGTTAGTAAATTTATTTGATGTAGGGACTTAACTAAACCAAAACTAGAGATAAACAATAAAAGTCGTGTAATAAAATATCAAAGTCTTATTTGATTTCCCGTAATTATAAGTTGTCTGATATATGGAAAATACTATACGAGTAGTATATTATGCCTGCCTTTACTAAGTAAGGACTGATAATATAAACTTTGAAGGACAATATAAAATTATTTGCGCCCAAAATATATTCTTCTTTTTTGTCTCATTTATTTATTTAGGGCTTATTCTAATAGAACATGTCACCCTTATAGCTAAACAGATTAAAATTAAATAAAAAATCAACAATACCAAGCAGCTAATTAACATTTCTATGTTTTCTACGACCTGTGCCCAAAATATATTCAAAATTATATCTTGGAATGAAAAGTAGCCTGCGTCCTTTTCCAGGATCTAATCAGTATTTACATACCAAATTTCATCAAAATCCGTTTAGTTGTTTTTGCATGATTGAGTAGCAAACATACTATACATATATAGCAAACATATTACTAGCTGCGCCCCGCGGTTCCAACCGCAGTTTCCCGGGATAACAAAAAGCCTATGTGCTATTCCAAGTCTTAAAGTACCTACATACCAAATTTTATCAAAATAGGTTCGGTAGTTTTTGCGTGAAAGAGTAACAAACATACATCCATACATTCTTACAAACATTCGCGTTTATAATATGACTAGCTTTTTCCCGCGATATCGTCCGCGTGGGTGACAGAGGAAGCCCGTCTATCTTAATTGTCGTTAAAGTATCTAGATTTTGAGATTTTTTGAAAAATCAATCAATCCTATGTTACTTCTAATACCTCCAAGAATATGTGTACAAAGTTTAATGATGATCGGTTAAGTAGTTCTCGCGTGAAAGCGTAACAAACAAACTTACATTCAAATTTATAATATTAGTAGGGATACTAGGATTAATTATTTCAGAACAAAGTGTTAATAATGCATATATACAATTTTATTTGGCTAAATATCGGAAATTTCATCTACAGTTGATAGCCGGAAATTTTCCGTAAAAGGTCTGATGTAGTGCCTCCTAAATTGAATTGAAACAGACGTTAAGTCGCGAAAGGGAATCCTGAATCGCTCATTATCCGGCTCATATATGAGCTGAGGGAATCGTAAAGTATGAAAGTACAGGTTTGAGGAAAAGCTTGAAAAATCTGAAGAACACTTGGCGAGGTTTAGGGGCTCAACGTGTGACGAGCTAGGTGTCTAAGATGCTTGTGAGCATTTACGGGCAACTTTTTGTGATACGATTTGCCCTCCACATTTAAAAGTACTACTGTCGATCCGGATCAGGATATCTTGATTGATGCGGAGCTCATAAAAATATTTATAACGAAAGAGCATACTATATTATTATGTACCGTTAGTAAATACATATAAGATAATGATGCATGGAATATTCCGCTTCTGTCAAGTAGCCAACTGACACAAAAGAAATTTTATTTGTCAAAAACAAACTATTAAAATAAAATATTGTAACAAAAGTTGTAAAAAAATGGCTCTCAGTTTCATGCCGTATCTAATGAGCAGTGGTTCTTTGTCGGATACGGTGGTAGAGTCGTTGTAATAATTGACGTTCAAAAGTGCGTCTGTGTGCCAAAACTGACAGAATTGATCGATAATTTAGTGCTAGCGCTTGTACAGAGGGGGATTGATTTTGACAATTAAAGAAAAAATTAAAAGTGTCTGAGTAACTTTGGATTTATATATTTTATGTAACTGTATGACGAAACGAGCTGGTTGTTTGCCTGATAGAAAGCAATACGCCAGTCCATAACAATAACAGCACCACCCAGAACTTATGTTTTGCAAAATCTTGCGCGGCGCCGTACTGCGCTCGTCACTCTGAGACAATTAGCTGTTGAGTCTCATAATGCCCAGTAATTTCGCTGGCTACAATGCCCTTCAAGCCGGAACACAGTAATGCTTGCGCCCTACTGCTTGGCGGCTGAATAACTGGCAAAGCGGTGGTACCCACCCAGACGGCGGCCTCTCGCATACGAGAAACCTACCACCAGTAAAATATAGTAGAATTATTAGTAGAAACAAATCAAATATGCAACTTTAAAAAACAACTGTACGGCTAACTGTTGAAAATACAGTACCTGGTGTAATGAGACAGTATCTGTATTTTTTATTTGGTCATATTTTCCGTCTCATTTTTGAGTTGCAATCGTTAACTTTCGTTCCATATTTTCGTTGAGAAAACTGTGCTTTGTCGACATTTCTCTGGAGCTAATTAGGTTGGTGAAACATTTTTATTCTGTGGAATTTATGGTATTTCTATTCTATTTATACTTTACTACGCTTTTGTATATGATTTGATGTAAGTATCTAAAGTAAACGAACCAGTGTGGCTCAGTAGGAGCACGTGCGACATTCGATTCGTCACACCCGAGTTCGAATTCTGGTCCAAACCACTGACGTTCTTAAGTTATGTTCGGCTTTAGCACTCGCTATAAAAACGGTGAAGAAACATCGTGTCGACACTGGCACGTCCGAGAGTTAATCACAAAAGTTCAAGGACATGTGACCACCCGCATAAGGCTAGCGTGGTAGATTCCCAGCAGCTGGAACGTAATGGACTGATGATGATCTAAGGTAAAATGAGTTTCTGGGCCTTTAAGTTACTCAGCAAAGTAATGCTTTAAAAAAACTAAAATGAAACCGCCAAACAGTGACGAGATGAGCCATTTAAGATCCGAATGTCATTATCAATAGCAAAAAACGTTGGCTCGCTAACTCGTCCCGAATAGGAAACTCAGTTTTGGATCTTTTTGCTGCTCAAATGGCCAAAGATTAATGACGTAAATTTTGTGTAGACAGGGTAATTCTCTGAAAGAATAATTTGTAGCTAATCTTAATATGTTGTGGGTAAAGAGAGACGCCATTTCTGAAACCTAAACTTTTCTAGTGTGGAGGTGGCGCTAAAAAAAGATGGCAAAATAAAACTGAATTTAATAATACCAACACTTTGGTGCAGTGGTTGGGCAGGTTGGCTCAAATCTCATACACCGCTGAGGTTGCGGATCCCATTCCCGCGACGACGGGACAAATGTTTGTGCTCAGAAAAAAAAACCGCTAGCATTTGTTTCGTGTCTAGGTGTTGTGGGACCATGGTCCTCATGATCGTTGGGCAAAAAAAGAAAATCACTTACATCTTCCGAAAGTGTCAAGCAGTAGTGTGAAAACATATTTACTGTGTTCCGATTTGAAAAGCACTGTTTCAAACGAAATTACTGGGCATCCCAAGACCCGTTGCCTCAGAGTGACAACCGCAGTGCACGCAGTGCCGTGCAAGATTTCGCAATCATACTCCAGGTAGTTCTGCAACTATTATAGGCAAACATATTGTTACTGTTACATCAGAAAGAAAGAAAGAAACAACTTATTTTGACAAAACTGCACACACAAAACATAGTGTACAGTGCAGTCAAAAAAGGTCTGTGCTCAGCATAATGTTGTGAACAATCCACAACGCTAGTATTTAGCTTGGTGACGCACGAACTTATTGTGTTAAACCACAGAATACTAAGGGACAGAAGCATCACTCCGCAAAGCATTTAAACAAATAGCGACTCTTGCTAGACGCAATAAAATTCAATTCAGCTCGCGTAGCGCTGCATACTTACCAGTCATAATAACCTACAGAGCGCCTCTCTTTCTATCGCATAGCTCTTATCTCTTCTGACGCGGCACGTGTAACGATGCGCGACCCGCCGTCCGTGTCCGGCTATGTACTTGTAGCTTCGTACCTACAGTGCGGAGTGCGCTAGGCCTGGTTAAACTAAGAAAATAAATAATTGGACATACAGATCTGAAATTACCCAATATATAAGTAAAGCTCAATAAAAATATGAATGACCTGCTCGTCCCTTCGCTCAGTGGTATACAAAAAACCTGCGTAGAGTACAGAATGAAATAATATATAAATGAACGCTTTTTAGTGTCACATTAAGCACTATAAGTTATTTCTTACAAAAATACCTAAACAATTTTCTTGTTTAGGTATCTTATAGCATCGCATTAGGCTTTACTGTAAGTATTTATTTTATTTTTATTTATTTTAATTACTAAATTACTAAAGTTAAAATACATCTAGACACCATTTAGACGTTTTCGCATATTGAATCTAATCTTAACTTGTTTGCTCTACACTGAGTTAAGGGGAATGAATTAACTAAGTAAATAGACTTTTTGTCTACAAAAGAAACTGTAAGTTATGACAGTTCAGGGAGTCATACTTAACCAGTTCTTAGAAATAGTAGCTCTAAGTGCGCTGGGAGACGATTTAAAAAAATCAAATTCGGGTAAGTCATTCAGCTTGTTTACATGAGTAGCTGATCTAATGAAAAATGAATTTTGTCTATAATTGGTCGAACTATAAGGAATATGCAGATATATTTGTTGCCTAACGGACTTGTTACGTCGTTGTTGTTACGGGTATGTTAGAAATGAGTCTTTATAAAGTCTCGTTGATACTACTACTACTAATAGTACTCACCAGTAGTAGGTACCTACTAAAGTAGTGACCTTTCACCCTTAACGGTTCTTCTTGTCGACAGTAAAATAAAATAACTTGTGAACTCGTTTAATTTTATTTGACAAGTTAAAAATAAAATTATTCCGCCAGCACCAAGCAATCCTTTTTCCCGCCACTTCAAATACTTGCACTTATACCGACTAGAACCGTCTAGTGCTAACATCATAACACTCAGAATTTATCTTGCATTTTTATTTCCATACCTAAATACATTCCGTTTCTGTAGTTTTTCATTTCGTGGAAATTACGAAAATTCCTCACTTTACGAGCACATAAAAATCAAGGAAGTAGTCAAATGTCACATCTACTATTTTTCTCTAACGTATTCTATGACGCCACTTTTTTCTTCATAAAGTACCTACACGAAAGAAAATTTCCAAAGACCCGCGCTCGTTTCATATCACGTCCTTTTTTATCTATTTTACTCATTCTTTCTTTTATATGGGAATTTTATTTCATGCTATTTCATACGATTTGAGTGGGATAAAACATAAATCCATAAGCGTATCCTATGTTCTGCGTAGTTACAATATTATTGGCATACGCGATGAAACGTTTTTCTATTTTTTTCTTACTTATATTTTTCATGTTCCATGACATATTATATGTTCCAGGATACTTTTCATGTTAAGTGTTTCAGTTTAATGATTGTTATAGATACTAAAATGTAGATTACAAACCTCACCGTATGGACATGTTTGCTACATGTATAAAGTTAAAGATGTAGAAACATTTCTTGTCTATTTATATTCTCTTCTCTTAGGCCCTAACCATACACGTATTAGTTATATTTAGCATTCGCAATCGGCGTTTTTGGAATCGCATATCAAAGTCCCGCGTTTTAGCAATTGCTTATTTTAGCATCCACGTGATCGTCAGTTTTTCTATCGCGGCAACAAAATCGCGCGGTCGCGCAATTTAGCGATTTCTATGTATATCTAGCATCCGCAAAAAACGTCACAAACCTCTTTGGCTAATATTTTTCTACGCTTCTAGAAGCTTGGCAGGATAGAGTTTTTTAAATCTCTACGCACAAACTGAATAACAGCTTATTACGTTCAAGGAAATGGGAATTAGCTAAAGCATTGTTTATACGTTCGCGGAAATTCTTATCAAGCTGATGGCGTTACCATGTCCTCATTTACAAAGCAAATAGACCGTTAAATCTCTTAGGGGATGTTTTTTGAATATCAATAGGTTTAGTTGAATCTTCCAAGGTGAAAGGTTTTTCTCTATACAAACTTTTGTCCGGTACCGGAAATCGAACCCGTAAACTTCGGGGTAAAGTTTGAAATGACCTGCTGACCTGCTGAAACACTTAACCAGAACCTAACAATGATAATGAAGCATCACATCGACAGCCTCTATGGTGTAGTGGTTTGGCAATTCAGTTCATTTCCATACAAAATAACAATTAAAAAGATCAAACAAAACTGCTTATTACGTTACTTGGTATTCTAAGTTGTCCTTTAATCAAACCATTAATAAAAGTTACAGTACTTTAATATAAATTACAGTTAAAAAAAATATCCGCACCAACCGAGAGAAGATTCATGCCATTACCTCAGATTACCTATTGACATTTAAACTCTTATCTTCCTATTAGCTGGTTGTGCGTTTGTATCGGCGCGAGCCAATCAGAGCCTACTTAGAGTTGTAGATTATAGAAGACATTAAAGTTTCCGCAAATTACATAATTTTTACACTCATATAATTCAATTAATGTCGTTTTTTATCCCATGAAGAACTTCAACGCTTCCAGAACCACAATCTTTGGGAACACGACGTTTATTCTATTTATCTGATCATAAAAATATTTTCCTCCATCAAAAGGCATTCAGGTGCAGGATCAATGACAATCTTAATTCCGGAACACAGATTTGGATCAAATATCAGTGGGCCCATAAAATTTTCTCCAGGAAAGATAAAAGCTATGAATGGTCGTTGTGTACTATCGAACCATGAGTAATCATTTTGTTTGGGGTGTTTACTTGTTATGTGTTATAACGGTAGCTTTTTTATGAAACTGAGCAATGAGACGAGCATGTCATTCGCTTGATTTTAAGCGCCACGTTTGCCTGATTCAATTGCAGTGTCAACCGACGAACTTTCAATATATAAAATGTTTTGCATTGCATTGCGCTTATCACTCCGAGACGTCAGATTTTAGGTCTCTCAGAAATATAACTGGTTACAATGCCCTTTAAACCTTCGATCATGGATATATATGATCGAAGCTTTAAACAGAAACAGAAGTAGGAGTGAGTTTATTTCAGTGGGAACTCGATTTTTGACGCACTAGAGGTGGAATTCCTTAAAAGCCCTGAACCAATAACTTTTTTAATTGTGCGGATAACACTTGATTAAAATTTTTCGATCACTATTAAATTAAAATTAATTGACAACCTCAGTGGTGTAGTGGTTGGGCAGGTTGGCTCAAATCTCATACATCACTGAGGTTGCGGGTTTGATTCCCGCGACGGGACAAATGTTTATAAACAGAAAAAAAGCGCAAGAATTTGTTTCGTGTCTGGGTGTTGTGGGACCATGGTCCTCATAGTTCTTGGTTCCATAGATACAGGGAATCCTAGTTAGGGGCCAGGATCTATGTATGTGATCGTTGGGCGTTATTTATTTATTTAAAAATTCACAAGTCAAATTGTATGCCTACACTGTTTCTAAACGTGAGGACATGTAATTGGCTTTCCGATATATAGACCAACTAACTACGTTGCAGGCGATCTCCTTTTCAATAAATAAATAAATAAAACAGTAAAGAACATAACCATCCTAAACCATCGGTACTGGTGGTAGGTTTCTCGTATGCGAGAGGCCGTCTGGGTGGGAACCACCGCTTTGCCAGTTATTCAGCCGCCAAGTAGTAGTGCGCAAGCATTACTGTGTTCCGGCTTGAAGGGCGTTGTAGCCAGCGAAATTACTGGGCATTATGAGATTCAACAGCTAATTGTCTCAATGTGACGAGCGCAGTGCAGCGCCGCGCAGGATTTTGCAAAACAAAGTTCTGGGTGGTGCTGTGATTGTTATGGGCTGGCGTATTGCTTTCCATCAGGCAAACGACCAGCTGGTCATCATTCAGTAACATAAAAAAAACTCCATCAAGAATCACATAAAAAGGTGACTCAGCACGCGAACTGCATCAGTTTAAGACATACGTACCTAAGTCAACAGACAGTTCTTCCACGTATTCTTCTAGTGTCGTTATAATATCTTTACTGAAGAATGTTGGCGAAACAAAGTGTTTATCTATTAAGTGTCAAGCACCTCATTCTACTCTTTTCCATGCAAACGCGTCGCAGGCTCAAGTTATATGAATAAACTTATACTAAGCCATAAAGCAAGGTTGGAGGAGTTAAAGCCGATATCCACTGAAGCTGAGCTATGTGACCCTGGGAACAATAAATGAGAATATCAACGATTGGACACCCGGGAAGGGAGGGCCCGGGTAGTGCTAGACTTGGCCTAAGTCACCTACTGGCCAAAACCCCCATCTGCTCTGCCTGTCTACAGACCACTGTGCCGTTTTCGCCAGTTCTTATATTTCTAGGAATACAATAATGCTTTATTGAATACCAAGCACACCGGAATACATCAGCTATGCACTTTTTTTTTCTCTAAGAAGTTCTTTTTTTGCCACAATTCTGTTAACATTTTTTTCTGAACTAAACCTCAGCTACCAGAACCAGACCTCTCTTCTTATCCAGGCAATTCATCTTTCCATCCATTCCATTCCATCATTTTTAAGTGACTTCAAATAACGAGTAGGTTCTCAATTCGACTGTATATTTTTTTTGTATGTTTGTTACGCGATTACTCCGTCATTTATAAACTGATTTAGAAAATACTTGCGTTGGGTTCAGTATAGCTTCAAGGTGGTCCCATATAAATTTGATCGACATTCGACCTTGGACTTCGAAGATACATCAGAAATGAAGTTGGTTTGTTTTTAGTTAAGAAATAAATTTAAATATTTATTCTTAAGATTTTTACACCAAAAAAAAAGAAAAGGCAAGGAGCTTCATAAGAATGTCAGCTTTTAGTTTTTGCGGACGCCTTTATATCCTTGGCGCATTATAAAAACAACAGTGAATGAATCAAAACAACGTACTAGATCGTATTTTGATTTTTTAAATGCTACGTACGTCAGATATATATACCTACTATATAGGTATGTCTTACTCCAACAGCATATACCTGCATAAGTTTAGCATAAATAAATATCTTAAGCCATAAATATGAACTGACAAAAATCAATCTTTTCTATTGTTATAAATGCGAAAGATTGTGTGAAAATCTTAAAAAAAATCTTAAGTTTGTAAGTGTGTTTTTACGTCTTCACGCTTTAACGGCTCAACGGATTTGAGTGAAATTCGGAATGGAGATAGTTTATATTCTGGATTAATACATACGTTACTCTTCATCCTGGGAAACTGCAAGTGAAAGCAGCAACTTATTTAGAGTAAGTTAAGCAAAATTAAGCATCAACAGAATCCAACAAGTGCTTATTATATCTCAGCGTCTCGGCTTATTTCTGCTCAGCTTCTGTGGATACCGTTCCTAACGTCTCCAGTCTCCAGACGTCAAGAGGTCTGTTTAAAATTCACAAGATGTGCATATAAATGAGCCGCGACGTCGACGCTGACAAACTGGGGAGTGGGATGTAAAGGGGTAAACAGCACATAGTAAGCCAGTGGAACCACCCTTGGTAACTAAATGAAGTAAGTTTATTAGCATATCGCAGACTTTAGCTGTAAATAGGAAGTCTGTATCTATCTATTTTATATTTCTTTATATTCATCGCTTCATAAGTCATTGTCATAATGTGTAAAGCTCAATCTGCAAAATTCAAAGTTCTTTATTAACATCACAGACGGACTTTTGAACCTCAATTATTGATGTTCAAGTGCGTCTGTGATGCCAAAACTGAATAAAGATTTTTTGAACTATGCACTTTGAACTTTGATCTTTTAATCATCATCATCATCATCATCATCATCAGCTTGTAGTCGTCTACTGCTGGACACAGGCCTCTCCCAATAAACGCCACTGAACCCGGTCTTCGGCTCTTCTCATCCAGTTTCTTCCGGCCGCCTTTCGCAGGTCGTCGCTCCACGTGTCCGGTGGGCGTCCTACACTACTTTGATCTCCGAACTTCTAGAAATATACTTGGCCACTATCTCGCCCGATGTTAAACGACGATGTGGTTGAAGATGGAGATACATTTATAGGAAGACGGCAGTTTAGCGACCGCTTGGACTTGTCTACCTGATGGTTTACCGAACATCACCCCGAATCACGACTAGGTCGTTTGACGGTATGGCTTTGTTCGGTACGTGGTATTACAACCGTGGTCTACCACTCCAAAGAACTTCTTTACATCTTCTCTATCTCTTATCTAAATAGTACAACAACACAACAAACAAGGTTTTTCGGAAAGATAAAATTTGACCACCTTCCTACTTTCCGTAGTAATTTATTATCTACAGTTCTTGTGAAAGTATAAATGTGTAGCAAGTGTTAGAAGTTAATCCTTCCTTTTGTCACAATAACGTATAGTAGGTACAAACAGAAAACCTACTTATTTATGCAAATGTTCAGACTGTATAGCTGAAATAGATTTCCTTCGAACCCTCAAACTGTCAACTAAAGACAATATCTTGCAACATAATTGCTTATCAATAAATTGATCTCTCCAATATCGACGCAGGTGCTAGGTTCAATGACTTCAGTTCATATTTCACACAAGGACAGGCAGTCATACGCACCAGTTATTCTAATCCCACAGGTGACAGGTTATCAATGACAAAATTTTACCATCAAAGACTTGGAAAGAAAGTATAGGCGAAAAGGAGTCATGAAAAACATTGTATATATATGTGTGGTATAATCACAGAATACTAAGAGACAGAAGCATCACTCTGCAAAGAAATTTAAACAAATAGCGACTCTTGCAATAACGCAATAAAATTCAGCTCGCGTAGCGCTGCATACTTACCAGTCATATTAATCTACAGAGCGCCTCTTTTTCTATCGCATAGCTCTTATCTCTTCTGACGCGGCACGTGTAATGACGCGCGACCCGCTGTCGGTGTCCAGTTGTGTACTTATAGCTTCGTACCTACAGTGCGAAGTGCACTAGACCTGGTGTAATAGTATTCTCTAAATAATATAAAAGTCGCTATCCGTGTCCTCATTTCTGTTCTCCGTTTACTTCTTCTTAACCACGCTAAGGATTTTTATTGTCATTGGGTTTTTTTCGCGAAAGGTTTATATGTACAATACATTCTAACATTCAACTACATTTATTTATTCCAAAGGTAGGAAGGAAGAGAAGGAAGAGATCGCTTTGAGCGATAAGACTGGCCATTGTTACACCATTGTAAACATTTAACTTGCATTTAATTTCTATTTTTAAGGTGAATAATAAAGTATTTATCTATCTAATAAGCAATTCCTAGTTTAAAATGTACCTACCTAGCAATGTACCCTTACTACCTTAATTGTAGTAATAATTTATTTTTATTTCTTAAATTTTAACCGACTTCAAAAACGGAGGAGGTTCTATGTTCAATTGTTTTTTTTTTTATGTTTGTTACCTCAGAACTCCGTCATTTATGAACTGATTTGGAAAATTCTTTTTGCACTGGGTTCAGTATAACTACGAAGTGGTCCCATATAAATTTCATCGATATGTGACGTTGGACACCGAAGATACATTGAAGTCGGTTTTTGTTTTTTTCTGAAAAATAATTATCTTTTTTCATCTATCTAATTAAGTTTTTGTATAATACAGAACATCAATGTTTTGTAATCAAGTCTAAAAATTCCAACATCAGGGTTAGCCACTCAGACGAGAGAAAAAGAATCCCAAAAATAACGGTTCTTAAATATTGTTAACTCTGCGTGCAATATCAGTTATATAGTATCAGTGTCGACAACGGAAAAAATACAAATTCCCTTTGCTTACACGGCCCACTGAATTTAGCGCCATATTACAGGAAATACAAC
This sequence comes from Petrophora chlorosata, assembly GCA_951640565.1. NCBI lineage: Eukaryota > Metazoa > Arthropoda > Insecta > Lepidoptera > Geometridae > Petrophora > Petrophora chlorosata. The sequence continues at coordinate 18,582,473 of OX621189.1, read as the reverse complement.
CTGCATTTTTGTTTCTTATATTTTCGGTCATATAGCATGTTAACCTAGCGTGAAAATAAATAACGTAACATTATAATATGAAGCTCAGCTTAGTGCTTAGTTCTCGACCGCAACGTCGCGTTTCCTCAGATAAAAGCTATATTTATGTGCATATTACACACAATATTGGTAGGTATCTGACAGGTTACCTTCGGAGATTCATGGATCACCGTCCTCCAATACTCAAAAACTATGCAGTTGTTTCATACAATTATAAGTCCACATCAATAGCAGTGCCACTCAAAACTTTCAATATCAAAAAAGTACTGCATTATGCACTGCATTGCGCTAATCAAACCGAGAAATTAGATATTAAGTCTCATTATGCCCAGTAATTACATATCATGGATGCATTGGATTTTATTATTTGACAAATATTTGACGAATGCCTTTCAATCAATCAATCAATCAATCAATCAAAAGTTCTTTATTCAATTTTGTCGTCACAGACGCACTTATGAACGTCAATTATTACAATGACTCTACCACCGTATCGGAAAAAGAACCACTACTCAGAAGATACGGCAAGAAACTGAGGGGCATATTTTTTTAGAACTTTTGTTACAATATTTTGTTTGTTTTTGACAATATTATTTTTCTTATGTGCCAGTTGGCTACTTGGCAGAAGCGGAATGTTCCATGCATCTTTGTCTTCTATGTAATTACTAACTTTATAGTATGCTTTTTTTATTAGAATATTTTTCACCCTAAATTTGAATCTACTTTGGAACCTTTTTCATTGTACTTCAAGAATCTAACATCACTCTGAAGAAAGGCTAGAGATAGTTTTTATGAAACCTTGACCGCTTGTTCAATGATAAATAAAAATAATTAAAAACGAACACTGTTAGGAGCATACTTATACATTTACAGTATAAAGAAAACATTATACGAAACCAGCCTTTTCAGGAGTTTTTATTTATCTCCAAAGTGCATCATTAGATCTTAACTTTTATGAGCCCACAATCCACATGTGCCAGCGGGATTCAAACTTCAGTACGTCGGATCGAAAGACGCACGAGTTGTCGCTGAGCCTTACTCGCCCTAACTCTCACCTAAACCTCCGTGTCAAACAACATTCCTTCAACAATAAAAACACCATCTTCACAAAAGCTGAAGATGTTACCTTCAGATTATCCCAAGGTGTTCAACTCTTCATTTGATGAAGACAAACGAGCGATCCTCGGGCGATGGATCCCCGGGCTAATGTTGTAGTGAACCGTCTAGCGAGATATATCGTTTTTTTATGCATGTATTATTGGCACTAGAGAGGGTAGTCGTTACTTACAAATAGGCTTTAGGAAAAAGTGTTCTTTTTGATATTAAGAAGTTTTTACGAAAATAAATTTAATCTTCATTATTGAAATGGAAAAGTAACAGTGACTTACAAATCTCCAGAAGTATTAAATCAATCAATCAATCAAATCCTTTATTGCTAGAATATTGTATACAAAGATGACAAATAAGGATAATTCCTAACATTCTACCATAACAATGATGTGCAATTTTAACATAATTACAAAAAATATATTTTAATTAAATTCAAATTGGCAGATTATTTTAAGTTAATTTTAATAAATGTCAAATTGTTGTCAAAAACCGTGAGCAAAGTCACAAGCGGAAAGTTAGTATACGAATATCGGTGTATAAACAAAAAGTATTGGAAAGCCAATGGATAAGAGAGTTCTAAGTGATTTCCCTGGAGAGACTACAAATTGTTCATTGATAGACGTTTTGATCAACTACTGGCAGGAAGTCAATTATATGGAAATACAATCCAAAAAATATTTAGAAAGAACTCGATATTTTTCTAAAACAAAAAATGTATACACAACACTTCTACGTCATTCATTGAGTAGAAATTTCATTGGAAGAGCTTGAAGCTTAGCTCGCCTTGCCATTTGTAACAGATCTTCCAGGTTAGGCAACTGCCATATTCGAACTAGAATGACAAACGAACAAACATTAAACAATATATCAAATAAATACCTATTTAGTAACTTTAATTTAACAATTTTTTTTAATGGGGAAATGCCTTATTTCGTAACTTCCTTGGTGAAAATCTAATATTTAAGTTTGATTATAAAAGTATGCACAACTTTCAAACCTCATAATTTCGCTGGCGATAGAAAAGCAACAGTATAAAATATGCACAATCCTTGACGGCAAAATGACAGTAATTCTTCAGTGCTCGAGCGTCTTGTCCCTATTTTACGCTCCATAATCTCCAAAACAATCACTATCCACTCCAACTTGTTGGCATGGACACCAATGGAACTGCGTCAACATTCCTCGTGACCCAAATCCGGGGAAAGCCGGCTCGCAAGCTAGGCAAATAATAAAACTAGTGGAATGACCCCCTGTAAAGGGGAAATATGGAGGGCTTTGTTGATATGAAATCTTGTGACATTTGTACGGGAGGTGTGTTAATGTTGGTTGAGGTTTGGATCGATGAGATCAAAAGATGGAATAGGCAATGATGGAGGTAAAGAAAATAGAACCTTCTAGTTGTAAAGATAAGTTTGGTTTTAGTCACGTCAACGTGTTTCACTTTGGTTTTGGTTTTCATCACTTTGCAGATTTCAGTAATTATTTTCTGTTTTTCAATTGTTCGATATATTCTCTATTGAATTCTATGCCACTTACGAGTAGTAATAAATCTTTCGACAGTGCCTCGTCCAATAACCTTGCGATATCATCTGTCAAATTGAAATGAAAACCGTTATTTATAAAAGACTAGCAACTACCCGCA